>CM035629.1:36829705-38079705 GCA_020496765.1 Gossypium stocksii
AAAATTATATAAATAATCCCTAAAATAATTAAAAACATTAATGCAGTGAATAACCAATAAAACCGTGAAAATCAGAATATATATAGAAGTGGTCACCGTTGAGCCCTCCGCTGCACCGTTCCATCTACTGCTGGGGATTACCTGACATTTAAAACAATAAAGGGGTGAGTTTTTGCAAACTCAGTGTGTATATCCCCACAGTATAGCATGCATACAAATAGATAACAGAAACAAACATCAGTCATAATTCGGGCCTGAGCCCTTAACAGATACGACGTAGGCCTTAGCCCACTCAGAATAGAATCAAAATATAATAGGGCTCTCAAACCCAAACAGATACAGAATCATATGCATATTAGATCAGAATAGTACATGCCCACCCACCCTGCACACCTTCTCCATCCAACCCTACACACCATGTGGGGATAAAATCGACCCACCCAGCCCTACACACCAAGTATGGGGATAAAATCAACCCATCCAGCCCTACACACCAAATCGTACTGTATTACGGCACATATCAGAAATATGTAGCAAAGCTACCAGATAACAGGCTAATAGCCTTTCAAACTTCCTTCATTTCAACAATACACCCAACCCAATGCAATGCATCATAATACCGTGGCATGCTTTTATACAGAACAGTAGATCATACATATCATACTCAGAACAGAATAGATCAGACATATCATATAAACAGAACACATAAATCGAGCCTAAGTAATGCTTACTGACCATACGACAGGTCACAATCGACCTGGGTGACCCATGCAACCTGATGTGGTCGTGATAAGTTTTAATATTTTTATGATCGTACCTAGACACTAACTATTATCACGAATAAGGCAAGTGCAACTACCGGACAGTAGTATAGCTTATGGCAAGACAGGAATGTCGAACCTAAAGGAACCAAAAGTACTAGTAATAACTTCATTTCTATTATCTAGCCTAGAAAATAAAAGAGAGTTGGTTTAAATTAAAAACTAACTAAACTAAAGATGCGATAAAGAATAAATTGGGGAAATACTTTGGGAAAACAAATCGATTAAGACAATACCCAAGGAAGAATCCACCTAGACTTCACTTGTTATCTAACTCTGAACTAGACAGTTTATTCATTCGATTTGATCCGTAGAGATCCCTAAATTATGTTAATATCTCTTTCGAGACTAAGAACAATTAACCTTTGTTGATTAATTGAAATTTCTTTCTAATTAAAACCCCTAGTGTTGCATTAACTCGATCTATGGATTCTCCTAGATTTGACTCTAATCCGGTAGATTTTCATCGTCCTATGTCTAGGATTGCAAGCAACCCCGCTTAATTGTGTTGAATCTACTCTTAAACAGGGACTTTTGCTCCACTGAATAAGCACATTCGAATTGAATCAATATCCTGAAATATTAACTCAATAATTAAAAATAAAATTTAGAACAAATCGAATATTTATCATATGGTTTAGATAACAATAACAAGATCCATCTTAGGTTTCATCCCTCTCAGGTATTTAGGGGATTTAGTTCATAATAATAAAAGAGAACATCTCAAAATAAGGAAAACAACAAAACATAAAGAAAACCCAAAACTCTTGAGAGAAATTTAGGAAGATCTTCAGTCTTAATGTAGATCCTTGCCACTGGGATGGATCGATTGGCTTTCCTTGAGTAATTCCTTGCTCTCTACTCTGTGTGTCTCCTGTAGTCCTCTCCTAGGGTGTTTATATAGACTCTGGAATACCTTTCTTAGCCGTTAAGTAGCCCTTTCCACGTGAAATTAAAATTCGTCATGACAGGGACACGCCCGTGTGAATTGGGTCCAGGCCGTGTTCAGGTCTGCTAATTTGGCATGGGCGTGTGGTATACCCATGTGAGGAATTCCAGGCCGTGTTGATTTCTCACTTTAGCCCATTTTCTCCGTTTTTGGTCTGTTTTTTGTTCTTTTCACTTTCCTATACTCACCTAAGTATAAAATATGAAATGAAAGGATTAGGAGCATCAAATTCCATAAATTCAAGGACAATTCATCCATAAGTGTGCCAAATGTGGGATAAAAATATTTATATATTATGGTTTATAACAACCTTATAGTTCATATCAGAAAAATGGGCTCACACACCCATGTGGCCTACCCGTGTGGCCCACACAACCCAAATTGGCCTTGCCCGGGTGGATCACACGGCCTGGCCCAAAATTCCAAACGCCCGTGTAGTTCACCCGTGTGGGCCTACACGCTCGTGTGGGCCACACAGCCCAATTGGCCTAGCTCGTGCCTCGTACACAGCCTAGCCAGCCTTATACGGCCGTGTCCGTCGTGCCCGTGTCAAGAGCACATGACCTGGTTCATCGATCACACGGTCATGTCTCGCCACACGGCCTTCACACGGGCAACTCACACGCCCATGTGGTGTCGACAATTTCATTTTTGGCTTTCACCGAAATGCAATTTCAGTGCAATCGGAGTACACACCTGGTTCGTTTTCACTGCAAAACCAGCCACAAGCACTTCAGAACCTAAAATCAACAATCCCGAACCCAAAATTAGTCTCTTAAATCGCATTATTACGAATATCCCAATTCTAAACCTTGCCGATATCCTTTACCTTTGAACGAATACTGTCGATTTCGCACTTTGTCAGTACCAATCAGAATTCACAGCCACTTAAAATCCTCCTAAACACCAAATAATACTCTCATTTAGTAACCAATATGAGAATCAAACATGATTAAAAGAGAACATCACTTACCAATACGTCAAAAGAGGAAAGAAACAGGAAAATCACAAAGATTGAACGGTAAAAGTGAAGCAATTGTAACAGGGAAAAAAAGGGAAAAATCGGCAGCAATAGGGGGAACAAAAAGAAGATTTTGGCAGAGAGTTGTATTCGAAAAGGAAGAAAAATGGCAAAATCTTGGAAAGAGGAAGGTGTATGGCCGAATTTGGTAGTTTAGGGTATCACAACAACTTCAAAATCCTTATTTTTCTCCACAATTCACTCCCCCACTCCCTCACTCTCAGAATTCGAAACCAACTCCACCTCTCTTAAGTAGACGAGCATAAAATTAGTACCCACGCTGCGATTTTAACTCAGGACCTTTCTTACTCCACCACTCTACTTATCCACCAGACCAGCAGGCCCATTCTGATATGCTTTTACAAATAAATTATTATAAGCCTATTGTCCAAAGGTCAAGCTTCATTCAAATAAAAACCAAAATTTAACCCAACTTAAGCTTTAGCCTAAGACTTCTTAAACATTTTTAGAACACTTAACCACTGAAGCAGACAGATATTTGTATCAAAATTTTGTAGAAACACATTTAGAAAATATTCATGCCACAAATTCACAAAAGCTGAAAATAAGGAAAATTTAGGGTGTTACAACTCTACCCCTTAAAGAAAATTTCATCCTTGAAATTTTACCTAATCAAAGGAGGTGAGGATACTGCTATCGCATCGAATCCTCTGGCTCCTAAGTAGCCTTCTTAGTGCTATGATTCCGCCACAGCACCTTCACTAAAGGAATAGACTTCCTCCATAGAACCTTAACGTCGCAATCCAGAATCTGCACTGGCTCCTTCTCGAACGTTAGATCTAGTCTAATCTCAATCTCCTCCACAGGTACAATGTGCGTGGGATCATAGCGGTAACGTCTCAACATCGAGACATGGAATACATTATGTATACGATCTAACTCTAGAGGCAGCTCCAACTAATATGCGACTGGTCCCACTTATCTCAAAATCTGGTACGGCCCAATAAATCGATGACTCAGCTTGCCCTTGCGACCGAACCGCAGAACCTTCTTCCATGGCGAGACCTTAAGGAAAACCAAGTCCCCCACAACATATGTAATGTCCTTCCTCTTCAAATCAGCATAGGACTTCTGTCTATTAGAAGCCGCTTTCAGACGCTCACGAATCAATTGGACTTTATCCTCAGTCTCTGATACCAACTTTAGACCCAGAACACGCCGCTCACCAAACTCAGTCCAACACAAAGGAGTACGACACTTATGACCATACAGTGCCTCTTAAGGTGCCATCTGTATACTAGATTGATAGCTATTGTTGTAAGCGAACTCCGCTAGAGGCAAGTACTCCTCCCAACTACCTCAGAAATCAATGACACAGCTCCTCAGCATGTCCTCCAATATCTGTATCACCCTCTCCGACTGCCCATCTATCTGAGGATGAAAAGCAGTACTAAAGTCTAACCGAGAACCCAAAGCCTCATAAAGCTTCTGCCAGAACCGAGACGTAAAACGAGGATCGCTATTGAAAATGATCGAAACAAGAACCTCATGTAGCCTCACTATCTCAGAAATGTAAAGTTTGGCCAACTTCTGTAGGGAGAAGTCTGTCTTGACAGGAATAAAGTGAGCTAACTTGGTCAATCGATCCACGATGACCCATACAAAATCCTTATTAGTGGGTGTTAGAGGCAACCCACTAACGAAATCCATCGTTACTCGATCTTATTTCCATATCGGTATCTGAACCGGCTGTAGTAACCCCGAAGATAACTAATGCTCAGCCTTAACCTACTGACAAGTCAAACAGCGAGCCATGAAATTGGTCACCTTACGCTTCAACCTTGGCCACCAGTACAACTTTCGAAGATCTCTGTACATCTTGTTCCCACCGGGATGTATAGCATAAGGGCTACTATGCGCGTCCCTCAGAATCGACTATCTTACGTTCTCATCATTCGGCACACAGATATGGCCTCAAAAACATAGGACCCCATCATTATTAAGCTCAAAATCTGAAGTAATCCTAGTCTTAATCTGACGAAACCGCAACTCAAGAGACTATCTCCCATCTGTTTATCTCTAATCTGCCCAATGCACGTCAATTTTACTTGAAGTTCTACCAAGAAACTCCCATCATCATATAGACTTAGTCGAGCAAACAATGCTCTCAGATTGGCCATATCCCTACGGCTCAACGCATCAGCCACCACGTTGGCCTTACCAGAATGATACTCAATGCTACAGTCATAATCCTTAAGCAGCTCAACCCATCGATGCTACCTAAGATTTAACTCCTTCTGAGTGAGGGGATACTTGAGGCTCTTGTGATCGGTGTAGATAGTACACTTCTCACCATACAGATAATGCCTCTAGATTTTAAGAGCACAAAACAACTGCAGCTATCTCCAAGTCGTGCGTTAGATAATTAACCTTATGAGTCTTAAGTTGTCGAGACACATAAGCCACTACCTTACCGTCTTGCATCAAAACACAGTCCAAACCCACATACGATGTCTAATAGCCCGATTTTGGGCCTAGTCAAAACAATGACTTCAAAATCACAAATTCGAGGTTAGAGAAAATTATTTTAATATTATTTTACGAGTTATAGCATAATTATACGAGTGTATGAAAATTTTGGTAAATTTATTTTAGCTATTGTGAGCTTAATTGCGAAAAAGGATTAAATCGCATAAAGGTCAAAATTATTGCTCTATTAGTTAAAGGTGTCATAGTGAGTGAAAAATCAAAATGTGGGACTCTTTAAAAGGCAATTAGCCCTTTCCAATAAAAGTGGCCGACCATAGAAGAGAATTGGAGACAAAAATGAGTTGAAAAGTCAAAGTTAGGTGAATTAGGTTGAAATAAAATAATGGCCTATTTGTTTAGGCCTCATGTCTTCATTTCTTCTTCTCCATCACCGAAAATGGCAGCAAATAAGGGTGTTTAAAGCTGGAAAATTTCAGCCACTAAGCTCCCTCACAAGCAAGTGATTTTAAGGTCATTTCTTGATAATTTTAATACTTTTGGAACCCCTGAAACATGAGCTATCAAATGAGAGGACTATTTTGAAAAATGATTAAAGGATTAAAGTTTTTCCATGATAGTATTCTTGAGGTTTGCTAGATTTTATGGAGGAAAATAAAGCTTAGTTGTTAATTAAACAATTTTTGTGAGAGGGTTTTCAAGAAAGACACTTATATTGGACTATTTTGCAAAGTTGTAAAATTGATGATAATTGGGTGAAATAGTAGAAATTAGAAGTTTCTATAAGCTTACAAATGTTTTTTTAGGCATGGTTAGTGTGGAAATTCGATAAAAATCGATTTACGAACCTAGAGGCAAAATTGTAATTTTGTGAATGTTAAGGAGCAAAATTGTAATTTTGTGAATGTTAAGGAGCAAAACTGCAAATTTGCCAAAATATGTTTTATGGGCAACTAGTGATGAATATAAAATTCAGATAAGCACGAATTGTGTTTAATTGCATGAATTGGCACTTTTATGTGACAATGACCAAATTGTAAGAATGTGAAATATTAGGGGAAAAAGTGCAAAATTTCCCTAATGCAAATTTTTGGACTAAATTGAATAAATGGATGGCGAATAAGTAAAAGTTGTTATTAAATAGATTGGGGGAGACAAGACTTGGACCGAAGACGAGGGAAAAATAAAGGATCAAAATTAGTCGACTTAGTTCGATGTTACCGCAAACGAGGTAAGTTTCATATGGTTAAATTATTGATCAATTATTAAATTTGAAATGAGATAATGTATTGTTTTATATGATGTTAACTAATCATGATATTCTATAAGTATGAGATTGGGTCGAAAGACCAAATTGGGAGAAATGTAGGGTCAAGTACAATAGTATTATGACTCGTGATGAATTGACAGGAAAAAGACCATGGTTGGACCATGGCAATGTGAATGTCAATGAAAGACCATGTCTGGGACATGGCATCGGCACAAACCGAGGAGTGCTAGTGTAAGACCATGTCTGAGACATGGCATCGACCTCGATATGAGAGAGTCAATGTAAGACTATGTCTGGGACATGGCATCAACTTGAGATGCATGCCAGTGTAAGACCATGTTTGGGACATGGCATCGGTGATGAGGCGAGAGCTAGTGTAAAACCAAGTCTGGGACATGGCATCGGCCTCAATACGTGTCAGTGTAAGACAATACTAGGACATGGCATTGGTACAGATGGATGTGAGCCAGTGTAAGACCATGTTCGGGACATGGCATTGGCAGACGACCTCACATAAGACCATATAGAGGATGTGGCAATGGTACTGTACATACGTAACTCTCGATACATTCGATGGTGTATCAAATGACTTAACAGGTAAGACAGACCTTGTAGAATTTATATCTAGTATTATAAATAAGATGAGAAAAGTTCATGAATTTATGAAATTGTTAATAACGATCTGAGATAACGTATTTTTATTGATGTGTAAGTGAATCAATGGTCAAGGTCAAGAAGACAATAAAAATGTAATCAAATTAAGTGAGTCAGATATGTATGAAATTCATGAGAATATCAAGTGGTAGTAATTTGAAGGTATGTAATAAACCTATATTGTAAGTACGAAAAAGGTCATGGTTTGACATGCGAGACAATATTTTCAGCTTATGAAATGATCAAAGAATCAAATGTGAAATATTTCATATCGTTATACAAAAATATTGGTAAGTGATTTCATAAGTATGCAATTATTCCATTCGATAATTGAAAAGAATAAGCTGTCAAAGGTCATGGTAAATCCTATAAGGGAGTAAATGATTGTATGGTGAGACCATATAAACTCTTTCTGCTTGTGTAATTACTCAAAATGTATTTGATAACTAATATAAGTCAAATGATCATATGAACTTACTAAGCTTTATAGCTTACCTCATTTATTCTCTACTGTTGTAGGATTTTAGAAGTCTGCTCGGGTTGGAAGGTGATGGAGATCTCAACTCACTATCTCGTCTTGAATTGGTATTTAAAGTTTTGCAAAATTTTAGTTGCATGGCATGTATAGGCTGGTTGTCGTATTAATTGTAAAGTGAGTTTAACCATGGTTGTTTTAATGTTCAATGCATGTTTAGCCATGAGTTTGGCTTATTAATTATGTGAAGATATTGCATGGTTTAAGAAGCATTTGAATGATGTATTGAGGTATTAAGTATGAATGTTTAGGATTTATGAATATGTGGGGAAGGTAGCTTGTAAAGTTATGTAGGATGGTACAAGAAAGGTAGCAAATAAGATGGGTAAATAGCCTTGTTTTTGTCCACACGGGTAGACACACGGGTGTGCGTCTAGGCCGTGTGTGACAGACGGTCTACCCTATGGGTGTGTGGCTCAACCGTGTGTCCCCTGCATCTTGAGTTGGCCAAGTAAGTGTTGCGCACGGGTTGAGCACACGGGCATGTGCCTTGGCGGTGTGGCCCTTAAGGGATGATGACATTAGAAACAGAATGCTAAGGTTTTTGATCACAGGTCGCACCACGGGTGTGTCATGGTCATGTGATAGACACGGGCTAGGGACATGGGCGTGCCCCAGGCTGTATAAAAAACCCTATAGGTTGATCATGAAAAATAAATTCGTACGGATTAGGGCACGGGTGTGTCCCTAAGTGCTTAAGCCGTGTGAACCACATGGGCCACATCGCATAGTCGTGTTTAGAGGTCACACGGGCATGTTGCCCTCTCACACGGGCGTGTAACGTGTTTTTAGTAGTTTTTAACAAAATTTTCTTAAGTACTCAAATAATCCCAAATTGTTTTTAAAACACGTTTTAGGCCTCATAGACCCATGAGAAGGTCTGTAGGACATTGGTTGAAAGAGTCTAGAATTGGGTCACTTTACATTGATATTAAGGGAATATTGCATGAGATATGGTAAAGTAATGTCTCGTACCCCATCCCGACGTCGAATACGGGTAAGGGGTGTCACACGACGCATCATTGTATACCACAAAGTCCTTACTAGGCTCAGGCTGTATCAGAACAGGAGCCTGAGTCAAAACTATCTTGAGCTTTTCAAAGCTCTCCTACTGTGCATCAGTCCAAACGAAAGGAACTCCCTTACGCAGTACTTTAGTCAATGGAGCTGCGATCAAAGAGAACCCTTGCATGAAATGACAATAATACCCTGCCAGCCCCAGAAAGCTGCAGATTTCTGACACAGTCTTCGTCTGTTTCCAATCCAACACAGCCTCAATCTTATGAGGATCCACACGAATCCCTTCAGCTGATACTACATGCCCTAACGGACTAACCACTGATATCTTACTATAAGTGCTCTCATACGGAATCCCCAAAGTCTCAGACACAGTGCTAGCTACGTAGGAGTGAGTAGAGCCTATGTCTCTCAGTACAAAATAAAGTACATTAAAGATTAAGAACGTACCCGTGATGATGTTTGGAGCATCTCCATCTTCACGGTGACGTGGAGCTTAAACCAGTGCAGGCTGCCTCGCCTCAGTTGGTCCAGCACCTCTACCGGGTGCTCCCTGACCTTGACCCATACCTTTACCACCCCTAGCCTATCCTCGACCCTTAGATAGTTGCTGAACGACCCTCGGTGGCTGTGCAGTCTTATCAACTGGAGCTTGCATCTGATTACCCTTCAGTGGACAATCCTTAACACGGTGCTCAGTCGACCCACACCTCAAACAAGCCCTAGTAGCTCTTCAACATTCACCTAGATAGTGCCTATTACAGTGCAGACAAATCTCCACCCCCGCTGAAACAACAACAGTAGGCCCAACTCTCACGGGCCCATTAGTTTTGGCCTTTTTCTTGGGCCTCATCCCTGTGTTAGAAGGCTAAGAATCCCTCTTAGCCTTCTCCTTCTCTCGATTTTGGCACTCTGAGCGCTTCATCTTCTCGGCGATCTTTGCCTTCTCCACTAGTGTAGAGAAATTCAACTTCCTCTAAGGAGCTATCAGAACATGCAGGCTGTCACGAAGACCATCCTCAAACCTGATACAACACTCATACTCAGTCGCCACCATGCCCCTTGCATAGTGACTCAGCCTCAGAAATTTAGCCTCATACTCGACCAAAGATCGGTCCTCATGTGTGAGATTAGAGAACTCACACCTTCTAGCATCATTATAGCTAGCTCCCACATATTTACTCTAAAAGGTGGTCTTACACAAACCCCACGTCAAACGGTCAGATTGAGTGCCCTCCTTAACTGTCAACCACCAGTGGTACGCCTCATCATAAAGCAATAACATAGCCCCCTTGAGCTTTTGCTCATCAGTAAGATCCAAATCATCCATGATACACTCCGTGGCCTCCATTCAGTACTCAACCACGTTAGGAGCAACTCCAGTGATGCCCCTAAATACCTCAGCCTAATTGGACCGGAGTCGTTCCATAACCGACGCACAACCCCCATATCCAGTATTGGGCCCAACGACCCTCTCTAAAATCTGAAGCATGGCTAGGGACAGTGCGTCGTCCCCAGCCGTACAATCATAAGGTCCTGTCTCCGTATCAGTCATAGGCGATGCCAGTGTCTCACTAGTATCTATCACCGGTATAGTATCAGAAGCGAAGGACTCAGCTCGAGCCCCTCTACTGCCTCTACCTCGGCCTTTAGTACCCTGTCCACGAGTACCGCATGTGCTCATCGTAATTATCAAATTATCTGTATTAACAATTTTATGCAAATTAGTTTACAGTTCCGATAATTATCAACAAATATTTTATGTAATATAGTATCAAAGTCTAAAGTCTATTTTCGCGAGAGAAAGAATAGTCCCACTACAGTTTCAGTTTACACTACCTAGAGTGTCTCAGTAGAGTCCTACCTAAGTAGTCTCCTAACATACAAACAGTGTTTTTCAACCAGATCAAACTGTGTTTTAGTGCAACTAAGCATGCTTTCAATTAGTATATATCTGAATTTAGAATTTTAGAATACTTACAGGATTGGCGCCGAAAATTTGGTGTACCATTTACTGATTATCAAGCATATTTCAAAATCATTCACAAATCATTTCTCAAAACCATACTTTAAACCACAGCCGAGTTTTGCAACCGGGCTCTGATACCACTAAATGTAACACCCTAAACCTGGTCTAGACTTTATGGCCAAATTTGGCGACATCACATGAGAGTATTTTTGAAAACGTATTGCTATGTTAAAAAAATCGTACCAGTTCTTATCTTCACTTAAGTTAAAAAATCATGAATTAACTTACTTGCTTAAACCTATTTCTTTTCGCGGAAGCTCTTAGTTAATTTTTAGAAAAACGATGCTTTTCTGGCGTTGCAGTATAAAAATGATCCTTAAATAATAATTAAAACCCAAATAAAACCAAAAACAGTTTAAGTCCAAAATTATATAAATAATCCTTAAAATAATTAAAAACAGTAATGTAGTGAATAACCAGTAAAACCGTAAAAATTAGAATGTATCTAGAAGTGGTCACCATCGAACCCTCTGCTGTACCGTTCCATCTACTACTAGGGATTACCTGACATTTAAAACAATAAAGGGGTGAGTTTTCGCAAACTCAGTGTGTACATCCCCACAGTATAACATGCATATAGACAGATAACAAAAATAGACATCAGTCATAATTCGGGCCTACGCCCTTAACAGATACGACGTAGGCCTTAGCCCATTCAGAACAGAATCAGAATATAATAGGGCTCTTAAGCCTAAGCAGATACATAATCACATGCATATTAAATCAGAACAGTACATGCCCACCAACCCTGCACACCATCTCCGTCTAACCCTACACACCAAGTATGGGGATAAAATCAACCCATCTAGCCCTACACACCAAATCGTACTGTATTACGACACATATCAGAAATATGCAGCAAAGTAGCTAGATAACAGACTAATAGCCTTTCAAACTTCCTTCACTTCAACAATAAACCTAACCCAATGCAATGCATCATAATATCATGGCATGCTTTTATACAGAACAGTAGATCATACATATCATACTCAGAACAGAACAGATCAGACGTACATGCTAGTGATAACAGACTAAACATACATCACATGCTTAGTCAGGCATCGTATAAATAGAATATAGAAATTGGGCCTAAGTAATGCTTACCGACCCTACGACAGGTCACAGTCGACTTGGGCAACCCGTGCAACCTTACAGTTCAAATCAGAAAAGTGGGCTCACACGCACATACCCATATGGCCCACATGGTCCAAATTGCCATTGCCCGTGTGGATCACGCGGCCTGGCCAAAAATCGCATACGCCCGTATGGGCCCACACTCCCGTATGGTCCACATGACACAATTAGCCTAGCTCGTGCCTCGCACACAGCCTAGCCAGCCTCACACGACCGCGTCTGTCGAGTCTATGTTGAGCACACAAGGCTTTGTTCGTCGATCACATGGCCGTCTCTCGCCATAAGGCCTCTACATGGGCAGTCTACACGCCTTTGTGGTATCGATAGTTTTGTTTTCGGCTTTCGTCGAAACGTGATTTCTGTACAATCAGAGTACACACCTGGTTCGTTTTCACTGCAAATTTAGCCACAAGCACTCCATAACCTAAAATCAGTAATCTTGAATCCAAAATTAGTCTCTTAAATCGCATGATTACGAACATCCCAATTATAAACCTTACCGATATCCTTTACCTTTGAGCGAATATTGTCGATTTCGCACTTTGTCAGTACCAATCGAAATTCACAGCCACTTAAAAACCTCCTAAACACCAAATAATACTCTCCTTTAGTAACCAATACGAGAATCAAACATGATTAAAGGAGAGCATCACTTACCGATACGTCAATAGAGGAAAGAAACAAAGAAATCACAAAGACTAAATGGTAAAAGAGAAGCAATTGTAATAGGGAAAAGAAAGGGAAAAATTGGCAGCAATAGAGGAAACAAAAAAGAAGATTTTGGCAGAGAGTTGTATTCGAAAATGAAGAAAAACGGTAAAATCTTGGAAAGAGGAAGGTGTATGGTCGAATTTGGTAGTTTAGGGTATCACAACAACTTTAAAATCCTTATTTTCCTCCACAATTCACTCCCCCACTCCCTCACTCTCAGAATTCAAAACCAACTCCACCTTTCTTGAGTGGACGAGCATAAAATTAGTACCCATGCTGTGATTCGAACTTAGGACCTCTCTTACTCCACCACTCTGCTTATCCACCAAACTAGCAAACCCATTCTGATATGCTTTTACAAATAAATTATTATAAGCCTATTGTCCAAAGGTCAAGCTTTATTCAAATAAAAACCAAAATTTAACCCAACTTAAAGCTTGAACCTAAGACTTCTTAGACATTCCCAGAACACATAACCAGTAAAGTAGACAGATATTTGTATCAAAATATTATAGAAACACATTCAAAAAATTTTCATGCCACAAATTGACAAAAGCCAAAGATAATGAAAATTTGTGGCGTTACAGCCTAGCACGATGGCTTACCACACCAGATTGCTCTATAACGATGGTTTATCAATTCAAATCTATCATTCGTCCTTTCCTTCATTCATGCAAATCAATATATAATTCACAAAACAAAATTCAATAGTTAACAAATGCTTCAATAAGACTTCAACTAATTTTTCATACAGATTGTTGATATTGAGTTATATCTATAATTTCTACTTGTATCAACATTTAACCTTATTGTACCTCAATATAATTCAATTCATCCTTGATTGTTCAATAAGACAATTTATGATGTAAAGTAACGCAAAGATACGAGATTTACATAAGCATTAAACTATAGAAATACTTACCAAAAACTCTAAGCTATTCGTCGATAGTTTTAGGTTTTCCTTTCCCTTTCTTGGATTCCAACATTAGCTATGGATTAACCTAAACATACGATTTTATCAATATTCAACCAATTTCATAATCAATCAACATTTTATATGAAATTTGCATTTTATTCAATTTAGTCTCTGAAATCAGGACTAACATAACTTTCAAATTAAAACTCAAATATGAATTCCAATTTCACTCTAGTCCATTAGGGATTTCCTATTTTCTAATTCTATAGTAAATTTTACATTTTTGTAGTTTAGTCCCTAATGTACATAACAATTAATTAACTTCACAAATTAGTCATTTTTCACTTTTAAGCTTAAAATCTATCAATTTAAAACATAAACTTTAAGAAAACAACAATGGTAACTTTCTAAAACTTTAACATGTTTACAAATTGATACATGGGCTAGCTAGATTAAGTTCCCATGGTCTCAAAAACATGAAAATTACAAGAAAAGGACTAAATTGAACTAATCAGTTTAAGGCTTGAAACTTTAAAACCCTAGGTCGTACGTCCCTTCTTCTTCTTTTAAAATTCAACCATTTGAGAAAGAAAAGAGAAATATCTTTTCTTTCATCCCACTTAAACTATTTTTATCAAATGTATTTTATTATAATATATATTTTTTATAATTTTAATTATAAATTATATAACATACGTCCCATACAGATTTTTAAAGTTGTTGTCACTTAATTAATAAGTGATATAATTACTACTTTAGTCCTTAGTCCATTTTCTAATTAAATATCTAAAGTGATTGAACTTTTACTATTTTTACAATTTAGTTTCTATACTTTAGTTAATCACTAATTCGAAAAAATTGCTAATTCAAAATTTAATTCACTTCTAATATAACTCCGTAAATATTTGATAAGTATATCTAAGGGTTCGGTTTACAGAACTGGAGTCCTGAAATTGAATTTTTTGCCACCACTGACTTTAAGGTCGTTACAATTATTTACTCACAAAATCATTCCAGTAAAGTGTCGTGACTGAGCTCTTCCTTATTATATTCCATTATGAATGATACTTAATAAGTGCTATTCTAATGACCTTGACATAATTGTGTTACCCTCAAAGAATATCCTTAATTTCTTTGGGATAAATTCATTCTCCCAATATGATCCTATTTTATCTTACAATAACTATTACATTTTCCTTCACGAAAAGTCAATTACTATAGAATAGTATTTCAATAATTTATCATAAAGACAAATATAACGTCCTGAAAATTTAAGTTTTGATTTGTTGGTTTTTGTCATGTGATTTTGTCCAGTTAGGTGGTTAATCGATTAGAATATCTACTTAAGGTCTTGTGTTCGAGTCTCTATGTGTGTAAGGAATATCTTTTTTTTTTCTAATTATTTTTTTGATTAAAAACTTTACCCAAAAGTTTAGAAAAATTCCAAAATTACCCCATTGGTAATTTTTGTCAAATTTTTTTGATTCAAATTGAGCCCACACTCGACAGACGTGAACTTGAGGATAACGAAGAAGACTACTCGGTTGAAGTACTCATCCTAGACGAATCAAAAAGGCACAATTTTGATTAAGTGTTTATTACTTTAGATATCACAACCAAGATTTTATTTTTGAAAATTTGTTAAAACTCTAGTTTTTCCCTAATTTTATTTTCCATTGTATTTTCCAAACTTATTTTTCCAACAGGTCGGTGTGACAGGAGCTTGGTTGTAGCCACATTTTTATAAATTTGATTTATTTAAATTTGGGATTGAGAGTTTTGTAAATTTTGGACTTTCTGGACATTTTGGACTATTTTGGGTTTTATACTCAATTTTCGTATTTCGCATAATACTGTTTAAATATTTTATCAAAAATAATCACTTTTCTACAAAAATAATGGATTTCAAACAACAAACAATGTTTTCCAAAGTTTAACGTTCTAAGAATTTCCACTACAAAGTTATACGTTTTTAGAAAATATAAATAAACGACATTTTCAATTAAAACAACTATGTAAGATATGTTTTCAAATAAATTGAGTTTTTGTTTGGTAAAAGTTTATGATGTCTTCAAAATATTTGAAATCTAGATTTTCAACCATTTTACGGTAACACCTCTAGATCTGGCCATAATGTTTAGGCTGGGTTTGGGGTGTTACATTTAGTGGTATTAGACTCAAGTTGCAAAACTCGGGTTGTGAAATTTTGGGTTCAAAATATTGTGAAAACGGTATTTCGAACAAAACCTATTTTGTTTTAAACTAAAAAAATATGTCTATGGATTATCGAGTCTCTGGCGCCGATCCTGTAAGTATTTCTGACTTAGATAAACTTTTAGTTTAGAAAAAAACTCTAAAACAATTAAAATTCTTCTATGGTAGTGTAACACCACTAACCCATAACCGTCTCCGGAATAGGGTTAAGAGGCATTACTAAACTTATAACACAATTACACATTCATTAAACTTACATTTTTCATATATAATCATATCTCATGTACATTCAATCACAGTGTCCCTTAGAAGGGCCTACGAGACCTTAAACATGCTTTAGAAGAGGTTAGGGACTAAACCGTTAACATAGGAAAACTTTAGGAAATTTTTGAAATTTTACATAAAACAGGGGACACACGCCCGTGTGAATAGGCCGGGTGTCTCACATGGCCACCAGACACACCCGCGTCACAGGCCGTGTGGATATTCGAAATGAGGTCACATTGCTGTATCCCAGCCCATGTCCTACCCCATATAACTCTCTGACTTAGGTCATACGACTGACCACACACCTGTGTCTAGCTCGTGTGCCTATTCGAATTGGCCACACACACCTGTGTGCCAAGCCGTGTGTTAGGCCATCCAAACTGTAGGGTATACTAACTTATGCCACACGGCTAGTCACACACCCGTGTGTGAGGCCGTGTGGTGCATACTGGCTTGTATTTAATTTCAACACTAGGGGACACATGGCCGTGTACTATGACCATGTGTCACACACGGTTGAGACACACACCCGTGTCTCTCCCTGTGTGGACAAAAATAGGCCATTTACAAGCCCATTTTACCACCCAATTTTTGCATACCCTACATAAGATAAATGGTACCATTTGAAGACATATATATATATATATATATATATATGCAGCCAAAACAACCTCAAATCATCACATTTTATACCATTTCAATACCAACCATTACCAAGCTTAAATTCACCATAATTCACCTATTCAAACATATATCAAAATCACATATCATATTCATCAATCTAACCTATTTCAATCATGCATTACTTAACCAACAACCACATGCACAACTATGCACCATATACCAAATAGCCATTTGAGCAACTTAAATCATCATCAACCATATCAAAATATACCATTTCACAAGGCAATATATACATCAAACTTTATAACATTATCAAGCCATTTCAAATAGCCTCAAACATATCCACCAAACATAACAAAATGACCACAACCTATACATGCCATATACCATATATATATAATCTCAAAAGTACCAAATAGATGTTCGATAGTGCGATGAAGTCTCTGACAATTCTTGGATCTGAGCTAGCTCGATTTCACTATAAAACATGGAAAGTAAAAGAAGTAAGCTTTGTAGCTTAGTAAGCTCGTATGATAATAATCTTAACATAAAAAATAAGTGCAATTCAATCAAATAAGCATAATATGCTATAACACATATCAATTCACAAATCTTTCTCATGTTTAACTCATGATTACATATGAATTCATAAACTTACCTCTAATCAATTCTCATTTAGGTTCCATACATACTTTTATCACTTAAGTTGATCTTAATTTCATCCTCATCTCATTTATGCCCGTTGAACCATTCGGAATCACTAAAGGATACACGAGAATCACACATTCATAGTATAATGTCATATCCCAGACATGGTCTTACATGTAATCTCATATCGATGCCATGGCCCAGCTATAGTCTTACATGAAATCTCATATTGATACATTATCCCAGATATGGTCTTACACATAATCTTAGTAACCCTAATGTCATGACATCTGTATCCTATACTATTCCTAAGGTTCGTACGGGACTTTCAGCTGTCGTATCTCTGTCGTTCTTGTCTCGTAACTCATATTCAACCATTTTCAATTCAATTCAATAATAATAAAGCATATATAACACAAATTAACATATTTATTAACATACAAACTTACCTCGTGTACAGGATTGACAAAATGGACCGACTATTCGATAACTTTACTTTTCCCCCGATCTAAGTTTGAATTCCTCTTTTCTTGATCTATATGTAATCAAAATCAGCTTATTTATTTCTCTATTTATTCAATTTAGTCCAAATCACACATTAGGGTTATTTTACACATTTGCCCCTAAACTTTCACATTTTTACAATTTAGTCCATAATTCATAAAATCATAAATTCATAAAATTTTATCAACACCCATGCTTGTCAAATTGCTATTAAGTCCATAGCAGCCCATATTTATTAACTTTTCACACATTTAACTACACATTTTCATCTTTTCACAAATTAACCCATATTTTGCATTTTCACCCAAAATTACTTTACAAAACATGTAAATCTAACATCAAAGTTTCATATTTCATCAAAAAAAACATTCAACAACACATATATTCAACAATGGAAACTTTTAAAATCTTTAACAGTTTTGCAAAATAGTCCTTGGGCTAGCTAGTACTAGTTACAACAATCACAAAAGCATAGAAATCATCAAAAACTGAGTCAAAATGGACTTACATGCTTGAACAACAATGGCCGAACCTTCCATGCTTTCCCAAACTCTTTTTTTTTCTTAGTTTCGGTGAATATGATGATAATTAGGAAGGAAATTTGATTGTTTTGTTATAATTATAACTTAATTCATGTTTTACCATTTTACCCTTAATAAAAACATTATAAAAACACTTAATATATGTCCATTAATGTCCATTAACCTTATCAATAGTCTAATTACATCATAAGGACCTTCACATTAATATTTCATAGCTATTAAGCACTTTAAACAACTAGAACTTTAATTTTTCATTTTATGCAATTTAATCCTTTTTACCGAATTAAGCATTCAATCGGTAAAATTAATTCACGAAAATTTCACACATACATGATAACCTTCTATAAACATATAAAATAATAATAAAATAATTTTTTGACCTTAGATTTGTGGTTTAAAAACCACTATTTTGATTTAGCCAAAAACGGGCTATTACAAGTAGCTAGAGTGTAACAACTCTGTAAATTCTTTGGATTACTTTTTGAGTATAAAATATTTGTTAATAAACATCAAAACTGATACATAAAACTCTATAATGTAGATTAATAAATTATGAGTGCACGTGGAACTCATGGACGCGGTAACCATGGGCACGGTAAACTCCGAAGAAGGGCTTGGGCTGAGTTGTCTTCGATGGGAAACATACCCAATTTGGATACAAGTGAGATGTGAGGTACACCTACTATTGATACTGGGTATCAGATGCAGATGGCTCGGGATGGTGTATTGTCCCTAGCCATGTAGAGGGTTTTGGAGAGGGTTGCTAAGCCCCATTTTAGATCTGGGAGCTGAGGGTTGGTAACTGAACTACTCTAGTCCAACGATGCTGAATTATTTAGGGATGTCACTGGTGTTGCCCCGAGTGTGGTCAAATATTGGTTGAAGGTCACAGAGAGGCTCATGAATGATATTGATGACACCCCGAGTGGAAATTGAAGGGTGCAGTATCTTTATTTCATGACAAGACATATCAGTGGTGGTTGACGATTGATGGGGTTATTTAACCAAATCAGTTTTTGTGAAATCATTTTAAGAACGCCTTTCAGAGTAAATATATGGGGGCAAGTTATGTGAGGGTGAGTTATGTGGATGCTCGTAGACACCATTTTATGAACCTTACTCAGGGAAATATGACTGTGGTTGAGTATGAGACTGAATTTCTGAGACTGAGCAGATATGCTCGTGGGCTGGTGTTGAATGATTATGATAAATGTATCCATTTCGAGGAAGGGTTGAGGTATGACCTCAAGGTTCTGATAGCTTCATAGAAGGAGCGGGTTTTTTTCATCTTGGTGGAAAAGGCAAGAATTGCTGAAGAGGTTAAGTACATTAAGCGCGAAAATAGATTCCATGAATGGGGTAAGAATAAGAGGGATTTAGAGCCATCTAGTTTTGTTCAGCGGCCTAAAAAATAGGCTAGATTTGATGGGCTTCTGAGGGTTGAGGCTTCTGTTGCTTTTACTGTGGTTCAGCCATGTGGAGATTATAGTAAGTGTCAGCCAAGAGAATGTTGGAGGAGGTTAGATGCTTACTTATGATGTGGGTTGATGGAACACTGCATTTGAGATTATTCATGGTGTTCTAATCAGGTGCAAGCTCCTGCTCTGGGTTTAGTTTAGCCTTAGCGGGCAATTCAGCAACTGCCTAAGGGCCATGGTCTGGCCAATGTTGGTAACGGTTTGGGCAGAGGTCAGAGAGCACCGGGCAGAAGTACTAATTAGACTGAAGGTAGGCAGCCTAAATTGGTATATACGGTTAGGCACTACGAGGACAAAGATGTCGCAGGCATTATAACTGGTACTTTTTTTTTTTAATATTGCTCCATATTTTGCTTTGATAGACATAGGATCAACACATTCCTACATAGCTAGTTCTGCTTCTGTGAACTTGAATATTTTTATTGAAAGCACTTATGGTGAGATTAATGTGATTAGTCCGCTTAGTCAGTCTGTTCGGGTTGATAGGATTTATAGGAGAGTACTGCTAGAGATACAATGGGTTGTATTTCTGGCTAATCTGATGGAATTTTCATATGGGGCATTCGATTTAATTCTGAGAATGGATGGGCTCGTAAAGCATCATGTCAGCTTGGATTATGTTACAAAAAGGGTGGTTCTGATATCTAAAAAGGGTGTGGAAGTGGTTTTGATTAGCGAGCATTGAGATTACCTCTCAAATGTGATCTCTACTTTTATGGCTGAAAAGTTGGTTCATAAAGGATGTAAGGCATTTTTGGCCTATGTGTGTGATTTAGTTTCTATGGATTCGTCTGTTAGGGATATTCAGATAGTTAAGGAGTTTTCGGAGGTTTTTCCTGGGGAGTTGCCAAAGTTGACTTTGGACAAAGAGGTTGAGTTCAGTATCGAGATTCTACCAAGTGTAGCTCTGGTGTCCATTGCTCCCTATCGTATGGCACCGAAGGAGCTTATGGAATTAAAGGCTCAACTTTAGAAACTTCTCGATCGAGGGTTTACTCGGCCTAGTATGTCCCCATGGGGACATCAGTTCTATTTATAAAGAAGAAAGATGGGACTATGAGGATGTGTATAGATTATTATCAGTTGAATAAATTGACAGTAAATAATAAGTACACAGTTCCAATGATTAACGAGTTGTTCGATTAGTTTCGTGGGCCTCTATATTTTTTAAGATAAATTTCTATTATGGGTACCATCAACTTAAGGTTAAGGAAGTCGATGTTTACAAGACCGCTTTTAGGACTCGTTGTGCTCATTATGAGTTCCTAGTCATGCCTTTTGATTTGGCAAATGCTCTGACTACATTTATGGACATTATGAATCGGGTCTTTCAATCGTATCTGGATCAATTTATCATGGTTTTCATTGACGATATTCTGGTATACTCTAAGACTAAGGATGATCATGATAAGCATTTTAAAGAAGTTCTACAGATACTCTGAGAGAAGAAGCTCTACGCTAAGTTGAGTAAGTGCAAATTTTGGTTAAGAGAGGTAATTTTTCTAGGTTATATGGTTTCTGCCAAGGGGATCCGAGTTGATCCTAAGAAAATTGAGGTTGTGCTTAAGTGGAAACAACCTAGAAATGAATTTGAGATCTGTAGCTTCCTTGGGTTAGCAGGTTATTATCAGAGATTTGTCGAGGGATTTTCACTTACCGCAGCTCCTTTGACTAAGTTGTTATGTAAGAATGCACCATTTATCTAGATTGATGAGCAACAATCGAGCTTTGAGAAGCTCAAATATGTTTTGACTCAGGCTCTTATTTTGATACAGCCTAAATCTAGCAAAGAGTTTATGGTTTATAGTGACACATCACATGTTGGATTGGATTGTGTTTTGATACAAAATGGTAAGGTAGTGGCTTATGCATCCCGATAGCTTAAGTCACACGAAGGCAACTATCCCACGCACTATCTTGAGTTGGTTGTGGTTGTCTTCGCTTCAAAGATTTAAAGGCATTATCTGTATGGTGAAAGGTGTACTATATCGAACACAAAAGTCTTAAGTATCTCCTTACTCGGAAGGAGTTGAACCTTAGGCAATATAGATAGATCAAGTTGCTTAAAGACTACGACTGCACGATTGACTATCATCTCGGTAAGGCTAATGTGGTGGTCAATTCTATTAGTCGTAAAGTAATGTCTGATTTGAGGGTGATGTTTTCTCGCCTAAGTTTGTTTGATGATGGGAGCTTGTTAGCCAAGTTGCAAGTTAAGCTACTTGGATTGATAAAATTCGGGTTAAATTGTTAGGGGATGATTCTCTGGTTCTACTATTTTGTCAGGTTGACAATGTAGTACTTTTGATTTTGGGCTTAACAGTGATGGGGTTTTATGCTTTCGAGGACGGGTTTGTGTACCTAATGATTCTGAATTGAGACAGTCCATTTTGCGAGAAGTGCATAGTAGCCCTTATGTTATGCATCCCAATAGGAATAATATGTATTAGGATCTCTGAGAGTTTTACTAGTGGCCTGGTCTAAAACAACAGTTAACGAATTTCATTTCTTATTAACTGATGTGTCAGCAAGTTAAGGCTGAGCATCAACTGCCTTCGGGTTTACTTCAACCTATTAAGATTTTTCTATGAAAATAGGAGCGAGTGACTATGGACTTCGTTAGTGGGTTGCCCTTAACACCCACTAAGAAGGATTCTGTTTGGGTCACTGTAAACTGGTTGACCAAGTCTACCCATTTTATTCTTGTCACATATTACTCCCTTCAGTAACTGGCTAAGTTATATGTTTCCGAGATCATTAAACTTCATGGAGTTCCAGTCTCAATTATTTTTAAAAGGAATCCTCATTTCACTTCTCATTTTAGAGGAAGCTTCATGAGGCTCTGGGTTATAGATTAGACTTCAGTACTGTGTTCCATCCTCTGACAAATGGACAATCTAAGAGGGTGATTTAGATATTGGAGGATATGTTACGGAGTTACGTGATTGACTTTCAAGGTAGTTGGGAGGAGTCTTTTCCATTAGCCGAATTTGCATATAATAACAGTTTCTAGTCTAGTATTCAGATCACACCTTGCAAGACTCTATATGGTCGTAAGTGTCGTACGTTGTTGTGTTTGACTGAGTTGGGTGAGCAATGGATTTTGGGTCTGGAGTTGGTTTTTGAGATCGAGGATAAAGTTAGATTGATTCAGGATCATCTTAAGATGGCTTCTAATATACAAAAATCATATTTGGAACTAAAAAGAGGGATATTGAGTATTATGTGGGTGATTATGTCTTTGTGAAGGTATCTCCATAGAAGAAAGTTCTACGGTTCGGACGTAAGGGCAAGTTGAGCCCTAGGTTTATTGGGCCATATCAAATTTTGAAACGTGTGGGACCAGTCACCTATCAGTTAGAGCTACCTCTAGATTTGGACTATATTCATAATGTGTTCCACGTTTCCATGTTAAGACGGTATCGGTCTAACTCAACTTATATTGTTTCTATTAAGGAGATAGAGGTTAGACTAGATTTAACATTCGAGGAGGAGTTGATTCAGATTCTGGATCGAGATGTGAAAATTTTGAGAAGGAAAAGTATTCCTTTGGATAAGGTTCTGTGGCAGAATCATGGCACTAAGGAAGCCACTTGGGAACTTGAAGACTCAATTCGTCAGCAATATTCGCACCTGTTTGAATCAGATAAATTTCGAGGTCAAAATTTCTTTTAGAGGGTAGAGTTGTAACATCCTAAAACTTTAAGTTTTGATTCATTGGTTTTTGTCATTTGATTTGGTCTGGTTAGGTGGTTAATCTTTTAGAATATCTATTTAAGGTCTCGTGTTAGAGTCTCTACGTGCGTAAGAATTATCTTTCTTTTTCTTTCTTTTTCTCTAGCAAGCTTGTGGATAAGTTTAAATTAAATTTAAACTTTATAGGAGAAAAAAATGACTGGTTGGTTAGAAATATATTTTGTTAAAGATTTGTTTTTATTATTTTATTTTATTTTATTTTTAATTTATCTTAATTTGTTACCCTAGGAATTTGCTCCCTTACCCCATGTTTCTTCTTTTATTCTTTTTCTTGTTTCTTTTTTTCCTACCTTCCTTTTTGCTATTGTTCTTTGCCAGGAAAATGTAAGGTTGATTTTGGTTTTCTTGATGCTATTTCATCAATTCTGCTTTGCTCATAAACCGTTGACTTTCAATTCTATCCTTGCTGTTCTATTTCGGTAAGTATGCGAGATAGAGGAAGTGGTTATTTTTGCACTCTTGTTGAGTAATTGGGGGGGTTTCATTTTAAGTATATCTGAAAAATGTTGTGTATGTTTGTATCTATCATGATAAGCATGTATATCATAAATATATCTGATATACGTTAGTTTTGCATTTGTATTTGGGATGAGATTTGTGTTATGGAGGAAGTGTGGGCAATTGTAATAACCTACAGTATTGTGTGGCACAGCCATAAGTATTTCTGTAAACGGTGATAAACTGCCTAATAAACTGGCAACTTAGTTGCAAATATTCTGTAAAGTGTAATATCTACACTAAGTGGTGTGTAGGGCTGAATTGGTATTCATTACCCTATATGGTGTGTAGGGATGGTCGAAGATAGTGTTTAGTGGATGGGAGTAGGATTGTAAATTTGCAGCTGAATCTGATTTTGTACAAGATATACGTTTTGTATTTACTTTGCTATGATATAAATCTAAAATTAAATATGTAATTCTGTTTGGTTTAAAGTTACACATTGACTTATGAAACTCATTTTCTATTTGTCTGTTACTTTCAGGTAACCCTCAAACTTAAGCGGGTCGGTGCGACGGGAGCTCTGTTATAACCACATTTTTGTAAATTTGATTTATTTAAATTTGGGTTTGAGAGTTTTGGAAATTTTAGATTATCTGGACATTTTGGACTGTTTTGAGTTTTGGACTCTATTTCCGTATTTTGCATAATACTGTTTAAACTTTTTATTGACAATAATCACTTTTATCCAAAAATAATGAATTTCAAACAACAAACAATGTTTTCCAAAGTTTAACTTTCTAGGAATTTACATTGCAAAGTTATACGTTTTCAGAAAACATAAATAAAAAACTTTATCAATAAAATAGCTAAGTAAGATTTGTTTTTCAAATAAACCGGGTTTTCGTTTTATAAGAGTTTATGATGTTTTTAAAATATACTAAATCTAGATTTTCAACCATTTTACGGTAACACCTCTAGATTTGGCCATAATATTTAAGTTGGGTTTGGAGTGTTACAACAAATGACCTATGGTCATATTTATTAAATAATTATACATAATTATAGAAAATTATTTATCATTTATTAAGAATTATAAGAAATTAATAAAATAGGGCTTATCAACTTGATTAATTAAAAATATCAACTGAATTAAAAAGATGCATATGTGTATATATGGGTATATTTGAATTCTTTAAACATGCTATATAAGTATATGTATATATATGTTAAAAATTTTAATTATTATTTTAAATTTATTATAGTTCTTAATAATTGTAAATAATTATATATTTTTTTATAATTATGTATGAAACTACTTTAGAATGAACCTAGACAAATAATTGTTCATGTTCATTCGAGCTTGGACAACCATTTGTTTAGGATTATTCTAGACTTTGTTTTTGATATTTTAAAAATTTTTCTAAAACTTTTTATAGTTTTTAATAGTTTTTAAATAATTCTTTATGTTTTTTAATTAAATTTTTTTTGAAAAACCATGTCTAAGATGAAATGAACCAAGACAATAATTTGTCCAAGTTTGTCCTAGATGTGATTTTTTTAAAATAATTATAAAAATATTTATTTTTGAGATTTTTTATTTTTTTTTAAAATATTGTCATGTTAGCATGAGGTACATGTAGCATGTCACGTGTTAGTGTTTGGGTCTTTCGTTAGCCACATCAACATTTAACAATAAAAATGGATGAAATTTTTAACAGAAGAATAGATTTGCTCTTTGATTTAATATACAAAGATTTATTTTTCTTTTTTTTTTTTTGTAGAAGTGGTAAAATGCAATTTGACTAATTTGTCCTTTTATCTAATTCTACTCATCCCTTAATTCTAACTTACATAAAAAAAATTGAGAAAAGCCAAATCATCACTTCATAGCACATATAGATGTAATTTTTAACAGAATGGCTAATTTGTACTATTTCCTAATGCACCGGGGCTAATTTGCCTAGTTTTTAAGTAGATGTGGGAAAATATAATCTACTTCCTAGTACAAGAGCGTCAATGGTACTTTTACCTATGAGACACTAATTAATGATTGCACTTTAATATTTTTACCTTGCCTCAATGTTTTAAAACTCAAACCAATGGTTGAATTAGTCCAACTATTGATTCTCGATTCAATTTATTCAATTGTCAATCCAAAAATAGTTAAATAAATAATTAGAACTTCAACTGTCAATTTTTTATCTTGATTTTCAATTTTTATCTTGATTTTCAATTTTTTAATAGTTCCAAACGGTTTGCTTCATTGGTTAAATCCCTTTAACTAAATCGATATGCTAACTAATTTTTGGTTCAACTGATTCAACCTACCAGTCCAATTTAATTCCAACAACATTGTCTTTATCTTAATCTCTTTATTTGAAACACAACATTAAGCAATCGTCAAAGCAATCACCTCAATCATCAATGGAGCCAACAAAAGCACCTATGTTTTACAACATGTGAACCATAGGTTTTTTTGTAGATAAAAGAGAATTGAATTAAGTAATTAGTATGGTATTCGTAGATATATTATTTTTGTATTGATATGTATTAGTATCATTTTTAGTTCATCAGATTTTTAAAAATATTTTTCATATATAATATATATTTTATATACATGAAAATATACTTCAATTGCATACATAAAAATATATAAATATATAAATTAACTTAAATGATTTTGAAATGTAAATATAAAAGATAGAAATAGTTATAATTAAAAATTATCTAAAAACAATAAAATTTCATACTAAATGATACAAGTTTGTGGAGGTTTGCCTCACATTTTGACCAAAACAAGGAGTAATGTCACGACGATGGAAGACTCTTCGTCCCAACGAGCAGTCGACGTCACGACAAGAAGAAAAGCTTCATCTTGACCACGCAATTGGTTTTTCATCCCGATAATGCAAAAACCACGCCACAATATGACGGCATCTTCCTTAAGTTTTTTGATTTTGTCTCAATTAAAATTTGTTTTAGGTTCCACTTAAAATTTAATTAACCTAGTGATATTCGAGTCATAAAAGTTATGAATTTTAGCCTATAAATAGGCCTTAGTTACCTTAGGTTTAAAGTTCATAAATATACAAATTGAGAGAATTCTTTTTTTTTTAAGTTTCAAGGTTTTTCTTTCAGGGTTTCGGGTGTTCCTTTCTTTAATTCTCTCCATCTTTGTACTTCTTTTATATTAGTGAAATCTCTTTTTACTCATAGTTTTTTATCCTCTTTGAGGACTTTTTCCACTTGTATGTTTGATCTTTTCAATTTCTTCTTTATTGTTGTTGTTCGTTGCATACACGGGTTTATCCCTAACAAAATGGTATTAGAGCTTGGTTTGATTCTGCATTCAACCCATTCAGAAATGGCAACGCAAGGTTCAATATTGAGAAGTTCGATAGAATTGCAAATTTTAGTATGTGGGAAGTTCGGATGATGACAATACTGGTTTAAAATGGTCTGAAAAAGGTCGTTATAGGGAAGAAGCCCGCAGATATAGATTAGTCAGAATGGGAAGAGCTTGCTGAAAAAATTCTATCTACAATTCAACTAGCCCTCACGAATAATGTGTTACAGAGGGTTTTGATGGAGAAAACAACATTTGCACTCTGAAAAAAACTAAAAGCCTTATATATGACAAAATGTTTGGCCTGCAGGTTAGTTCTAAAACATCGTTTATACATGTTTAGAATGGTAAAATGTGAGTCCATTAGAACTCACATTAGTGAAAATTTTACTCTTCTAAGTTACCTAAAGAATCTCGAAGCAGATACCAATTACGAGGATTAGGCTATGTTGTTGTTATGTTCTTTGCCCATTCTTACAAAACGTTCAGGGAAAACTTGATTTATGGGAGATATAATCTCTCATTCGAGGATTTGAAGGAAAATCTACTAAGCAAAGACAAACTTGATAATGAGTTAGGCACAAATAAGAAGTCAGATGAGTGAGTCTCAATTCTAGTTGCAAGAGGCAGGCAATAGCCCAAAAAGGTTAGATTAAAGCAGGTCTAGGGAAAGATCGAAATCCAGAAACTGAGACAAATAATGTGGCTATTGCAACAATATAGGCCACATTAAATCAAAATGTTACAAACTTCAAAATAAAAATAAAAAGGGATGTCGAAAATGAAAAGAAAGGTAAGTAGAAGGTAGAAGTTGTTGATGCTAGTGTAGTTGAAGAAAGAGGTGTTGATTTCTTGTTAGTATCGACAAGCAAAAGTTCCAAGCTTACTTTCGAATAGATCCTAAATTCAGGGTGCTCTTATCACATGTGTCCCAACAAGGATTGGCTTTCCATATATAGCTCTATTGAAGGTGGAGTTGTGTTGATGGGGAATAATTTTTCATGTAAGATAATTGTAATAGGAACAGTACAAATCAGGATGCACGACGAAATTATTCAGACATTGCCAGATGTCTGGTATGTACCTAACTTAAAGAAAAATATCATCTCAATGGGAATTTTGGACTTTAATGGTCGCAGGACTATTATCAAGTCAAAAACGGCTTAAAAGTTTCTTGTGGAGCTCTCATTGTGATGAGAGGATAGAAAAAACGCAGCCTTTACGTTTTGCAAGGGTTAACGGTAATTGGTGTGGTTGCAATCATTGAAGAAGAGCCAAAATTGTTATCATATTTTGACGAGGACCACCATGACATAGCAACGACACGACATGATTTTTTTCTCTATAGATTCCAAAGTAACCAAACTATAGCACATGTGACTTGGTCATATGAGTGAGAAAGGTATGACAACATTGTGTAAAAGTGATCTTTTTAAAGACACTAAATTTGGAAAGTTAGGTTTTTGTGAGCACGACACTTGTTGGAAACAAACATGAGTAATTTTTTATTTAGCGGTACACAAAATAAAAGGGACTCTTGACTATATCCATTCTGATTCATGGGGCTTGACTCCTAACATCTCAAAAGAAGGTAATAGATATTTCCTAACTTTCATTGATGATCAATGTAGAAAATTTTAGTTTTATTTTTTGAAACAGAAGAATAAAGTTTTCGGAATCTCCAAGTAGTGGAAAACAATGTTAGAGAAACAAATAGAAAAGTCCGTGAAGCGGTTGAGAATGGAAAATAGTCTTTAATTTTGTTCATCAGAGTTTAATGATTTCTACAAACGGGAAGGAATAGAGAGATATTGCACCATTGTAGGTACTCTACAACAGAATGGAGTTGCTAGAAGGATGAATAGAACCTTGCTCGAAAAAGCCTGATGTATGCTTTCTAATGCAAGTTTAGGAAAGGAATTTTGGGCTGAAGCCGTAAACTTGGCAAGTCATTTGGTGAACTGATCTCCCCATTGAGTATTAAACGGTAAAGTCACAAAGGAGATATGATCAGGTAATTATCCCAATTATTCTAACCTTAGAATTTTTGGTTGTCCTACTTATGCAAAGGTTAGTTAGGGAAAGCTTGAACTAAGGGTCGTGAAGTGCATATTTTTGGGATTATCTGCAGGTAAAAAAGGTTTTAAGATGTGGTCCCTAAAAACCAATAAAACAATCATTTGTAGAGATGTTACATTCGATGAATCTGCTATGATTCATTCAAAAAAGTGGTTGCCTACATTTAAAGACACAACAAATCAGTGCCTCAAACAAGGTGGAGTCGAAAGAACAAACAGTAAGTTACATCGCAACAAGAGGGATCAAGACGTCATAATAGCATGACAAATAGGGACATCATCCCGATGAAGAAAATCATGACGTCACGATGAAGTGACAAAATTTTAGCTATCACGAGACCGAAGTTGTTTCAGATCAGTTTAGGACTTCATTTGACTCACAGGTACCCTTACTATCTCAATTACTGAATTCTAAGTTGGCTCATAATAGGAAAAGACGAGAAATCTGACCACCATAGAAATACTGTGAAGGGTACCTAGTGTGATAAGGAATGAAGTGGAAACAAATCGAGTTGTTTGACTCGAAAAGGAAAGATATGGACATGATCTAAAAAGAAGAAATAAACAAATTTAGTAATAAAGAAATAAAAAATATTAAAAGAAGAAATTTGAGAATAAAAAAATAAAAATAAGAAATAGAAATTAAAAAATAACAAAGTAGAAGATGGACGAGTAAACTGATGGATATGATGGATAGAATGATAAATGTCCAATTGAACCCTTTGAGATATAAATCCCAACAAACTCAATTAATAGCTCTAATCAACCCTCTAAGAAATAATCCTTGGCAAATTGAAGGGTGAAGAATGAATATCCACGACTCCTTGAAGTAAATCCAGAAGATAACTGTAGAGCCCATATATTTGCCCGGGCTACTAAAGGCCCAAAAATAGAATAACAAAACAAAACAAAAATTAAAAATTTCCATGTCCATTACAAGCCCAAATATTAACGGCCCAATTACACCCTTTAACCCGAATATCAAACTAGACCCAATACACCATACCTGGACCTAAACCCTTAACCCATTACAGTAGACCCAAAACTAATGGAGCCCAAAAGGCCCAATACTTAAACTACACCAGAGGCTCAAGACTTAGACAAGCCCAGTTAGCCCAAATCATTCTCAGCTGTTGGAAACCCTAGCAAACTCTAGGCGCTGTTGCTCCCAACAGAGGTCCTTTGGTCGTGCCTAATCAGCGCGCGGATGGCACTCTTCATTGCCATGATTCTCACCGTAGACCTGCAAAAAAGGAAACGACAACAATAGCAAAGAATAGGAAAAAATAAAATTTTGTATTTATTAGCCTTTGATTTATTTTAGTTATAAAAACCAAGAAGAACAATGTAAAAAAGGGGGAGAGATATGTATACAGAGAAAAAATATATACAAACAGTTTTTTTTTAAAGCGAAAGGTGATTCTTTTTTATTTTCGTTTACTTTTTTATATTATTTTGTTTTTTATTTCAAGTTCAACACATACAAACAAATAGAAATAGTCGATGTGCTATTCTGCGCTAAAAAAACGAAGTAACTTACCTCCGGCCACTGTGTGTGGCGGCGCGTGTGGCAGTGCATGAGACGAAAGGCCACTGGAGTCCAGGTCGGACTCAAGCCCGGGGAGAGCTTCTGGAAGACTCCTTTTCTTTTTCTTTTTTCGGGGGTAGTTTAAAATGAGCTTTTGGGGCAAATTCGGGGTTTATATAACAACCTAAAAATAACATCGTTTTTGTTTAAACTAATAAGTCTCAAAATGACGTCGTTTGGGGAAGGATCCGCGCGTTGACCTGTGACCCGGGGAGGATCCGCGCGTTTTTGATAAATGGGATATTTTCCCTCAAAGTCCTTCCGCATTCTTATTTGTGTCAATTTAGTTCAATTACAGTTTTCTTTTATTTTTAATTTGGCCCTAGAATTTGTTTTCTATTTCAATTTGGCCTCTGCCTATCTAAGTACGTACGCTGAAACGACGCCGTTTTGGGGTTAGGGAATATTTTCCCAGTGAGTCCCTCGCCTTTAACGTGCAATCCAATTGAGTCCTAAATTCAGTTTTAGTCTTTTTAAATTTACCCCATAAAAGTTATTAAATTTTAATTTTAATCCTTTTTATTCAACTTGTATTTTGACTTAGTTATTTTTATATATTTATTTTTTGAATATATATATTATTATCTTATATTTTTTATAAAATTATTTTATTGTCTATTACATATTATTATCTTAATTATTAAATTATTTTATTTTGACTTAGTTTTATTTATATAGGGTTTTATTATCTATTACGTATTATTTATAATTTTTATATATTATATTATGCTTTAAATTGATTAATAATATAAATTTTTTATATATTATTTATTTTTTAATATGTATATTATTTTGTTATATATTATGTATATTTTTTCCAAGTTTTATATTATTTATTTAAAATACCTTAACTATTTTATACGTATATATTTGCTTTTAAAAAATATTATTTCTTTTGCTCCTTTTTATTATAATATCAATTCGTATTTTTAAATACTTTGTATATATATTATTCATCTTATGTTTTCTAAAAAAATTATTTTATTACATTTTTTATATATTTTTATATTATATATTATGTATCTTTTGTATATTGTATAATATTTCAAATCGATTTATCATTAACGTAAGGTTTTATATTGTTCTTTTTAATAGGTATATTATATTTTTATATAAAATTGTATCGAAATTATTATACATGTTATTTTCCTTAAATCCTAAGTTTTTTTATTTAAAATACCTTAATTATTTTGTATGTATATATATCTTTAAAATATTATTTTTTTCAATATTTTTCTTTTTTTTATATATTGTGATTGCAATTTATTGTTTAAAATGTTTCATTCATTTTTTATTGACATTTTAGTTTTTTTTTATGATTTTATATTTATTTTTATAAGTTTTTGGTAATTTATTATATTTACTCGCTTCTGTTATGAATTTATCTATTATTGCTTTAGCCTAGTTATTTTATCACATGTATAATCAATTATTCTTTGTTCTTTTGTCCATATTTGTATGAATTATTAATATATCATGTAATTTGTGTATTACTTTAATATGTATGCTTTGTAACATAAGAATATTGCATTTTGACCAAAACATTGTTTTAAAACATAACCTATTTAATCATCGTTTTTTTTTTTCAAAAAATGCTTATTAAAATTAAGGCAATATTTGACATTTGGGATCTTCGAAAGAATCGTGCCCTAACTTACTGGGCTTTGATTTCTTTCGTTAATTCTAGATGGTCAAGTATCATTTTCAAATTAAAACGAACAATTTTCAAATAAAAGCTATCTTTGAAAGTTTAAGATATCGCATCCTAACTTACTGGATGTGATGTTTTAATATTTTGAGATAGAGATTTCTAAAAAACGAAGGATATTTAACGTTTGGGAAATTTAAAGAGTCGTGCTCTAACTTACTGAGATTCAACATTTTTTTTATCCAAATAGTTAAATGTCTCTTAAAAAGGGTAATAAGTTTTTGAAACTCAAAAGGATCATACTTTAAAAAATCTTTTTCAAATCTTCGACATTAGGACATTTTATAATCAGTTTGGTGCCAATTTTTTGGCGTCATGGGGGTGCTAATCCTTCCCCGTACGTAACCAACTTTCGAACCCGTTTTCTCAAATTTTCGTAGGCCAAAATTGATATTTTAAAAAGGTGATCCAATCACACCTAACAAGATTGGTGGCGACTCCGTTTTTGTTTTTTTTAAGTCGACCCCGTTTTTCCAAACCTTAAAAAATGGTTTCAACAATAACTACTTCTAAAAATCACAAGAGAGAAATCTTGCACAATAAACAAACTCCCAAAGTTGAAACCTTTATTAATGAAAATAATTGTGTGTCTAATAAATAATGAAGAAGCCTTTATACAGGCTAGCTAATTACATCCAAATAAAACTCTAAAGTATACTAAAATGCTAATTAATCTAAACAAGAAGTAGTTTTAAACAAAACTTTCTTATTAATATAAAACTCCAAAATAACTTAAAATACTTAATAATTATAAAAAATTCGTAATAAAAAAATAATAAAATAATAAGAGTTGATAAATACAATATTGAACTCATATATAATAAAAATTAAGCCTAAAAAATGAACCTAATCTAATTTAAACTCAAATAAAAAGCCTGAAACTCGTAATTCCCGTCATAATTCCATCCAAAAATTCTGCTCTCGCAGTATTCACTAAAATGATCATAACTTGAGCTCTTGGACTCTAAATTGAGTGATTCAAAGTGTATTTCGAAATTAAGAGATATATCTTCAAATGCCATGTAGACATCTCAATCCAAAAATGCCTGAATCCCATCCAAAGAGTTGTCGCAAGTCTGTTGACTTCCCAAACTTGAAAATTATCAGTTTCAGTGAATCGAATTTAATAAATTTCACCCCATCTATGTATGTACCATTCCCTCTTTCCTCAAAAATATTCATCCTCTAATATTGTCTTTGATCAAATCCTGGTTTGATTTGCTTGGCCTTTGACATTACTATTGGGTCTTGAGGTAGTGTGAGCCCATCACATTCATGGGTTTGAAATTGAGCCATGAGACTCACATCATTCCCCCTTCCTCACGAAGAATCATCCCTAAATCTTTAGCTGCACAAAAATAAAAATGATTAGAATAAATAACAATAAAATGAAAAAAAATACTTACCTAAACTTTCTTGTGCGCCAAAACTATCTTTGAGATCAAAGACATTATTTTGATCCTTCAAATCAGCTTCAATCATGTATGTCTCCTTTAAAAACAAGGTATCAACACTAAACAAAGAAGTGTTAGGTACATGTGTTTTCAAGTAAAAAATAACTTGTAACTTTCTTTGAATATGCAAGGTCATCCATAAGAATTTTCAATAATGAGTCAAAAATTTCACATAACAATAAAAATCAAGAAGGTTAAGATTATTATTTAAAAATTCATCATTAAAGGTCGCAAAAGAAAATTTTGTTGTAAAAGCAAATGTATAAAATGCTTTAATAAACCTATTTAATGCAACATAATTACTATTTTTAACCTTTACAAATCTAGATAAATGAACCTTGACCAATGAGAAAGCATGTCGTAAGGAAACTTAAACATAGTAGCATACTTATCAAAAACATTCAACATATGCCTACATATTTCAATTTCCAATGTATCTTTACTTTTCTTACATTGTAACACTTGTCGAAAATTATCAATGTTTAACTTACCTCTCTCCCACAAGTAAAGTTTTCTATTAATGGTAGAGTAATGTAATTAGAAGTTTGTCAATGGATCCTTGAAATCCTATAACAAAGAAACACCACTAAACAAATTCGAGTTATGGTTAGTTAAAACATAATCATTCCTCACTTTTGCATGGATATTTTCTTGTTTTTCATTTTCTTTTCTCAGTTGAGAACTCTCCAATTTTACCTCATATTTATTTTCACTCACCAAAAGTGGACCATCAAGTAGACTTTTTATCATTGAAGGTCTCTTTTCTCTCTGTCTTTTCAAGTTTTTTTCCCCTTAACCATCTCACGGAATTTCATCATTTTCAATTGGTCCTCATACACATCTTTGGGCTCCAAAGGGGCTAAAGTGTAAGTTTTCCTTTTAAATATAGGGGAGTAACGGTTCAATTTGCCATGGTGTACCACATCACGATCATATTGCCATGGTCTTCCAATAAAAAAATGGGTGGCATGCATGGGAACTACGTCACACCAAACCTTACTAGAATTGTCATAGGCCAATTTCGGCCTTATTAAAATCAAGCCCAAATAACAAAATGCCCAAATGTCCATTTACAAATTAAGCCCAATTTTAAATTACAAAAAAAAGCCCAAAACCCTCACCCGGATGACCCATTTCTGACCCAAACCAAGTCAAACCAAACAAATGCCCCCAAACTACCTAACAGTAGCCCAATTCACTAGCCTAACCCAAACCAATGACCCAAACCCGATTACAGCCCAACCAAACCCTAAACACTAAGGACAAACTTTGCAAACCCTAGCCTCAAGTTGCTGCTGGCGCCTCTGACACTCTGCCAACAGTCACATCCACCGCCGTTGACATCTCAGCACCGCCCTTCACTCCTGCAAACATTAAAAGAGACAAAGACAGAAAGCAAAAGGAAAATAAAAAAATTAATTTGTAAGGGCTATAAAAGCCCGATTCAAAACAGTTTGTGGAGGTTCGGGGAAAAATTTTTCTATATAGAATCAGAGAGCTTTAAAGCACAAATAAGAACATCAAAAATACCCAAAATAGCAACGAAGGGATACCCCCCAATCAACATAGAATCGGAGATCAAAACAGAATTAGTAGGTAACGTTTTCAGATCTATTTATTTTTGCATACACAAACGATCATTAAATAAGAAAATAACCTAAGTATTAAGCCTAAAGGATTTATAGATTAAAACAGAAAAATTTTTAAAAATTTTACCTCTTTCCGGCCACCAGAACGGTGGCCGGAACGGCGGTGCCGGTGACCGGCCGGTGACCGGACGTTGACCGGTCCGGCGACCGGAGCCCGGAGCCCCCCTTCTCTTTTCCTTCCCTCTCCCCCTCTTCTCTCCCCTCTCCTCTCTTCCCCTTTTCTTTTTTTTCCTCTCCGGGTAACAAATGACCAAAAAAACAAAAAAACACCCCTTTTATAGCAACCGACCTGGGTCAGGTCGACCCGATCCGACCCACCTCAGATCCGCGTGTTCTTACGTCATAGGGGATATTTATGCGATCGGTCCTTCCGCATTTTTAATGTCTTACAATTTAGTTTTATTTATTTCAATTTGGCCCGTTGTTTCGTTTTTGTTTGCAATTCGATCCTCGGTGCAGCTGTGCGTTTTGGGATTTCAGGTAAATTGCAATTTAGGTCCCTTCTAGTTGTCAGCGTGTTCGAATAGGTCCTTATTTTTCGTTTTTATTTTAAAATTTAGCCCGAAACCTTTATAGCACTTCCAATTAAATCCTAATTTACTCTTTTTGTGTGCTATTCGTTTTTATCATTATTTATTATTAGTACTATTATTATATTTTATATATTATCTATATTATTTTATCTTAATTACAATTTTACAAATTATTCATATTATTATATAATTATTATTTATTATCTTTTTGCTATAATAATATTATCATTATTTTATTATTTTTCATTATTATTATTTGTCTTTATTAATGTTATTATTTACTTATACATATGTATCATGCATTCTATGTGTATATATTTTGATATTGTACTATCCAAGTATTTTGTACGTATTTTAATATTTATTATTTCCACATTTGGTATGATGCTATGCATATATTTAACTGTTATGTGTATATTCTTACTATTGTTAATATTAGTATAGGTTTTAATATATAGATATATATATTTATGCAATGTTTTTTAATGGATGTTTTTAAACATTATCATTTCTATTAATAGATGTTTTTAAACATTATTGTTTCTAACATATATATTACATAGATATTTTATTATTATGTTATGAATATGTAGTTTTACATATATTACGTATATATTTCGAATACCACGTCATTATTATTATTATTATTTTTTTCCCTCATATATTATCCTATATATATATATTTTTATATAACTATATTATATATGTATTCTTAACATTATACAAGGTATATATTTTCATACTATATATATACTCCGTAATACTATTATTATGTACATACCTTTCTTAAACCTAGCATTATACGCTTTATATATGTTTGCTATTGTTTTATACTTTGCATTACTACTATTATCACACCAAATATATTATTATAGCTATTATTATCACGTATGCATCGTTAATATTCGATATGTTTTGACACATATATTCTTTACCTTTATTGTTATTTGTTTCTAATTTTAGCACACTAAATTCGCGTTTTTATCTCTTCATCGTTATTACTCATCTATAATCTTTTCATGTTTTGCAAACAAGGCAATGTACCGATTTTGACGTTAAGCCAGTGATTTCATCGCTATGTTGGGTGAATCATGGATGGCTTGTGTCAAAAGTGGGATATCCTTTTAGAAATCAAATCTCGAAATGCTCGTATTTCGATCGGATCACGACTAAATTTTGAAATTGAACTTGTACTTTTGGAAAATTAAGACAACGTACATTTGAAAGATACCATTTTTGGGCGTTGCGGGGGTGCTAATACCTTCCCCGCGCGTAACTGACTCCCGAACCCTATTTTTCTTTGGACTTTAACGTAGACCTAAATTTAGCCTTTTTACTTAAAAAACGAATTTTTCAGCCAAAAGAGGTTTTAATAAGTGTCCGATCACACTTAAGAAAAAGGATCGGTGGCGACTCCTTTGCTTTAATCAAAATTCGTTTTCAAGAATTTAAATCGCCACAATTAGCGACCTAAGCTAAAAATTTTCGTCGCTACAGCTGGCGACTCCACTGGGGAACAGTCTTCGAGAGTCGAATCAAATCAAAAGCGTTGTCGAAATTTTCGAAATGCCCTTTTCAAATTAATGTTTAGTCGTGATCCTCAAAATTTTTGCAAAAACCATGTACTCGCATCTCATTGTAAATGTTTTCTAACTTCTTGTTTACTTGTTTTGAAGCTCTAAATTTCTAAGCTTCGGTTCTCTAAGTCTAGTTTTTAAAATAAAACGAAAGGTTTGTGAGTTTCTCCCCACACACCGTTCACGTGCATTGTTGCATAACATGAGCTCTATACCCAGGCTCCGTCCCTTTTAAGCGAAAGTAAATGCTACGCCTTCGTGAGTTAACTCGTCCCTCCGCACAGGCTAGTGAATACTTTCGGGTTACATATGACTTATGCTTTCGTGAGATAACTCGTCCCTCCGCATAGGCATAAGTAAATGTAATCCCTCGAATTGATCTCGTAAGCCTGTGATGGGCTATGACCGAGGTTCCGTACTAATCTTAGTAGATGACAGTACAGACAATTCGAGTACCTTTCTAGAACCTAAAACCGCATATAATGAACTGTACGAGCCACCCAGCTAGAGCCACGCCGAACCTCTGTCCGTTTAGTAGATACCAAAATAGGCACATGGGAGAAACGCCTCTCACCTTTTGTACTTTCGCTTTGTATATAAGGGGATGGGATCTATTTGGTAAATTGGATCGGGTAGCTTAAAATTACTTTAATTTATGTTCGTTTATATCTGATCACTAACTGAGTTTGATTGTCTTTGTTTTATTCCTCATCATGCATCATAGGCATCATAATAGGACGGTGTTGACTAAAGATTAGTTGCTAAAAACGGGTTTCAAATGGAAGAGTCAATTGTACAAACGACCGAGACAAACACCGTCGTTCGGGACTAGTCTCTGAGGACTCAAAGAGAAAAGGGAAACAGCCTGGCGGAAGATTGCATGGTCAATCTACCCGAGCGGGTAACTGTGAATGTCCGTCAAAACAATCTTGAGGACTTGGTTTGGATCTGGAGTCAGTGGGATTCAGATACTCGGGGTATTTTTACTGAAAGGTACGGGGACATAGCCCATCTAATTGCTGTCAAAGTAGACGAAAGATTGATTCAAGCTATGATCAGATTTTGGGATCCGGGTTACCAGTGTTTCACATTCAACCAAGAAGATATGACCCCTACGATAGAGGAGTATGCTGCTCTGCTGCGTGTCGAAAACATGCAAACCTACAAAATATATGTCAAAGAGCCCAAGCCGATGACATTCAAGAAAAAGTTAGTGAGGCTGACGGACATGACCGATGCATGGGCCGAAAAGCAAACAAAGAAAAAGAATGAAATCAGTTGTGTCCCATGGTTTTCCCTACGAGACCTGGTTTTAAATCATCCTGACATGTTGAAACGGATAAATTTGTTTGCTTTGGCTATCTATGGTTTGGTTGTCTTTCCGAAGATTCTCGGACATATAGAAGTAGCGGTAGTGGATTTTTTTGAAAAGTTAAAGCAAGGTATCAATCCCGCCCCAACCATCCTGGCAGAGACCTTCAGATCTTTGAGCAGTTGCAGGAAAAGAGGGGAAGGACGATTCATCGGATGCGCGCAGCTACTTAACGTTTGGATTTTGAGTCACTTTTAGAAGGTAGAGCGCACACCGTTCCACATGTTTTCGAAGATGTTTGCTCCGTTGGAAGCTCACCGTAAGAAAGAGTGGCCGAAGGAGGTTACTGAACAGCATTGGGTCTCAGTGTTTCAGAACCCGCGTGCCGAGGACATAATTTGGAGAGCACCGTGGATACGCCCTTCGCTTCTGTTATACAAGGTCGGAAACCAAGATTGGGTACCACTACTTGGATTGTGGGGAGGGATTGGTTACGCTCCTCTTTTGGTTCAAAGACAGTTCTCTTCACGACAGTTTATACCCGCCACCAGTGGTCTGGCTCAGTCAGAGTTTGTTTTTGCGGGCGAAGGTTATATGAAGAAAGTCCGAGACACTGCAAAGGTTTGGAAAAGAATTCATCTGATAGAGTTGGCTTTATATGCTGACACTATCACCTAGGACTACGATGCATAGAGAAAGCAACGGGTAAATAGTTTGCAAGTCTCATCGGCAGATTACGCCTTTCAGAATCCTTTTTCGAAAGAAATTCCATCCGAGCTAGAGACGGCGAGACAAGAATTCGAACGCGAAAAGACAAAAATGTTACGAGACCTTAGTGCCCTTCAAGAAGAAAACTATCAGTTGAAGATCGATGTTCAAATTGAAAGATCCAGGGCCGAGAAGGTGCAAAAAGAAGCTGAGGTCGTAAGAAACGATTTAAGAGATCTTCATCTGGAAAATAAAAAGTTAAGAGGCACCATAAAGAACAGCGGGCTGGGCAAGTCGTCAGCGGAATGGAAAGAGGAATTGAGTAATGTCAAAGGTGGGATGGAATTTTGGAAAGGAAAAGCAAAGAAAGAAGAAGGAAAGGCTGCACGGGCTGCAATAGAGTTAAGAAAGAAGTCTGCTGAGTATGAAGCTACATCTGTTGAACTGATGACTAGTCGAGCTAAGCGTCAAGAATTGAAAGAAACGATACGGGATTTAGAAGACACACTACAAGCCCGACAACAACAACTGGATACTCTCTTAGAAGCTTTGGAAGAAAAGAAGGGTCAGTATGATAGAGATACCCACGCTTACGAAAGAGCCCTCTGCGAAAAGGATGAAAATCTCAAATACTTGATCAACGAGATTCGTACGGCAGCCATGCACATAATGCAAATAGCGGATGAAGCCGAGAGTCTTAGTTGCCAATTCCCGCCTAGACAGAGATCGAGCATATCAGAATTCTTGGAACGAGTGAAAAATTATGGCAATGTAGCGAGGAAGTTTGTATGAAAGCTGAATCAAATGATGAAAAAAAAACGTTTTGTAAATAGACTCTTTTGATTAATGAAATGCCTAAATAGGGGCTATCTGGAATCAACACCGATTTTTCATATGCATTCATAACTAACATTTAACATTCATTCATTCATTCATTCATTCATTCATTCACTGCATATCCCACGATCATTTGCTAAAAATAGAATCGTATACTACGCAGCTGTGACGCTGTAAACCTGGAATCACACCATACGTATAGAACACGTCGACAAGCCAGAGCAATGGAGGCTGAGTTTAATGAAAGAATTGAAAGGATGGAGAGAATTCAGAAAGAATTACAGGAACAGTTAGCCAGGTCGCAACAGGAGACGAGAGAGTTGATGATAAGGTCTCGGGAAGAATCCACTGAACAGAAGGACCAATTGGCTAAAATGATGGAAATGATGTCGGCCCTAGTCAAAGGAAAGGGACCTATACAGAATCCTGAGGTTGTGAATCTTGATCAGGATCCGCCCTACCCTCTTGGGTTTACTCCGCCTCACGCGATACATAGAGGATACACGCAAGGGGGACCCGCGGGCCTGGAACAACGGCCTGTAACACCTCCTCCTGTAGGACAGGAGGTATTCGTGGCAAACCCAGGAACTGCTCCGATGGATCCACCTGTCCCAGACCTAGACGATCCGGCAGAAATCGCTAGGCTAAGGATAGAGGATCATGAAGTCCAAGAAAAATACAGAGGTCTGGAGGAAAGACTTAGAGCGATAGAAGGCATTGAAGTCTTCTCGGCGCTAAATGCTAAAGAACTTAGTCTGGTACCGGACTTGATCCTACCTCCAAAATTCAAAGCACCAGACTTTAAAAAGTATGAGGGCTCGAGATGCCCGAAGGCACATCTCGTTATGTTCTGCCGAAAAATGACAGGCTACGTTAATAAAGACAAGCTGCTTATACACTGTTTTCAGGACAGTTTGACCGGATCAGCTCTCCGCTGGTACAACCAACTCAGTAGAGAAAAGATCCGAACCTGGAAGGATCTGGCAGCGGCTTTTTGCGAGCAGTACAAACATGTCTGCGATATGGTACCCGACCGCATGACACTACAAATGATGGAGAAAAAGCCATCGGAAACGTTCAGACAATATGCGCAGAGGTGGAGAGACATCTCGGCTCAGGTGGAACCTTCATTGACCAAGACCGAGATAGCAGTCCTGTTTATCAATACCATGAAGGCGCCATTCTATGATAAATTAGTGGGAAGCGCCACAAAGGACTTCTCGGATATTGTCATATCTGGTGAACTAATAGAAAATGCGGTTAAAAGTGGAAGAATGGAAGGAGAAGGTTCGAAGAAGGCAGTTCCCATGAGAAAAAAAGAGCCAGAAGCCCACATGGTGGGAACCGGAAACCGTTATGCTCCTAGTCCATATCCTAATCAATTTCGACCTCGAAATTACCTGCCACCAAACTTCTATCAACCACAAGCCCTCTATTACCAACCACCACCTCCCTATCCTTCTTACCCTGTCTATGCAACCAACAACCCGAGGCCAGCCACCACGTTTCCTCAAAATGCCGGTTCTATCCAAGGCCAACCTAGAGGAGAACCAAAGCCAGCGAGGCCTAACCCCGAGAGACCCCAATTCACTCCTATTCCTGTATCTTACGGGGAACTGTACCCTAAGCTTTTGGAAAAACAGTTGATATCTCCTCATTACATGGCACCGTTGAAACCCCCGTACCCAAAGTGGTACGACCCTAATGCTAGCTGTGCATACCACGCGGGGAACTAGGGGCACTCTACGGAAAACTGAATTGCCTTTAAACGAAGAGTCCAAGGACTAATCGATGCGGGTGTCTTACGCTTCGACGGTACTAGTGGTGCGACCGGAGACCCGTTCCCAAATCATGCTGAAAGAAATGTAAGTGCAGTGGAGGAAATAAGTGAATTGCAAACCAGAAGAGTCGTTTCAGAAATAGGCACACCTTTGCAGAGAATCTGGGAGGTGTTGCTCGAAAAAGGGTTACTCTGTCGTCTTAGAGGAGTAACCGAGAAAAGAAATACAAAAAGTCAAAATTTTTGTGATTTTCATGAGGTCGAAGGACATAATATCCAGTCGTGTGAGCAATTTAAAGAATTACTCCAAAACATGATGGACAGCAAAGAGATTGAAATCTTCAACGGAAGAAGAGAGGCCGATGAAGGAGAAATATGTGCCTCTGATGGTCAACCATCAGATCTCCCTTACACTGCTGAACGACCATTGATAATATATTATGATGCGAGGAGAGAACCAGTAAAACCAAAAATGGTAATTGAGGCGCCATCACCTTTTCCGTACCAGGATAGTAAGGCAATACCTTGGAAGTACGATGTTAATATCGTCACTCCTGAAAGCGAAAAATCCCAAGGCACGGCTAAAAATATCGGAGAAGTTGGTCACTTTACCCGGAGTGGAAGATGCTATTCCAAAGAAGTTGAACCAGCAAAGAGGAATAATGATTCCAAACAAAAGGGAAAGGCACCCATGTTTGAGGCTGAAGTTGAATCGGAAAGTCCGCCCGAACGACAAGAGACTAAAAGACCTGTAAATGAAGAAGAGGCACAGGAATTCTTGAAATTCATTAAACACAATGAGTACAACGTGGTCGAACAATTAAGTAAACAACCTGCACGTATTTCGGTATTATCCCTATTATTGAACTCAGAGCCACATCGAAATGCCTTGTTAAAGGTATTGAATCAAGCCTATGTAGCAAACAATATATCGGTCGAAAAGCTTGATAGGTGGATTAATAACTTGAACGCTGATAATTTTATCTCCTTCAGTGATGATGAAATACCATCGAACGGTAGAGGCTCTGTGAAGGCGCTGCACATAACAACCCGCTGTAAGGGTTATATAATACCAAACGTGCTTATTGATAATGGATCAGCACTTAATGTTATGCCCCTGGCCACGCTTTCCAGAATTCCGATGGATTTGTCCTACTTGAGGCCGTGTCACTCCACGGTAAGAGCATTTGATGGAACGAGACGAGAAGTTACAGGAAAAATTGAGGTCCCTCTAGAAGTGGGTCCTTATATCTATGACGTTGAGTTTCAAGTTATGGACATCACCCCTTCATATAATTGCCTCCTGGGGAGGCCATGGATCCATTCGGCCGGGGCAGTCCCATCATCCCTTTATCAGAAAATAAAGTTTATTATGGATGACTGCTTGGTTACCGTTGAGGGTGAAGAGGATATTGTTGCGTCTATCTCTGCAGACACACCTTACCTCGAAGCGAACAAAGACGCCGTGGAATGTTCCTTTAGATCCTTTGAGTTTGTCAACGCCACATTTGTGGCTGAAGGAAACAGAATTCCCGTGCCTAGGCTGTCGAAGAATACTAAAATGGGAATCAAGCTGACGGTAGGGAGAGGGGCCCGAGCAAGGAAAGGTTTGGGAAAACATCGTCAAGGGATAGTCAGGGCCTTAAAGCCAGTACCTCATAAGGCACGATTTGGTCTAGGATTCCAACCGAATGCACATCACTTGAAGAAACAGTGGAAGAAGGAGCAAGAAAGAAGGGTTGCGAGGACTCTAGGACGAGAACCGGAATGGGAACCTATCGAGTACCCCCATTTGTCAAGGACATTCACATCCGCTGGGATCTTGTATCCAGGGCAAGAAAATGTACACAGCCCACTGCTACTCGTTGAGAAGGCTTTCCAGAACATTTGTATAAATGTCGTTGATGAAGAAGCTGATGCAAGTAAAAGTGTTTCGAGGATACGCCCTTGTCCCCCGGGTTACATGTTGAACTATTGGACCGCTGAAGATCTCCTTGTGGTTTACAAGTCTTCCTCAGAGTAATATCCGATATTTACTTTTTGTGTCCCTAAATATAATGGGATTCTTTTGTAAGAGATGTCGTCTGCTCTTTATCTATTAAATGAATATTAATGAAGAAGCATTTTGTCATAACCTTTTGCATTTGCATCTACTCCATAATTATTCTTTCATTTCATGGCCTGTTCTTGCACTTACCTCATACCATGCCATAATGTTTTGTTTGTTGTTGCCAAAACTTGGATGTCCCTCTATAGTGTTCTCTTTCCCATTCAATTTTCAGGTGTTCAGATGCCAATGACATGAACGAACCCGTTACCAATCTTGAAATCGATTTTGAAAGGACCGTTTGTTTAGGAGAATTCGAGGATGAGGGAAATACCGAAGACTATGTCTCGTCTCCTGACTTGCTAAGGTTGTTGGAACAAGAGGACAAACAGATTCTACCTCATCAAGAATCTGTTGAAACAATAAACCTGGGCACTAATGAAAATAAGCAAGAAGTGAAGATTGGGACCTCACTCTCAGAGGACACCAGGCATCATTTGATTGATTTGCTTCATGAGTACAAAGACGTATTTGCATGGTCCTATCAGGATATGCCGGGATTGGACGGGGACATAATGGTTCATAAGCTCCCGCTGAGACCCGAATGTAAACCCATCCAACAAAAATTAAGGCGGATGAGGCCCGAAATGCTGTTGAAGATAAAAGAGGAAGTCAAGAGGCAATTTAATGCAGGCTTCCTACAAGCTTCCAGATATCCAGAATGGGTGGCTAATATTGTCCCAGTGCCAAAGAAGGATGGTAAAGTGCGAATGTGCGTAGATTATCGTGACCTGAACCGCGCAAGTCCTAAGGATAATTTTCCCTTACCACATATCGACACATTGGTGGACAATACGGCGAAGCATTCATTATTTTCTTTCATGGATGGATTTTCGGGGTATAATCAGATCAAAATGGCTCCCGAGGATATGGAGAAAACCACCTTTATAACGATGTGGGGAACGTTCTGTTACAAGGTGATGCCATTCGGGCTCAAGAATGCCGGGGCCACGTATCAGAGGGCCATGGTGACATTGTTCCATGATATGATGCATAAGGAAATAGAAGTCTATGTTGACGACATGATTGCTAAATCCCGAGGGGAAAAAGAACATATTGTCAACCTCAAAAAGTTGTTTGGAAGACTGAGAAAGTTTCAGCTGAGACTTAATCCAGTCAAATGTACATTTGGGGTCACCTCGGGAAAATTACTGGGCTTCATCGTCAGTAAAAAAGGCATAGAGGTAGATCCAGAAAAGATAAAAGCCATTCAAGAACTACCCCCGCCGCGCACTCAGAAAGAGGTCAGAGGATTCTTGGGAAGGCTAAACTACATTGCCCGATTCATTTCTCAACTCACTAATCAGTGTGACCCCATCTTTCGACTCCTTCGAAAGCACAACCCTGGGGCATGGGACGAAGAATGCCAGGAGGCCTTTGACAAAATAAAACAATATTTGTCTAGCCCCCCAATGCTAGTGCCACCAACTCCAGGAAGGCCTTTGATTTTGTATTTAACGGTGTTTGAAAGCTCAATGGGTTGTGTACTCGGGCAGCATGACGAGTCGGGGAAGAAAGAAAAGGCGATATACTACCTTAGCAAAAAGTTTACAGAATACGAAGCAAGGTATTCATCAATCGAAAAGTTATGTTGTGCTTTGGTTTGGGCAGCTCGGAGACTCAGGCAATACATGTTGTATCACACGACATGGTTGATTTCAAAGCTAGACCCGATAAAATATATGATGGAATCGCCCGCACTCTTAGGGAGAATGGCACGTTGGCAGATCCTGTTATTAGAATACGATATCATCTATGTGAGTCAGAAATCGGTGAAAGGGAGTGCAATAGCTGATTTCTTAGCGGCTCGAACAACCGAAGAGTATGAGCCCCTGAGATTTGATTTCCCGGATGAGGACTTAATGTGCATCACAGAGAAAGAATGTGAGTCATCAAAAGGGACGCCCTGGAAGATGAGCTTTGATGGTGCATCGAATGCTCTGGGGCATGGGATTGGGGCAGTCTTAGTATCACCGGAAGGAGATCATTATCCTTTCATTGCTAGACTCAATTTTTTCTGCACCAACAACATAGCAGAATACGAGGCTTGTATCATGGGACTTCGGGCAGCTATTGAACGAAATATCGATGTCTTAGAGGTATACGGGGATTCAGCTCTAGTGATCTACCAAATCCGCGGAGATTGGGAAGTGAGAGACCCAAAGTTGATTAAGTACAGCTATCTGGTAGCTGAATTGATCAAAGATTTCAAAGAAATAACTTTTAATTACTTCCCACGCGAAGATAATCAATTGGCTGATGCCTTGGCCACTCTGGCTTCCATGTTTAAAACAAATAAAGAAGCAGAAATAATGCCCCTCAGGATGAGCATATACGAGGTCCCTGCACATTGTTATAGCATCGAGAAGGAGGCTGATGGACGACCATGGTACCATGATATCTTGGAGTACATCAAGAATCAAACGTATCCTGAACAGGCAAACGAGAATGACAAAAGAACAATCAGAAGAATGTCAGTGGGATTTGTTCTTGATGGAGACACCTTGTACAAGAGAGGCAAAGATCAGGTGCTTATGAGATGCGTTGACACCGCTGAAGCCAAGAAAATACTTGAAGAAGTTCACGAAGGAATATGTGGGACCCACTCCAACGGCTTCACTATGTCCAGAAAAATTATGAGACTCGGGTATTACTGGTCGACGATGGAAAGGGATTGCATTAGCTACGCAAGAAAGTGCCACAAATGTCAAATTTATGGCGACAAAATTCATGTAGCCCCTTCGCCTCTTCATGTTATGACGTCTCCATGGCCCTTTTCAATGTGGGGCATGGACGTTATAGGGCCGATTTCTCCCAAAGCTTCTAATGGGCACCGATTTATTTTTGTGGTCATAGATTATTTCACGAAATGGATAGAAGCTGCCTCATTTGCCAATGTGACAAAGACCGCCGTCTGTAGATTCTTGAAAAAGGAAATCATTTGTCGATATGGTTTGCCTGAAAGAATCATCTCAGATAACGCCTTGAATTTGAACAATAAAATGATGACAGAAGTGTGCAAGCAATTTCAAATAAAGCATCATAATTCTTCGCCTTATCGACCGAAGATGAACGGAGCTGTGGAGGCGGCTAATAAGAACATAAAGAAGATTATCGGCAAAATGACAGAGACCTACAAAGACTGGCATGAAAAGCTACCATTCGCTCTGTATGCATATCGCACATCCGTACGGACATCTACAGGGGCAACTCCTTTCTCTCTAGTCTATGGGATGGAAGCCGTGCTACCTATTGAAGTTGAGATACCGTCCCTACGAGTCTTAATGGAATCGAAACTCGAGGAGGCCAAATGGGTCCAAGCTCGATATGATCAGTTGAATCTCATCGAAGAAAAACGCTTGAAGGCAATCTGCCATGGACAGATGTACCAGAAACGGATGATCGCCGCCCATGACAAGAAAGTAAGGCCAAGAGAATTCCATGAAGGAGAACTCGTGTTGAGAAAGATCCTCCCAGTACAAAAAGATTTGCGAGGGAAATGGGCACCTAATTGGGAAGGACCATACGTCGTGAAGAAAGCATTCTCTGGTGGGGCTTTGATTCTCACAGAAATAGATGGGAAGGAGTTACCAAATCCAGTAAACTCCGATGTTGTGAAGAAATACTACACTTAAAAAAAAAAAAGGGGGAGATCAAGGTGAAAACCCGAAAAGGGCGCCTTGGTCAAACATAGAACATTAGGATGAAAACCCGAAAGGGCGTCCTAATAAAGCAAATCTGGGCCCAAAGGGCAGAAGCAATTTTGAACAGTGGGCCAAGTGACCAGGCTATAGTATGAAGCATTTCTGAAATACTCGAGATCTTCTACACAAGAGGCCTTGCTCAGAAAGATTCGTGATTGAGAAACGTGGCAGAGTTCATGCATTGAATATCTAGAACATTTGTAACCACTAATATGGTTCCTTTTCTTCTATGGCACTTTCAATTATCCTTGGTTGACTTTGTTTGTTACCTTCGAAATTATTATGAAGTCTCTTTCTTGTACCTACCTGACAACTTGCATGCATCTCATTATGTTGTTTATTTAATTGATAAATAGTAACACGACATGCTCTGAACAAAAGAAATGTTGAATATTACTCGGATAAAAAACTTGATAGGCACAAGAGTTTCAAAGCAGGAACAAAAGTTCAACGTATACCAAACAAGTGATATCTGAGAAACGCAGTTTACTTGTAAAGCTTGAAAGATGGATATAAAGCCTGAAGAGAAACTTAAGAATCCTAGCGTTGAAAGCAGATCATCACGATAAGCAAAACAGGAGCTCGAAAGCAAGAACAAAAGCTCAGATGGGGCAAGATCACTGTGAGAGTCGTGATGAAAAGAGATCACGACAAACGAATGCAAGGCACATAACATGTTCATGTAGGCATGAATGCATTTAAGGCAAATAGGTGCATATCACGATAACATCATGCATGACATATACAGGTATTCCAAACAGAGCAAAAGGTTTTGGGAAAGCTATCCAAATCAAAGAAAAGATACTTGAATTCCACCATGTGAGAAATTCTGGGTGATTTTAATTTATGTTTCAAAATCAGCTCATATTGCGAGAGGTGAGCTGAGCCTCAAGACACGTTGAGGTACTTTTAATTTATGTTTTAAAATCAGCCCATATTGCGAGAGGTGAGCTGAGCCTCAAGACACGTTGAGGTACTTTTAATTTATGTTTTAAAATCAGCCCATATTGCGAGAGGTGAGCTGAGCCTCAAGACACGTTGAGGTACTTTTAACTTATGTTTCAAAATCAGCTCATATTGCGAGAGGTGAGCTGAGCCTCAAGACACGTTGAGGTACTTTTAATTTATGTTGCTAAAATCAGCTCATATTGCGAGAGGTGAGCTGAGCCTCGAGACACGTCGAGGTACTTTTAATTTCAGTTTTAGCTCAACTCATATTGCGAGAGGTGAGTTGAGCTCTTTTTAGTTCCTTTTAATTTGTGCTTCAAAACCAACTCATATTGCGAGAGGTGAGTTGAGCTCTTTTTAGTTCTTCTTAATTTTATGTTTCAAAGATCAACTCATATTGCGAGAGGTGAGTTGAGCTCTTTTAATTTCAGCTTTTATTTCCTACTTTTCAAAAGTCAACTCATATTGCGAGAGGTGAGTTGAGACTTTTCAATGTCTGTTTGTAATTTCTGTTTCTCAAAGGTTAACTCATATTGCGAGAAGTGAGTTAAGCCTTGGACCTCATGTCCAGATATTTTCAGATTCTATTCTTAAACGTTCGTTTTTCCAAAATCAACTCATATTGCGAGAAGTGAGTTGAGCCTCAATTTACACACTGAGATACTTGCAGTTTATGTTTCAAAATTTAACCCACATTGCAAGAATGCGCAGGTCGAGCAATTTTTGATTTCGTCTCGATAAGGGATAAAGATTGGAGTTGATTGAAGACATCAGATTTTGCCTCCTTGAAGCTGCAATGGAGCCAGTTGAAGATACAGATTTTGCCTCTTTGAAGTTACAAGGGAACTAATCAAAGATATAGACCTTGCATCCCTAGTGAAGTCGCATGGGCGCAGATTGAAGTTACAAGTTTCATCTTCTTGAAGTGGTAATAGAACAATGTGAAGATATCAAGACTTCGTCTCTGAAGTTGCAGAAGAGTAGATTATAACGAATTCCATATCTCTGAAGAAGAGATAGATCGAGGCTACAAGTCACACTTCTGAAGTCGCGACAGATCGAACCAAAGTGACAAGATGCGGTGGACTGGAAAGAGATTACCTGAACCAGAGTACCAGAGAAGTCAAGATTTGGCAAGGCGGGGCAAAATTGGCCTTTCATTAGGTCTTTGCTCTATTTTTGTTACACGACAATGAGCAAAGAGGGGCAGCTGTCATAGGCCAATTTCGGCCTTATTAAAATCAAGCCCAAATAACAAAATGCCCAAATGTCCATTTACAAATTAAGCCCAATTTTAAATTACAAAAAAAAGCCCAAAACCCTCACCCGGATGACCCATTTCTGACCCAAACCAAGTCAAACCAAACAAATGCCCCCAAACTACCTAACAGTAGCCCAATTCACTAGCCTAACCCAAACCAATGACCCAAACCCGATTACAGCCCAACCAAACCCTAAACACTAAGGACAAACTTTGCAAACCCTAGCCTCAAGTTGCTGCTGGCGCCTCTGACACTCTGCCAACAGTCACATCCACCGCCGTTGACATCTCAGCACCGCCCTTCACTCCTGCAAACATTAAAAGAGACAAAGACAGAAAGCAAAAGGAAAATAAAAAAATTAATTTGTAAGGGCTATAAAAGCCCGATTCAAAACAGTTTGTGGAGGTTCGGGGAAAAATTTTTCTATATAGAATCAGAGAGCTTTAAAGCACAAATAAGAACATCAAAAATACCCAAAATAGCAGCGAAGGGATACCCCCCAATCAACATAGAATCGGAGATCAAAACAGAATTAGTAGGTAACGTTTTCAGATCTATTTATTTTTGCATACACAAACGATCATTAAATAAGAAAATAACCTAAGTATTAAGCCTAAAGGATTTATAGATTAAAACAGAAAAATTTTTAAAAATTTTACCTTTTTCCGGCCACCGGAACGGTGGCCGGAACGGCGGTGAACGGCGGCGCGCACGGTGGTCCGATGACCGGTCGGTGACCGGCCGGTGACCGGACGTTGACCGGTCCGGCGACCGGAGCCCGGAGCCCCCTTCTCTTTTCCTTCCCTCTCCCCCTCTTCTCCCCCCTCTCCTCTCTTCCCCTTTTCTTTTTTTCCTCTCCGGGTAACAAATGACCAAAAAAACAAAAAAACACCCCTTTTATAGCAACCGACCTGGGTCGGGTCGACCCGATCCGACCCACCTCAGATCCGCGTGTTCTTACGTCATAGGGGATATTTATGCGATCGGTCCTTCCGCATTTTTAATGTCTTACAATTTAGTTTTATTTATTTCAATTTGGCCCGTTGTTTCGTTTTTGTTTGCAATTCGATCCTCGGTGCAGCTGTGCGTTTTGGGATTTCAGGTAAATTGCAATTTAGGTCCCTTCTAGTTGTCAGCGTGTTCGAATAGGTCCTTATTTTTCGTTTTTATTTTAAAATTTAGCCCGAAACCTTTATAGCACTTCCAATTAAATCCTAATTTACTCTTTTTGTATGCTATTCGTTTTTATCATTATTTATTATTAGTACTATTATTATATTTTATATATTATCTATATTATTTTATCTTAATTACAATTTTACAAATTATTCATATTATTATATAATTATTATTTATTATCTTTTTGCTATAATAATATTATCATTATTTTATTATTTTTCATTATTATTATTTGTCTTTATTAATGTTATTATTTACTTATACATATGTATCATGCATTCTATGTGTATATATTTTGATATTGTACTATCCAAGTATTTTGTACGTATTTTAATATTTATTATTTCCACATTTGGTATGATGCTATGCATATATTTAACTGTTATGTGTATATTCTTACTATTGTTAATATTAGTATAGGTTTTAATATATAGATATATATATTTATGCAATGTTTTTTAATGGATGTTTTTAAACATTATCATTTCTATTAATAGATGTTTTTAAACATTATTGTTTCTAACATATATATTACATAGATATTTTATTATTATGTTATGAATATGTAGTTTTACATATATTACGTATATATTTCGAATACCACGTCATTATTATTATTTTTTTTTCCCTCATATATTATCCTATATATATATATTTTTATATAACTATATTATATATGTATTCTTAACATTATACAAGGTATATATTTTCATACTATATATATACTCCGTAATACTATTATTATGTACATACCTTTCTTAAACCTAGCATTATACGCTTTATATATGTTTGCTATTGTTTTATACTTTGCATTACTACTATTATCACACCAAATATATTATTATAGCTATTATTATCACGTATGCATCGTTAATATTCGGTATGTTTTGACACATATATTCTTTACCTTTATTGTTATTTGTTTCTAATTTTAGCACACTAAATTCGCGTTTTTATCTCTTCATCGTTATTACTCATCTATAATCTTTTCATGTTTTGCAAACAAGGCAATGTACCGATTTTGACGTTAAGCCAGTGATTTCATCGCTATGTTGGGTGAATCATGGATGGCTTGTGTTAAAAGCGGGATATCCTTTTAGAAATCAAATCTCGAAATGCTCGTATTTCGATCGGATCACGACTAAATTTTGAAATTGAACTTGTACTTTTGGAAAATTAAGACAACGTACATTTGAAAGATACCATTTTTGGGCGTCGCGGGGGTGCTAATACCTTCCCCGCGCGTAACTGACTCCCGAACCCTATTTTTCTCTGGACTTTAACGTAGACCTAAATTTAGCCTTTTTACTTAAAAAACGAATTTTTCAGCCAAAAGAGGTTTTAATAAGTGTCCGATCACACTTAAGAAAAAGGATCGGTGGCGACTCCTTTGCTTTAATCAAAATTCGTTTTCAAGATTTTAAATCGCCACAATTAGCGACCTAAGCTAAAAATTTTCGTCGCTACAAGAATAATTTCCAATTTTGATGCAATTAAGGACTATTTAAGTACCTTAACTTCTGAACTTTCGTCAAGCCATTGTAAGTGATATATGGCTTAGGATGATTTTGACAAGGTAAAGATAAACTATTAACTAAAAAGCTACCCACAATATTGGCACAACTACCACTATCAACAATAAAAGAACACAATTTTCCTTGAATCAAGCACCTCGAGTGGAAGATGTTAGTCCTTTGCACTTCGTCAGAATCCTCCCTTACTTGAATGCTAGAGGATTACTGCATTACAAGACAATGGGAATCAAACAAATCGTCTCCATCAGTAGGAGATTCCAAAACCTCTTCCATACTATGTTTGCGTATCATTATTAGAGGCTGAAATAAAAACATTCAAAAGAGAGTTGATCAAAGAAATTTAAACTTCACCGTGATACACTCGCAATAAAAAAAATAAACAACTCTAAGAGACAAAGAAAAGAAGTTAAGATTTTATCGTTTGTAACTTTTAAAGAACATCAATAATATTCAAAAAGATGTGGGATTACTCTCTAATAAAGTTGACTTAATGCTCTAAGAAGACAAAGAAAAACTCGACTCCAAAGAAAGTAAGTTGCGCCAAGAAAGGAGAGGCAACTCTTTTTGTACCTATTAACACAAGAAACAAAAATGTGTTAGAATGCGTAATAGAATTAAAAAAATCTAAAATAAAACCCAACTGAAAACCTAAAACAATGAAAAACAACTTAAAATTTTTTCGTTTGAGGTGTTCCCGATTTCCAAAAATTATAAAATTTAAACTGGGGTCTCATCAAATAATGTAGATTCGATCTGGAAAGTTTTAGCACAAAATTCAACCCACATAACATTTTTTTCTTTTTTCTTTTTTTCATATTTTCTTTTTTTCATATTTTCTTTTTTATGTACTTTTTCGATCACTTTTTTTTTTGTGGAAAATATTTTTTTATATTCTAAAATGGTGCCAAGAAATAGTATGTAAAATTTCAGATCGCTTGAAAAATGTTTACCCACTGAAAAATATTTTTTCCGAAAATTATCTGAGTAAAAAAAATTGTTTTGAGGTTGTTTGTTGGAAATAAATTTTATAAGAACATAAAGAACACCTAAAATGTCCAAATTTGATACCAAATGATAATGAATGAAGCAGAAGTGGATCAAGGATCAAGTTGTTTGACTCGAAAAAGGAAAGATTTGGATATGATCTGAAAAGAAAAAATAAACAAAATTAGTAATAAAGAAATAAAGAATATTAAAAGAAGAAATTTGAGAATAAAAAAATAAAAATAAGAAATAGAAATTAAAAAATAACAAAGTGAAAGATGGACGAGTAAACTGATGGATATGATGGATAGAATGATAAATGTCCAATTAAACCCTTTTAGATATAAATCCCAACAAACTCAATTAATAGCTCTAATCAACCCTCCAAGAAATAATTCTTGGCAAATTGAAGGGTGAAGAATGAATACCCACAACTCCTTGAAGAAAATCCAGAAGATAACTACTTCTAAAAATCACAAGAGAGAAATCTTGCACAAGAAACAAACTCCCAGAGTTGAAAACTTTACTAATGAAAATAATTGTGTGTCTAATAAATAATGAAGAAGCCTCTATACAGGCTAGCTAATTACATCCAAATAAAACTCTAAAGTATACTAAAATGCTAATTAATCTAAACAAGAAGTAGTTTTAAACAAAACTTTCTTATTAATATAAAACTCCTAAATAACTTAAAATACTTAAAAATTATAAAAGAATTCGTAATAAAAAATAATAAAATAATAAGAGCTAATAAATACAATATTGGACTCATATATAATAAAAATTAAGCCTAAAAACCGGACCCAATATGATTTAAACTCGAATAAAAGGCCCAAATATCGTAATTCCCGTTATTATCTCATCTAGAAATTCTACTCGCTAAATATTCACTAAAATAGTCATAACTTGAGCTCTCGGACTCAAAATCGAATGATTCAAAGTACGTTTTGAAGCTAAGAGATATATCTTCGAATGCCATGAAGACATCTCAACCCAGAAATTCCTGGATCCCATCCAAAAAGTTGTCGCATCTGCTGATTTCCCAAACTTGAAAATTGGCAATTTCAGTGAATGGAATTTAATAAATTTCACTTCATCCGTGCATGTGTCATAGTGGCATATGCTCTAAGTGTTGTAGAGAGTATTGATTCAACCGACCCTTCATGTTATTCCGAGGCAGTTTAGGCCTCTGATTCTAGCAAATGGCTCGTTGCTATAGAAGAAGAGATGGAATCACTTCAAAAGAACGAGACTTGGTGGCTAGTTAAACCAGCCATCGGTAAGAAAATAGTTGGTTGCAAATGGGTATTTAAGAAGAAAGAAGGTTCGGGTTCAAACGACACTAATGCAAGATTGGTCGCAAAAGGCTACAATCAAGTGGATAGGTTTGATTTTCATGATGTTTTCTCTCTCATTGTGAAATATACTTCTTTGGCTCTTATTGCATTAAACAATTTTAAGTTAGAGTAATTAGATGTAAAGACTGCTTTCCTTCATGGTGGCCTTGAGGAAGACATCTACATGCATCAACCAGAAAGCTTCAGAACTGAAGGTAAGGAAGATCATGTTTGCTTTCTACGAAAATCTTTATATGGTCTGAAGCAATCTCCTCGGCAGTGGTACAAAAAGTTTGAGTCCTTCATGTTGAGTATTGGTTTCGCTTAAAGTAAGCATGAAAATTGTGCATATTTACAATGTCTTGATGATGATTCATTCATATATTTGCTACTTTATGTTGACGATATGTTGATAGCAACTAAGGATTCGTTAGAATTTGAACAACTTAAAACCATGCTTAACTGTAAGTTCGAGATGAAGGACTTAGGTGCAACAAACAAAATTTTAAGGATGGAAATTTTAAAGGATAGACGTTCCGGGAAATTGTTTTTGTTGCAACATACGCACATCAAGAAAATCCTTAAGTGATTTGAGATGCAAGAATCAAAACCGGTAAGTACTCCCTTAGTTGCACACTTTAGATTTTCAATTTCAAGTTCCCCTCAAAATGAAGAAGAAAAAAAATGCACATCAAAAGTACCTTACTCAAGAGCAGTTGGAAGTTTAATGTATGCAATAGCATGCAGTTGCCCCAATATTTCACATGATGTTAGTGTTGTTAGTAGATACATAGCCAAGCTAGGTAAGTTACACTGACAGGCAATTAAGTGGATTTTCAGAAATTTACAGGGTACTTCAAACATATGCTTAGAGTTCAGAAGAAGCCAAAAGGGTTTTGTCGGCTCTGTTGATTGGGATTATGCAAGAGACTTAGATCGAAGGAGGTCTATCACATGTTATCTATTTACTTTGGGGTATTGTGCCATTAGTTGGAAAGCAACACTGCAAGCCATAGTGGCCTTATCAACTACTGAGGCAAAGTACATGGCAATCACTGAAGCAGTGAAAGAAACAATTTGGTTAAGAGGCCTATTTAGTGAATTGGTTAACGAGAAAGGCATCATATAATGTGATATTCAAAGTGTCATACATCTCACCAAAGATTAGATGCACCACGAAAGGAAAAAGCATATAGACATTCGTTATCACTTTGTTCGAGAGGTGGTCACTCAAGGAGATGTTTAGATTCACAAAATTGGAGCAAAACACAACCTGACGACATGTTGACAAAAAGTCTTCTAGTTTCAAAGTTCGAGCACTACTGGAACTTGTTAAGTATCCGAAAAAGATCCAATTAGGCCCATAATAAGGCTTGTCAAAGGAGTTCAGTCAAATACGAGTCAAGGTGGATATTTATGGAAGTTTGCCTCGCATCTAAACTAAAATAGTGAGTGACATCGCAACGAGGGAAGACTCTTCGTCCCGATAAGCAACTGATATCACGATGAGAGGAAAAGCTTCATCCTAATGACATGATCGTTCTTCGTCCCGACAACGCAAAAGCCATGTCACGACATGACAATGTGTTCCTCAAGTTTCTCGATTTTATTCTTTCAGTTAAACTCTATTTTAGTTTTGCCACTTAAACTTTGATTAACCTAGGGATATTCTAATAATAAAAGCTACGAATTTTAGCCTATAAATAGGCCTTAGTTACCCTAGGTTTAAAGTATAGAAAATATGTAGATTGAGAAAATTTTGTGTTTTTTTGAGTTTGAAGGGTTTTTCTTTCGGGATTTCAAGTTTTCCTTTCTTTAATTATCTCCCTCTTTGTACTTCTTTTATATTAATGAAATCTCTTTTTACCCGTTACTTTTTAGCCTCTTTTGAGAAATTTTTTCATGTAAATTTGTTTGCCTGATCTTTTCAATTTTTTCTTTATTATTCTTGTTTGTTGCATATACAGAGGTTTATCCCAACAAAAGTCGATATGCAAATGTACAAGCTAATATTAACGAAAATGAGTAACACTTTGACCAGAATCAAAATTAAACTGCTTTATATTGATTTATAATAGAAACGGTACTTACCGAGCCGCACTAAAATGATACGAACTATCATGAATTGAACAAATGCTATTGATAAAATTTGTCCTTATAACGAGGGCTCAAAATTGGAATAATTGTTAGAGATTTATGGAATTAGTGAGTTTGTGTTAAAATATGTTAAGGTATCTCTATTTTTCATAAATTTAAAATTTGGTCTTTATATTTTTATTTCTAAGAATTTAGTTTTTTTTTAATTTTCAAATTTTAAAATTTAAGCTCAACTGTTAACATTATTAAAATTATTTTGTTAAATTTAGATTCATTACAATGTCATCTTTTTAATTATATTGCTAATAAGTAATTTTTTTTATTTTAAAATGTCACACAAATAAATTTAACAAAAAAATATTAACAGTGTTAATAATTAAATCTAAAATTTAAAATTTTAAAAATAAAAGACTAAATTTCTAAAAATAAAATAAAGAAATTAAATTAGTATAAAACTAACTTCCAATATTGTAAAGAGAACAAGAAGCTATGAATAAACCTAAAAGGAGATTTAAAATCTGTATTTGTGCAAATACTTATTTTTTTTTTTTAATGTGACATATTTAGTTTGTCTCATCTTTTCTGTTACTCAGAAATTTGAGATCTCGTCTTATTATTTTAATTTATATGGTTTGATGACATTATTTTTATAATTGCATAATTAAGTGTAAATCTATGTTTAATTAATAATAAATTTACACTTGATTTAAAATTTATAAAATATGATAATAAATTTAATCTTAGTATTTACCTTTTTTCTGTTACTTCAATTTTTTTTTTTTTTTTGCCTTTAATCTTCAAAACGTAGTAATTATTAGTTTTTTAGATCAAAAATTTAATTGAACTATTAAAGTTTAAAGATATTAATGTGACAATTTCGAATGACAGTTCATGTTTACTCTATAAAAATTTAATAAATTTTTTTTTAAAAATTTATTATTTAAAAAAAATTTCATGTTATACACGAAAATTACTATTAGGCCATCCCATTAGTATTATTAAAATTTTAATAATTTAATCATTTTTCCAAAAAAAAATAATTTAACTAAATTTTGAAGCCAAAAGGTAAAAGTAATAAAAAAATAATTAAGACAAAAGTGATAAAATATATAAATATTTAAAACTAAATTTATCATTCAACAAAAAAATTAAAAAAATTTCAATTTATTACAGAAACGATTTAGGCTACTATGATATTAGCCACCAATAACCAATAGCATGTGAATAAATAAAGAAAAATTAAAATATGTTATAAGTTTTTATTTTTTTTATAAATTTGAAATTTAATTTCTATATTTTTATTTTTAGAATTTAATATTTTTTATTTTTTAAATTTTAAAAAATAAGTCCAATTGATAACACCATTAATTTTTTAGTTAAATTTGTTAGTGTGATATTTTGAAATGAAAAAAAGTATATACTTAATAGTATGTAATTAAAAACAATTTATAATGAACATAAATTTATCAAAAACAATTTAATTACTTTTTATACAACTCACACACCTTTGATAAGAGCAAATTACTGCCACATACACTACAACTCAAACCCACAAAATATATTGTGGGTGAACACTGAAGTTTAAGAGTGTTAATAATTGTACTTTGCATTTTTAAATAATAATAAAAAAAAGTTGAAGGACCGGCCTTGATGCCTGCGTGGAGTTGGATACATGAATTTGGGTCAAAAAGTTTGAAATCCAAATTCTTTGTTTGGAAAACAAATAAAAAGTTGGATTTAAATTTGAGTAAATTCGAATGAATTTTATAAGAGTTTAATTTTAAATTTCAAAATTTATTTTGAAACTTGAAATTTTTAAAATCTACGATTGATTTAAAAAGAATGAGAATTTATTTGTTCTCTTTTCTTTCATACTTCTTTTAGATCGCAAACAATAAATAGATAATTTTATTTATAATATATCATCAACGAAGTTCAAGGTTTTAAAAATTGAATCGGTAGGCGAATCAGTCAGACTACCAGTTTTGGTTCAATTGGTTCGACCGATCCAATTGGTTTGATTAAGTAAATTATTAAAAATAAAAAAAATTAAAAATAGATAAAAATTAGTCCAACTATCGGTTCAGCCAGTCTGATCGGTTCAACCGATTCACAAGTCAACCAATCTGACCTTTTATTCTAGGCTGGTACCCTGACCAATTCTAGATCCAATTGGTCTGACTGGGCAGTCCAGTCTTGAAAATAGTGACGAAACTTCATGTATTTAATTTAATACAGTATAAATATTCAAAAATTTCATTTATACAATAATTTTCACATTTTTTAATTTGTAAACCCCTAACTTTTAATTTATAATTTTCATAATTTCCGTAATTAAGTAATTGGTTTGTTGTTCCAACAGATTCGATCATTCATTCGATCGGTTTGTCTGGTACAGTGGGTTTGACTAATCTATCTGATTCTATTAAATAAATCAGTAAAAGAATTCATAAAAATAAAATATTTAATAAAAACTTGGTTCAACCAATTCAATCATCCAATCAATCGGTCCATACCAGTTCCAAAGTCAACTGGTCTAATGGCTTTCTTCAAACCGATACTCTAATTGATTCCCGATCTAAACAAATGGTCTAGTCCAATTCAAACAACAATGTTCAAAGTCCTCTGATAGCAACATAAATTCATATTTTTAATATATTTATTTTTGGCTAATTATCGAATAAAATGCTATTAAATTTAGATTTTTCTTATCAGGAATGAAGTTGGTGTGCTGAATTCAAACTTTTACAAAAAAATGGGCTAAACTGAAACAAAAAGCAAAAAGGAGGGCTTAATTGAAAGATTGAAGATTCAATGATGACTGGATAAAATTTGAAGGGTTGAAGATTTTTTTAAAATAGTGGCTAGATAAAGATTGAAGGATTTTTATATTGTTACAAGTATGTAATTAGTTTAAATTTAATCTCTAGTTTAAATTTGATTTTTAAATTTTGAATTATTTAGTGATAATATCTAGAATTATTTAGTGATAATATTTAGTGATAATATTTAGGAAAAAACTAGCAAAATTTTAACACTAAAAGTGTATATAAATACCTAGTGACTATAACCAATTGAACAAACACCATTTCCACAATTCCATCCACAATTCCATTTAAACCATTTATTTTTAAGTATGATATTTTTCATGATTAACTAAGCCCGTTTTAGCCTTAGCCCGGTTATCGCTTCGACAAAGTATTTGTGAGATATGAACCCACACTAAATACTTTGCATATGGGATGGTACAAATTCGTCTCTTAAAGTTGATTTGATTTTAATTCAAAAAGCACGCGTTGGATTGGAATCATTTGGCGTACAATTGAGAAGTTGAGTCGGCAATGTTGTATTAAAAACCCCGCCAACAAATTGGCGTGTTCAATTGGAAAAATCTAATTGGATACCGTCAAGAGAGATAGTAATTGGATTTAAACAACCTACACAGTTGAGGCCGTTAATTCGAGTTGGGCTTTTCAGATCGCAAGGCTGTTGAAGTCTTAAATTACAAGTACGTGCCATGTGGTTGGAAATTCGACAAGGGTCGATTTGCAAGTTATACTGGGATCGACCCTGTGGATTTGACCCTACTGCCTATACTGCTAATTACTGTTGTAGAAATTTATATTGAGTGGTTTCGACGCCCATCATCCTCCTAACTAATTAAATTTTTTTTAAAAGAAATGTTGTTAAAGATTAGAATTAATTGAAATCCAAATCTATATTCAAATTATCCCAACAATAAATTTAAATTAGTTCAAAAATTTGAATTTCAAATATTTTAATTTTCAAACAAAAATTTTAAAATGATGAATTCATAAACTATAAATTTTAAAGTTAAAATTTTGAATACCAAATTCCAGTTACCAAACACTACATGAAATAATAGTAGGTAACTAAATTTTAAATGTTGAAAGAATATAGGGGATAATTTAACCAAAAAATATGTATTTCGTAGATATAAGTATATATATATTAAACAAACAAAACCCATAAGGAAAAAAAAAAAAAGAAAAGCACCAATCATGACCAATACCCGAAAACAACTCCATCACTAACAGAAATTTAAAGACCAAAAATCAATACCCTTTAAACAAAGCATTTGAGAAAAAGAAAAGGGAAAACAGGGAGGGAAAAAAAAGTACTTCTGCCAATATGTTCATTGCATGTGTTGTTGTCCAGCTTCATATATGAAAATAAAAAACCGGGTTTGTTTTATTTATTAGAAAAGTTTTCTTCTCAATTTGATAATGCGTGTGTTGTAGAAGAAAATGGGGAACGTAACGTCGAATGTGGCTGCAAAGCTTGCATTTTTCCCACCAGACCCACCAACGTATGAAGTTTGCAGGGAAGAAAATGGGAAGCTGGTCATGCCGGGGGTGACGGCTGACAAAAACATGGATGTCAATTTAATCGACACCAAAGGTGGGAACAAGATCGTGGCCACGTTTTGGAGACACCCTTTTGCCAGGTTCACCCTTTTGTATTCCCATGCCAATGCTGCTGATATTGGCCAAATGCATGAATTGTTTTATGAACTCAGAGCCCACCTTAGGGTCAATATTATGAGGTACCCCTTTTTCCTTGATTTTGGATTTTTAATTTTATTTTAATCTCTTTCTATAGTTTTCTTTAATTTTGAATCTTTAATTTGGAATATTGATTTCGGTATTGGTTTCTCTTTCATTTTTCATTTCCTTTTCCAAAGTCTGTGTTTTTAGGTTGTACTGTCTCTATTGTTTTTTTATCGTGTTTTCATATTCGTGAACCCTTCAAATTTACCAATGTTTGAAATAAGCCCTATATACATATACAAACATATACATAAACGTTGTTACACTATTTGGGTTACAGAGGTGTGTGACGATGCACCCGGTGGATGGAGAGCCATAAGTGATTGAGGATGATTGGAATAGGGATCCTTTGAGGGAATCGAGATTCAAGAGAAGAAATAAAAATAGCTTAGAGTGTGAGAGGAGAGAGAACTAGTCCCTTGTTTTGATGTCCATGGATCTTAAAAGGAATGCCTTTGATAATTCCTCGAATGTCATGTGTTGCTCTTATATTAGCCCCGTACTCCCTGAAATTCAGCCAACTCCTTGATGTCCTGTTCTAGTAGGTATGGATTATCATGTCAAAACAACAAATATATGGTGGCATACGAAAAGGCATGTACAAGATGTTATTCCTATGGTGTAAGTTTACAAGGTCTTGGGTCGCAAGGTTTAGGGCTTGGTGGTGTTCCTAGCTCACATTGTGACTCTAAATCGTGGCTCTGGTCAGCGAGGTTGACAGGAAGTGAGGCGAGGTCATTGAGTGTAGGTATAACAATATATATACATACATATGTCATTTAATGGTTTGATCTGAGCTTTCATGAAATGGCTTCATTTCCATTGCACCTTGTGCATCAATTTATCCATGTCATTTTTACCCCCAAAAAGGGGAAATGAATCTTGGAAAACTTCGGTTGTTTCGTAATTTTTATCTATTGAATTGCATGTAAAAAGGCTGAAATAAACAGTTCTTTTTTTTCATCCAAATCATAGCTAAAATGGTTTTTACAAGGCAAAACCTGTCAAATGCAAGCTTTGATGTTATTATAATTGACTTTGGAAACTTCATTTCTAAACACATCTTTTTTTCTTTCTTTTTTTGCATGCAGTTATGACTATTCAGGCTATGGAGCATCATCTGGCAAGGTAAAAAGAATCAATGCAGTTTTTATTTTCTTGTCTTTCAGTTTTGGATTTAACTCTCAAACTGCTTGTAAATGTATTATATATTTACCCTTGTGACTAAATTTTGATACCTGATAAGTTGCTTGTTTTCTTTTTCCTGCTATTGCAATAGCCGACTGAGCTCAACACATATTATGACATAGAGGCAGTGTACAATTGTTTGCAGAAGGAATATGGGGTTAAGCAGGAAGACTTAATACTTTACGGCCAATCCGTCGGAAGTGGACCAACTCTACACTTGGCTGCTCGTTTACCAAAACTACGAGGAGTCGTTCTTCATAGCGCTATCCTTTCCGGCATTCGAGTCTTGTATCCTGTTAAGATGACATTTTGGTTTGATATATTTAAAGTAAGTTTGATTTTTGGTTCTGCACACGAATAATCTATCATTCTACTTCAAACTTCTAGTATTTCGATTCGCATCAAGTAAGTTCTTTCCAAATATTTGCAGAATATAGACAAAATACGGCGGGTTACTTGTCCGGTTCTAGTTATGCATGTAAGTATATTTTCCTCCGTGTAACTTTTCTATCAATATACTGAAATAAGATACGCCTTGTTAGATCTAATACTCCTAGATACCGTATATCAAGTAGGTGAATTTAATGTTGATTTGCATTTGAACCGAGGTGTTTTTCGGCTTAGTCCTCGTGCATATCTTGATGCATGCTTGTCAATCAACGGTTGCAGGGTACAAACGACGAGACCGTTGATTGGTCTCATGGGAAGCGATTATGGGAACTTTCGAAGGAAAAGTACGAGCCTTTATGGGTGAAGGGAGGTGGCCATTGCAACCTGGAATCATATCCGGAATACATTCAGCACCTAAATCAGTTCATAAACGCAATGGAGATGAATTCCATCAGAAGATCAAAACAACTTACTCCAAACCCCAGTATTACAGAACCAAAACACGACAAATGCTTGAGATTCAAGAAAAGGGTGGCTGCTTTGAAAAAGGGCTGTTGCATTGTCCCCAAGAATCGATCCTCTTGATAGCCTGCTTCATGGTGTATACGGCAACCCGAAGGTACAGTTTGCAGTTTAATCTGTTTCCCTGAGATTGTAAAATGACAGATATCATAGATATGTAGGGAGAATTCTAGGACTCAAAAAGTGTTCCATCAGAATATCCCAAAGATCATATACAAAATTTATATATACTTGGTCTGAGTTTCATGCATGACTGGCAATACAAAGTGATCCATGTAAAAACTATCAACATTTAGATTAAAGGAAAATGGAAAAATACGTGGATTAAGCTAGTTTTGGTGCACTTTACAAGCTTAGAGTGACTTGACCAAAAAATATGTATATATTTTTCTTAGGATAAAAGGCTATTGTTATGTGTTATGGCAATATTATACATATGGAACAAAAAGAATGGCATAAAATTGACCTCATATCTGATGAATGCCTTCGTGGTAAAGATAACAGAACATGACATGAAAATATATATATTTCGTAGATTACGAACTGAGTTACTTGGGATGATATTATATAGTAAGAGGTCCATAAAGAAAGTTCACAGGTGATAATTCATTACATGATTGTATCATTTAAGGAATTAAGGCAACCACAAATTGAAAAAGGGGGAGATTTGAGGGCTTTTTGCCCCAACAAAACTGCTCAATCAACAACTTTAATGAGCCTGACTCCCACCCTCGGGGGTGTGCTCTTCCGCACCAGCCTCTTCCCAACTTCAAATCCGAATTCCATGAAATTGCTTCGCCATGTCATGATCCTGCTGAAGGTTTCGATTGTCATTAAAAAGATGAATATAAATAAACAAGTTAGACAGAATAAACTTCTAACCAGAGACTGACAGATTAGCCCTAACCCTGCAAATGGATAAGCAATCACACATGTGACCAAAAGTACAGGGTACCAAACAAGGAAACAACAGCACAATGTGCTGCAGATTCTGCATGCAGAGTCATGACTACAAGTTCACATTCTCAAAACATATAAGAAGGCACAATATCAAGTCCAAAGGAAAAGAAATATACATATACATACACACACACGTATGCATCTATATTATATATTACAAGCTGCGGTAACTCAATAGTCATTTCAGGACCAAAATCATTGGAAAAAAAAAAAAGGCAATTCACAGTTCTTTCGAACTATGAAACCTTGTCGCATCTTCAGTTTGCCCTAAAATCCAGAAAGCTTATCACCTATCTCAACTTAGTTACTTGCCTCCGTCATATGCATAAAAAAATGGACCTAAAACTGCCATTTTCCCTTTAAGTAATATCAATAGAGCCGTTGCGCACAGAAAGAGCTCAGTTCCATAAATTTAATTAGATCTTCGATCTTAAACCCAATTTAACAACACTAGTCAACAAATCCAAAACAAGCCAAACTGAACAGCCTCTGGTACCTTTTTTTTTTTGGAAGGGTACGTAAGAATCATACTGTAAAATGTTCATGCATTTTAGCCAGAGAAATTCCAATTCTAGAGCAGACCCAAAACCATCCAACTGATTCGCAATAATTTTTTCAACTTTCAAATGAAAAAAAATAACATAACATCAAGATATGCTTTCAATTCTGCAGAGCATGATTTAGCCAGAGAAATTCCCCAATTCTGCTGCAAACCCCAAATCACCCAACTGATCTCACAATAAAAAAAATAATTAAACTTTCAAATGAAAACAAGGTTATAATAAAAAGAGAAAAATGGGACGGGGGAGGGGAGGCTCAGATTCGCCTTTTTTCAGATAAGTAAAAAAATAAAGCCGGTGGCTGCAACAAAAACCAGAGTTGCCCCGCCAAGCTACGGCCTTTTTTTCTTAAAAAATCTGAATTTTAATAACCCCACAAACAAAAAAATCGTCATTGCCTCGTTGAGATGAGGGGTTTTCGAGAGAAGGAGAAGAAAAAGAAGTAGAAAAGAAACAGTATAGCAGAGACTGAGAAGCAGAAGATAACGACAATGGTGGCGATGATGATGGAAGATGGAGGGCGTGTTGAAATGGATGATTTTAGTACACAATCAATGGGCTGTTGTTGTAGATGAAGGTATATGTTGAGTGAAATCATAGGCTTCGCTATCGATCAGAGGAGGGGAGCAACCACCCTTTATAGAACCAGCCACCTCCCCAGAGAGCAATGCCTCATTCTTAAACTAATGAGCCTTTGTAAACCCTCAAACCTCCATGATTCCCTTTTATAGTGTGTCAACAACAGGGCCTCCATGTTTCTTCATTAAAAAAAAAAAAGTTGAGATTCAAGGGCGTGCCTGGGCGAGATTTTTTTTTTTTTCATAAATGATTTCTCGTCTCTATAATTAAAAAAATATCATTTTAGTTATTTGGGTAAATAGGTGGTATTCAACAATTAATTATTTTTTAAAATTAAAAATATAATTTTTAAAAAAAATTAAAGTTATTAAATTTTTTTATAAAATTTATTTAATAATAAAAATTATAATAATATTCTATATTTTTAGAATTTAAAAAAATTAATTAAATAGCATAAACATGTTTGCTACGTAAGCAACATTAACTTTTTTTAATCCATTTCAGTTATTTTGATAAAGATGCTAATTTAAAAGTTAAAAGAGAAATAAAATTAAATAAATGATTAAAATAATTTTTTTGTAAAGTTGAAGTGTTTTTGTGTGTGTTTGTTTCACTATTTTACCATGTTTATAAGTAGAGTGTTTGAGATGAGTGATTGTAGCAATTAGAATTTTTTTTGTTGAGGTTACAATTATCTCATGTTGTAAGGGTAAATTAAACTGTAATCGATAGGATGCTAGATCTATTATTAAATAAAAAAAATCATTCACTGAGTGCAAGGTTTTGTAGAGAAGGATTATTATTCAAATTACATTAACAAATCTTGTATTTCATTTGTTCATTTGCATTATTCTATTACAATTTCTACGTTATACCTCATAGTTGTAATTTGCGTTGGAACTTTATTTAAGACAACTAATTGAAATAAACGACAAACTGAGAGCTTTTTCAATTGGTATAATATCTTGACTTCAAACATACTTAAAAATCTTATGCTCGATTTTGTAATCATGGAGTTTATGAAAGAAGACAATTTTATTTTTGAAGCCCCTTTGCTTGTTGGCTTACCGAATTATGCGTATTGAAAAGCCCGCAAAAAGTTTTTTTATCATGTCCATTAAAGAAGCTACAAAAGAAGTTGTTGAGGATGGATGAACTTGGCTAGCAGTTACAGATGTTGATTGTAACACTTGTTTGAAAGAGAAAAACAAATATATTCCCAATGAAAAAATGACAACTGATGGGAACCCCAAAGCTTTAAATGCTATTTTTAGTAGTGTTAACATAGAACAGTTTAATGTTATTTCCATTTGTGAGTCAGTTAAGGAGACTTGGATCATCTTGCAAAAGTAGCATGAAGGGAATGTAGTCATGTGGATGCCAAACCTACTGCTCTTAATTACTGGGTTTGAAAATTTGAAAATCAATGAAGAGGAAAATCTTTCTGAATTCTATGTTAGGTTATGTGACATTTATAATGAAGCTTATTGTCTTGATGAACATTTTTTGAGGCAACATTGGTACGAAAAAATTTTAAGGTCCTTATAAAAACGAGTTACCATCAAAGTTACAGTAATTAAAAAGGTAAAAAAGCATCACCACTCTCAAGCTAAATGAGCTAATAAATTCTATTTGAGCTTTTGAATTAAATTGGAAGAGGTTAGACGTGACAGGTTACAACTAGAAAAGAACATTGCTTTCAATGTTCAACAAGCTATTCAAACTAAAAAAACAAAATGAAGAAGTTGTTAATGAAATTAATGAACAAATAGCCTTACTTTTCAAGAATCTCAACAAAGCCTTGAAAAAGTTCTAAAAAAGGAGACCAAATGGTGATTTTGGATTCAGTGGTAGCAATAAAAAGATGCAATCAAAGGATGACAAACTTTTAAACTAATAAGAAGGAAGTGCAATGCTATAAGTGTATTGGGTTTAGAAATTTTCAAATAGAATATGCCAACAAAAGAAAATAGAAATGTAACACTCTACATCCGATCTGGATAATAGATTCGAATGCAAGATGCCCCATTCATTTCCAAAGCAACTCCAACAAACATTTAAATAAAAATTGAAGTTGAAAATAAAAACAAGTATGGCAATCTCAATTAAAGAATGTTTGTGAAACCTCACATTCAACCTGGTCGTCAGATCAAAATTCATGACATCACATTACATTGTCGGAGTAACTGCCTCCAAACGTGTGAACCTTTAGAGTAAAACTCGTGGAGATAAAAATATATAAAATCTATGTGGTATCTGTAAACGAACATGTCAAATTGTAATATAGTTTTGTGTTATAACAGAACACAGGGAAATATTCCGAGAATCGTACTTAAGGGAGGTTGAATTAAATCTAAATATATTATCTACACTAATAGGTCTAAATAGTAATCACCAAAAATCATATTACGATAATTAAAATTAAGGGTTAAGATTATAAAATAAAAATTAAAGTAATAAAACAAAGTTAACAAACGAAAATCTCTCAATTAACAAGAAGAAGATTAACTCGTTTCAGTGGTTGCAATTACCTTCAGAATTTAGATTTTATTAGGGAATTAGATATTAATTAACCGGTATTACCTTTCGGGCTCTACTACTTAACTAAATGGCCAATACACACTTATCTCTCAACCTCACTTTCCTGATTGGGATAAATCCACAATTTACTTGGTAAACTTATCTCTCGACCTCGTTTATCCTAGATTACTTCCCAGGGTTGTTAATTCTAGGGTTTAAACACACATGAATTTATACCAAGTCTATTTGAAAACCCTAATTCCTTCATTAATCACTCACATATCTGCTCATTAATCTCTCTGAAGATCTAGCCACTCATTGACTTAACAATCATCAACGTAAAAGAGAAAGAAATAGAAATTGTCCATTTTATGAACTTGATGCGTTTGAAATCACGAAATCCTTTAACAATGATCGAGATATCATTGGTTGCGAATAAGAAGTGAAAGAAAAATACCAAAATATTTAATAATGAAGACTTGGAAGAACAAGAAAATAAATTGTTTTTTTGAAAATAAACTAAAACTAAATAAAAATCCTAAACTACTAACTAAAACCCTAAAACAACTTGGCAAAAATCTCCCCAAGCTTTGCATCAACTTAACTACTTATACACGGAATTTATCAACCCTAATTAGGTTAGATACAAGCCTTAATCACATAAAATATGAGTTGTGCAAATGGAAACACCCTCTTAATTTTTGCTTATCGTCGCACGTGTGTCGCAACTCAACTATCGTTCTTGATACTTTTGGGCCTCAAAATAAGTATCATGCACACTCAATTAAAGTGTTAAAACCACCTTAAGGTCGGTATTGGCACAATAGGTCAACTAACTTGAAATAATGCGTAAAAACACTTATTTTGCAACAATTTGAATCTAAACTAAGAAATGTGAAATGCAATAAATATATTAAAATGACTAGAAACCAACCTCATTAAGTGCCAAAAAAGTACTTAATTTGCCACAACAATTTGTGGTAGATCAGATACCCCACACTTAAGTCGTTGCTTATCCTCAAGCAAACAAAAAAAAACTAAAAATAAAACGAAAAGAAAACACACAACTAAAACTAAAGTACTTGAGCATACTTGGTACACGAGATTGGCTCGGAACAATGACAATAGGAAAATTTGCTAAACACATAACTCTAGTTAGATGTTTAATAGACTTAAAGTTTTCACATTCAAACATGATAGTTCAAGATATTACACATCAAACAAGTCAAACTGTGTTAAATATATGAATCCATCAAAAAGTTATATATGAGTATAATACTTACGATTGAAGAATACATGTAGTTCAAATTCTAATTACTCAATTTCTTTTATCAATGTTTTGAACTCTTATACAATATTTATAAGTACAAGCAATTTAAGAGTATTTGTGCCAATATGAGTAATATTTTTCTCAATTTCTCATATTTTTCAATTTAATCACCATGATTACTTTCACTCCCTTGGCTTTTATTCATTCTATGCTTTTATCACACGCATTTTACTTTTAACCCTCACAATGTTTTTCTTTACACATTCATTTTTTAAGGCACATACTTGCATGGATTTTATACTTATTTTACTATACCATTTCAATAATTATGGATTAATTATTGATTATTCAAATTTGAATGACCTATTATTTAACAAACATAAATACCTACTCATAAATACCTATGTCATTTGGTATATTTAACTTCTTTTTTCCTACTTATAGTTTAATAAATTGAACTAACCAGTCTAAATGCAAATAACCTAAAATCGTTTATTTTTAGGCTAGATTTACGGTTTAAGAAAAATAACTAAAATCGTTTATTTTCAGGCTAGATTTACAGTTTAAGCAAGCATCCTATATACATGATCCTAATCAATCACTTGTATTTTTACAAGCTCAAGCACATACAAAACATAAAAAAATTAACTCTAAAAATTACTAAAAATAATGAAAAAATTAAAAATACCTAAAAATTCTGTCACTTCCCCATACTTTATTTAGCACATTGTCCCTAATGTGCTCAAAATAAATAAAGGATCAATGCACCCTCAAGGAATTAATGTCTCATTACACATAACATAATTCAATCTCAATAATCATAATATAAACATAATTGAATATCAGTTACACACCACGTTAATTTTATTAGTTCAACCCTTATTAACTGACTCGGATTTGAGGACGAATATAGGAATCAATCCACCAACACACCTATATACGTACTGAAGTGCTAATCAGTCATAAATGTATCGATCCCACCAAACACAACAAAATACACTCATACCATCAGGGAATTGAGCTGGTAATATATTCTTGACCCTCAAGGTGTAACGCCCAAAAATTTTTAATTTCGGCTTTTGGTAAATTTGACACAATTGTCTGTCTACTTCAGTGGTTAAGTGTTCTAGGCATGTGTGAAAGGTCCCAAGTTCAAGCCTTGTCTTTGACAAATTTTGAATTTTTTTTGATTAAAGCCTTAACCTTGCTCAATAGGCTTTTATTGAATTGCTTGTAAGCATATATCAGAATGGGCCTGCTGGTTTGGTGGTTAAGTGGAATATTAGTCTGTTGAAGGTCTTGTGTTCAAATCCCTGCATGGGCAAGGGAGATTATTTTTGCTCGGTTTGGTGATTGAGAGTTTGAGTTGTATTAAATAACTGAGTAGTGTGTGGTTGAGATAATGTGGTTAGTGGGATTGAGTAAATCAATTTTCCAAAATTCCCCCTAGAGAAAAACTGACGTTTCTCCCTCTTTTGCCATATTTTCTTTTCCTCCATTTTTGTTCTCTATAGCCGAATTTTTGCTTCTCTTTCCCTAGTCTTTTTGTTTTCTTTATTTTTGCAAATTGTCTCTTTGGGTGCAACCTTTGATTCCATCTATTTCGGTAAGTTGGGGTAAGTGTGTTTCAGTTTCTGTGTTATTGAGTCGGTAATTAATGGAGTTATTCCATGTTTAGGAGACTCTTAGGGGCTGTGGGGCTCCAATCGGGGTCGTGGAAGTGTGATTTCGTTATTGTGTGTTCAAGGTAAGAGTTGTCAGTGGTTTTAGGAATTGTCTGCCTTGTTGGAATTCGATTAAATATTGACTTAAGTGAATAATTTGTTGTATTATCGGTCAATGTTAGGTTCTGGAGTGCTCAGGGATCGTTTAAGCATCAATTAAAACCAAGTGTGTACCAAATTATAGAAAATGGGGTTTCGGTAAAGTCAAAAACCCCACTGTCGATGGTACACGAGTGTGTGGTCTCTCATGTGGTAGGCCGTGTTCTAGGACATGGGTAAGTGATCGATGAAGCAAGGCTGTGCACACAAGACACAGCCTTGTGATGGCCAGGTAGGCCGTGTACGACACACGGGCTAGACTGATTTGGGCCTTATGGGCCACACGGGCTTGTTGGATTTTGGGCCAGGCCATGTGATCCATACAACCAAGGCTAAATTAGGCCGTGTGGGCTCAACAGCGTATGGGCCCACACGGGCAAGCTACATAGGCGTCTAGGCCCATTTAACTGAAATGTTTCCTAGGGTTGCACGGGTTGCCCAAGTCGATTGTGAACCTACTGTAGTGTCGGTAAGCGTTACCTAAACCCTGAAATATATGATCTGATTGTATGTAATGTATGTATTGAGCATGATAATTTATGCATGTTTACTAATAAATATATAGGTGTATGTGTAATAATTGCATAAAAGCATGATATTGATATACTATATGTTTACATTGCATTGGGGTAGGATGATGATTATTTGGTGGAAGTGTACTAAAAAGCTGTTAAGCCTATTATCTAGCAGCTCAGCTGCATTACTGCTATGTGCCGCATTCTATACAACTAGGAGTTTAGGGCTGGGTGGGTGTTTTAAACTCCACATGGAGTGTAGCAATGGATGGTGATGGTGTGTAGAGACTGGTGGTTAGGATTCTGTTTTCTAATTATTGTATGCATAATGTTACTGTGATGGGTTAAGGCCCTAATGCTACTGAAATTGTAATGGGCTTAGGTCTCAGACCACATTTGACTGTTTACTGTGTTAAACTGTATGCATGCTTTCTGTGGGGATTACACACTGAGTTTATGTAAACTCACCCCTTCTGTTTAATCTGTACAGGTAATCCCTAAACTTAGATGGATTGGTGCGATAGAAGACTCAGGGGTAGCCACATGTTTGTTAAACTGACTTATATTCAGGTTTAATTTTATGTTATTTTGCTTTATTATTTTTGGGGATATTTTATGTAATTTCGGACTTTTTGGATTGTTTTCCTTATTTTTTTGGTTTTAATTGCTTAAGTTGTTTCTTATTCGTAAACTGCAATGAAAAGTCAATTTTATTGAAAGCGAACGGTTTCTTTTAAATAAAAATGTTTTCTAAAACTTTTGCTAAAAAGATTCATTTTAAGACAAATTAATTAGTAAGCATTTTCTGAGATAACAAATGTTAATAAGCTGAAATAGTTTTAAACTTGTCAACTTCGATTTCAAAACCCATTATCATGTGACACCGCCAGATTTGGCCATGATATCTAGGCCGGGTTTGGGGTGTTACATTTAGTGGTATCAGAGCCAAGTTATAAAACTCGGCCGTGAATTTTGGGTTCAAAATTTAGTTTTTAAAGAATTGATTTTTAAAAAAGATTTAAAATATTGTGATTGAGTATGTGGTACACTGATTCGTCGGTATTGATCCTGTAAGTTTTCTAAATACTGGTAAACTGATTTGATGTTATAGATAGTCTGATCTGAAAACACTCTGGTTAGTGAAACTGAAACTTTAGTAAAACTGATAGAGACTGTGATTTACGAAAACAAACTCTAAATCATTGAAATTGCTTACATAAAACATTCGTAAAATTTGAATAGATGATGAGCGCACATAGTATCCATGGACATGGTACTCGAGGCCGTAGTAGAGGTCGTAGAGGGGTTCTAGCTGAATCCTCTTCTTTGGGTAGCATATCGAATTTAGACACTAATGAGACGCCAGTGTCGCCTGCTACTAGGACTGGGTCTCAAGATCGATCACATGGCTGGGGAAGATGCATTGTCTCAGGCTATGCTAAGGATATTGGAGAGCGTCGCTAGGCAATATTGGATCTAGGGGCCAAGGGTCGGTTACGGAATGACTCTGGTCTAATGGAGCTGAGCTTTTTAAGAGTGTCACTAGAGTCACCCCTAATGTGGCCGAGTACTAGATTGAGGCTACTAAGAGGATAATGGATGATCTAGATTGCACCTCTAAGCAGAAATTAAAAGGTGCAGTCCCACTGCTTCGCGATGAGGCGTACCAATGGTGGTTGACCATTAAGGAGGGCACTTGGCCTGAACGTCTGACTTGGAAGTTCTTTAAGACTACCTTCTAGGAGAAGTATGTAAGAGCTAGTTACATTTATGCTCGTAGGAGGGAGTTTCTGAACCTTACTTAAGGAGACCTATAACACCCCAAATTTGCTTAATTTTGGCTTCTGTGAATTTGTTGCTAAAAAATATTTGTATGTGTTTATTTGACATAAATATTTATCTACTTAAGTGGTTAAGTGTTTTGGGTGTATTAGGGAGATCCAAAGTTCAAGTCACAACTTGGGTAAATTTTGGCTTTTTAAGATTAAAGCCCAACCTTGAGTAATTAGGCTTATAAGTAAAAAGTTGGTTAAAGTATGACAGAATGAGCCTGTTGGTCTAGTGGTTAAGAGGAGCGTTGGAGTAAGGGAGGTCTTGGGTTCGAGTGTGTACTGAGGCATTATTTTTGCCTAATGTCGTGGGAGTATTTGAGTTAGTTTGGGATATTGAGTAGTTGCAATAGATGTGGTTTAATGGGAGTAAATCAAGGGAATGGAGAGTTACCCAAATATTCTGCTTTCTCTTTTGCCGAAATTCTCTGTAAAAATCCCCCTCTCCACCTTCTTTTTCCTTTTCGTTTAGCCAAATCTCCCTTCCCGCCGCTCTTCTTTTTCGTATTTTTCTTTTCTTTACTTTTCTTCATACTATTAATTTTCGCTTCTTTTCCATCGTCTTTTCGTTTCTCTATTTAGTGTAAATTCGATAAGTTTAGGGGTGCGTTACGTTTCGTTTTAATTAGTATTAGGTTGTTAAGAGATTGTTTTCTATTTAGGAGATAATCCAGATTCTGTGGACTGCTAACCGACACTTTATACAACGAGGAATCGCCGTTGTTCATTAGGGGTAAGGTTGTCGTTAACTTTCGGGATTTGCCTGTTCTTAATAACTCAGTTTAAGTGACTAAATATGGACTCGGGATTGTTGACTATAGGTACTGGAGTGCTCGGGAGTGTTTAGGCATCGAAACAAAATCAGGTGTGTACTCCGATTGTACAGAAAATGGGATTCGGTAAAAGTTGAAAAGCAATCTGTCGACGCCACACGGGCGTATGGATTGCCGTGTGATGATACACAGCCGTGTGAACGAAAAATTAGGCTGTGTACACATGACATGAGCACATGACATGGCCGTGTGATGGCCGGCGAGACCGTGTGTGAGACACAGACTCAGCCAATTTGGGTCGTGTGGGCCATACAAGCATGTGGGTCCACACAAGTAAACCACACGAGCGTGTGAGATTTTGGGCCAGGCCGTGTAATCCACACGGCTAAGGCTAATTTAAGCCGTGTGGGCCACACGAGATTGTGAGCCCACACGGGCAGGCCACATTGGCGTGTGAGCCTATTTTTTAGAAATATACTATAAGGTTGCACGAGTAGCCCAAGTCGACTGTGACCTGTCGTAGGGTCGGTAAGGATATCTTAGACCCCTATTCTTGTGATATGATATTGTGATGTATGCACTTAGCATGTATATCTGCTCTGTTCTGAATATGAATATATGTTTGTTAATTTGCACTATAGCATGCCATTCTTGTATGATGCATTGCATTGGGGTGGGTTTGATGAAGTTAAAGGAAGTATCTGAAAGGCTTCTAAAGCCTGTTATTTGGCAGCTAATTTACGTATTTCTAATTTGTGCCACATTTTGGTACTATATGGTGTGTTGGGATAGAAGGGTCGATTTGATCCTTTATTTGGTGTGTTAGGTTAGGTGGGTCAATTTTATCCTCACATGGTGTGTTGGGTTGGACAGAGTTGGTGTGCAAGGTTGGTGGGCATGTTACTGTTATTCTAATCGATTGTGCATGCTATATCTATGATGGGCTAAGGCCGTAAGTCTGTATCTGATACTGTTTCTGAGTGGGTTGAGGCCCACACCGATTCTGTAAAGGGCTTAAGCCTGAATTATTTATTATTTGTTATATGTCTGTATGCATGTTGTTTGTAGGGATTTACACACCGAGTTTGCGAAAAATCACCCCTTATTTGTTTAATCTATTTAGGTAACCCTCAGTAGTAGGCGGATTGGTACAACGAAAGGCTCGACGGTGACCACTGCTACATAAGCTTTGGACTTTATGGGTTGATTGCTTTTATTACTTTAATAGTTATTTTTGAGGAATTTTTATGTAAAATTATGGACTTGGACTTTTGGTTTAATTTTGGAATCTTGAATTGTTATTTATGGTTTTATAGACTGCAATGAAACAAAGTACAATTTTCCTAAAATAAGCTACGATTTTCCTAAATAAACACGATTGCGAAAAGTATTTGTTTTCAAAGCTTCTACATTAAAGAAATGGTTCTAAGCAAATCGATTAGTTTACGTTTTCCTGACTTAAGTAAAACATAATAACCAGAACGATTTTTAATGTATCGAGGCATTTTCAAAAACACTCTCATATGACAACGCCAGATTCGGCCATAACGTCTAGGCCAGGTTTGGGGTGTTACAAGACCGATCTGTGGCCGAGTATGAGGCTAAATTCCTGAGATCAGCCGCTATACGTGAGGTATGGTGGCATTTGAGTATGAGAGCTATGTCCGCTTTGATGATGGCCTCAGAGATAATTTGAGGGTGCTGATAGGTTCGCAGAGGGAGCAAGAGTTTTCTATTCTGGTCAAGAAGGAAAAGCTCGCCGAGGATGTTAAGTACGCTGAGCGCCAAAATAGAGATCGAGAGAGGGGTAAGAATAAGAGGGATTTAGAGCCCTTGAGTTCTATACAAAGGCTTAAGAAAAAGGCCAGATCTGATATGCCAGTTAGAGTTGGGCCCCCTGCTATTGTTACTAGACTGCAGCCATGTGTAGATTGTAGTAGATGCCATTAGGGCGAATGTTGGACGAGGACTAGGGCTTGCTTGAGGTGTGGATTGTTGGAGCACTACATTAGGGAGTGTTCGTTGAGGCTGATCAGATGCAAGCATTGGATACTGGTACTGCACAGCCACAGAGAGTAGTTTAGCAGTCATCGAGGGGTGGTGGTCAGGCTAGGGGTGGTAGCGGTATGAGATGTGGACAGAGAGCATCAGGCAGAATTACAAGACAGACTGGGGTGAGGTAGCCTGCTCTTGTTTATACTGCACGTCATCGAGAAGATAAAGATGCTCTAGACGCCATCATCGGTATGTTCCTTATCTATGATGTACCTTATCTTGCATTGATAGACATAGGTTCCACACATTTTTATGTAGCTAGCACTGTGTCTGAAGATTTGAGGATTTCAACTGAGAGCACTACGAGTAAGGTTACTATTCTAAGTCTGTTGGGGCAATCTGTACGAGTTAATAAGTTATACAAAGATGTATCATTAGAAGTTCAAGGGGCGATCTTTTTGGCTAACTTAATAGAGCTTCCTTTTGGGGAGTTTGACCTAATTCTAGAATGGACTGGTTGGTCAAACACCAAGTTTAGACTGTGTGACTAAGAGGGTCATGTTGAGAACTGAGGAGGTTATTGAGGTAGTCATGATTAGAGAATATCAGAATTATTTGTCTGATATGATCACTGCACTAGTGGCTAAGAAATTGGTTCGTAAGGGATGTAAGGCATTCTTGGTCTATGTGAGCGTTTCTGCTTCTAGGGACTCTATAGTGAAGGACATTAGAACTGTAAGAGATTTTTCGGACGTCTTTCCTGAGGAGCTACAGGGTTTACCTCTGAATTGGGAAGTATAGTTTGAGATTGAGCTGCTTCCTATTACAGCTCCGGTGTCTATCGCTCCCTACCAAATGGCATCGAAGGAGCTTCCGGAGCTTAAGGCTCAGATTCAAGAATTATTGGATCGTGGGTTCATCTGTCACAGTGTGTCTCCATGGGGAGCACCTGTACCATTTGTTAAGAAGAAGGATAGATCTATAAGGATTTGTATTGACTACCGACAACTAAACAAGTTGACTATTAAGAACAAGTATCTGCTTCAGAGGATTGATGATCTGTTTGACCAGTTCCAATGTGCTTCAATGTTCTCCAAGATTAATCTGCATTCTGGATATCATCAGTTGAGGGTTAAGGAGGCTGATATACATAAGACAATGTTTAGGACTCATTATGGACATTACGAGTTCCTGGTTATGCCTTTTGGGCTGACAAATACACCAGCGGCGTTTATGGATCTGATGAACTGAGTGTTTCAGCCCTATCTGGATCAGTTTGTGATGGTGTTCATCGATGATATTTTGGTGTATTCTAAGACTGAGGATGAGCATGATGAGCACCTTAGAGTGGTTCTTCATACTTTGAGGGAAAGATAGCTCTATGCTAAGTTCAGCAAGTGCGAGTTCTGGTTACATAAGGTAACATTTCTAGGTCATTTTGTTTCTACTAACGATATTCAAGTTAATCCTCGTAAAATTAAGGCTGTGTTGGATTGGAAACAGATAAAGAATATGTCTGAGATCCGCAACTTTCTAGGTTTGGCGGGTTATTATCAGTGCTTCGTAGAAGGGTTCTCCTTGATCACAGCTCTGTTGACTAAGCTGCTAAGTAAGGGTGTCCCTTTTTTTTTGGACTGATACGTAGCAAGAGAGCTTTGAGAAGCTCAAGTCCATTCTGACTGAAGCTCCTGTTCTGATACAGCCTAAACTTGGAAAGGAGTTTGTGGTTTACAGTGATGCATCGCATGTGGGTTTGGGTTATGTTCTGATGCAAAACGATAAGGTTGTAGCATATGCATCTCATCAGCTTAAGACACCTGAGGCAAACTATCCGACGTATGATTTGGAATTGGTCGTTGTAGTCTTTACTCTGAAAATCTGGAGGCACTACCTGTATAGTGAGAAATGTATCATCTACACCGATCATAAGAGCCTCAAGTACCTCCTTACTCTGAGGGGGTTGAATCTTAGGCAGCGTAGATAGACTGAGTTGCTTAAGGACTACGACTGTACCATTGAGTATCATCCTGGTAAGGCCAATGTGGTGGTCGATGCATTGAGCCGTAGGGCTATGACTGATCTGAGAACGATGTTCGCTTGACTTAGCCTGTTCGACGATAGAAGTTTGTTGGCTGAGCTTCAAGTCAAACCAACTTGGATCGAACAAATTAGGGATAAATAATTGGAGGATGAATATTCAGGTATTCAATTTCGTCAGATTGAGAATGGTAGCACTTAGGATTTTGGGCTGAATAGTGATGAGGTACTCTATTTCCGTGGTCAGATTTGTGTACCAAATGATACAGATTTGAGACGGTCTATTTTAAGGGAGGTGCATAGTAGTCTTTATGCTATGCATCCCGGTGGGAATAAGATGTATTGAGATATTCGAGAACTGTACTGGTGATCGGGATTGAAATGAGAGGTTACTGATTTTGTGGCTAGATGTCTTGCATGTCAGTAGGTTAAAGCTGAGCATCAATTACCTTTGGGTTTGTTGCAACCGATTAAGATTCCTTTATGGAAATAGGAGCGAGTAATGACGGACTTTGTTAATGGGTTGCCCCTAACACCCACTAAAAAAGATCCATTTTGGGTCATCGTAGATTGATTGACCAAGTCTGCACACTTTATCCTGGTTAGGACAGGCTTTTCTCTATAGAAGTTGGCAAAGCACTACATTTCAGATATAGTGAGACTGCATAGGGTACCAGTCTCAATCATTTCTGATAAGGATCCTCGCTTCACGTCTTAGTTTTGGAAGAAGTTACATGAGGCTCTAGGTTCAAGATTGGACTTCAGTACTGCGTTTCAACCTCAGACTGATGGTCAATCTGAGAAGGTGATTCAAATACTAGAGGATATGTTAAAGAGTTGTGTTATCAATTTCTAAGGCAGTTGGAAGGATTATCTGCCGCTAGCAGAGTTTGCCTATAATAACAGCTTCCAGTCTAACATTTATATGGCATCTTATGAGGCTCTGTATGGTCGTAAGTGTCACACTCCCTTATGTTAGATGGATTTGGGTGAACGACAGGTTTTGGGTCCTGGCTTGGTTTCTAAAACCGAGGATAAAGTCAAACTGATTTGGGATCGACTGAAAGCGACTTTTAATAGGCAAAAATCTTACGTGGATCTGAAGATGCGTGAGATTGAGTATTCTGTGGGAGATTTCATTTTTCTCAAGGTCTCGCTATGGAATAAGGTTCTGAGATTCGATCGTAAGGGTAAGTTGAGCCCTCGGTTTAGTAGGCCTGACTGAATTCTAAAGCGAGTGGGACCGAACGCTTATTAGTTGGAGCTACCTCCGAAGTTGGATCGTATTCATGATGTGTTCCACGTCTCGATGTTGAGGCACTACTGCTCTGATACTACTGATATTATTCCTATTGAAGAGATTGAGGTTAGGCCAAACTTGACCTTTAAGGAGGAGCCGGTTTAGATTCTGGATCGTAATGTTAAGGTTTAGAGAAAGAAGTCCATTCTACTGGTAAAGGTTCTGTGGCAAAATCATGGCACTGAGGAAGCTACGTGGGAACTTGAGGATGCGATGTATCAACAGTATCCTCACCTATTTTTATAAGGTAAATTTTGATGGTGAAATTTTCTTTTAGGGGTAGAGTTGTAATGCCCCAAAATTTTTAATTTAGGCTTTTGGTAAATTTGACACAACTGTCTGTCTGATTAAGTGGTTAAGTGTTCTGGGTGTGTGTGAGAGGTCCCAAGTTCAAGCTCTGTCTTTGACAAATTTTGAAAATTTTCTAATTAAAGACTTAACCTTGCTCAATAGGCTTTTATTGAATTACTTGTAAGCATATATCAGAATGGGCCTACAGGTCTGGTGGTTAAGTGGAATGTTAATCTGTTGAAGGTCCTGTGTTCAAATCCCTGCGTGGGCAAAGAAGATTATTTTTGCTCGGTTTGGTGACTAAGAGTTTGAGTTGCATTGGATAATTGAGTAGTAGGTGGTTGAGATAATGTGGGTAGTGGGGTTGAGTAAATCAATTTCCAAAATTCCCTCTGGAGAAAAACTAATGTTTCTCCCTCATTTGCCATATTTTCTTTTCCTCAATTTTTGTTCTCTATAGTTGAATTTTTGCTTCTTCTTCCCCACTCTTTTTGTTTTCTTTATTTTTGCAAATCGTCCCTTTGGGTGCGACCTCCAGTTCCATCTATTTCAGTAAGTTGGGGTAAGTGTGTTTTAGTTTCTGTGTTATTAATGGAGTTATTCCATGTTTAGGAGACTCTTAGGCTACTGTGGGGTTCCAATCGGGGTCGTGGAAGTACGATTTCGTTATTGTGTGTTCAAGGTAAGAGTTGTTGGTGATTTTAGGAATTGTCTACCTCATTGGAATTATATTAAATATTTACTTAAGTGAATAATTTGGTGTATTATCTGTCAATGTTAGGTTCTGGAGTGCTCGGGGATCGTTTGAGAATCAATCGAAACCAGGTGTATACTTGAAACTACAGAAAAAAGGTTTCAACGAAAGCCGAAAACCCCACTGTCGACGCCAAACAGGTATGTGGTCGCCCATGTGGTAGGCCGTGTGCTAGGACATGGGCGTGTGATCGGCGAAGCTAGGCTGTGCGCTAAAGACACGTTCTTGTGCTGGTCAGGTGGGCCATGTGTGACATACGGGCTAGACTGATTTAGGCTGTATAGGCTACACGGACGTGTGGGCCCACACGAGCAAGCCACATAAGTGTGTGGGCCCATACTGGCAAGCCACATGGGCATGTGGGCCCATTTAACTGAAATATTTCCTAGGGTTGCACAAGGCGCCCAAGTCGACTGCGAACCTACTACAATGTCGGTAAGCGTTACAGAGACCCCAAAATGTGTGATCTGACTGTATGTAATGCATGTATTGAGCATGATAATTTATAGATGTTTACTGATAAATATATATATATATGTGTGTGTGTACTGAAAGGCTCTTAAGCCTATTATTTGACAGCTCAGCTGCATTATACTGCTATGTGCCGCATTCGGTACAACTTGGAGTGTAGGGTTGGGTAGGTGTTTTAAACCCCACATGGAGTGTAGGGATGGACGGAGATGGTGTGTAGAGGCTGGATGGTAGGATTCTATTTTCTAATTATTGTATGCATAACTGTTATTTAAGGCCCTAATGCATATCTGTTATGAAAACAACTGCTACTGAAATTAGAATGGGCTTAGGCCCCAGACCACATTTGACTGTTTACTGTGTTAGACTGTATGCTTGCTTTCTGTGTGGATTATACATTGAGTTTACGTAAACTCACCCCTTTTGTTTAATCTGTACAGGTAATCCCCAAACTTAGACGGATCAGTGCGGCGAAGGACTAAGAGGTGGCCACACGTTTGTTAAACTGGCTTAAATTCAATTTTGATTTTATGTTATTTTTGCTTTATTATGTTTGGGGGTATTTTATGTAATTTCAGACTTTTTGAACTGTTTTCCTTATTTTTTTAGGGTTTTAATTGCTTAAGTAGTTTCCTATTCGCAAACTGCAACAAAAAGTCAGTTTTATTGAAATCGAACGGTTTCCTTTAAGTAAAAATGTTTTCTAAAGCTTCCGCTAAAAAGATATGTTTTAAGACAAATTAATTAGTAAGTGTTTTCCGAGATAACAAATGTTAATAAGCCGAAATGATTTTAAACTTGTCAACTTCGATTTCAAATCCTATTAGCATCTGACACCGCCAGATTCGGCCATGACGTCTAGGCCAGGTTTGGGGTGTTACACAAGGAATTAAAGAACTATCGAATTGTAATACGTATTAAGCGCTGGATCAATTATAACACACACTTAAGTCTTGGATTTCCCACCTATCAAACGGACTCTATAGCATGCCAACTATACCCATACTCTATTTGACACTATTAGTAAGGCATTATTCTTTATTAATAATTCATCAAAACACATTATAATCAAATGACTTAACATCATCATTGTAACACCCTAAAACCCTCATCTGTCATCGGAATAGGGTTACTAGGTATTACCTAACGAAACACAACCTCCGAACATTCAATTCAACCTAACTTATATATTTAACAATAATATAAGCATTAACGAATCAAGTTTTCTTTTAAGTTTAGGCACAATGGTAACCTACAATATCATATAAGAATTACAAGACAAAAGAACCACTTATCATACTTGATAATTGAATAATTATACAGTCACCGAATATGCATATATATATATATACCATAACCGAATATGCCATCATAACCAAAACATTTCACAAACATTAATTCAACTTTGTAACTTTACTAAACAAAATGAATAAGCCATCTTTGCATGGCTTTAATATATACATAGCCAAAATATAACTTGTTTCAAAAGGAAGTTAAGCCTATACATGCCATATTTCAAAACATAGGCTTTTAAAAGTACCAAAATAGAGACGATAATATGGATGACTTTGAACTTGAATCCCCGAGCTCGTAGCTTTCAACCAAGATCTATAAAATAGAGAAGAACACAAATATTCACAGTAAGCAATTAAGCTTAGTAAGTCTTAAGTAATTAAACAATTGAACTTATTTATACACATTATTCACTTATATCATAACCCTAAAGTATACTCATTTAGCCAAATTCACATAGCCACATTGTACACATTTTCATATACATAACATTTCTTTTAAAAAAAATGCAAAATCACATAATCACAAAATCATTCCTTGATTCAATTTAACAGAGTTAATTCGAGAAACCATGTCCACTTATAATTTCAATGATTGTCATCACATATGAACAAAACATATATCTCCATGTATATAATTCCACAAAGGCCGAATATACATAATCACTTATATGTACTTATAGCAAGTCATTCGATTAGCTTCAAATTCTTATAATCATGAGCACTTTAATATCTCAATGCCAACTTTAATTCAACCAAAATGAATTAGAGTATAATACCATTTCCACATTTAAAACATTCCTTCTATATTTGTAACCACATACATATATAATATACTTTCATGAATAATTTCACTTGAACCGAATGTTCATAAATGAACATAATCATAAACCATTTCGCATATGTTCATTTCACATCGAACATCTAATTCATTAAACTCTCAGGTACATAGATAGGTTATACATACCTAGATAACTTAATTTATGTAACAAATCCGCATATCGTATTAGCACATAGTCTCATGGCACTTCACTTTTATTAGTTCACCGGTAAATTTGCCTGCTAGGTAATATCCTGATTTCATCACCGGCTATAAGCTTGCTAGACTTTTAAGTCTGAAATTTCTTCACCGGCATTACGCCTGCTAGGCTCAAGGCCCGATATTATTTCACCGGTATTACGCCCGCTAGGCTCAAAGCCCGATAATAATCACTAGCTTTAAGCTTGCTGGGCCAATGCCCGAATAACCATTCGAGTATGAATTTCACAAATTCATAAGCATATACACTTCATGTATTTATGCATTTCGCACATGGTGACCACATTAGTTAGTTTGACTTCATTCGAATATAATCACATATTATCTATCACATTATCATTTCTTATCATAACATTCGGCAATATAACATAAGAATTACCTTATTCCACTATCATGCATATCATTCGACAATATGCATGTACATATGTATATTCGTATAAAGGATACCGAATCTTTCAAGACATATCATGACATATTCACAAGAACTTATGTTTAAATACTTAAAACTTACCTCAATTGTCATCGAACAACTATAGATCGGCTACTCAGTTAGTTTAGCTTTTCCCCTATCCAAAATTGGCTCTCTTTGCTCTTGAGCTAAATTAAACAAATTTTAAACTAGTTTAATCACCTCACCAAATCATTATAAACAAAAATGCTAATTTCTCAAAGAAACACATATATACGGCAACACTTTTAATTAAACACAAACACATATTTGGCACTTCATCTCAATCCATCTTAAATTCCCAAAGCCACAATATCAATAATTAACCGAATATACATAAACTCATATACATATATTCTTGAATTAAACTTAATATTTCATACTTTTACTTATCAAGTAGCCGAATATACATATGATTATACCAAAGTATCATTCACAATTAAAATCACATTATCAATGCTTACAGCCGATTCTTTAAACATTTGTTTATATATATACTCATGTATTAAATATTAATACCATATGATTACACTTAACTTATGGCCGAATATACTTCTCCATTATTCACAAATTCAACTAACATCATATATACCACATAGCCGAATGCACATATAACCCTCAGGACAATTACAAAATTTACAATTTAATAAGTTGTACATATGTAATTAGACCAAATATCCATTAAATAAATAATTGCAAAATTCTTTAACACATTAGTACATTCGACACTTCCCCTTTAATTAACTTAGCATCTCAAAAATTCACTTATACAAGACTACATTCGACACAAGGTAACATGATTTCTATCCTACGTCAATCAAACTAAACCATGCATTCATATAAGTTCATTCGGCCATTCACTTCTCAAATCTATCAAAACTTTATATCAACCTTCTTTGACCGAATACCATTTGTCTTTAAAATCCTATTAATCAAAATTTAACAAGCTTAAAACTCATTTAACAACATTTATTCATCAAGGCATGTAAACACTCAAATTATAATATTTTACAAATCAAGGCCGAATGCTACCATCACTAAGACATCCATAACCGAATGCTCATTTTCATCACTTTAGGTCCATGTTCGGCAAACACATATACATATACTAAAAATTTTAGCATTTGTTTCCAACATTTTGCAAGCTCAAACCTTATCTTTCTTCTATTTAAAAACATCAACACTCTATCCATGAAACGGAAAACTTTCATGGCCGATTGTATCATCACATAACCTCCATCAATTAGCAAAATTCAAACCATGGGCTAGGTAGAATTCTAACTAACAACTTAAAATATACAAGGATTTCAAAGAATAATATCAAACATACCTCAATCTAGTTACATGTATGGCCGAACTTCTTAGAAATTTTCTTTTCCTCTTTTACTTTGTGGTTTCGGCAAGGTGAGAAAGAATGAGCATCCAACTTTGTTTTTATCACCTTTTTCTTATTTTAATTCATGTTTTCTTAATATAAAACAATTAAAATTTATATCATTAATGTAAAAGACATATATTATCCATTATTCATCATCATTACCGTCCACTATATTAAAGATGGGCTATCTGACATGCAAGTCCTCCATAATGTTAACCACATACTATTCGGCCACTACAATTTTACCTATCACATTTTCAAAGTTTCTCAAACAAGTCCTTTTTAATAATTCCACATCCAAATGACAAAATCAAAACACGATATTTTCACACATGAAGTTTCACATATGATAAACATACAATATAACATTTTAAAAATTTTCTAACTCGGTTTAATGGTTACGAAACCACTTTCCTGATTAGGGCCAAATTAGGGCTGTCACAACTCTCCCCTTTTTAGGGATTTTTGTCCCCGAAAATCTTACCATTGAATAGGTTAGGTTAACGTTCTTTCATTGAGTCCTCTAGCTCCCAAGTCACTTTTTCAACCCCGTGTTTTAGCCACAATACTTTTACTAGCGAGATTTTCTTATTCCGTAGTTCTTTCATCTCGCGAGCCAAAATACGGACCGGTTCTTCCTCATAACTCAAATCTGGCTGAATTTCAATTTCTGACGGACTAATCACATGTGAAGGATCGGATCTATACCGCCTAAGCATCGAAACATGAAAAACATTGTGAATGTTTTCAAGTTCGGGTGGCAAATTTAATCTATACGTAATCGGCCCAATTTGTTCAGAAATTTCATATGGTCCGATAAATCTCGGGCTCAATTTGCCTTTACGGCCAAATCTGAGTACCTTTTTCCATGGTGAAACTTTAAAAAACACTTTATCCCCTATCTGATACTCTGTTTCTTTACGTTTCAAGTCTGCATACGATTTCTAATGATCTGACGCTGCTTTCAAACTTTCACAGATTACTTTTACTTTCTGTTCGGCTTCTTTAATCAAATCGACTCCGTAAATCTTATTCTCACTAAGCTCAGTCCAAAACAACGGTGTACGACATTTACGACCGTATAAAGCCTCGTAAGGTGCCATATTGATACTCGATTGAAAACTATTATTGTATGCGAATTCAACCAAAGGCAAGTATCATTCCCACGAGCCACTAAACTCAAGGATGTAACATCTCAACATATCCTCGAGTATCTGAATAATTTGCTTGGATTGACCATCGGTCTGGGGATGAAAAGCGGTGCTAAAATGCAACTTGGTACCCAATGCTTCTTGCAATTTCTTCTAAAACCGTAAGGTGAATCTCGGATCTCTATCAGAAATAATAGAAGTAGGCACCCCGTGCAATCTCACAATCTGAGAAATGTACAATTCGGCTAACTTATCGAGTGAATAATCGGTACGAATTGGAATAAAATGAGCCGAATTTGTCAATCTATCAACCACAACCCAGATTGCATCTTTCTTGCTCGGTGACAAAGGCAACCCGGATACAAAATCCATCGTGACACGATCCCATTTCCACTCAGGTATCATAATCGGCTGGAGCAATCCAGAAGGCACTTGATGTTCCGCTTTCACTTGTTGGCATATCAAACATTTCGAAACAAAGTCAGAAATGTCTCGTTTCATACTGCGCCACCAATATTGACGTTTCAGATCATTGTACATTTTCGTACTACCCAGATGAACTGACATTCGGCTATTATGAGCTTCGTTCAAAATCATCAAAATAATCTCTGAATTTCTCAAAACATACAATCGATTTCTGAATCTCAAACAATCATTATCATCAATCTGAAACTCTGAATCCTTGTTTGAATCACATTGAGCCCGTTTAGCGGTCAAATCATCATCAACTTTCTGAGCTTCACTAATTTGTTGCATCAACATTGGTTTCGCTTTTAATTTCGCTACTAACGTATCATCAGCAGACATAGACAAATGTACATTTATTGCTCGTAAAGTAAACAGTGATTTTCGACTTAGAGCATCCGCGACCACATTAGCCTTTCCCGGATGATAATCAATGACAAGCTCGTAATCTTTTAATAATTCTAGCCATCGCCGTTGCCTCAAATTCAAGTCTTTCTGAGTCATCAAGTATTTGAGACTTTTATGATCAGAATAAACATGACATTTCTCTCCGAACAAGTAGTGACGCCAAATTTTTAGAGTGAAGACAATAGCAGCTAATTTGAGATCATGCATCGGATAGTTTTTCTCGTGAGGCTTTAACTGTCTCGAGGCATAAGCAACAACTCTACCTTCTTGCATCAAGACACAGCCCAAACCGTTCAAGGAGGCATCACTATAAATCACAAATTCTTTACCGGATTCCGGCTGAACTAACACTGGAGCTTCTGTCAAAAGAGCTTTTAAGTGATCAAAACTTTTCTAACACTTTTTTGACCACTCAAATTTGACATCTTTCTGAAGCAACTTAGTTAACGGTGTTGCTATCATCGAGAAGCTTTTCACGAACCATCTATAATACCCAGCAAGTCCTAAAAAGCTCCGAACTTTCGAAACATTCCTCGGAGGCTTCCAATCAAGTATAGCTAAAATCTTATTCGGATCAACCCGGATACCCGATGTGGATACAACATGACCAAAAAAGCTAACCTCACGCAACCAGAATTCACATTTACTGAACTTTGCGTAAAGCTGATTGTCTTGCAAAATCTGTAACACCAATCTCAAATGTTCGGCATGCTCAGTTTCATCGCGTGAATAGATTAAAATGTCATTTATAAACACGACCACAAACCGATCCAAATACTATCTAAAAACTCGATTCATTAAATCCATGAAAACCGCAGGGGCATTAATGAGCCCAAACGACATCACCAAGAACTCGTAGTATCCGTACCTCGTTTTGAAAGCTGTTTTAGGCACATCGGAGTCTCTAACTCGCAACTGATAATAGCCCGATCTCAAATCTATCTTCGAAAATACTGAAGCTTCCTTTAGCTGGTCAAATAAATCATCAATTCGCGGTAATGGATATTTATTCTTTATCGTAACTTTATTAAATTGACGATAATCAATGCACATTCTCATGGTTCCGTCTTGCTTTTTCACAAACAATACTGGTGCACCTCAAGGAGAGAAACTCGGTCGAGAGAAACCTCTATCTGTCAATTCTTGCAACTGAGATTTCAATTCTTTTAATTCGGTCGGCGCCATACGATATGGAGCTATCAAAATCGGAGTCGTTCTAGGTACTAATTCTATACCGAACTCTACCTCTTGAACAGGTGGCAAACCAGGTAATTCCTCGGAGAATACATCCGAATATTCACAAACCACAGGTACGGTTTCAAGTTTTCTTTCTGATACTTTACTATCCAGAACATACGCCAAATAAGCTTCACACCCCTTTCTCACATACTTCTGCGCCATCATCGAAGATATCACTGCCGGTAACCCGTTCATATCAGTAGACTCAACTCGAATTATTTCACCATTCGAACATCGCAAGTCAATTACTTTTCTTTTGCAATTCACTACAGGATCGTGCACAATTAACCAATCCATACCGAGAATGATATCGAACTCGTTAAATGGCAATAGCATCAAATTGGCCCAAAAGCAAAAATCTCGAATCATTAAGGGACAGTTCTTGCATACTTTGTCAACTAACACACACCGGCCCAAATGGTTTGACAGTCGAATCACAAATTCAATAGACTCAACAGGTAGAGTCTTACTGGATGCCAAAGTTTCACATACACAGGAATGAGTTGATCCGGGGTCAATCAAAGCAACAACATCAGTATCAAAAAGAGTGAAAATACCGGTAATAACGTCTGGAGAAGAAGCCTCCTCGCGAGCGCGTATGGCATAAGCTCTGGCAGGTGCATGAGCCTCGGATCGAACAGCTATATCTCTAGTCCCTCTCTGACTACCACTAGCGTTACCCGTATGTCTGGGTGGTCTACCTCGTGCTGCAGTATTACTAGGTCTCCCACTCGGATCAGTATTCTGCTCCGCTAATTTCAGACAGTCCCTGATAAAATGATCAGCTGACCCACACTTGAAACAGGAGCGATCATGCAATCTGTAGCTCCCCGAATGCCATTTACCACAATGCTTACACTCGGCTCTATTCTGACGATCATTGTCAACACTAGCAACGGAGATAGCTCGTGTACTTACAGGAGGTTGATCGCGATCTTGTCTAGAAAAACCCAAAGTATTCTTGGATCGGCCCGAGTCATCTCGAAATTTCTTTGATGACTGTTGAGATGTTTTTCCCAAAGATCTTTTACGAAACTCTCAGCTCTAGCTTCAACTTTTCTTTTCTCAATTCTGAGCTCTTCAGCTTTACAAGCTCGTTCAACAAGTACTACGAACTCTTTAATTTCTAAAATGCCTACTAGCAATTTGATATCTTCATTCAATCCATCCTCGAAGCGTTTACACATGATAGCTTCGGAAGAGATACACTCGCGGGCATATCTGCTGAGTCTCACAAATTCCCGTTCATATTCGGTAACAGTCATTCGGCCCTGTTTAAGCTCAAGAAACTCTTTGCGCTTTTGGTCGATGAATCTTTGGCTGATATACTTTTTACGGAACTCCGTCAGAAAGAATTCCCAAGTAACCCGCTCTCTTGGAATAACCGAAACTAAGGTATTCCACCAGTGATAGGCAGCATCACGAAGCAAAGACCCAACACATTTTGAACACTCGTCAGGGGTACACGATAATTAATCGAAGACACGTATAGCATTGTCAAGCCAGAATTCCGCTCTCTCCGCATCATCGCTAGCAGTGGCTCTGAACTCTTCAGCCCCGTATTTTATAATTTTATCAACCGGGGGCTTACTCGATCTCAATGAATAGGTCACATGAGGCACTACAGGTGTCGAAAAGGGAGTATTCAGGGGCGGGGGTTGTGGAACAACCGGATTAGTACGAATAAATTGAGTGAACCAATTACTTATCGTAGCATAGAAGGCTTGTTTCGCCTCCTCATCTTGATTACTTGCATTCAGCTGAGAGTCATTCGGCACTGTCCCTTGCGCGGAAGCTGGCGCTATGCCCTCAACATCATTTGCTACAGCTCGATTGGAATCGAGATTCATTTACTATATGAAAAACACATTTCAGCCGTCAGAAGTCATCACACTATTGTATTAACACATTATGGCATGTCTAGCTAGTCTTACACACGCTATGTTAGGCCTAGAATCAACTAAACCGTAGCTTTGATACCAATAAAATGTAACACCCTATAACCCTTATCCGTCGCCGGAATAGGGTTACTAGGTATTACCTAACAAAACACAACCTCCGGACATTCAATTCAACCTAACTTATACATTTAACAATAATATAAGCATTAATGAATAAAGTTTTCTTTTAAGTTTAGGCACAATGGTAACCTACAATATCATACAAGAATTACAAGACAAAAGAACCACTTATCATACTTGATAATTGAATAATTATACAGTCACCGAATATGCATATATATATATATACCATAACCAAATATGCCATCATAACCAAAACATTTCACAAATAGTAATTCAACTTTGTAACTTTACTAAACAAAATGAATAAGCCATCTTCGCATGGCTTTAATATATACATAGCCAAAATATAACTTGTTTCAAAAGGAAGTTAAGCCTATACATGCCATATTTCAAAACATAGACTTTTAAAAGTACTAAAATAGAGACGATAATGTGGATGACTTTGAACTTGAATCCCCGAGCTCGTAGTTTTCAACCAAGATCTATAAAATAGAGAAGAACACAAATATTCACAGTAAGCAACTAAGCTTAGTAAGTCTTAAGTAATTAAACAATTGAACTTATTTATTCACTTATATCATAACCCTAAAGTATACTTATTTAGCCAAATTCATATAGCCACATTGTACACATTTTCATATACATAACATTTCTTTTAAAAAAAATGCAAAATCACATAATCACAAAATTAAATGGCACAATGTCATTCCTTGATTCAATTTAACAGAGTTAATTCGAGAAACCATGTCCACTTATAATTTCAATGATTGTCATCACATATGAACAAAACATATATCTCTATGTATATAATTCCACAAAGGCCGAATATACATAATCACTTATATGTACTTATAGCAAGTCATTCGATTAGCTTCAAATTCTTATAATCATGAGCACTTTAATATCTCAATGCCAACTTTAATTCAACCAAAATGAATTAGAGTATAATACCATTTCCACATTTAAAACATTCCTTCTATATTTGTAACCACATACATATATAATATACTTCCATGAATAATTTCACTTGAACCGAATGTTCATAAATGAACATAATCATAAACCATTTCGCATATGTTCATTTCACATCGAACATCTAATTCATTAAACTCTCAGGTACATAGATAGGTTATACATACCTGGATAACTTAATTTATGTAACAAATCCGCATATCGTATTAGCACATAGTCTCATGGCACTTCACTTTTATTAGTTCACCGGTAAATTTGCCTGCTAGGTAATATCCTGATTTCATCACCGGCTATAAGCTTGCTAGACTTTTAAGTCTGAAATTTCTTCACCGGCATTACGCCTGCTAGGCTCAAGGCCCGATATTATTTCACCGGTATTACGCCTGCTAGGCTCAAAGCCCGATAATAATCACTAGCTTTAAGCTTGCTGGGCCAATGCCCGAATAACCATTCGAGTATGAATTTCACAAATTTATAAGCATATACACTTCATGTATTTATGCATTTCGCACATGGTGACCACATTAGTCAGTATGACTTCATTCGAATATAATCACATACTATCTATCACATTATCATTTCTTATCATAACATTCGACAATATAACATTAGAATTACCTTATTCCACTATCATGCATATCATTCGGCAATATGCATGAACATATGTATATTCGTATAAAGGATACAAAATCTTTCATGACATATCATGACATATTCACAAGAACTTATGTTTAAATACTTAAAACTTACCTCAATTGTCGTCAAACAACTACAGATCGGCTACTCAGTTAGTTTAGCTTTTCCCTTATCCGAAACTGGCTCTCTTTGCTCTTGAGCTAAATTAAACAAATTTTAAACTAGTTTAATCACCTCACCAACTCATTATAAACAAAAATGCTAATTTCTCAAAGAAACACGTATATACGGTAACACTTTTAATTAAACACAAACACATATTCGGCACTTCATCTCAATCCATCTTAAATTCCCAAAGCCACAATATCAATAATTAACCGAATATACATAAACTCATATCCATATATTCTTGAATTAACCTTAATATTTCATACTTTTACTTATCAAGTAGCCGAATATACATATGATTATACCAAAGTATCATTCACAATTAAAATCACATTATCAATGCTTACAGCCGATTCTTTAAACATTTGTTTATATATATACTCATGTATTAAATATTAATACCATATGATTACACTTAACTTATGGCCGAATATACTTCTCCATTATTCACAAATTCAACTAACATCATATATACCACATAGCCGAATGCACATATAACCCTCAGGACAATTACAAAATTTACAATTTAATAAGTTGTACATATGTAATTAGACCAAATATCCATTAAATAAATAATTGCAAAATTCTTTAACACATTAGTACATTCGACACTTCCCCTTTAATTAACTTAGCATCTCAAAAATTCACTTATACAAGACTACATTCAACACAAGGTAACATGATTTCTATCCTACATCGATCAAACTAAACCATGCATTCATATAAGTTCATTCGGCCATTCACTTCTCAAATCTATCAAAACTTTATATCAACCTTCTTTGACCGAATACCATTTGTCTTTAAAATCCCATTAATCAAAATTTAACAAGCTTAAAACTCATTTAACAACATTTATTCATCAAGGCATTTAAACACTCAAATTATAATATTTTACAAATCAAGGCCGAATGCTACCATCACTAAGACATCCATAGCCGAATGCTCATTTTCGTCACTTTAGGTCCATGTTCGGCAAACACACATACATATACTAAAAATTTTAGCATTTGTTTCCAATATTTTACAAGCTCAAACCTTATCTTTCTACCATTTCTATTTAAAAACATCAACACTCCATCCATGAAACGCAAAACTTCCATGGCCGATTGTATCATCACATAACCTCCATCAATTAGCAAAATTTGAACCATGGGCTAGGTAGAATTCTAACTAACAACTTAAAATACACAAGGATTTCAAAGAATAATATCAAACATACCTCAATCAAGTTACATGTATGGCCGAACTTCTTAGAAATTTTCTTTTCCTCTTTTACATTGTGGTTTCGACAAGGTGAGAAAGAATGAGCATCCAACTTTGTTTTTATCACCGTTTTCTTATTTTAATTCATGTTTTCTTAATATAAAACAATTAAATTTTATATCATTAATGTAAAAGACATATATTATCCATTATTCATCATCATTGCCGTCCACTATATTAAAGATGGGCTATCTGACATGCAAGTCCTCCATAATGTTAACCACATACTATTCGGCCACTACAATTTTACCTATCACATTTTCAAGGTTTCTCAAACAAGTCCTTTTTAATAATTCCACATCCAAATGACAAAATCAAAACACGATATTTTCACACATGACATTTCACATATAATAAACATATAATATAATATTTTAAAAATTTTCTAACTCGGTTTAATGGTTACGAAACCACTTTCCCGATTAGGGCCAAATTAAGGCTGTCACAATCATAATACAATAATACAATCTCAAATACTTCAATGTACTTCAACATGTCATAATCAAAGTCAAATAGTTAAGTTTATACATACCTCGTGTCACGTTTAATATCGATATTAGTTTATAACTAACTATCTATCAAAGCATAAATCAAAGTCAAATTATGAGAGCACAAACTTAGATATGCATGAGAGTTCAACAAGATATCAAATCCCAATTACAACTTACCACTCGTAAAATAGAACAATAATATGTTGCCATTTACTCCCTGCATTTCATTTAATTCAATATATCTTCTTTCAAGGTATCATGTATATATCTATAGTTCACGCTAGAGGTGACCATGGGTGGGGCCGGGCCGGGTTCAGGTTGGGCTCAACTAAAAATTTAGGCCCATTTATTGGGCTCGAGTCGGGGTAGGCCCAAAAAATGGGCCTAAAATTTTATCTAAGCCCGACCCATATAAAAATGCTAAAACCCAGACCCGGCCCAGCCCGCCCATATTAATTTTTTATATTATTTTATATAACTTTTAAATATATATAACACATCAAAAATACTAAAAAATCAAAATAAATATTTCCCTACAAAGAGAAAATAAATTTTAAAAAAATATGTAGACTTAAATAACACTAAGATAGATGCAACTTAACAAGCAAATACCTCTAAAATAATAACAAAATTAACAAATGCCTTTAAAATAATAACAAAATTAACAATAAAATAAGTTTTATATAATATCTAAACAATAACAACAAAATAGTAGCAACATAATAGTAACATGGTAGCAAAATAAGGAGAAAACAACAAGAAAATAACATTCAAAACAAAAAAAAAAAGTAGATTTTTTGTCCTTTAGTGAATTCGGGCTAGGCCGGGCCGGGGCCGAGGTCGGGACAAAAATACCTTACCTGAGGCCTGGCCCATTTTTTAAACGGGCTTTATTTTTTGTCCAAGCCCATTTTTCAGGCCTATTTTTTTGCCCAAACCCTCCGACATTTCGGTCGGACCTTCGGGCCAGGCTGGGCCCCCAGCCTATGCACACCTCTAGTTCACACATGCCTAACTATCAACCTATTTTAGGTTCTCATATCAACAAAAATTACTCGTTTATTTATCATTTAGTCCAACAATTATCATTTAAAGATTTAATCAACAATTATAAATCATAATCAGAACAACAATTAACATCTATAAAATTCACAAGCCAAATATTTAATTACCTTATGTGATGAAAACAAATTATGGTAGCACAAACCAATTTTAGTATCCGTTGTCCACTTTAGCCTCGAACCTCGACATTCCAACCTTGTCTCAACTACGTATGATAATTCGATTCCAAAAATGATATTATTTAACATTCAACCAAGGTATAGCCAAAAACTAAGTATAGTTGCATACTTTACAAATAAGTCCTCTGAAATGCTCGTAACTCGTTATTTACTCAATCAAATTAAAATTTGAGTTTGTAAATATAATACATGGACCTCAAATTGCCAATCCATAGCATTAATTCAAAAAGACTATCATTCTATTCAATTTGGTCCAAAATAACTCAACAATAAATTCCTTAACAACCACTTAATTTAACTAAGTTTCAACATCACTCATTCTATACTTAACATGATGCCGTCAAATCTAAGCTTAACAATCATTCTTTTCATGATTTCTAACTCAACTTTATATGTTCTCTATCATGGCATCTTTGTCTAATTCACATAATAGATAAAATAAATTAATGGGTTGGTTAAAGTAAGGTTCCTACATGAAAAATCTATAAAAGTTATTAAGAATTAAATTCACTTGCCTTAGTAAACTCACTTGCCTTAGTAATTATGACCAGCCATGAAAGATAGAAGTCAAGCTTCTTTTGTTTTTCTAGGTTTTGTTGAATGAGGAGAAAAATGAAGATAGCAAGTTTTTGTTTCTCTCACCCACTTGCAATATATATAACTTAAGAATTTAATTAGCCATTTAACTATAATTAATGTGATGACTATAGTTAGTCATCATAAAGGTTAGTAGATTTTTATGGTTGAGATCACTTTATGGCACTATCTATAATTTAATGCTGGTTTTATTACCCTTAGGTCCTTAGTTTAATAGCCATTTAAGGACTTACTAATTTCTTTGTTCAATTCTTAACATTTTATTCACTTTCCAATTTGTTTTTTTTTACTATTATTAACTAATTTTCTAATATATTCATTTAATATATTGATTCTATAATATCACAGTGGGCACGTAGATATCCCCACTAATATTACAATGAACTCATTCTACGAAATTTGGCCTCAAACTTGTGTTTTCCAACAACAACTAAAATCGGGTTGTTACAATATCACGTGTGTTAAATGCACTTAAATAAAGTCAATCGAGTTCACATACAACAATCCAAAAAGATGGTTAAACGCGGAGCAAAGTTATGATTCTTGGGTCAAACCAACAAAATGCAGGGTATGTCTCGAGACATGCCTCCCTTTTTTCACTATTTTTTGTTGAAAACATTCTGATTCAAAAATAATTTTCTTGCACAGCAAAAAAATAAAAATTTGAAAGCTGAGCTAGTTTTATATATTTATAGCAATAATTTTTTTCCCAAAAAGTACCTATGCTTTGTGCGAGATGGATCTTTGACATTCTCAACTTTCAATCGAATGACCTCTGCTATCCTCGTACCACAAGTCATTCGAGTTTGGCCTTGAATAATTATGAATAAAAAGCATAACAAAAAATAAATTTATTAATTTCAAAAGGAAAGTAAGCCTCTCTCTTTTATAGAAACTGATATAATTGTTATTCCGAGAAAATAGAATTTATACTTAGAAATAAATTCTCATAATTTTTGGGCAAAATAACAATATCTCAAAGTTGTGTGTAAAACTTATGTTTTTAGCCTTACTAGGGCCATCTATTTATAATAAGAGATAAAAGAACCCTAGTTGAATTAGTAGAATACAAATAATAATATCTCAAAGTTGTGTGTAAAACTTATGTTTTTAGCCTTACTAGTGCCATCTATTTATAATGAGAGATAAAAGAACCTTAGTTGAATTAGTAGAATACAAATAATACTTATTTAATAGAAAATTAATTCGCTAGTTGTATTAGGAGAGAGGGGCAGCTAACCCTAGTTAATTATACTAGGGTTGTCGCCCCTCATACATATTTTGAGGGGTTTTGGGCCTTTTCTATATTGGGTCCAATTATATGTGCTTCCTGGTCATTTAACCAAAACTTTATAATTTAATCCAACCCAATACATGTTTTTTATTATTTCCCAACATAAATATTATTTATTAAACTAATTTAAATTTGTCACGCCCCGAATTCTGGGGTTATATTTTGTTACTGTTAAATTTATTTTTATTCTATGATTGAATATGCAATTGGGCTTTGTTTGGGCCTGAACTGTTAGTATGCAAAAAACCTAAACCCTTGTGCCACATAAACCCTAAGTATATAAGTAACTCTATCTTTGGCTGGCCCATTTTTTGTTTTCCCTTGCTTTTGTTATTGTCGCTCCTACCTCTATCATCCTCTCTTCTTCACTATTTTCCTCATTGTCGTCACACATCTCTTCTTCTCCCTTTTTTATTTTCTCTTTTCTTTTCCCTTCTCTTTCCCCCCTTCTTCTCTTGCCACCATACCTACCATCTCTCTTAGTTACCAATTTTGCATCATTGCTGAATCATCGTCTTGCTCATCGGATCCCATTGGCGTTAGATTTGTTGTCCATTACTTTTGTTTCCTATTGCTATAGGTTGGCAAGTTTCTTTATTCTTTTAGATCTAGTATTAGTATGCAATTCAGTGTAAGATACACATTCTCCCTGTAACACGCCAAACCCGATCCTTTAGAAGGATCCAAGTAAGACGTGTCACTACTTAAAAATCATCCATCTTCAAAATTGTTTCTGGTGTAATCTTTGTAAAACTATAGCGTTTGAAGTAAAACTTTAATAAAATATAGAAAATAGAGTATAAGCCAACTAGTGTATAGAATTTCAAATGAGATATTTATCAACCCACAATATAATACTTTAAAATCATTCCATAAACTTTAACAAAACTTTATTAAATCATAATTCCTCAATACGAGTCTTAAGTACAAATTCTTCACAAAAAATACAATCAGACATCACCCTCACCATATGCATAATACAAATAAATAGATATCTTACAACAGCAAATGTCCTCTAGCGTAATCCTTCAAAAAATCTTCCTTCAACAATATACCTGAGAAGGGAAAGGGGTAATGGGGTAAGTTCAAAAGAACTTAGTAAGTTCCATAGAGATCTCAAGCAGAATACTAATAGTACAATTCAATCTTTCAAAAGAATCACTTAACATTTCAGGGTACGCCCAATGGTGTATCCAAATTTTCAATAGACTCAGTATGCTAATGGCGTGTCACATGGGCGAATACTATATGCCAACATATCATAACTTAGACATTCCATTTTCATGCCAAGCACATACCTAGAGTTCAGAGTCAAATTCACATCAGAGATTTCCATTTCATTCATATACATTCTCCCATTATGGCTCCTATTTCAGAATCAATCAGTAGCATGTTTAGTTGTGTTATGCCAATCTGGTTTACAATATATATATCTGCCCTCGAAGGCTGCACAACATGTTTGCTTTAACTCTAATTTTGTATATCAATTCATATCATTTCATTCATTTGAGAAGCAAATGGTAGTGACATAACATGAAAATGACCCATACTTCTTTTCCCATATATAAAGAACTCAGACAAATAACTCTAGATAGAGACAACCATGATTCACACACATATATACTGGTTATCCTTTACAGAGTTAGAATACTTACCTTACAATATTATAAAGTAAAGATAATCATAACACATTGAAGTAAAAATGAACTCACTAGAAAAATAACAAAGTCTAAATAGCAGGTGCTTGACCTTTGTCACTCGGACCTTCTATAGCATCTTGAGCTAAAAATAGGGTTATTTAAACATATTAAATTACTACTTCATCAAATCTAAATATTACCACTTAACTCAGAACCAGGAGTTTCCTTCTTTACACACTAATCTGGCACTTATGCACTCAGAATCAAAAACACGTAAATAACCTTAAAAATAACCAATGGTTCATTAGTAATTACAAGAGAGCTATGAAAAACGTATAATTTGGCCAACTACAGCAAACCCAACTTCAGAAAGGTTTTTTGGACTTAGGTTTTTAGAAAATATAAAGAAGATTAAGGAGAAAGATGAATATAAAGAAAACATAAAGGTTTTCGGTGAAGGCACTGCTATCATTATATGTTTAAGCACAGAGAAAATGTTTAGTAAAAATATCAGATAATTCCACTTACAGTCTTGATTATCGTGATTAAGTGCAATTGTCAAAAATTAAGTCTTTTCATCTATAGTAGCTGAGTTTCATTCTAACTAAGTTTCAAGTTAACTAACTAAATTTCCTTATTAAATAATAAAAAAATCCATTCAACAATAAACTAAGCAAGTTCGGTAAGCATCTGGGTGGTGTACACTTAACGAAAGAGTTCGCTAAACACAAATCTTTACCAAGCTAGGAGGTCGCTAAATGGCGTATACAAAGAATTCTAAGCTTAATCAAAACAAGTAATTTACTTACTCATCTCTACACTTAATTCACCAAAACACTCTAAACAATAATTAGACACCAAGATCTCGTCAGACAAGCTGTGACACCCCATTCTGTTATTCTTAATCAGTTTTTTTCAGATATTGTCGAAATTTAGAATATTGAATGTTAATATTTTTGTGTGTATTTGCCATTTGAAGGACCAAATCTAGGTGAATCGAATCGAAATTGAACCGAATGAGTGTTACACGAGCATGTACTATAAGATGTATGCCCTTACCATGTGAATTAGTGGCAAACCATGTGTGTTTTTGGGGTCACATGGTCTACCACACATGCATGTGTCCCACACGAGTGGTCGACACGGCCACGTGCTACTGCATCTTTAGGCTATTTTCTTAATCACATAGCTACAACTAGTTACATGGCCTAATCACATTGTCATATGACTATCATTGGGGATTTTTTTTTCTAATTACACAGTTTAGACACACGATTGTGTACCTTAATGTCACCCAACATCAGTCTCTCACATGGCCATGTGACCTCTATTTTATATTTTTGCCTGGATTTTTATGAAATGTTTCAGTTTAGTCCCTGTATAATCCCTAACTTGTTCTAGAGTTTTCATAAGCTCGATTGAAACCCTGTTATTATAACATCCCAAATTTAGCTTAATGAGAATGTAGAATTAGATAAAAGAATAAGGAATTAACTCAGTGGTTAGTTGTTGAATGTGAAAGAATGGAATTAAATGAGGTTCCAAGTTTAAATCCTTTCACTTGCAAAATAATTAATTTTTTGCAAAATCTATTTGTGTAAGAGTGTGTCATCTATACCCTTACCAACTTAGGTATAAATATTATTTTCACAAAAATTTATCACCCTTTAATCTTTTTTCCCTCACCATAGTCGTCCCTCTCCTCTTCTCTCCTTTCCTCTCCTCTATTTCTTTTTTTTTTTAATTTTTCTTTCTTCTTCCATTGTTGTCGTCACCCATAAGCACCTAAATCTATCATCTTTTTCTTTTCTCTTTGCCACAACCACCTTGCTACCATTTTTCCCTAATATATCCATCCCAAAATCTAAAATTTTGAACCTCCAAGATTTATTCCTATGGTTACCAAGAAGTGTCATTGCCGCCTCTATATTTAGCTTGTGTAAAATCTCATTTTCTCTCAATTTATTGATCAATCTTGTTAACTAAAAACCTAAATTTCTAGATCTGGAACTTGGGGGATTTTTAAATATTTAATGAGTATTTTTCCATCTTTTTTATTGATCTCAAAAGTGGTTTTAAATCGGCCCCAATTTGGCCATCACAGGTGGTGGTGCGCACACCTATAGGCAAGAAGAGGAGGTTGTTTTTCTTTATTTCTTTCCCATCTTTCCCAAAAGGATCTTGTGTTCATGAACCCTTCCTAATCAGCCTTGAAACATGTGTTAATTAGGAAAAGTCTATCTTGATCAATCGATAATTGAGATCTGACAATTTGAGAAGTGTAAGTGTGGGTAATTGTAAACTAGTTTATAGTTTCGATTTAGATATTAGGAAAACTTGTTAATTGATAAAATAAGGATTTTTTAATCATAGATTAGGTACTAATTTTTAAGTAATTGAATGTGCTAGGTTCTGACATAAACACCCCAAATCAGTAGTAAAGCCTAAAGACGTCCGTGCGTACGATTCGGCTCAAATCAGTGTAAGAAATCTAACTAGTTTGGATTCAAAATATAGTTGTGATTGTGACGATTGGATTGAACCCATAAGTGGGTGTTTAGAGGCTTTCTAAGAGGTGTATTGATTTATTTTTATACTAATTTTTAAATTAGTTTCATTTTAAAGTTTATTAGAGAAACCGCAAGATTCGTTAGTGTGCTACAATATAGCGTAAAATAAAGAGTAGGACTGTAACACCCCTAACTCGTACCTGTCACCAGAAAGGGTTACGAGGCATTACCAGACTTATAACATAGTTCAGAACATTCATTTATCATACAATTATCACTTTGCAATCAATATCATTCATATATGCTTATAACATACTTAAAATAAGCATACAAGGCTTTAAACACGCATTCTAGACTAAACTGATAACATACGAATATTTAGGGTCAACATAGAAGTTTTTCAAATTAGAGGATATACGCTCGTGTGACAAGGCCATGTGTCTTACACGGCCACCAGATACGCTCATGTCACGGGCTGTGTGAAAATAAGGGGTACATACTAACTTGCCCACACGGTTGACCACACGTCCGTGTGTCTAACCCGTGTGCCTATTCGAAATGGCCACATATGTCTGTGTGCCAGGCCGTGTACTATGCCATGTCAAACCTATAGGGTATACTGACTTGGGCTACACAGCCAATCACACGATCGTGTGTCTAGGCCGTGTAACTCACTAACTTGATTTTTATTTTAGCTTCAGGGGAAACATGGCTGTGTACCATGACCGTGTAATGCCTTAAGTTTTTAAATATGTTTCTGTATTAATTTGACACAACTGTCTGTCTGCTTCAGTGGTTATGTGCTCTAGGTGTGTTTGGGAGGTCCCAAGTTCAAGCCTTTGTTTGGGTAAATTTTAGGGTTTTTGTTGAATAAAGCCTTACCTTTGGTTAAAAAGGTTATAAGCATTTATTTGTAAAAGCTTATCGAATGGGTGTCTGAGCTTATTTTTCTGAAATGATCTGTAAGGTTGCACAGATTGCCCAAGTCGATTGTGACCTACTGTAGGGTCGGTAAGAGTTATTTTGACCCCTAATAACGTGATTTGACTATGTGATATATGTGTTTAGCATGTTACACTGAGCATGTATACCGATTTGAATGTATGATCTATAAATTGCATATTTACATGTCATGTATTGTATGCTGCATTTCATTGGAGTAGGTTAATGTATATGAAGTTGAAGGAAGTATCTGAAAGGCTTTTAAAGCCTGTTATCTAGCAACTAAGTTGCATTATTTTGATATGTGCCGCATTACGGTACTGTATAGTGTGCAGGGATGGATAGGTGTTATATACCTTATTTGGTGTGGAGGGATGGGTGGTCGATTTTATCCCCACATAGTGTGTAGGGTTGGATGAAGTTGGTGTGCAGGGTTGGTGGGTTAGACATTACAAATCTGTTCTATTCTGTATACTGTATCTGAGTGGGGTAAGGCCCTCATTCATATCTGACTATGTTTCTAAATGGGCTAAGGCTCGAACTGATTCTATAATGGGCTTCGACCCAGACTGTATATTTATGATATCTGATGTGTATTCTATATGTGTGATTTCTGTAGGGATTACGCACTGAGTTACAAAAACTCACCCTTTTTTGTCTAATATATTCAGGTAATCCCTAATAGTAGACGGATTGGTGCAGCGGAGGACTCGACGGTGACCACTGCCACATATACGTTAATTTATGGTTCTTATGCTTTTACTACCTTATTTATTATTTTTGGGATTATTGGTTGTAGTTTTGGACTTTGGACTTTTGGGTTTTTCTTTTGAGGACTTACACAGTGCTATATTTTAAGGATTTAAACTGCAAACACACCAAAGTACAATTTTTCTAAAATAAACTAAGATTTACATAAATAAAAATGATTTTGAAAATTATTTGATTGCAAAAGCTTCCGCGTAAGAGAAATATTTTAAGCAAATCAAATAATACACGTTTTCCTGAACTAAATGAAAGATAATAACTGGAACAGTTTTAATATACCAATGCATTTTCAAAAATACTATTATGTGACATTGCTAGATTTGGCCATAACATCTAGGCTGGGTTTGGGGTGTTATATGTAGTAGTATTAGAGCCAGGTTACAAAACTCGACTGTGAATTGGGTTTTAAACATTGGTTTTAAAGAAATGATTTGTAAATTATTTGAAATGTTTTGGGATAAGTTTTCTGAAATTCTATTTAGATTTGTTTGGAAATATTATTAGAATATTCTGAAACTACTTTAGGTAGTACACTAAACAGAAAACACTTTAGATAGTGTAGACTGAAAACCATAGTGAGACTATTACTCGCAATAACTGACTCTGAACATTCTGATACTATATTGCATAAAATATCTGTTAATAAATATCAAAACTGTTAACTAATGCATAAAATTGTTAATACAGATAAATTGTAAAATTTACGATAAGCACACGTGGTACTCGTGGAAGGGGTACTAGAGGCCGAGGTAGAGGCCGTAGAGGGGCTTGAGTTGAGTCCTTGGCATCTGACACTATTTAGAATCTAGACACCAGTTAGACACCCGTGTCGCCTGAGATAGAGACTGGGTCTTATGATAGTGCGGCTGGGGACGACGCACTGTCTCAAGCCATGTTATGTATTTTGGAGAGGGTTGCTGGGCCCAACACTAGATCCAAGGGCCATGGGTTGGTTACGGAACGACTTCGATCTAATGGGGCAGAATTATTCAATGGCATGGCTGGAGTTGCTCTTAATGTGCCTGAGTACTGGATGGAGGCCACGTAGAGAATTATGGATGACCTGGATTTTACTGCTGAGTAGAAGCTCAAGGGGGCTGTATCTCTGCTTCATGATGAGGCGAACCAGTCGTGGTTGACGGTTAAGGAGGGCACTCAGCCTGACCGACTAACATGAGATCTCTTTAAGACGATTTTCTAGAGTAAGTATGTGGGAGCCAGTTACATAGATGCTAGGTTACGTGAGTTTCTGAATCTCACCCAGGGAGATCGTTTTGGCTGAGTTTGAGGTCGAGTTCCTGAGATTGAGCCGATATGCGCGAGCATAGTGGCGACCAAGTATGAGCATTGTGTCCATCTTGAGGCTGGTCTTAGGGACAGTTTGCAAGTTCTGATAGCTCTGTAGAGGGAGCGGGACTTTTCTGCTCTAGTTGAGTAGGCGAAAATAGCCGAAGAGGGAAAATGCATTAAGCCCCAAAATTAAGACATAAGAAAGAATAAAATGGATTTGGAGCTCTCGAATTCAAGGATGAAGCCTAAGAAAAAGGCCAGGACTGATGGACCAGTAAGAGTTGGGCCTCCTGTAGCATCTACTGGGGTGGTGCTTTGTGAGTACTGTGGTAGACGCCATCCGGGCGAGTGTTGAAGGACTACTAGGCCATGTCTGAGATGTGGGTCGACGGAGCACCGTGTTAGAGATTGTCCTTTGAGAGTTAATCAGATGCAAGCTCCAGGTATTGAGACTGCACAACCGCTGAGAGTTGTTCAGCAACACCTAGGGGTTAATATCAGGCCGGAGGTGGTAATGGCATGGGTCGACAATAGAGAGCACCAGGCAGAGGTGTTGGACTGACTGAGGCGAGGCAGCCTGCTTTAGTTTATGCTTCTCGTCATCATGAGGACCGACATGCTCCGAATGTCATTACGGGTATATTTTTAATATTTGATGTACCTTATATTGCACTGATAAACATAGGCTCTACACATTCATATGTAGCTAGTACTGTGTCTGAAACTTTAGGGATTTAAGTTGAGAGTACTGATAATGAGGTAACTGTACTAGTCCTTTAGGGCAATCTATCCGGGTTAATAGACTGTAGACAGACGTTCCGCTAGAGGTTCAAGGAACAGTATTTCTGGCTGATCTAATGGAGCTTCTGTTTAGAGAGTACGATCTAATTCTAGGAATGGACTAGCTGGTTAAACATTGAGTGAGTCTAGATTGTGAAACAGAAAGGGTTGTTCTGAGGACCAAGGAGGACAACGAGGTAGTCATGATTGGGGAACGATAAGACTATTTGAATGATGTGATATCTGTGTTGGTGGTAGAGAAATTAGTGAGAAAAGGGTGTGAGGCATTCTTGGCCTACATCAGTATTTTTGATTTTGTGGACTCTGCAGTTAAGGACATTAGAACTATGAGGGACTTTCCAAATGTTTTTCCTGAGGAACTACCAAGATTGCCCTCGAGCCGAGAGGTGGGGTTTTGTATTGAGTTGATTCCTGGTACAGCTCTGGTGTCTATTGCCCCCTACCGAATGGCGCTAAAAGAGCTGGCGGAACTTAAGGCTTAGATTCAAGAGCTGTTAGATCGTGGGTTTATTCATCTTAGTGTGTCTCCGTGTGGAGCACCTATTTTATTTGTAAAGAAGAAAGATGGGACAATGAGGATGTGTATCGACTACCGTCAGTTGAACAAGCTAACGATCAAGAATAAGTACCCACTTCCAAGAATTGATGACTTATTCGACCAGTTCAGTGGGGCTTCTATGTTCTCTAAGATCGATCTGCAATCTGGTTACCACCAGTTGAGAGTTAAGGAGGATGATGTGCATAAGACGGCATTTAGAACTTGTTATAGATATTACGAGTTCCTAGTTATGCCCTTTGGTTTGACTAATGCCCCAATGGCGTTTATGGACCTAATGAACCAAGTGTTTCAGCTTATCTGGACTGATTTGTAGTGGTTTTCATCGATGACATTCTAGTGTATTCTAAGTCTAAGGACGAGCACGTTGAGCATCTCAGGGTGGTACTTCAGAATCTTCGAGAAAAACAGCTTTATGCGAAGTTTAGTAAATGTGAGTTCTGGCTCTGAGAGGTAACCTTCTTAGGACATGTGGTGTCTACTGAAGAGATTTGTGTTGATCCTCGTAAGATTAAGGCCGTGTTGGATTGGAAATAGCCGAAGAATGTGATAGAAATTTGTAGCTTTCTGCGGCTGGCTGGATATTATTGATGTTTTGTAGAAGAGTTGTCTTTGAACGCAGCTCCGTTGACTAAGCTTCAGTGTAAGGGAGTCCCTTTCATTTGGACTGATGCACAGCAGGAGAGTTTTGATAACTATAAGACTGTTCTGACTCAGGCTTCTATTCTGATACAGCCTGAGCTCGGCAAAGACTTCGTGGTATACAATGATGCGTCGCATGTGGGTTTAGGTTGCATTCTGATACAAGACGGTAAAGTGGTTACTTATGCGTCTCATTAGCTCAAGACTTATGAGGCTAACTATCCGATGCACGATTTGGAGTTGGCAACGGTGGTATTCGTTCTAAAAATCTGGAGGCATTATCTGTAAGGTGAGAAGTGTACTATCTACATGGATGACAAGAGCCTCAAATATCTCCTCACTCAGAAGGAGCTAAACCTTAGGCAGCGTAGATGGGTTGAACTACTTAAGGATTATGACCGTAATATCGAGTACCATCCTAGTAAGGCCAATGTGGTGCTCGATGCGTTGAGTCGTATGGCTATGACCAATCTGAGAGCAATGTTTGCTCGACTTAGTCTATTCAATGATGGGGGTTTGTTGGCTGAGCTGCAAGTAAAACTGACATGGATTGATTAGATCAGAGATAAGCAGATGGGGGATAAGTCTCTTGAATTATGTTTCCGTTAGGTTGAGAGTAGTACTACGACTAATTTTGAGATTAACAGTGATGGGGTATTATGTTTTCACGGTCGAATTTGTGTACCAAATGAAGAAGATTTTAGACTGTCGATTCTGAGAGAGGCACATAGTAGCCCTTATCTACGCATCCCAGTGGGAACAAAATGTACCGAGATCCCCGAGAGTTGTACTGGTGGCTAGGGTTGAAATGTGAGGTTACCAACTTTGTTGCTCGTTGTTTGACTTGTCAGTAGGTTAAGGTTGAGCATCAGTTACCTTCGAGTTTGCTGCAGCCGGTTAAGACACCAATGTGGAAATGGGAATAAGTAACGATGACTCTGTGAGTGGGTTGCCTCTAACACCCACTAAGAAGGATTCTGTTTGGGTCATTGTTTATCGATTGACCAAGTCTGCTCACTTTATTCCAGTCAAGACAAACTTCTCTCTGCAAAAGTTGGCTAAGCTCTACATCTCTGAGATAGTGAGGTTACTTAGGGTGCATGTCTCGATCATCTCTGATAGGGATCCTCATTTCACGTCTCAGTTCTGAAAGAAGCTCCATGATACTCTAGGTTCAAGGTTATACTTCAGCACTGTTTTCCATCCTCAAACAGATGGATAGTCAGAGAGGGTGATTTAGATACTAGAGGATATGTTGAGAAGCTGTGTTATTGATTTTCGAGGTAGTTGGGAGGAGTACTTGCCATTGGCTGAGTTCGCCTACAATAACAGTTACCAGTCTAATATACAGACGGCACCTTATGAGGCATTGTATGGTCGTAAGTGTCGCACTCCCTTATGCTGGACTAAGTTGGGTGAGCGACATATTCTGGGTTTGGAATTGGTTTCTAGGACTGAGGACAAGGTTTGTTTGATTCAAGATTGACTGAAAGCAGCTTCTGGTAGACAGAAGTACTATGCTAATTTTAGGAGGAAAGATATCGAGTATTCTATGGGGGACTTGGTTTTCCTTAAGGTCTCCCTATGGAAAAAGGTTCTGAGGTTCGGTCGCAAGGGCAAGCTGAGCCCTTAGTTTATTGGGCTGTATCGAATTTTAAAATGAGTAAGGCCAGTCGCATATTAGTTGGAGCTACCCCTAGAGTTAGACCGCATACATGATGTGTTTCACGTCTCGATGTTGAGACGTTATCGCTCTGATCCTACATACATTGTTCCTGTGGCGGAGCTGAGGTTAGACCAGATCTAACATTTGAGGAGGAGCCAGTCCAAATTCTGGATTGTGACATTAAAGTTCTGCGTAAGAAGTCTATCCCTTTAGTGAAGGTGCTATGGCAGAATTATAGCATTGAAGAAGCCACTTGGGAACCAGAGGATTTGATGCGTCAGCAGTATCCTCATCTCTTCTGATCAGGTAAAATTTCGAGGACGAAATTTTCTTTTAGGGGGTAGAGTTGTAACACCCCAAGTTTTAAAATATGTTTCTGCATTAATTTGACACAACTGTATGTCTGCTTTAGTGGTTATGTGCTCTGGGTGTGCTTGGGAGGTCCCAAGTTTAAGCCTTAGTTTGGGCAAATTTTAGGGTTTTTGTTGAATAAAGCCTTACCTTTGGTTAATAGGGTTATAAGTATTTATTTGTAAAAGCTTATCGAATGGGCTTACTGGTCAGGTGGATAAGTAGAGTGTTGCTGTGATGGAGGTCTTGTGTTCGAGTCGTTACTTAGGCACTATTTTTACTACTCGTGTCGTAGAGGTGTTTGAGATGGACTGGGATACTGAGTAGTTGCAATAGATATGGTTTAGTAGGAGTAAATCAAAGGAATAGGGAGTGACCCAAATATTCTACACTCTCTGTCGAAATTCTCTGCGAACTTCTCCTCTCTATCCTTTCTTTTTCCTTTTGCTTCCTGGCAAAAATTTCACCCCTTTTGCTGTCGTTTTCTTTTCGCCTCTCCCTTCTCTTTTTCTTTTGTTTTGCTGAACCCACTTCTTCTTTTCATTTTTGCGACATTAGATTATTTTCGCGCGAGTTGGTAAGTGAGTTCTTAGTATTTTTGGGTATGTTATGGAACCATTGTTTAATGGAATTGTGTCCTATGTTTAGGAGAGCATTAAGCTACTGTAGGATTTCGACTGGTGCCGTGGAAGTGCAAATTTACTAGGGTCGTTAAGGTAAGGGATTTAACGGTTATAGCTCGACATACCTCTTTAAGTTTTCAATCGAATAACATTTAAGTGACTTATTTGGTGTATTAATTGACAATAATAGGTTCTGGAGTGCTCGAGGTTGTCTTAGCTTCACAACAATACCAGGTGTGTACTCGAAAACATAGAAAATGAGAATCGACAAAAGTCGAAAAACAAATCTGTCGACGCCACACGAGCGTGTGATCGCCCATATGGTAAGCCGTGTAGCAGTACACGATTGTGTGATTGATGAACCAAGCCATGCGCGCGTGACACGGGCGCATAACACGGCTGTGTGATGGCTGTCGAGGCCGTGTATGAGACACGGGCTCGACCAATTAGGCCGTGTGGGCCAAACGAGTATGTGGACCCATACGGGTGAACCACACGGGCATGTGGGATTTTAGGCCAGGCCGTGTGATCCACATGGCCAAAGCCAATTTAGGCCGTGTGAGCCACACGGGCGTGTGGGCCCACACAAGCAGGCCACGTGGGCATGTGAGCCTATTTTTCTAAAATGATCTATAAGGTTGCCCAAGTCGACTGTGACCTACTGTAGGGTCAGTAAAAGTTACTTTGACCCTAATTACGTGTGATATATGTGTTTAGCATGTTACACTGAGCATGTATACCAATTTGAATGTATGATCTGTAAATTGCATATTTGTATGTCATGTATTGTATGCTACATTTCATTGGGGTAGGTTAATGTATATGAAGTTGAAGGAAGTATTTGAAAGGCTTTTAAAGCTTGTTATCTAGCAGCTAAGCTGCATTATTTTGATATGTGCCGCATTACGGTACTGTATGGTGTGTAGGGATGGATGGGTGTTATATACACTATTTGGTGTACAGGGATGGGTGGGTCGATTTTATCCCCACATGGTGTGTAGGTTTGGACGAAGTTGGTGTGCAGGGTTGGTGGGTTGGACATTCCAAATCTGTTCTGTTCTGTATACTGTATCTGAGTGGGCTAAGGCCCTCATTTATATCTAACTATGTTTCTGAATGGGCTAAGGCCCGAATAGATTCTGTAATGGGCTTCGATCTAGACTGTATATTTATGATATCTGATGTGTATTCTGTATGTGTGATTTCTATGGGGATTACACACTAAGTTGCAAAAACTCACCCTTTGCTGTCTAATTTGTTCAGGTATTCCCAGCAGTAGACGGATCGATGCAACGGAGGACTCGACGGTGACCACTGCCACTTATACGTTAATTTACGGTTCTTATGCTTTTATTGTCTTAGTTATTATTTTTGGGATTATTGGTTGTAATTTTGGACTTTGGACTTTTGGGTTTTTCTTTTGAGGATTTATGTAGTGCTATATTTTAAGGATTTACACTGCAAACGCAACAAAGTATAGTTTTTCTAAAATAAACTAAGATTTATATAAATAAAAATGATTTCAAAAATTATTTGGTTGCAAAAGCTTCCGCGTAAGAGAAATATTTCAAGCAAATCAAATAGTTCATGTTTTCATGAACTAAATGAAAGATAATAATTGGAACGGTTTTAATGTACCAATGTGTTTTCAAAAACACTATTATATGACATCGCCAGATTCGGCCATAACGTCCAGGCCGAGTTTAAGGTGTTACAGACCGTGTGTCGCACACGGCTGAGACACACGTCTGTGTCTTTGTTCGTGTGGACAAAAATAGGCCATTTACAAGACCATTTTACCACCCTATTTGTATATACCTACACTAAGTCATTTGGTACCAAATCAACACATCAATATGCAGCCAAACCGATTCATTCAATGCACATATTATACCATTTCTCTCCCAACCATTTCAAAACTCTAATCAACACCAGTTTCACATTCAATATGTACCAAAACGCAATCATGCATTTCCCATGTCATGTACCTATCATATATCAATACATCCAATTGCATAATTCCATTCCATATTGAATTCATCAAGCAACCATGTTTCATAACATAAACATATCTCAAAATATAAATCAAGTTAGGCCAAGTCACATGGCTTCACCACATACCAAAATATGTACTAGGATCATAAGCTTAAGTAACCACAATTATCATCTTTATAACTAGCCTATACATGCCATATTTACATATATCCATAAGTTCAAAGGTACCAATTAGCAATTGGATACTGTGATGCATATCTCTGACGTTATCCAAATCGAGCTATTGAACCTTTATAAAACACAGAAAATAAACAAAGTAAGGTTTATAGCTAAGTAAGCCCGTATAATTCAGAATTAAACTTACCATACTCAACATTAATACAAATTAAACATAGTATATCCCATATATCTTGCCAAATGCCTATACACATTAATCTGTCAACAAGTTAGTCATTTAGGTACACATACCATCCATTAATAAAGATATATCAACCATTCACAATTTCATACTCAATACATTTTGTCAAACCAATTCCATGTAATCCATATATCATTTGTATCATTTAGCCTTCCATCATAACAACTACAATTCAATCGATAAACTGTAATTCATCCGTATAAATAGTAATTTATTCGTAAAAACATATAGCTTATTCCCATGATCAATAACAGAAATTATGCCCGTTGAATCTCTTAGAATATTGAGGGATACTCAGGTGATACACTCTAAGTGTATTAATCGGTAGTCTATCAATTCATTATCATTTCTGATCTTTCGAGCCATGATTGGTAAGCTCCTCCTGAGCTGATGAACAGTAAGCTCTATCAAGCTGAAATAGTAAGCTCTAAAGAGCTAAGAACAGTAAGCTCTTACGAGCTGATATATCAGTAAGCTTATACGAGCTGTTGTGAGTTTGCAACACATGTAGGATCTCAACTAAAATGGTAACCCTAGTGAGATGTCACTCGTATCCCATGAAATTCCTACGGTTCAATTGGGGCTCGGTATTCATTAAACTTTCCAATTAGGCATTCAAATTCCAAGTACATCATTTACTCAATTATATACATCCATTTTAAATAAGTATAAGTATTAAAAAGTTTGATTCTTATTACACGAACTTACCTCGAGTTGCTCAGATGATAATTATCGGCTATTCGTCGATATTTCCTTTACCCTGATCTAATTCCAATCTTGGCTTATCTTCATCTAAATATTATCAAATTATCACATTCAGTATTCGACCTATTCAATTTAGCCCTTAATTCACAATTTAGCAATTTTACACATTTGCCTTTAGACTTTTAACTGCTTTACATTTTAGTCCTTATCACATTAAATTGCAAATTCATGCAATTAATACAACCCATGCTTAGCTGAATTATATGCATATTACAGCAGCCCATATTTTGAATTTATTCACACTTTTAACCACATAATTTCACATTTTCACGAATTAATTCCTTTTTGATATTTTTATCAAAAATCACTTTATAAAACTAATAAATCTATTTATAAACCTTCATAATCTATCATCAACATCAAATTACCCAAATATTCAACAATGGAAACATGTTAAATCTTTAACAATTTTGAAATCTAAGCTACGAGCTAGCTAGATTACGAAGCAACGATCTCAAAAACGTAAAAATTATTAAAAATTGAGCAAAAACCATACCTTAATCAAGCTTCCTAAGTGGCCGAACTTAAAGAACAACAATGGCTTCTTTTTCTTCTCAATATTCGGCGGTTGCATGTTAGAAAAGATGATAACTTTAATTTATTTAATTTCTAACATATCCTTGGTTAATAAACATTAAATCACTTGATTCAATGTACATAAATGTCCACTTAAAATATTAATGGTATAATTACCATTTAAAGACCTTTACCAATCAATTTCATAATCAATTAATACCTTTAACTATAAAATCCAACTTTTACGCTTAACGCAATTTAGTCCTTTTTATCGAATTAAGCACTTAAACGGTAAAATTTTTTTACGAAACTTTCACATAATTAATCTATCATGTTGTAAACCTTAATAGAATAATAATATAAATATTTTGACTTCAGATTTGTGATTCCAAAACCACTGTTCTGATTTGACCAAAAACAAGTTGTTACAACTCTTTCCCTCTTTGGGATTTTCGTCCCTGAAAATCTTACTGCTAAACAGGTTAAGGTACTATTTTCGCATAGCTTCCTCGGGTTCCCATGTAGCTTCCCCTATTCTGTGTTTATGTTAAAGAACATTCACTAGGACTATACGTTTATTTCTCATCTCTTTGATTTCACGATCCAAAATCCTGATCTGTTCTTCGTTATACAACAAATCAGTTTGTATCTCAACATCACATCTGACAGATCGGATCTGTATCGACGTAGCAAAGAAACATGAAAGACATTATGAATCTTTTCAAGTTCTGACGGTAAAGCTAGTCGATATGCTACAGGCCCTATTCTTTCTACGATCCCATATAGTTTGATAAATTGCAGACTCAGCTTTCCTTTACGGCCGGATCGAAGAATCTTTTTCTACGGTGACACTTTTAGAAACACTCGATCCCCTACTTGATACTCAATTTCTTTACGTTTCAAATCCACGTATGATTTTTTTGATCTGAAGCTACTTTTAGATTGTCGCGAATCGTTTTCTCTTTTTCTTCAGTTTCTCTGATCAATTCAATCCTGTAAATCTTTTTCTCACTCAATTCAGTCTAGTATAGTAGAGTTCGGCATTTGCGACCATATAAAGCTTCGTACGGTGCCATTTTTATACTCGTCTGATAACTGTTGTTATACGCAAATTCAATCAATGGTAAGTACTTTTCCCAACTGCCCTCAAAATTTAAAATACAACATCGTAACATATCTTTGAGAATCTAAATGACTCTCTCGGTCTGACCGTCAGTCTGAGTATGAAAAGTAGTAACGGAATTCAATTTTGTTCCTAGAGCTTCTTGTAGTTTCTTCCAAAATAGTGACGTAAATCTTAGATCCCTATCAGAAATAATAAATAGTGTCACCCGCAATCGTACAATCTCAGAAATGTACAACTTAGCTAGTTTATCAAGCGAGAAATCTCTACGTACCAGTATGAAATGAGCAGATTTCGTTAGTCGATCAACGACAACCCAGATAACATCTTTCTTTTTTGGAGTTAGGGGTAATCTTGATACAAAATCCATCATAACTCTATCTCATGTTCACTTGGGAATAATCATAGGCTACAATAAACCAGACGGTACTTGATGTTAAGCGTTGACTTACTGACAAACCAAACATTTAGAAACAAACTTTGAGATATCTCGTTTCATGTCGTGCCACCAATAATGCTGTTTGAAATCGTTGTACATTTTGGTACTTCTCAGATGAACAACAAGTAGCTACTATGCCTTCGTGCAAAATCTTCTGAATGAGTTTTAAACTTCTCGGTACAAAAATTCTATTTCGAAACAATAAACAATCATCGGTTCCAATTTGAAATTTTGAATCTGGAACAAACTCACATTAAACTCGTTTATCTTGCAATTCATGATCATCTTTCTGTGCTTCATAGATTTGTTGAAGAAACCCCAGTTTAGGATTTAATTCAGCTAAAATAGACCCATCATCACAAATCATCAATTGGGTATTCATTGTTCGTAATGCAAACAAAGATTTTCTGCTCAGTGCATCTGCAACTACATTTGCTTTTGTAACACCCCAAACCCGGCCTGGACGTTATGGCCAGATCTGGTGTGTTACATTGACAGTTGATTACGCTTCGATCTTTTTAATAACCATTACGGTGACTTAAGCAGAATCACATTATACCTTTTGTAAATAAAAACTATTTTAGTTTATAAAAGCCCTATCCACTACCAATTGAGATTAGCTTTTAAAAGATCTTGTTGTTTAGTCATCGTTATTATGTCACCCATTTGTCATGTAATTTATGCGTTGAAAATGTTTGTTAAGTTTGAAATAAAAACTCGCGTAGTCTAGTCTAGTGTTTTAAACAAGTGATAAATGAAAATAAAAGAAATACCCAAATGAAACAAATACTGCCTTATTACAACTTGGAAAAAAACCAAAATTAAAAGGAAAAGAAATAAATTATAAATAAGTAAATTTAGAAAAAAAAGAACCATGTGGCCACCTCGAATCCCTCACAGCTCCAAGTACTCTACGGTTGGGGATTTCCTGCAAGGATGAAGGAAGAAGGGTGAGTTTGTGAAAACTCAGTGTGTAAGCTAACCTAACCAGTGTCAGAGATCAGTTCAAGCACAGACTGGGCCAAAGCCCTATTCAGATACAGTTTTAACTGGGCCTTGGCCCTATTCAGAAAACAGTGAGGCCTTGGGCCCATTACAATAACAAATCAGATTACAGTATTATATGCATGTATGCAAAGCCCAAGCCCAATCCAGCCCTACACACCACCCGTACCAGCCCTACACACCATGTGGGGAATAACTCAACCCACGCAGCCCTACACACCACAGTCGCAGCAGAGCTGCTTAAACAGATATCGTGGCCAAGCCACCAGAACAGTAATACGAGGTAGAGCCTCTAAGTAGAATACGTGGCATTGCCATTTTTAGCACTTCCTCCATAAAAATATCCCAACCCATGCAAAATAGCAATATACATGTCATGGCATACAGAATGTCAAGTATAGTAGCATGCAAATCAGTCAACTTAACCCTAGGGGTAAAATGGTCTTTTAGCACCTAGGGATAAAATAGTAATTTTGTTAGGTTTTAAGGGTTTTATGCTTATTACAACCTACTAACAGATTTAACGTCGTCCGAGTGACTTAATTAGCCCATTTCATTAATAGAGAGTCATCGGGCCTAATACCCTTAATGGGCCCAACGGAGCCCACAAGCTACTGTGGCCCACTAGGTCCAAATTCTACACATATCTTAGCAGATCCAACAACCAGTTTAACAGAGAGTACTTACCGCTTGCTTTCAACCATATGGGCCCGTAAGCTCATTGGGCCCAAATTAGGTCATCGAGGCCCAAACCACCTAATTGCACGAAAATGCGCACAACAATCTTACTGTTCATAAATACCAACTTTACCATTTCAAACCGACCCACAAGCGCTCGCACGCTCGCAAGCCCTCGAAATGCCGATATTTCAGTATTTCAGCTTTTGCCGATTTAATCTACTAGAGGGTGTCGATTACACACCTGATTACGATTAACGTCAGATGCTCCCGTGAATGAAAATCCTAAAGTAATTAATCACACGTTAAACCACAACCCAATTAGAAATTATCATCACGTTAACTTACATATTCGACAACTAGTACTATATCACCCTCCCTTACCTTAGTCAAAATCTAGACCACAAATCTAGATCTAAATCACTTCAACAGCCCTAGCCTCCAACTGCTCCTTGTTAGATCACCTCTTTACCACACTAGAACATATAAGAACCAAAAGAAAAGGCTAATATAGGTATTTAATCGTAAGGAATCAAAACTGATAGCCACCTTGAAAAGATAGGGGTTTTCGACTTTTCTTAAATCACAAGATTACGAAAGAAAGGATTCGAGTACTGACCACCGGCTTGTCTTGACAGAAGAGAGTCTCTAAACACTAGCCTAGTCCAGATCTATTATAGATCTAATCAAAACGCAAGAAGAAGAGTGATCTAAGAGATTTGGCTTCCGAAAACACTAAAGAGTATGAAGGTTTCGGCTTTTGTAGAAACATGGAGAAGAAAAGAAGTCTATGAAAAAGAAAGAAGATAGTCAACAGAGGGATGAGAGAATTGAGGGTTTCAGCTTTTGGAAGAATAGAGTTAAGGAGAATAGAAGATTCTACCAAAGAAGAAGAATCGGCTAACAAATAGTTCGGGTTTCAGCTTTTGAGAGCAATCGGCTAGCAAGGCTTTGAGGGTGGTTGCTTTAATCGGTGGAGAAAAGGAGAAGAAGAAGAGAAAATTGAAGAGAGAAGAGGAAGATACTTGGTTTGGCTTTGGAAGAAAAGTGATGAAAGGGTTCAGCTTTGGGTAAATCGACAAATGAGAGCTAACAACTTTGGGATTTTGGCTTTTGCCACACTCAAAAAAGGAGAAAGAAAGAACAAGAATGGAAACACCTTTGAAACTTACCTAATCGGCACTAATGCTTGACCAAAACAAATCCCAGAAAGAACCAAAAAGGGGTATTTGGCACACTCATCACTCAATTGCCGAAAATGCATCCTCCTAAAGCCCTAGCTGAACCTGCTCCTCCAAGTCTCCCACAATCAGCCAACTTCTCCCCCTTTCAAAATTCCTCAATTTTCTCCCCTTATCACTCTTTGATTCAATCTCATGAGTAGTTCAAACACTTCCCTTCAGAGTTCAACTTAAGTTCCATCACTTACCATGCATAAGTATTAAAAATAAAACACCACTTTACTCACCAAGGGATTCGAACCTTAGCTCCTTCACAGCCTTCACACGCCACCCCCTGTGTTTTAAGTGGCACCACCTTGCCACTTCAACACAAGCTTTCTTGTGCTACTAAACCCCATCTTTTTATTAAAAGCCCACTTAGCCAAAGGGGTCTCTTTTAAGTCTAGAATTTAAAAATTCTACCAGGCTTTAAACTGAACTTAGGCCTTCTAAAGGTGCACTAATCATACTTAATTTACTACTTCAACATATCATGACATGCAAAGATAAATTCACGCAAAAATTTGAAAACCTGAAAAATTAGGGCGTTACAACTCTACCACCCTTAAAGAAATATCGGCCTCAAAATTTACCTGGTCCAAACAGGTGAGGGTATTGTTGACGAATTGCCTCTGCTGGCTCCCACGTAGCTTCTTCTCTGCCATGATTACGCCAAAGCACTTTCACCAAAGGAACTGACTTTTTTCTTAACACTTCACATCACGGTCCAAAATTTGCACAGGTTCTTCTTCAAAAGTCAAATCAGCTTTAACTTCAATTTCTTCAACTGGTACAATATGGGAAGGATTAGACTAATACCGCCTTAACATGGAGATATGAAAGACATCATGAATCCGGTCCAACTCCGGAGGTAGTTCCAACTGATATGCTATCGGACGTTTAAGAACTCGATGAGGCCCGATAAACCGCGGTCTCAACTTGCCCTTCTTTCTAAAACTTAAAATCTTCTTCCACGGCTAGACCTTCAAGAAAACCAAATCTCCTACCAAATATTCAATTTCCTTATGCTTCAAGTCAGCATAAGATTTCTACCTATCAGATGCCTCCTTTAACTGATCCCTAATTAGCTTTACTTTATCTTCTGTATCCGCTACCAACTCTGGCCCAAGAACCTGACGTTCCCCCAATTCTGTCCAACAAGTAGGCGTATGACACCTTTGCCATACAATGCCTCATATGGTGCCATTCAAATACTCGCCTAGTAATTGTTGTTGTACGCGAATTCTGCTAACAGCAATTAATCCTCCCAATTACCTAGGAAATCAATAACACATCCCCTTAACATGTCCTCAAGAACTTGGATCACCCTTTCTGACTGTCCATTCGTTTCAGGGTGAAAAGCAGTGTTGAAATCTAAACAAGTACCTAACGCCTCATGCAACTTCTGCCAGAATCGATATGTAAACCTAGGATCCCGATCAGAAATAATCGAAACTGGCACTCTATGACGTTGCACTATCTCCACCACATACAACTTGGCCAATTTTTGAAGTGAGTAGTCGGTTCGGACAAGTATGAAATGAGCAAATTTAGTTAGCCTATCCACAATCACCCAAACCGAGTCTTTCTTAGTAGGCATAAAGGGTAGCCCACCACGAAATCCATGGTTACCTTTTCCCACTTCTAAAGTGGAATCTTTACCGGTTGCAGAAGTCCAGAAGGCAGTTGATGCTCAGCTTTCACCTGCTGGCATGCCTGACACTTACCCACAAATTTTGTTACTTCACGCTTAAATCCAGGCCACCAATACAACTCTCGTAGATCCCGATACAACTTATTCCCTCTAGGATGCATGGCACAAGGACTGCCATGAGCCTATCTCAGAATTGACTGCCTTAAATCAGAGACTTTGAAATATAAACTCTTCCTTGGAAACACAAAACTCCTTCACTGTTCAATCCAAAATCAAAAGTCTCACCACTCTTAACTTGTTGAAATCGAGGAACCAGTGACTCATCATCTAACTACTTTTCCTTAATCTACTCTATCAAGGTTGGTCTTACTTGTAATTCCGCTAACAAGCTATCATCATCATATAGACTCAAACGAGCAAACATCACTCTCAACTCAGTTACAGCTCTTCGACTCAGTGCATTAGCTACCACATTAGCTTTGCCTGGGTGATATTCAATAGAACAGTCGTAGTCCTTAAGTAACTCTATCCATCTTCGTTACCTAAGGTTCAACTCCTTCTGAGTCAACAAATACTTAAGACTATTGTGATCCGTGTATATAACACACTTTTCTCCATATAAATAGTGTCTCCAGATCTTTAACGCAAAAATCACTGCTGCCAAGTCTAGATCATGCGTAGGGTAATTCACTTCGTGAGGCTTAAGCTGTCATGATACATAAGCAACCACTCTACCCTGTTGCATTAGCACACAGCCCAAACCAACGTGCGACGCATCACTGTACACAGTGAAATCCTTCCCAGACTTAAGCTGAATCAAGACAGGCGCCTCAGTCAAAACTTTCTTCAATTTCTCGAAAGCCTCTTGCTTTTTTTTAGTCAAACAAACGATACTCCTTTTCTCAAAAGTTTCGTTAACGGTGCCGTAATCAACGAAAACTCTTCCACAAATCTTCTATAATACCCTACCAAACCTAGAAAACTCCAAATTTTTGACACAGATCTCAGTGGCTTGCATTCCAGAATAGCCTCAAATTTTCGAGGATCCACCCAAATCCCCTCAGCAGAAACCACGTGACCTAAGAACGTCACTTCTCGCAGCCAAAATTCACACTTGCTAAATTTTGCATACAGTTTCTTCTTCCTCAACACTTGCAGAGCTATACGAAGATGCTCATCATGATCCTCCTCAATCTTCGAATACATCAGAATATTGTCTATGAAGACGACCATGAATTGATCCGGGTAGGGTTGAAATACCCGATTCATCAAATCCATAAAAGCTACTACTGCATTCGTCAGTCCAAACAGCATTACTAGAAACTCGTAATGTCCATACCGAGTCCTGAATGCTATCTTGTGAATATTAACCTCTTTGACCCTTAATTGATGATATCTAGACTGAAGATCGATCTTGGAAAATATCGAAGCCCCTCTTAGCTGGTCAAACAGGTCATCGATCCTTAGCAGAGGGTACTTGTTCTTAATCGTCAATTTGTTCAACTGACAATAATCGATGCGCATACGCATCATCCCATCCTTCTTCTTCATGAACAGTAAAGGTGCTCCCCACGGAAACACACTTGACCTAATAAAACCCTGATCCAGAAGTTCTTAAATTTGAGCTTTCAACTCTGCTAACTCTTTCAGTGCCATCCTATAAGGAGCGATGGACACTAGAGCCGTTCCAGGTAACAAGTCGAATCCAAATTTAACTTCACAATTTGGAGGCAACCCTGGAAACGCATCCGGAAAAACATCTTGGAATTTTTTGACAGTTTTAACTTCTCATACGGTCAAACTCTCAAATTTGGACTGACTTACATACGCCAAACATGCCTCGCAACCCTTGTGAATAAGCTTTTCAGCTCTCAAAGCTGAGATAACATTAGACAAGTAGTCTCTTCGCTCCCCTATAACCCTTACCTCTTCATCCTCCTTAGTCTTTAACACCATCCGCTTGGCAGCGCAATCCAAAGTCACCCTATGCTTAGAAATTCAGTCCATACCCAAGATAAGATCGAACTCTCCAAACGGTAGCTTCATTAAATCCGCAGAAAAAATTCTACCTTGCGTCTCTAAGGGCACATTTCTAAAAAGTTTGTCTACCCTAACCGAGTGACCCAGTGGACTTATCATAGATACCCTGCTCACAATTTTCTCAGATTGCACACCCAACGTCCCAGATACATCACAAGCAACATACAAATGAGTAGAACCTATGTCAATCAAGGCAGCGTATGGCATGCTAAAAATTAAAAACGTACCGGTTATGACATCAGGTGCGTCACCTTCTTCTCAGCGACAAGCAACATAAACCAATGCTGGTTGACAAGACTTAGCATTTCCAGCACCCTTGCCCGGTGCTCCATGTCCACGTCCATTACCATTGTCGCTCTTAGCTTGACCACGGCCTCTCGGTGGTTGTAGCCCACCTCGCACTGGCTGAGCAACCCTCTGTACAGCAGCTTGCATCTGAGTCGGCCTCTGAGGATAATCCTTAACTCTATGATCTTTGGACCCACACTAGAAACATGCTCCAGTATGCTTCCAACATTCACCCAGATGCACTCTACCATAATCCCCACAAGCCTGCGGTCTAACCACATTCATCGGAATTGCTCGAACCGACTCGTCCACTCTAGCCCTTTTTACAGTCCTACCCGCAGCACCCAAGGGTCCTGAATCCCTCCTGAAATGGTTTCGGTCCTTTTCACGGTTCTGCCGCTCCGTGCGCTTCACTCCTTCAGCAATCTTAGCCTTTTCCACCAGAGCAGCAAAGTCACGCTCCCTCTGCGGAGCAATCAGCACCCTTAACTCATCTCTGAGGCCATCCTCGAACTGCATGCTACGTTCATACTCGGTAGCGACGATCCCATTAGCATACCGACTTAACCTTAGAAACTTAGCCTCATACTCTACGACAATCTTATTTCCCTGAATCAGATTCAGGAATTCCTTCCTTCGAGCGTCCACATATCTCGCCCCGACATACTTCCCTTTGAAGGTCATCTTAAACAGCTCCCAAGCCACCCACTCAGCTGGGGTACCGTCCCTCACAATGATCCACCACTAATAGGCCTCGTCACGCAGTAAAGATACTGCTCTTTTTAGCTTCTGCTCCACCGAGCAGTCCAACTCGTCCATGATCTACTCCATGGCCTCCAACCAATATTCGGCCACATTTGGGGCTACACCAGATACGCCCCTAAAAATCTCCGCTCTATTAGCTCGGAGTCACTCAAAAATAGATCCCCGATTCACAGTCCAAGTACTCACTCCAGCAACCCTTTCCAGAACCCGCAACATCGCCTGGGACAAAGCATCGTCCCCTGCAGCCCGATCATAGGACCCAGTCTCAGTTGTCGGTGGCGCTCGCGCCTCCTCAGCTGGCATATGTCCCAAAGATGAAGACCTAGCTTGCGTACTTCCTCGGCCACGTCCATGGCCTCTTCTCCGTGTTGCCCTCTACTCATATCGTATTATCTTATTACAAATTTTATGAATTAGTTCAATATTCCAGTATTTATTACAGATGTCTTATGTATAGATAGTATTTTAGAGTTTTATTTTCACAGAATCGTAGCCTAGCTACAATCTCAATCTTCTAGAGTTTTCAATTTTCCTACTGTCTTAGTCCTCTACAGTCTCAGTGTTGCCTTAACTACAGAATCTCAGTAAGGTCTTAGTACTATAGTAAGTTTTCAGTATCACAGTATCTTAATCAAATACAGTAAAGTAGAGGGTACTTACAAACTTGGTGCCGAAGATTCGATGTGCCACTCTTTAGAAACCAGATTCAGAAAAACCAAGTTTGTTGATGCTAAACTACTTTAAATAATATTTGTTTCCAGAAAAACCTTAGACTTTTAGAAAAATGAAAATGTCTTGAAGAAAATCAGTTAAAAAAAAGGTTTTCTTAAGGAGGTTTTCCAAAACTGATATTTCAAAATACCATTTGGGCCTTAATTTAAATTTGAAGAAAACATTTGAACTCGATCCAAAGCTGAGTTGTTGTAACCGGGCTCTGATACCACTAAATGTAACACCCCAAACCCGGCTTAGACGTTATGGCTTGATCTGGTATGTCACATGAACAGTTGATTACGCTTCGATCTTTTTAATAACCATTACGGTGACTTAAGCAGAACCACATTATACCTTTTGTAAATAAAAACTATTTTAGTTTATAAAAGCCCTATCCACTACCAATTGAGGTTAGCTTTTAAAAGATCTTGTTGTTTAGTCATCGTTATTATGTCACCCATCTATCACGTAATTTATGGGTTGAAAACATTTGTTAAGTTTGAAATAAAAACCCGCGCAGTCTAATGTAGTGTTTTAAACAAGTAATAAATGAAAATAAAAGAAATACCCAAATGAAACAAATACGAGCGGCCTTATTACAACTTGGAAAAAAACCCAAATTAAAAGGAAAAGAAATAAACTATAAATAAGTAAATTCAGGAAAAAAAAGAACCACGTGGCCACCTCGAATCCCTCCCAGCTCCAAGTCCTCTACGGTTGGGGATTTCCTGCAAGGATGAAGGAAGAATGGTGAGTTTGTGAAAACTCAGTGTGTAAGCTAACCCAACTAGTGTCAGAGATCAGTTCAAGCACAGACTGGGCCGAAGCCCTATTCAGATACAGTTTTAACTGGGCCTTGGCCCTATTCAAAAAACAGTGAGGCCTTAGGCCCATTACAGTAACAAATCAGATTACAGTATTATATGCATGTATGTGAAGCCCAAGCCCAATCCAGCCCTACACACCATCCGTACTAGCCCTACACACCATGTGGGGAATAACTCAACCCACCCAGCCCTATACACCACAGTCACAGCAGAGCTGCTTAAACAGATATCGTGGCCAAGCCACCAGAACAGTAATACGAGGCAGAGCCTCTAAGTAGAATACGTGGCATTGCCACTTTTAGCACTTCCTCTATAAAAATATCCCAACCCATGAAAATCAGCAATATACATGTCATGGCATACAAAATGTCAGGTATAGTAGCATGCAAATCAGTCAACTTAACCCTACGGGTAAAATGGTCTTTTAACACCTAGGGGTAAAACAGTAAATTTCATTCTTTAGGGGCATTTCAGTAATTTTGTTAGGTTTTAAGCGTTTTAAGCTTATTACAATCTACTAAAAGATTTAACGTCGTTTGGGTGACTTAATTAGCCCATTTTATTAATAGAAAGTCATCAGGCCTAAAACCCCTAATGGGCCCGACGGAGCCCATAAGCTACTATGGCCCACTAAGTCCAAATTCTACACATATCTTAGCAGATCCATCAACCAGTTTAACAGAGAGTACTTACCGCTTAATTTCACCCATATGGGCTCGTATGCCCATTGGGCCCAAATTCGGCCATCCAAGCCCAAACCACCCAATTGCACGAAAATACGTACAACAGTCTTACCGTTCGTAAATACCAACTTTACCATTTCAAACCGACCCACAAGCGCTCGCACACTCGTAAGTCCTCGAAATGCCGGTATTTCGGCATTTCAACTTTTCAACTTTTGCCGATCTAGTCTACTAGAGGGTGTCGATTACACACTTGATTACGATTAACGTCAGATGCTCCCGCGAACGAAAATCCTATAGCAATTAATCACACGTTAAACCACAACCCAATCGGAAATTATCATCACATTGACTTACACATTTGGCAACTACTATCATATCACCCTCCCTTACCTTAGCCGAAATCTAGGCCACAGATCTAGATCTAGATCGCTTCAACAGCCCTAGCCTCCAACTGCTCCTTGTTAGATCGCCTCTTTACCACACTAGAACACATGAAAACCAAAAGAAAAGGCTAACATAGGTATTTATCCATAAGGAATCAAAATCAACAGCCACCTTGAAAAGATAGGGGTTTTCTGCTTTTCTTAAATCACAAGATTACGAAAGAAAGGATTCGAGTACTTACCACCAGCTTGTCTTGACAGAAGAGAGTCTCTAAACACTAGCCTCATCTAGATCTAATCAAAACACAAGTAATGGAGTGATCTAAGAGATTTGGCTTCCGAAAACACTAGAGAGTATGGAGGTTTCGGCTTTTGTAGAAACAGGGAGAAGAAAAGAAGTCTATGAAAAAAAGAGGAGATGGTCGACAGAGGGATGAGAGAATTGAGGGTTTCAGCTTTTGGAAGAATAGAGTTAAGGAGAATAGAAGATTCGGCCAAAGAAGAAGAATTGGCTAACAAATAGTTTGGGTTTCGACTTTTGAGAGCAATCGGCTAGCAAGGCTTTAAAGGTGGTTACTTCAATCGGTGGAGAAAAGGAGAAGAAGAAGAGAAAACTGAAGAGAGAAGAGGAAGATACTTGGTTCGGCTTGGGAAGAAAAGTGATGAAAGGGTTCACCTTTGGGTAAATCAATTAAGGAGAGCTAACAACTTTGGGATTTCGGCTTTTGACACACTCAGAAAATGAGAAAAGAAAGAACAAGAATGGAAACACCTTTAAAACTTACCTAATTAGCACTAAGGCTTGACCAAAACAAATCCCGAAAAGAACCAAAAAGGGGTATTCGGCACACTCATCATATAATTGCCGAAAATGCATCCTCCTAAAGCCCTAGCCGAACTTGCTCCTCCAAGTCTCCTACAATCGGCCAACTTCTCCCCTTTTCAAAATTCCTCAATTTTCTCCCCTTATCACTCCTTGATTCAATTTTATGAGTAGTTCAAACACTTCCCTTCAGAGTTCAACTTCAGTTCCATCACTTGCCATGCATAAGAATTAAAAATAAAACACCACTTTGCTCACCAAGGGATTCGAACCTTAGCTCCTTCACAGCCTTCACACACCACCCCCTGTGTTTTAAATGGCACCACCTTGCCACTTTAACACAAGCTTTCTTCTGTTACTAAACCCCATCTTTTTATTAAAAGCCCACTTAGCCAATGCCCCTTCTCCTTTAAGTCTATAATTTAAAAATTCTACAAGGCTTTAAACTTAACTTAGGCCTTCTAAAGGTCCACTAACCATACTTAATTCACTACTTCAATATATTATGACATGCAAAGATAAATTCATGCAAAAATTTGAAAATCCAAAAAATTGGGGCGTTACAGTTTTCCCCAGATAATAATCAATCATAAATTCATAATCTTTCAATAACTTGAGCCATCTTTATTGACGCATGTTCAAATCATTTTGTGACATCAAATATTTTAAGCTTTTGTGATCCGTATAAATGTGGCATTTTTCACCATATAAATAGTGTCACCAAATGTTCAATGCGAACACAATTGCAGATAACTCTATGTCGTGCGTTGGATAATTATTTTTGTATGGTTTCAACTCTCAGGAAGCATAAGCTATAACTTTTCCTTCTTGCATTAAAACACATCCCAGACCGTTTAATGATGTGTCACTATAAATAATGAATTATTTACCCAATTCAGGTTGAACTAAAATCGGTGCCTCTGTTAACATTGCTTTCAACTAATCAGAACTCTGTTGACATTTTCTGGACCACTTAAATTTCACGTCTTTCTGAAGTAGTCATATCATCAGTTTTGCAATCATCGAGAATCCTTTCACGAATCTCTGGTAATAGCCTGCTAAACCTAGAAAATTATAGACTTCAAACACATTTCTTGGAGGTTTCCAATCAACAATAGCAGAAATTTTACTCAGGTCGACTTAGATACCTTCAGCTGAGACAATATGCCCCAGAAATCCAACCTCCCTGAGTCAGAACTCACATTTGCTGAACTTCGCAAATAATTACTTATCCCGTAGAGTCTATAACACAATTCTCAAGTATCATGTATGTTTAGATTCATTTCGTGAATAGATTAGAATGTCATAAATGAACACAATAACAAATCTGTCTAAATACGGTCTGAATATTCGGTTCATCAAATCTATAAAAACTATAGGAGAATTAGTTAATCCAAATAGCATAACTAAAAATTCATACTTACCGTACCGTGTTCTAAATGATATTTTCAGCACATCCGATTTTTTAACTCACAGCTGATAATAGCCTGATCGCAAGTCAATCTTTGAAAATATTGTAGCCCCTTTCAACTAATCAAATAGATCATCAATCCGCGGTAAATGATATTTGTTTTTTATTGTCACTTTATTCAATATCTGTAATCAACACACATTCTCATCGATCCGTCTTTCTTCTTTACGAACAATACCGGTGCACCCCAGGGTGAATAACTCAGTCGTGCAAAACCTCTACCTGTCAATTCTTATAACTGGACTTTCAATTCTTTTAATTCTATCGGAGCCATTCCGTACAGAGCTATAGATATCAGTGTTGTTCTTGATACCAATTCAATACCAAATTCAACCTCTCTGATCGGTGGCAAACTCGATAATTCTTCTAGAAATACATCCGTAAACTCACAAACAATAGGTACAGATTTAATCCTTGATTTCGACACCTTTGTATCAAATACATATACAAGATATGCATCACATCCCTTTTTCATACATTTCTGAGCTCACATAGATGATATCACAGTAGGTAATTCACTTGATTTATTATACTCAATCTGAAGAATTTCACTGTTCTAACATTTCAATTCGATAATCTTTCGTCTACATTTCACAACTGCATCATGCATAGTCAGCAAGTCCATACCTAGAATCACATCAAACTCATCAAACGGTAGAAGCATCAAGTCAGCCGAAAAACAGTAACCCCGAGTCATCAAAGGGCATTTCTTATAAATTTTATCAACTAGAACAGACTTGCCTAAGGGGTTTGATACTTCAACTACAAACTTTGTAGACTCAACATGTAAACTCTTTTTCAACACTAAATTCATACAGATATATGAATGGTTTGATCCATGATCTATCAACACAACAACATCAGTGTTGTAAAGAGAAAGAGTACTGCTAATAACGTCTGGCGGTGATGCCTCTTCTCGTGCTCAGATAGCATAAGCTTGGGCAATGGCTCATGCCTTAAATCTCACAACAGAATCTCTTGTAACACCTCAGTTACCACTTGCATTTCTAGTGTTTCAGGGTGGTCTCCCTCTGGTAGTTAAATTATTCACTTTTGCCAACTGATCTCTTTTAGCTACAGGCTTTTCTGGATAATCCCGGAGATAATGATCAAGAGATCCACATCTAAAACAGGCTCTGTTTTTCACTCTACAATCACCGTAATGTTGCTTATTGAAATGCTTACATTCAGGCCCAATATTTCTAACACTGCCCACACTGGCAACAGATGTTATCTGACATTTAGAACTGTAATGTCTCGCATCTCTATCTCTTATTGAAATTCACACAGAAGTAGTAGAACGAGGATGATATTCTCTAGATTTCTTTGATACTGATTGATGTGATTTGCCCGCAAATCTCTTTTTAGAATCTCTAGCTTCAGAATCAGCTTTTCTTTTCTCTTTGCTAAGCTCATGGCTTTGCAAGCTATATCAATTAGAACGAAAAACTCTTTCAACTCAGGAATCCTGACTAATAGTCTGATTTCTTCATTTAATCTATCTTCAAACCTTTTGCACATTATTGACTCGGAAGAAACACATTCACAAGTGTATTTGCTGAGTCTCACGAACTCTCGTTCATATTCTGTCACCAACATTCGGCCCTATTTTAGTTCAAGAAATTTCTTTCGCTTTTGATCAATAAACTGTTGACTGATATATTTCTTTTTGAATTCAACTTGAAAGAACTCCCAAGTAACTTTTTCTCGTGGAACTACGGATATCAAGGTGTTCCACCACAATATGTAGTGTCTCTCAACAATGATACAACACATGTTAAACACTCATCAGGTGTGTGAGAAAGTTCATGAAATACCCGAATTGTGTTCTCAAGCCAAAACTTGGCTCTCTCAGGGTCATCGCTAATAGTGGCTCTGAATTCTTCAGTCTTTTTTTTTTCCATATCTTATCAACAGGTAATTTATTCAATCGCAAAGGATCCATACCTTAAGGAACTACAGGGATCGGTTGGGGAACAGGTGGGGGAGGAGGTTGTTGAGCAGCTAGATTAGCTCGGATGTACTCAGTAAACCATTCACTCATCATTTGAAAAAAAGGCTTGCTTAGCCTCTCCTTCCTGACTTCTTATAATGGGACTAGATTCAGACGGCGTTGTCCCTTAAGCAAGAGCTGGCGCATTACTTTCAACATCATCAGCTATAGCTCGATTTGGATCCATTTACTATATAAAACATAGTTCAGAAATTGTCAAGAAATATCACACTATCACAGTTTATATATAGCATGTATAACTAGACTTACATATGCTACATAGTCCTAGAATCGACTATATTGTAGCTCTGATACCAATAAATGTAACACCTCTAACTCATATTCATCGCTAGAAAGGGTTACGAGGTATTACCGGACTTATAACACAATTCAGAACATTCATTTATCATACAATTATCACTTTGCAATTAATATCATTCATATATGCTTATAACATACCTAAACGAGCATACAAGGCTTTAAAATACGCATTCTGGACTAAACTAATAATATACGAATGTTTAGGGTCAACATAGAAATTTTTTAAATTAGGGGACACACACCCGTGTGTCTCAAACGGCCACCAAACACGCCCATGTCACGGGCCGTGTGAAAACAGGGGGTACATCCTGACTTGGCCACACGACTGACCATACGCTTGTGCATCTAGCCCCTGTGCCTATTCAAAATGGCCACACACACCCGTATGCCAGGTAGTGTACTAGGCCGCGTCAAACCTGTAAGGTGTACTGACTTGGGTCACACGGCTAATCACACGCCTGTGTGCCTAAGCCGTTTTAACTCACTAACTTGATTTTTAGTTTAGCTTCAGGGGACACACGGTGTGTACCATGACCGTATGTCACACACGGCTGAGAAACACACCCATGTCTCTGTCCATGTGGACAAAAATAGGCCATTTACAAGGCCATTTTGCCACCCTATTTACATATACCTACACATAGTCATTTGGTACCAAATTAACATATCAATATACAGCAAAACTAATTCATTCAATGCACATATTATACCATTTCTCTCCCAACCATTGCAAAACTCTAATGAACACCAATTTAACATTCAATATGTACCAAAACACAATCATGCATTTCCTATGTCATGTACCTATCATATATCAATACATCCAATTGCATAATTCCATTCCATATTGAATTCATCAAGCAACCATGTTTCATAACATAAACATATCTCAAAAAATAAATCAAGTTAAGCCAAGTCACATGGCTTTGCCACATACCAAAATATGTACTAGGATCATAAGCTTAAGTAACCACAATTATCATCTTCATAACTAGCCTATACATGCCAAATTTACATATATCCATAAGTTTAAAGGTACCAATCGGCAACTGGATGGTATGATGCGTATCTCCGACATCGTCCAAATCGAGCGAGCTATCGAACCTCTATAAAATACAGAAAATAAAAAGAGTAAGCTTTATAGCTTAGTAAGCCCGTATAATTCAGAATTAAACTTACCATACTCAACATTAATACAAATTAAACATAGTATATCCTATATATCTTGCCAAATGCCTATACATATTAATTTGTCAACAAGTTAGTCATTTAGGTACACATACCATCCATTCATAAAAATACATCAACCATTCACAATTTCATACTCAATACCTTTTTGTCATACCAATTCCATACAATCCATATATCATTTGTATCATTTAGCTTTCCATCATAACAACTACATTTCAATCGATAAACTGTAATTCATCCGTATAAATAGTAATTTATCCGCAAAAACATATAGCTTATTCCATGATCAGTAACAGAAATTATACTCGTTGAATCTCTTAGAATATCGAGGGATACTTGGGTGATACACTTTAAGGGTATTAATTGGTAATCTGACAATTCATTATCATTTTTGACTTTTCGAGCCATGATTAGTAAGCTCCTCCTGAGCTAATGGACAGTAAGCTCTAACAAGCTAAGAACAGGAAGCTCTTACAAGCTGATATATTAGTAAGCTCATACGAGCTGTGGTGAGTCTGCAACACATGTGATGTATGTGATAAGTTTTAATATTTTTATGATCGTACCTAGAAACTAACTATTATCATGATAAAAGGCAAGCGCACCTATAGAATAGTAGTATAGTTAGTGGCAAGACCGGAATGTCGAATCCAATGAACTAAAAGTACTAGTAATAACTTTCTTTCTATTAGCTAGGCTAGAAATAAAGGAGAGTTGTTTGTAAACTAAAAAATTCTAACTAAACTAAAGACGTGACAAAGAATAAATTGGAGAATTACTTTGGAAAGACTGATGGATAAAAGCAATACCTAAGGAAGAATCCACCTAGACTTCACTTGTTATTTATCTCTGAATTAGACGATTTCTTCATTCGACTTGATCTGTAGAGATCCCTAAATTATGTTAATATCTCCATCGAGACTAAAAACAACTAACCCTATGTTGATTGATTGAAATCTCTTTCTAATTAAAACTCCTAGTTTTGCATTAACTTGATCTGTGGATCCCTCTATTAGATTTGACTCTAATCCGACAGATTTTCGTCGTCCTATATCTAGGATTGCGATCAACTCCGCTTAATTGTGTTGGATCTACTCTTAAACATGGACTTTTGCTCCACTGAATAAGCACATTCGACTTGAATTAATATCCTGAAATATCAATTCAAGAATTACAAACACAATTAAGAACAAATCGAATATTTATCATATAATTCAGATGACAATAACAAGATTCGTCTTAGGTTTCATCCCCCTCAGGTATTTAGGGGTTTAGTTCATAACAAAAAGAGAAAACATCTCAAAATAAGAAAAACAACAAAACATAAAGAAAACCCAAAACTCCTGAAAGAATTGAAGGAAGATCTTCAGTCTTGATATAGATCCTTGCTTCTGAGATGGATCAATCTACTTTCCTTGAGTAATTCTGTAACGCCCTAAATTTTTGGGTCTTTTTGGGATTGTTGTTCATCTGATAGAATGTTTGAACTCTGGGTTGTTGGGTGTGTAATTCTTGTTTAGAGAGTGTCAATGGGCCTATGGAAGGCCCAGGTGTTGATTAATTCAGAAAAAAATTATAGATTTTTAAACTTAGGAAATAGGGGGCCTTGGGATTTAGATGTTATAAGAAATTGTGTGTGAAATGAGACACAAGCTGGCCAGTGGTGGAGTGGCAATGTGACGCCACTTAGGAGCTATAAAAGTGGCACCTAGATGAGTGGAAAGGCCAAGGTTCAAGTCCCAAGGTATGCAAGGGTGGCGTTTTATTTTTGTGCAATGAGCAGGTAAGAGTTTGAAGCAGAGTAAAACTCTACTTGGGGAGAAGTTTGAATCAGTCAAGGGAGTAAATCAAGGAGGGAGTTTAGGAGCTTTTGAATTTTGAAGAGAGGCGACCGGCCAAGGGACTTTCGGGGGTGCATTTTTGGCATTTTTGCATAGGAGAGTATTCGGCAATTAGGTGCTAATAGTGCCAATTTCTCTTAGGTTCTTTTTGTGGTCCTTTTGCCGATTTTTACTTAGCATTTAGGTCTTCTAAATTCTTCTTTTTCTTCCTTTTCTGTTCTTGTAGCCGAACCCTGTTGTACCCTATTGCCGAACCCCTTTTGATCAAATACCTCTCCTCCTATTCTTCTCTTTAAATGTTTTCTCCTCTCCATTTGTTTCTTCAAGCCGAACCACCATTGCTAGACTCTCCCATTGACCGAATTGGTTCTACCCACATTTCTCTTCTTCTACTACTTCTTTCCTTCATCAAAGCCCTCTCCAACTTGTTAGCTGAACCCTCTTGTGCTTAAAACCCTATTTCCCTCTTCTAAAACTAAAACCCTTCCACACTCTTCCTTTCCCCTTGTTGCAAGTGGAACTGCTGTGGTTTGGGACTTAGATCGGTAAGTACTTCATGACCCTATTTCGTTAGTCTTTTAGGTTTTAAGGTTTTAATCGAAACCCCATTAGGGGAGGCTGACGGTTTGGGCTAAAGGCCTGTTGGCCTCTTTCTCTTAGTTTTGCGCACTCTAGTGTGGACGAAGGGACGTGCAGCAAGGGGCTAGTGTAGACTAACGCAGTTGGACATTGGGATCTAGTCCATAATCGATAGAAGGGTAAGATTTTAATGACTTAGGCCATGTTGGCCGATTGTGGTAAGGAGATTATGACCTTATGTGTGGCCGATTGTTAGACTAACACCTAAGTGATCTATTGTAGGCTTTTTCGTGCGTGGATTTCATCAACACTTCATTTGTTAACAGGTGTGTAACATATCTCCATCATAGACTAGAACGGCAAAGGCCGTAATGACCGAAAGTGACTGACCGAAAAATCGGTCTTAGAAGGATCTAAGAGTAGCCGATTACTCTATTGTGGTCAAATTAGGAATTAACGGTGGCAGAATTGCAGAAGGTGCAATTTCGAGCATTTCGGTAAGATGGGCTTCAATGGGCCAAAGATGGGCCCAATGGGCTTACGAGCCCAAATCAGTGAAATCATTGTTAAGGGCATTCTAGCGACGTGATTAATAATAATATGGTTAAAATCGATAATTGAGAATAAAATTAAATAGAACGGGCTTAAAACGCTAGTGGACTCTGTAAGGCCTATTAGGGACTTTGGGCTAAAAAGGGAAAAATTGGAAATTGAGTTTTAACAGACTTCTGTAGACATCTGTGGACTAATAATTAATTGGACATTCATAAAATCTCTAAAAAAAGAAAAAGGACTAAAATACCCTTAAGTATGAAAAATTACCAAAATACCCCTAGGTGTAAATAGACTATTATACCCCTAGGGCCAATTCTGTATGAAATGTATGATATTATGTATCTGTATGATTTATCACATAATATGTATATCTGATGCATGAGATTATGTATGATGTATGTCATGATATGTTTACATCTGTTGCATGGGGTATGGGCTATTTCGATGGAGGAAGCGTTCTGGCAGCCTCGCTGCAATCTGGTGGCCTCCCCACATATATATCTGTTCTGGTGGCCTCGCCACATATATATATATCTGTTCTGGTGGCTTCCCCATAATATCTATATCTGGTGACCTCGTCACAATATCTGGCAGCCTCGTTGCAAGTTTCTGTGGTGTGTAGTGGATGGGTGGGTCGAGTAGTCTCCCCACATAGTGTAAGGCTGGTACGGGGGTGTTATGGATGGATCTGGGTTGGGCTTTCTGCTTGCATATTATATAAATCTGTTCTGTATCTGTTATGGGCCTAAAGGCTTAAATCTAATTTCTGTACTAAGCCAAGGCCCAATAAATCTGATTGTAAGAGTTGACCTGTGTTGGGCTATGGTTGGGATTTGTTATGCACTGAGTTGTCAAACTCACCCTTTAATTTTATCTCTGCAGGTAACCCTCAATTATAGTGGGCTTGGAGCTGTGAGGGATTCGGAGTGGCCACGGCGTTTGCAAATTCGGTTTATTTTTATTCTAAGTATTTAAATTTGCTATTTTTGGGTTTTAAGTTGTAATAAGGCCACTCTTTAATTTCTTTTCTCTTTTATGGTTTTGCTTACTGGTTTATTTATACTCTATTAAAAACTACTAGCTATAAGTCGCGCGAGTTTTCATCAAACTTAGAAAATGTTTTCAATTACCGCAGCGTTTCAAAGAGATAACTTAATAATCTAATAATCTGGTTTTCTCTAAACAACTATCTTACCAAAACAATTTTGTCACTGTAACAAATGAACATACATTTAGTCGTAGGACCATGTGACACACCGGATTTGGCCATGACGTCTAGTCCGGGTTTGGGGTGTTACAAATTCCCTACCTTCCACTCTCCGTCCCCCTTTTATTCCCCTCCTACGGTGTTTATATAGACTTTGGAATACCCTTCTTAGCACCTAAGTAGCTTTTTCCGCGTAGAATTGAAACTCGTCACGATAGAGACACGCTCGTGTAAATCGAGCCCCGATCATGTTCAAGTTTGCTAATTTGGCACTGGCGTGTTATTACCCGTGTGCTGAACTCCAGACCGTGTTGATTTCTCACTCTGGCCTATTTTCTCTATTTTTGGCATGTTTCTCATTCTTTTCACTCTCCTATGCTCACCTAAGTATAAAATATGAAATTAAAGGATCAGGAGCATCAAATTCCACAATTCAAGGGATAATTCATCCAAAATTATGCTAAGAATGGGGTAAAAATATGTATAAATTACGGTTTATCTAATACCCCCACACTTAATCCTTTGCTTGTCCTCAAGCAAAATTCTCAACTCATAATTAATACTCGTTCTTCTCAACTTAAAAATCTTATCAATAATGTTTCGAATCAATCCATGAGTAATCATACATCGAGAATTCAACTAAAAGAACATCAAAGTTTCAAACAATCTAAGTTGAGAATCTTATCATGGAAGTATAGGTATTCTCCCATCTTCTAAGTAATTACCTTGAATTCAAAATCAACAAGAGTTGACATCCTCACTAAAGATTCACTCTATTCACTCGAAGTGTTTAGGGTTTAGAAATTAAGCACTCATTAGTCAACATGAAAAGTTATTACCATAAGCTTGCATGAAAATCAAATCTCCACCACTATAGATTGAGATGATACATCGATCAAAAGGTCTTTAGAGGGTTGTAACGGGGCTTTGGTTAGGGGTGCAGACACAAGCTGAAAAAAAGGGGGTTAGAATCAAGATTTAATTGAAAAATTATCTAACTAGAAAAATCTCAATCACTAAAACATATTCCTAGAATTAAGCTTTTCCTCCTGAATAACATCGTTTAAGATCAGAAGCTCACAATTACATAGAAATATGTGAAACATCAAATTACAACTGAATTTTTTTAAGAACAAATTGAATTAATTAAACTTTACTAATTAAGGGGGAGAATATAGGTAGATAATTATTCAACTCAAATCTCGACAAAAATGGGAATCAAATTAGAGTGAGGGAAATTCTCAAAGAATCAAAAATAGGTTTATGGGTTAATATTAAGGGTAAATCAATAAATGGTTTGTTAGGCTCAAGAGGAATCACTAATGGTTAATTATGAGGGTAGGCTTTTATAGAGTAAGTGGGTTAAACCTAAGTGCCTTTATCATCTCGACGTATCAAATCAATGGTGTGGTCTTGACATGCATAATCAAAGCAAGTTCTATAATAACAAATCAATATAGACTCACTCATAGCAACAATAAAAGTGAGCATGAAAGGATGTATGTTTAAAAGGCTTAAAAATCTCACTAGAATTATGGCTTTTGATGTTAATCCTGTGAATTTCAAATTTCAAGATAATACCTAAATTTGGGGAAAAAACCTAGAAAAATTTTAAATTCTTAAAAATTTCAACTTATCATGCTTGATTCTCTAATGCCTTAAAGTTTGAATAATCAAAGCACAAATACCTATGTCTTAATCTGATGCATATTAATAAAGATCATAAATCAATCAGAATTCATTCTAATAGTGATATGAGAAAGTGACTTGAGAGATAAGACAGAATTCAAGGATTTGAGAATAATGCAAGAAGTGAAAGTGAATCCCCCCACACTTAAAATGTACATTGCCCTCAATGTACAAGGATAGAATTATTTAAAATATAAGCATAAAATCATAAGATAGAGAGAGAAGTGAAATTTCCTTAATTTTGGATGAATCATTGGCAGAGGTGACGGTGGGGAAGGAAGTAGTTTGGGGTTTTTGAGTGAAAGGGATGGGAAGAGATGAGTAAGAGGAGAAAGGAGGAGTGAAAAGAAGAATGTTATGAGGGCGGTGGCTGGAGCTGTGGTCGGCTGAAGGAGCTGTGGTCGGCTTAGGGTTTAGGAGAGGGGATTTGGGAAGAAGAAGATGAATAGTGAGATATATATATATATATAGAAGTTGGGGTACATGGGCGTGGCACACGCCCGTGTGTCTCGTGTTTAGCCTGTGTAATTCGAGGCTTTGAATTTTGGCGAGCCTGATATTTGACCCACGCCCGTGTTCTTTGGGCATGTTAATGTACACGGTCATGTCGCATGGCCATGTCCTGCTTTGTTCACTTCTCCCACGTCTGTGTTTGAGGTCACACGCTCGTGTTGATTTAGCAGGTTCGCCCATGCCCTTCAGGCACGGACATGTCAAACGCCCTTACTAATTTCTCAGCTTTAACCACAGTCTGAAGACACGGACGTGTCACACGCCTGTGTTGATTTAGCAGGTTCGCCCATGGCCATATCGCACGGCCGTGGTAAGTTGTTGAAATTTGTGTCTAGGAAAAATTTTGCTCTATTTTTACATGGACGTGTCTCCAGCCGTGGTGTGTCTACGGCCTTAGGCACGCCCATGTGCCTGGCCGTGTGGTTCTGAGAGACTTGTATTTTAGGACTCAGTTAATGATTTAGATGTTAAAAACTGAAATTAGAGAGATTAACAATGTTAGTGCTCGAATTGCCTCTCAAGAAGCGCTTATTTAGAGTCTAAGCTCGACTTTACCTTAATTCCACATGGTCACGGTGGCCCGAGGAGTTGGAACTCTTCTTTCCTCTAATCAATTCTATCACAATAAGGTTTGAGACGAGTATAATTTACCTTGAAAGTGCCAAATGTCTTTTGTGTTATCTCGATTGTACCATAGAGGAAGGTTTTCATTACCGTGAAAGGGGTGCGTCATCTCTATGAAGTTTTGAATTTGCAATTCGAGGGTCTTTTTCGTCCAATAATATATTGTCCCCAATCTGAAATTGCTTCGGTTTATCTGTAAGCCTATCATGGAGATGCTTTTGTTCTTCTTTTCCTCTCGGTTTAACTTGTGTTAGCCATTCGTCTAGTTCCTTGATCTGTAGCATTCGTTCTTCATAGATTGCTCCCTTGTTGTTGCATGGACTCGAACGTGGCTCAATTGTACTTTCGTGAAGAGTATCCTGCAAAGAAGGTTGGACAGTGAGATTACTTGTAATATCATCTTTATCATTAAAAGTCCTAGTAGAATTACGGGCTTGAAGAGTAATCGTGTCATTGCCTACACGAAGTGTGAGTTCACTTGTGCCTACATCAATGATAGTCCTAGCGGTTGCTAAAAAGGGTCGCCCTAAAATTAATGGCACATTGCTGTCCTCATCTATGTCTAAAATAACGAAATCTACTGGGAATATAAATTTATCAATTTTAACAAGTACATCTTCAATTATACCCTTAGGAAATCTAATGGTTTTATCAGCCAATTGGATGCTCATCCTAGTTTGTTTGGGTTTCCCATGACCTAGTTGTTTAAATAGTTTATAAGGCATTACATTAATACTAGCCCCTAAATCAACAAAAGCATTTTTAACATCTAAGCTACTAATTAAACAAGGAATCATAAAACTCCCTGGATTTTTCAATTTGTTGGGTAGCTTATTTTGTAAAATGGCTGAGCAAACTGTATTCAGCTCTATATGCGACGACTGATCCAACTTCCATTTGTTTACTAAAAGCTCTTTTAAAAACTTAATGGCATTTGGCATCTGCAAAAGAGCTTCAATAAATGATAAGTTAATATGTAATTTCTTTAAAAGTTTAAGGAATTTACCGAATTGTTCATCTGTGCAGTCTTTCCTTGTCGTATTTGGGTATGGGACACGAGGCTTATACTCTTTAACAATTGGTTCTTTGTGACTTACCTCACCCTTACCTTTCCTATAGCTTCCTAACTTGGTTCTGATTTGTCTTTAACTAACCCTCCTTCATCAATCATATCAATGGCATGAAGTTGCTCCCTAGGGTTAGTCTCGGTGTTGCTCGGCAAACCACCTTGTGGTCTTTCAGAAATCAGCTTAGCAAGCTAGCATATCTGAGTTTCGAGTTCTTGAATGGAAGCCTGTTGGTTCTTAAGTGCTGTCTCGGTGTTTTAAAATCGAGTTTTTGACATCGAGATAAATTTTTCTAACATCTCCTCGAGGTTTGGTTTCTTTTCCTATCGGTAAGGGGGTTGTTGGAAACCCGAATGAGGTGGTTGTCTTTGATTTCCTTGACCTCCCCATGAGAAATTGGGGTGGTTCCTCCAACTTGCATTGTAAGTGTTACTGTAAGGGTTATTTTGAGGTTTAGAATTTTTACCCATATAATTGGCTTGTTCATTCTCTATGCTAGGATTGCAGGATGAATAATCTGTGTTGTACACTTCTCCTCCATTTGAATCACACCTCATCACTGGATGTACCTGCATAGAACCAACTAAACCATCAATCTTTTTATGTAAAAGTTTTACCTGATTTGACAGCATTGTGACGGTGTCAACATTAAAAACAACAGCTGCTTTCATCGGCTTTGTCCTCATGACTTTGATAGTTATTCAGTGACATCTCTTCCATAAACTCATAAGCCGCCTCAGGTGTTTTATTGTTTATCGTTCCACTGACAGCTGCATCAATCATCTATCTTGTTGAGGGGTTCAAACCGTTATGGAAAGTTTGAACCTGTAACCATAAAGGTAACCCATGGTGAGGACACCTTCTCAATAAATCCTTGTATCTCTCCCAAGCATCGTAAAGTGTCTCCAAATCCATCTGCACAAAAGAAGAGACATCATTTCTCAACTTTGTCATTTTAGCCGGCGAAAAATATTTAAGTAAAAACTTTTCAGTCATTTGTTCCCAAGTAGTGATTGACCCTCTGGGTAGAGAATTTAACCACTGTTTTGCCTTATTTCTCAAGGAAAAGGGAAATGACCGAAGGCAAATGGCGTCATCATAAATGCCATTGATTTTAAATGGGTCGCAGAATTCCAAAAAGTTAGCTAAATGTGCGTTAGGATCCTCATCCTGCAAACCATCAAACTGAACAAACTGTTAAATTATTTGAATAGTGTTAGGTTTCAGTTCAAAATTATTTGCAGTAACAGCAGGCCTAACAATACTAGATTCAGTACCAGCTAAATTAGGCTTAGCATAATCATACATAGTACGAGGGGCAGTATTTTGATTAATAGGATCTGTGGCTACCACATGAGGTAGCTGATTATTTTGATTTGCTTCTATCTCTTCAGTAGTGTTGGTTATGTCCTCTTGCTCTTCTTATGTGTACTGTAAGCTTCGCCTTATTTCTCTTCAGTTTCTGCAGACTGTAGCTTCTAAATCACTATCAAATAATATTGGTCCTAACGGGTTTCTTCTAGTCATAAACTAGAGACACTTGTCAGAGAAGAAAAAAAAAGAAAATTTTAGTAAATAAAACCTAAAATAAAAATAAATTGCAATAAAAGTAAAGATAGCTAAAGTAATAGAAATCGAGTGTTCCTAATATTTTAGTTCCTCGGCAACGGCGCCAAAAACTTGATGTGCGTGATAAGTTTTAATATTTTTATAGTCGTACCTAGAAACTAACTATTATCACGATAAAAGGTAACTGCACCTATCGAATAGTAGTATAGTTAGTGGCAAGACCGGAATATCGAATCCAAGGAACTAAAAGTACTAGTAATAACTTTCTTTCTATTATCTAGCTTAGAAATAAAGAGGAGTTGTTTGTAAACTAAAAATTCTAACTAAACTAAAGACGCGACAAAGAATAAATTGGAGAATTACTTTGGGAAAACTGATTGACAAAAGCAATACCTAAGGAAGAATCCACCTAGACTTCACTTGTTATTTAACTCTGAATTAGACGATTTCTTCATTCGACTTGATCTGTAGAGATTCCTAAATTATGTTAATATCTCCGTCGAGACTAAAAACAACTAACCCTAGGTTAATTAATTGAAATCTCTTTCTAATTAAAACCACTAGTTTTCTATTAACTCAATCTGTGGATCCCCCTATTAGATTTGACTCTAATCTGGCAGATTTTCGTCGTCCTATGTTTAGGATTGCGATCAACTCCGCTTAATTGTGTTGGATCTACTCTTAAACATGGGCTTTTGCTCCACTGAATAAGCACATTCGACTTGAATGAATATCCTGAAATATCAATTCAAGAATTAAAAGCATAATTAAGAACAAATCGAATATTTATCATATAATTCCGATAACAATAACAAGATTCGTCTTAGGTTTCATCCCTCTAAGGTATTTAGAGGTTTAGTTCATAACAAAAAGAGAAAACATCTCAAAATAAGGGAAACAACAAAACATAAGAAAACCTAAAACTCCTGAAAAAATTGAAGGGAGATCTTTAGTCTTGATGTAGATCCTTGCTTCTGAGATGGATCAATCTACTTTCCTTGAGTAATTCCCTACCTTCCACTCTTTGTCCCCCTTTTATTCCTCTCCTAGGGTGTTTATATAGACTTTGGAACACCCTTCTTAGCCCATAAGTTGCTTTTTCCATGTAAAATTGAAACTCGTCATGACAGAGACATGCCCGTGTGGCACGTTCGTGTTAATCGGGCCCAGGTCGTGTTCAAGTTTGCTAATTTGGCACGGGCGTGTGGTTTACCCGTGTGCTGAACTCCAGGCCGTGTTGATTTCTCACTCCGGCCTATTTTCTCCGATTTTGGCCCGTTTCTCGTTCTTTTCACTCTCCTATGCTCACCTAAGTATAAAACATGAAATTAAAGGATCAGGAGCATCAAATTCCACAATTCAAGGGATAATTCATCCAAAATTATGCTAAGCATGGGGTAAAAATATGTATAAATTACGGTTTATCAACATGCAAGATCTCAACCAAATCGCTAACCCTAGTGACATGTCACTCGTATCCCACGAAATTCCTACTGTTCAATCAGGGCTCAGTATTCATTAAAATTTCCAATTAGGCATTCAAATTCCAAGTACATCATTTACGGCTATGTATGAGATTGTATGACAAATTGCATGTGCATTGGGGCAGGTTGTTTTTGTGGTTGATAGAGGAGTTTTGTAGAGTATTGGTGACATATTAAGTCCGCATTTAGATATAGTTAGTGCACTGTACTTGAAGTACCGAGGGGATTGGCCATTTTATCGCATTATATGTTATTCGGTAGATTTTTTACATTTATGATATATGGTGGTTTCTACCACATCGAGCTTCTCTTGCATTCATTGGAGTTTGGCAAATGGGTTTTGGGGAACTCGTGGTGTGTAGTAGATGATTGATTGTGTTATTTGGTTCTAAGCGAAAATGCTTGAATGTGTGTAATATACTTGATTGTTAAGCTTATTAAGCTCACCTCATTACTTCAACTTATCAGGTAAAGAATGAAATCAGGATTAGATTTGGTATGCAGACGTAAAGCGGACTTTGAACTCACCTTTCACATTATTACTTTTATTTTATTCGTATTAAAAATTTCCTAACATGAATTGGGTTTTTAGCTATAAAATTTTTTGAACTATAGTTTGGGACTGTTTTCGTTTTGGATTTTTCATGGATGCATGGTTTCATATTTTGGATTGAATATTAATTATATGTTGAAATTGGATTGAGCATGTCAATAGGATAAATCAATAATTGAAAACTTTATTTGTTTTTCTGAGGCAAACAAGATAAACAAAATGTTTTTCTTCAAAGGCAATGTCATGTAACATTTTCTAAAAACCACGCCATTCCTACTAATTTGACTTAATAAAGGTTGGTATAATTAAATGAATGTTTTCCAAAAATTAACAAAGGTAATCATGATTTTATTAAAAGAGAATATTCTGAAGGTTTTCAATTATCGATAGAGTAGGTTTGATAACTAGGTTTCCAATGTGACTTCCACGACTTGGCCATAATGTATAGGCCGGGTTTGGAAGGTTACGGTTACTATACTTTTCTAAAATTTTTTGATCCGTTTGATTATATGAATGTGGATAATCTGTGAATCTATGTTGGACTCTACTATTTGATTAAATTATTACTATTACAAGCATAAGATACGGATTGACACATACCAATTGTCATTGCTTAATTAATAATTTGTTACTATTACTTTTGCTACCGTTACCATTACTATCATCAATAATCTATAGTATTGTGCTGGGTTGTTAAAGGAGGAAGTGCTACTGCCAGTTTATCTGCATTCTACTGGTAGTTCATCTGCAAATCTACTAATGGTTCATCTGCATATCTAGTGGTGGTATATACATATGAGCTTATGCTCCTACTGTTATGGTGTGTATGGTTGGACGAGTTCTGGGGAACTCTTATTAGTGTGTAACAGATGGATTGGGTAGGAAGCTACATTATCATCCATGCATATACTATTGAATTTTGTGATCTCTGTGAAACTGATAAACCATTATGTACACTATATTGTGAATATTGTGATTATACTTCATACTCTGTACTGCGTGCTTGAATTCTATTAATTACTTCTTTATATGCCCACTACCCATGTGCTCAGACCATACTGAGCTTTATAGCTCACCCCTTAATTTTCCCATCTTTTCAAATAACTCTTGAGGTTAGGGTTTGGACTCAGCATTCGAAGCATTGCCATCAGTTTTGAAAATGCACTTTAAATTTATTTCATTGGGACTATATAATTATTTTATAAAGGACTATGGCATGGGTATGGATTATGGTTTATTTTTTTTGGGATTTTGCTGCTTATTATATTGATGACTTTAAAACCGAACAACAAATATTTTGTTTAAACATGTATACGGTGTTGTTTTATAATAAAACCATGAGTTAAATTTTTTACATTCATTTCAAGATTGTCAAATTACTTTAAAATAATTATAAGTAAGATTTTATAGCAACATAGAATTTAAATTGAATGAAAGAACAACAAAAAATTAATGTTTTCATAAAACAACTTAAACAAATATGTGTTTTCAAAACTAAACGAACTATTGGGCCATTCTGATGGCCAGTGTAATCTTCACAATTCGTCCATAACATTTGGGTCAGGTTAAGGAGGTTTTACTTTATGGTATCAGAGCTAAGTTTTAAAACTCAGATTATGGGATTAGTGAGGTCTGTATGCATATTTATAAAAAGGGTTTTTGTCAGGTACCATGCCATAAATATTTTTATAATATTTTAAAAATAATTTTAAGACTCTAGTGTGGTCCCTAACTAACTAATGTACTTTATAAAATTGTAGATATACACTAGGCTTTAGATATTCAAAAATTCATTATGAGCACTCGTAGTAGGTAAAACTGAGGTAGACCGTGTCGACTTGCTTAGATTGAGCCACATGTAGCTTAGGTTGATACTCCAATACCCGAGACTGATTATAGAGATGACTTATCTGTCTCAGGTGGTAGAAGCTATGATAGAGGAGATGATACATTGCCTCAAGCTATGTTGAGAGTGTTTCGAAGGGTTGTTAGAACCAAGTCTAGATCTGGTAGTGGCGGATCAGTGACTGAAAGGCTCTAGGGAAATGTACCTGAATTATTTAGGTGTGTGTTTGGAACAACCCCAACTATAGCTGAGTATTGGATAGAGTAGAAAATGAAAGGTACAGTGTGTTTGCTGAAAGATGAAGCTTACCATTGGTGGTTGTTTGTAGTAAGGGTACTCAAGCAGACAATATGACTTGGGAATATTTTTAGGAGGCCTTCTAGAAGAGGTACATTGGTACGAGGTATGTTGAGGCTCGTAGAATGGAGTTTATTAAGCTAAAATAGGGTGATAAGATAGTGGTCGAGTATAAGGTCGATTTTTTGAGGTTGAGCCATTATGCTTCGGATATGATGTATATTGAGTAGGATAAGTGTGTACAGCTCGAGCATGGACTGAGGTATGATTTAATGGTTCAGGTTACACCACATCAAGAGAGCGTGTTTGAGATTCTAGTTGAGAAGGCCAAGATTCTAGTTGAGATTCTAGTAGTAGGTATGTTAAGGCTTGTAGAATGGAGTTTATTTAGTAGAAATAAGGTGATAAGACAGTGGTCGAGTATGAGGCCGAGTTTCTAAGGTTGAGCCCTTATGCTTTGGATATGGTGTCTACTAAGTAGGATAAGTGTGTACAACTCGAAGATGGGCTGATGTATGATTTAAAGGTTCAGGTTGCACCATATTAGGAGAGGGTGTTTGAGATTCTAGTTGAGAAGGCCAAGATTGTAGAGGAGGTTAAGCGTTTGAGGAGAGAGAAATGTTATAAGGATTTGAGTAAGAGGGATTCAGGTCCTTTTGGCTTATTTTTGCGACATATGAAGCGAGCCAGGGAGGGCAAGTCAAATTAAAGTATTGCAAGGAATGGTGTTGGTAGTTCATTTGGATCGTAGCAGATTCTAAACTGTGAGCACTATGGTAAGCGATATCCAAGTGAGTGTTAAAAGAAGTTAGGTGTGCTTCTAAAATGTGGGTCTACTAAGCATCGTGTGAAAGATTATCTACGTCCTTCTAGTTAGATGTAAGCTATGACTCAAATGCAGGGTTCTGAATAGTTACCTTCGAAAGGTCAGGGTTAAGTTAAGAATGGTGGTTCCGATGTCACAATTGATGCGATGGGTACAGTGGGTCGAGGACAAAGAGCACCAGGTCAAAATCAAACTAGGATTGAGGCTAGACAATTTGCGTTAGTTTATGCATCTAGATGTTGAGAGGACCACGATGCATCTAATATCATTGCAGGCACTTTTATAATCCATTTTATGTCATATTTTGCCTTGATAGATTTTGGTTATACTCATTTCTATTTTGCTAGTATGGTTTATGATAAACTAGGAAATGAGGTAGAGGAAATTGTTAGTGATGTTACTGTCATGAGTCTATTCGGACAATTTGTAGTTGTAAACAAGATCTATAGTAGATGTTCGTTGGAGATTTAGGGTGGGCGTTTCCAATTGATCTAATAAACTTACCCTTTGAGGAGTTTGATTTGATTCTGGGAATGAACTAGCTAGTTGAGCACCGTGTAATTCTAGAATGTGCCACTAAGAGAGTGACTCTAAAGGCAATTGATGGGAAGGAGATTATTATGGTGAGGGAACAGAGAGATTATCTGTCTAATGTGATTTCAACAATGGTAGTGGAAAAACTGGTTCAGAAGGGTTGTGAGGCATATTTGGCTTATGTTCTGGATGCAAGTACGAGTAATCCAACTGTGGATAGTATCCGTACTGTAAGGGAGTCTTTGAATTTTTTACTGAGGAATCACTGGGATTACCTCTTGATAGAGAGGTCGAGTTCGGAATTGAGGTGTTTCCTGGAACTACACTAGTGTCCATTGCTCCGTACCGCATAGCACCTAAAGAATTCAAGGAACTTAATGTTCAACTTTAGGAGTTTTTGGACTAAGGGTTCATAAGACCTAATGTGTCTCTATAGGGAGCTCTAGTTTTGTTTGTTAAAAAGAAGGATGGAACACTGAGGTTGTGTATTGATTAGGATTAAATTGTTATAATATTGAAATTGACATGGTTTAATCGTAAAAATTCAGTTGTTAAGGGCTGTAAAGGGACTATAATAAATTTGGCCTAGGGATTTTTGGGTTAATTGTGAAAATTTTGCAAGTATTTTTATAGAGATTAAATTGCATAAAGGGTGAATTTTAGGGTAAAATTGTAATATGTTAATAATTATAGAGATTAAATTGCATAAAGGGTGAAATTTTAGGGTAAAATTGTAATATGTTAATAAAAGGGCTTATATGCATAAGTTTAAGTGTTTAAGTTATTTTAAATGATTAATTAAATTAAAATTATTATTTAGATCAAAAAACGAATCAACTAGACAATAATCGTGGAAAAGAAAAGTTAGTTGAGTAATCATCGATGTTGTGTTTGCTACAGATTCAATTTAGGTAAGTTCATATATTGATTAAAGTATTTAGTTTTTGTTCTTATGATTTAATAACTATCTATACATGTGATTGGGTTTATTTTCTTGATAAATAGTAAGTGGTGAAATGAACTAAGTTGTAGTGATATTATAGTTAAAGGTTATGATTGAAAATGGAAAACTATATGATGAATTCATATGATAAAGTAAGTATAAATAATTAAATAATGTGGATGTTAAATAGGCCTGTATCAACCTTGTGAATGCTTAGGATACAAATGACATGTCATTAAGGTTATTACTATTTCGGATGCTAGTCTTAAATGTCATACGATGACTAAGATCCTACATTTTTTGCGGATTCTTCACAACTCGTGTGAGCAACATCGTGTAGCCTAAGATCTTAACCCACAACTCGTGTGAGTAGCCCTATTTCATAGCTAGTGTGAGCATTTACCGTCACAACTTCTGTGAGCATAGTTCCTATGAATCTAACGTTAATTTACTGTAGTTCATCAGGTGGAAATAGACATATGGAAATGGTCTTATAAAATGGAACTTTGAAAAGAAAATATGAAATGTTAGTTTAATAAGTGATGTTTGAGGTGTATATCAAATGTATTTATTTGTGTATGATTCATGAACATGATGATGTTACATGTTTTATATATGAAATCACTAACCTTGTGAGATTGTGGTGTGTATAGGCATATAATGAACTCATGATCTTGATTATGAAATTAATTGTACAACATTTAAGTTTCATTATATGCGGTAAGTTGATGTTTAAGTTTAGTATGAACTTATTAAGCAATGATTTACTTACATCTGTTATGTTGGATTTATTTGTAGATTATTAGAAGTTTTGGTCGATTGGAAGTCAAGTAGGAGCTCAGACTATCTATTCAATGACTTGGTAGAAATTTGTTCATTTTGTGTTAGGTTATAAGTGGCATGTAAATAGGCATTTTGTTTACAAGTGTGTTTGTATAAGTTGGTGTTTCAATTGGTTTGTAATATGAATTCTTAATTGAATTATATTTTGAATTTTTGGGCATAGATGTTTACATCATGTGATACAATTGGCTTATTGATATTTTTATCATTTGATGATGTTTTGTGGTATTGATTATTGTATGAAAATTGGTAACATGAATGGTATAAAATGGCAAGTTTAGGTGTTGTTGTGTTTTGAGACAAGTTAAAAAAATGTTTTGGATTAATTTGGTTCTTTTTGCTTAAGGCTTGTATAGTAATTATAGTTCAATGCATACCAATTGAGTTTGGATAGCGAATGGTGTTTGAATGGTAATGGATCTTAACTTGAATTTTGTTTGAATTGAGGTGCCAAGTATGACATATTAGTTAGACAACTAGGATGAATGAAAATGTATTGATTTTGGTATGTTTTGATAAGTTTTGTGTAGGTTTGAATGTTGGAAAAAATGTTGCTTGTGACCTAGGAAAATTGGTTTAAGTAACTTGTTGAAAAAGTGAAATTTAGGTGCACACGTATATGGCACGGCCGTGTGGTTTGTTCAATTTAGGTGCAAGATGGTTCATACGACCACAGTTGGTTACACGGCCTGTTGATATAGTCGTGTGACACTTTATCGCATGGCATCAGATTGTTACACAGTTTGAGGACACGAGCATGTGGCCTTACACCACAAGGCCTCAAGCTATCACATGGCCCGGCAACACGACCGTGTGACCTCTATTTTGCATTTTTCCATGTTTTTCTTAAATGTTTCAAATTAGTCCCCGTTTTGTTTTGAATTGTTTTAAGACTTCAGTAAGCTCAATTTAACCCCAATTATGTATGAATATCATGTTTTTAATTACATATTTAATGAATAAATTTGAAATGTGATAGCTCGTTTCTGTTCTGTTCTAAATGGTAGCATTCCGTAACCCTGATCCGGAGAAAGGTGAGGGGTGTTATAGGATTATAATACAGAAAGATAGCTTATATTAGTAGACAAACCTAAACATATTTTTAGTTTAATTGGAAATGAGCAAAATTATTGAAAGACTCATATGTTGTCTATTAAGTCCAATTAAGGAGATGCTTTGTCTTGGGCATCGGAGCAGATGACTTGCAGAAGATAGAGACATAGATGTGATTGCCTAGACTGATAGTAGATTGGACTAGACCCAAGAAGAATAGATCCTAAATTCATTTATAGATTTACTCTTGTGACGTTCATAGTGTGACATACCTAAATCCTGAGTGGAAGACAAACTATGTATGTGTGACTTGTACATTTTGATGTAAGTAAAAGCCTGAGTTCAAATAGATAAGAAACCAAAAGCTGGTGCGTTAGGTGTATGGCTTCTGTAGTATGTAATGTCATTCAGAACAACGGAATTCATAGCCCGAGACATGTATAAATGATATCTTTTCATTAGCATTACATGGTTGATGAAAAGTAAACATAGCCACGGGTCGTTCATCTTTGTGATGAATGACTTGATTACTATTCGATAATAATTAAATTCTCATGAAGGAAGATGCAATGGTTACCATGAGATAAAATAGGTTGGGAGAACGGATATTATCTCAAAAAGATTAAGGATATCCTATGAGTGTAACGCACTTATAACAAGGTTATTGGACGAGCACTAATCGAGTTGTTTTCGTAATAGTATGTCACTGGGGAGAGCTCAATCACAATACTATAGTGGAAAAGTTTATGACTTCATGACTAAATGAGTTTATAATTAATGGGCGAAAAGTTGGAAGTTAATTATAAATCATTTGAACCTCAATTGCATATGTCCTATCAGTCCTTCCGCTATCGCATTAAAACCAGAAATAAATTGCATGTTGAATCAAATAAACAAAATTGAATAGAAATTGTGAAAATGGAGAAATAGGAAACATTTGGAAATGATTCTGGTTTTCTCCAAAATTAAAATGAAAATAGAGAAATGGAATCATTTGGAAATGAATGTGGTTTTCTCCAAAATGAAAATAAAAATACAAAAAATGAAAATGACTTGGAAAATGAATTTATGTTTTTCAAATTAAATGAAGTTAGAAAATGGAAATAAATCATTTGGTCATAGTGAACCATTGAATGTAGAAATATTAAATATATTTTCTCATGGATTCTTTTACGGCAAAGTCGTCATGATTTTAACGGAATTAGAATTGGGTTGAAAAAATTATTTAATTGGAAATATATTGAAGTTTATTTTTGGGAAATAGAAAAACAAATATTAGGTTGGATCAAATTATAAAGTATTGGGTTAAAATCCCGGTAAGTACTTGTAATTGGATCTGATATGGACGAGGCCCAAAAGGCCATTATGTATTAAGGTGGGACGGTAAACCCTAGTATTATTAATTAAGGTTACTGCCCCTTATACTCCTAATTAGACTAAGAGTTCGTTTTTCTAGTTGAAACAAACTTCTATAATTCAACAAGGGTTCTACCTTCTCTCCCTATAAATAGATGGCACTGGTGGGCTATTTACACAACTTTTAGATATCAGTATCCTGCTTGAAAATAGAGACTTTTATTCTCTAAGAATTAAATATATTTTCTGGAATAACGATTCTGCCAATTTCTATTTGAGAATAGATTTTCGTTTTCACATTAAAGAAAAGAAAATTATTTCTAGTTTTGTATTTGATTCGATTCATTTGAGCCCACACTCGAAGTAGTTTGTGGTATGAGAATAGCAAAGAAGATCATTTGGTTGAAAGCCAGGAATGATAAGGATTCATCTATTCAGAAACACAAGTGCCAACTCGGTCTAGGGTTTATTGCTATAAATATCACAAACCAGGTCGATTTTTAAATTTTCTATTTTTTGTTGTGTAAGAAAACCATTTTTGAACTGCATTTTTTACCAATACAACCTAGGGTGACGAATCCGTGTATTCGTTGCGAGTCCATGTCTAGTTTATTGAGTTATAAAAACATGAATTGGCTTTATGGTATATAAAATGAGATGTAGTTGAAATTTTATATACTATAACATGTGAAAGAGCATACGAAATGAGTTGAAAATGAGCCTTAGGAGCCGATTGAGTATTAATGAACCAATAAGCTCGGGCATGATTGAAATATTGAGATATAATGGAGTATATGTGTATATATGTTGATGATGGTAAATGAATAAGTATATGTGCCTATAAATGACAATATGAATTGCTTAAGTAGTTTGTGAAATGAATGAAAATTGGTAAGTTGGGTGCATACATAGTGAGTTGGTGTGTAAAAATGATATATTCATGTTTATATGGTAATGAAAGTTTTGGCATGAAATTATAGGTAAATTGGCTATAATTTGAATTAGAATTGAATGTATGCATTTAATTCAAACTTGTATTATATTTATTTGAATCATGGAAATACCATTGAGCTTTATCGCTCAGTGTACGGTTTGTTTTCTCTGTGCACAGGTATAGGCAAATTCCAAAGTTTCAGAACATGGTCCAGCATCTAGCCAATGATCCTTGACTCAAAAATGTTTGTATAGTCTCATCTTGTTAAATATATGGCATGTACCTAGGTTGAGTTGGTTTTTGGTATAATATGTGATCTTGTGAACATTTGAGGCTAGATTTGATATTTTGGAAATGGTCAAATGCTTGGAATTGTGAATTTGATTTTGTCACAAGGTTAGAAATGCATGAATTGTTGTTAAGCTATGGCTAAATTGAGTTTGAAGATATGTCAATAGTTGTAAATGGTTAGTATCATGAATTTAGCCTACATGTTGAATAGATGTGGTATTACTGTTTAGAACTAAACCTATTGGAGATGTGTACTAGATTGATAATGGGAATGGAAATGAGTGTTAGTGTGATTAGGCAATTGCAATTTGATACAATTTTGGACCTTTTGCAAATAGACAATCATGTCATGACGTTAAGCCCTAACTATCACGATAAGAGCTAGTGTAACATCTCAAGATAAGGCTAGGAAATTTTGGTCTCGCCAGTGAGGGTTTACCAATATTTTGGCAAATTAGGGTTTACCAAATGGAATTTAACAAAGGGTTTTCCAAGAGAAAAGCAATAAAGAGTTCACTAGAAATTTGAAAAGTAGTTTGCGCTAAAAGATATGGTAAAGTGGTTCGCCAGATTCACTGGAAGTTGTGTTCGACAGTCTATTTGGCAAACTAGGGATCACCAATTAAGTTGCAAACTAGAGGTCCGCTAGTCAAAATCAAAGCCAGACAAAAATTAGGAAATAAAGATATTGTGTATCTAGGATATTTTTCGTGCACGTAATTTTCTTCTAAACTAAATAGGGTTTCCTAAGTCAAGTAGGGTATCCTAGGATCACTAAGACGCTTAGTGACTATAAATACAACCCTTATTTCATGAAAATTCTCTCATTGATATTCTATTGTCAAGTCTCTATTCTAAACCAAGTTCGTAGAACTAAGGTAAGGCTCTGTCCTGTTAGGGTTGATTTTTCAGAAAGCTAGGTTTGCTTGCTTGTTTGACTTCCGTAAGTTTTGTCTGTTTTAGTAATTTGTATGTTTATGTATGTTGCAAAATAGTCGGACCATCTACCAACAAGGATAAAGGCAAAGCAAAACTCGTTTAATTTTTCAACTTTATCGGTGAGTGGTTAAGAATTGCCATAAGTATGCTAACCATCATGTTTTTCAAAATGAATCCTATGGGTTCATAATTTGTGTGCGAACTGTTACATTTTCCAATAACCTTGTTTTTAAACTAAGTTTCAAGAGTAAGCTTTTCCTAGAAAACTTTATTTTTTTAAAAGTTTTGATACTCTATTTTCAAGAAATGTTTCCAAGTTATGTTTTAAGTTATGTTTTAAAGATATGTTTTACGCGTGCTCTTATGTGAGCCTATGTTTTCAAACATGTACTGAAAGTACAGTTTTGTAAGTTATGTTTTTGTGCGGGCTCTTTATTCAAGCTTTATGTGATAAGTTTATGTGCGAGCTCCTCTGCAAGCTCTTATGTTGGATATATTAGTAGACAAAAGGATTGTGAGTACTTACCTACAAGATTTGTGAATTGGGTGTTGAGGCCCTGGGACATGTGGAGAGATAAGGAAATGTCAAGCTATGCTCCATTCAATGGGACATGTTGGGGTACAAGAGAGTGTTTAGCCTATGCTACACTTATAGGACATGTTAAGGACTCTTTTATTCATTCTGAGGTGTTATAAGGAGATTTGCATATAATAAGATAAGACAAGTGCGAGAACAAAAATTTATGTTTCTTAACCATTCTAATAAAATAAGTATGTGAGCAGGTTTCATGCTATATAAGATTTTTTTTTGAATAAGCCCACGCTAAGTTTTAAGTATGATTTTCAACAAGCTCATTTGAAACTCTTTTACAAACTTATATGTTTTCTAACAAGTAGGATTTGCGAACTGGGCTTGCATCTTCACCATGAACCTAGTACGCGATACAATTTTCTTCAGACTAAGTCTTCACTCTGTTTCAAACTTCGTATTTCAAGCATACGTTTTTTATTCTTGATTAATTACTGAGTTCGCAATGAACTCACCCGCTCTTCTTTTACTTTGCAACAAGGTAGGCCGCGGATGACAGTGGCGAGGTAGATAACTTGGCGAGGCACATCCCTAAACAGATATTGGCAAATTTGGGAAAAGGGTGATGGGATTATTTATGTGGGCTTGGTTTATCTTTAATACTACTATTTCTATTAAGACAATTTCCTTAAGTTTACCTTGTTTTGATTTACTATCACTTTTCTTTTTTGCGAACTATGCACTATGATAATTGCTTGATAACCTATTTTCTCTTGAGATGAATAAAATCCGAAGTTTTCATTATTTTTCCTTACATGCATGCCAGGTTGTATTACTTAAAATAGTTGAAGTATGTTTTACTTCCATATGCAAGTTAGTTTTATTATGGAATATTCTACATGCGATCCTTGTATGTTTGCAACCCCAACTTGCATGCAAACCTTAGTGATGTTAAACTTTCTACCTAGCGAATCCTATCATATTGTGAGAACCTTTGCATGATTAAACCTTTTGTTTCGAAGCCCATTTGCATACAAACCCATAATGTTTGTTTAAGTGCAAACTTAGGAGTTATACGAACCGTTGTTATTTTGCAAACTCATGCTTTATGTTGCATTACAAACTCATATGTTATTTTATTTGAAAACCTATGTGTTTTGTGAACCTTAATACTTATTTCTAAGTACTTATTAATGTTTGAGTGTGTTGAATTACTTTAATTATTTCTTTCATGCGAACCGTTAAGTTTTATTATTTAAACGACATGCGAACCCTACCTCTATTTGTTTGATAAGTTCGCATGTTTTACACTCTATGTATGATATTATTTCACAACTTTGTTATAACTTAGCGCTTTATATGTCGCATATACGTGTTGTGTTGGAGGTTAGGTTAGGAGTTAACGAAGAGTCACTTAGGTGACTAATGTTGCTCTCCAGATTTGGGTCGAACCTACTCGGTCGGGTTTGAGGTGCTACACCTAGTTAGTTTGTTACGTCACGACGAGGAACCCTTGAAGTCGCAACATCAACTCAATATTTTTTTCAAACTTTACAATTTTGTCCTAATTCAACCTTGTGTTAGCAAAAGAGCTTTCATAACCTTGTTTAAGACCCAGAGATGATTATACATTGTATCATATGCATGTTTTACTCATATTTAAATGTTTAATGGTATATTTTGAATATAATTGATTGTAGTTGCTTCGACAATGAATGTTGTATCTTATAGCTCAAACCTGACAATCGGGTTGGATATGGGGTGTTACAAGCAAATTAAGCTTACACACTTTTTCTCTCTATAACTCCTTAAGCTCTCAACAATGGCAACTTAAGAGAACTTCTCCCGAACCATACTCTAACTTGATTCTCAACTAACCTGCTCAATTTTAAACTTAAATATAACAAGAATCTAGCTAAAAAAATCAAGAAATCCTTGGATCAAAGCTTTCTCACTCTAGCTTAAAAATGCTTGGAAAAGGTGGAAAATGCAAGAAAAATTGAAAAAAAAAATCAAGCTTAAAAAATCATGATTAAAGGTTAAGAATCATATTACATTGTTGTAGAAACAATATTAGATCAAAGAAATCAAGAACTCAAATCCCTCTTCTTGCTTCCCATATCAAATGTTAAACACAAGTAAAAGGAAAAATGCAAATATTGAGATTTAATTCTCAAATCTAGTTTCATGAAAGAAATTTAATGAAGAACAAGATTAACTATCTGATTCTTTTGAGAGGAAATCATAAGTTTGATGAAAAAGATGAAAGAAAATGGTGATATTTTCTTTGTAGAAATTGAAATAGGATCACCAAAATAACCAACAATAATGGTCTCATTGATACAACTCTTACATATGGTTTATTTGCTAAGATAGACTTGGGAAATAACCATTTAAAGACCGTTTTTATCGTAAATGTTATTTTCTAATTTTCACACGTCTTCTTCTTCTGCATTAGTGATGCTTGAATATCTAGTTGAACCTTAATTTGATATTTGTTGAATTATTCACCATCTAATGTTGAACATATACTCATTGAGGAGAGTAATTGTATATATCTACCTGCATAATTACTTTAATTCACACTCTTAAGAATTGGGGAGAGTCCCCAAAATTGGAGAGCATAACCAAGATACTCTAATTACATTTGAATTAGTGGGACTCATTAATTACAGTAACTACTCAAACATGTCACGCATAGATAATTGCAAACAATTACACTTAAATCTAATTATTATGCAACTTTCTAAAAGCATTTTAAAATGAGGTTATTATTCTATTCATTATTGATGGAGTTAACTCGTTTAATAAATAATACCTGTTTGTTTTAATTATTTTTATATTTTTTTTATATTTCTTATGACATGGCTTGTGGAGTTTTTTAATTTCATTCGCAATATATTAGATAATTTTCCTTTAAAAAATAAAAAAAATTGAAATTAACAAAATCATTTCATCCAAAACCCAACATGTTTCCTTAAATTTTTTACCTGATAACTTTTTGGCATTGCGCTTTAGATCAAAAGCCATGTCAACAACAACACTATGCAGAGCCTTAATTTGCATGTAATTAAAAAGCGATGAAATCAATCAAATATTTGAATTAAATATTTTCTTTTTCTCCCTCAAAAATTTAAGTTAAAAAATTTGTACTAGCGTACTAGGACATTAAAAAATTTGTACTAGCGTACTAGGACATTTAAGAGAGAATTTCTAGCTGGTAGCCACCATGTAAATATCCAAGGAACGCCGAGACATGTAACCAGTGGCATAAATGGACAATAGGGATAAAAGTTTCTAAAATGATATCAAGACTAGGCAAAGATGAGTGAGAAGGAGAAGAGTTATGGTCGAACTTATGGGCGGCGGTCTGGTTTATGCAATGTTAGCATGATCGAGCATGTCTACCAAAGTCATCCTTCTGGGGAACCTAGGTGGCAACCTCAGATTCATGGCATCTTCAATCTGAATTGGGAGATGCGTTGCAACGATTACAATCCCACCCTTCTTTCTGTGCTCTGCAATAATATATTCTAACAACCTCACCCCTTCGTCATCTAATGCAACAGAAGGCTCGTCTAATAACCAAATCGGCCTATCGATGGCAAGCAACCTAGGGGGCTGAAGCCTCTTTCGTTGTCCCATTGAAAGCATTCTTGCCTTATCTTTTGCCAGTCTTCCTAGGCCCATGAGCACCAGGGCTGGCAAGGACTTACCATGCTTACCTTCAAGAACCTCAAACCATTGAACATTGTCAAGGACCGTGAACTTTTCTTTCACTGCATCCTTGAGGGAAAGCCAATTTAGTTGAAGCTTGTATTGGTGGAAGATTCCTGACTGACTAATGTCATGGCCGTTCCAAATTATCTGACCAGCAGAAGGTCGAGAGAATCCCGCTAACATACGCAGGAATGTGGTCTTGCCAGAGCCGTTGCTCCCTGTCAACACAAGTGCTCCACCATCATGAACCGACACATTCACGTGCTGCAAGATTTGTTGTGCATTTCTCATGCAAGACACGTCGTTGAGAAGAATTCTAGGGAGTGGAGGCTTCCTCACAGGCATTGAAGTTGAACAATAATATTACCCTCAGGTTTGGTTTGGGGATTTCGCCATACAACTGCAAATAATATTAAACCATTTTAGACGAATACCATGATTTTTGGATTAAACATAATTGGTTTACACTTCTCAGATGAAACTGCCTATAAGATAAAAGACAAATCTAGGCAGAATTCAGTGGGAAAAACATCAAACACTTGAAAGACAATAGAATTTGACTAGTGAAAATGCATTTAACTTCACAATAGAAATGCAAACTGTATGACTTTGAGCAAACGCAACCCAAATGAAGATTTTAAAAGAGCTAGGGACCAAATTCCTTTTTATACCATTCTTACTATCATCCATTACCTTCGTTACCTGGACTCTGCAATTTGGGGTGCAGTGACCGCGTCGACACGGATTCCGACAGGGATATGGGTCAGACCCGGCGAAACCAGCGGACATTGCGGTGGGTGAGGACTGAGATGAGAAAAGAAAAGAAAAACTAACTTGCAGAGACGAGAGATAGAAGGAGGAAGATGCCAGGAGGAAAATGATAGAAGAAAGAGAAAAGCCTTTTCAAAGAAGTGAACAAAAAATTAGGGTGTAGAAGATGTTCTACCTTAGTCCTTATATTTTAAATGTGCGAAAGGTGAACGTAATCTTTTGGAATTCAAAATTTACTCCTTATATTTTAATTTTTAGACATTAAATTCCTATATTTTAATTTTACTGTTGAAGTTAATGATGTTAAATATAAAGTAATTTTTTTAATTCTCATCATTTATAATTTTTTTTCAATTTAGTCGTTACCCTTTAAAAGTAAATTAAAAATATTTTTAAAAAATTAAAATTAACTTTTTCATAAAAACATAAAAATTTTAAAATTATATATCTTTAAAAAAATAAAAATTTATGATAACAATAAAAATCTTTAAAAATGGTTTTAAATATAAAAAAGAATAAACTGCTCACTAGTCACTCTAAATTGGAGCCGTTCCTATTTTGGCCCTAAAATGTTTTTCGTTAATTTAGTCACCCAAAAAAATTGATCAAATTGATCATTCCATCATTAAATGGTAACATATGTTGACTATGCATTTCTTATATTGATCACTCCAAATAGAGGTAGTTTCTATTTTGATCACTCTAAAATTAGAATAATCTACCACGTTAGTCACCCTAAATAGAAGTCATTTTTATTTTGGTCATCCAAAAAAATGTGAAAATGTACAGTTAGTCTTTCATTACCATTTTAAAGGTGGATTGCCCAATATGATCATTTTTTTAGGTAACCAAATTAATAAAAAAATTTCGGTGACCAAAATAAGAATGACCCCTATTTAGAGTGACTAATAGAGTAGTTTACCCTATAAAAAATCCAACATTCAATGTCATCTAAACCGGACCAAACCAGTTGGACTGCAAACTAAATAGGGTATCATTTTGACGAGAGGTAAAACACTGGTTGACCCACAAGCTGATATGGACTAGTTGAACCAAGCTAAAAAATCGTTTAAATCGACGGTTGAACCAATTTCGAATTAGTCTAACCAATTGGTTTTAAAAATGATCGGTTTAACCGACACAAAGCAAATAAATTATTAAAAATAAAATTATAAAAATCGATTCAACTTCCAGTTCAACTGGTTTTTTACCCCCATTCAACTCATTCGTGTCAACTTTTTACCTCTCATACCCCAGTCGATTCCTAGTCCAATTAGGAACGACAGTGGGTCAGATATTTACAATTTTTGGATTATCCGAATGCATCAATCCACCTAAAAATCCAAATCCATAAATTATCCAAGTATTACTATCCAAATCCAAATTAAATATCATTATCCGCTAGATATCCAAATCCGCAAAGAATCTGAATTTAACATACTCAATCATATGTCAGCTATTTGAATCTGCAAAAATCTGAATTTGTGAAATAATCTAAAATCAAATAAAAAATATTTTTTAATAAGATTTATTTTTAATTAATAATAAATAAGTGCAAATTAAAAAAATAAGTTAAATAACAAACGAAACAAATTAAACATAATAATTTCACAACAATTTAAATATACCTATTAACTTAAACATAAGAGTTCAAAACAAATTAAGTTCCATAACAATTTACAAAAAAACGAATTTAACATTTTCAATTATATATCGAATATTTCATGAAATAATATAAAATCAACAAAAAATAATTTTAAATAAAATTTATTCATAATTAACAATAAATAAATGGAAATTAACAAGAATAGTTAAATAACAATCCAAACAAATTAAACATAATAATTTCACAATAATTTAAATACACTTGACAACTTAAACATAAAAATCTAAACAAATTAAAAGTTCCATAATAATCTGAAATAACTTAATTACTTAACCAATTTTAATTATATATATTATAATCTACCATAAAGTTAGTTCCACGTTTAGGGTTTAAGTTTACGTATCATTAATATTAAAATGTAAATTACAATAACATTGTTGTATATAAGGATACATATTATTGATAATCTACATTAATTATATAATGTTAATTATATATACTATAATTTACCATAAAATTAGTTTCGCGTTTAAGGTTTAGGTTGCATATTACTAACAAAAGTTTAAAGCTCAATATACACCAAGAGGGAGATGAATTGGTGTTTTAAAATTTGGAAGAAAGGTAGCAATGAAAAATCAACACAAGAATTTATAGTAGTTCGATCCCAACTGCCTACCTCCACTACCTTAACTTACCACAACTGATGATTTCCCAAATTCATTAATTAAAAACCTTTTATATAGGCAAGATAGAGTCACTTACCCTTAAGGTTTTCTACCCAAAACCTTAAGTAATCTCTCACAAAATTTGGAAATAAAGTTAAGCGAAAGTTGTTACCTCTTGAAGGTAGATATACAACACTTGAAAGAATAAATGACATTAAAACTCATAAGTGTTTACAAGTGAAAAATGAGTATAATAAAGAGAAATGATTGGATTTTTATTCTTGATGTTTGTAAGCATGTTTATTGTCTTAATATGAGTGACCCGGAACCATATTATACCCTCTCATTGATTTTTGGATGTTTGGATCCGTTGGAGGGAGTTTCTAACTATTGAGAGCATTTATTTCGCGCATTTAATGCAACTTGCAGGTTTATGTCTCGAGATAATCGAGACATAGGAGAATTGTCTCAAGACATGAAGAACAAAAATATGATCGTTGAAGCATCTTGTCTTGAGATAGGATAGGTATATGTTAAACCAAACTTTATTTGATAAAATATTTTGATATAAAAAATTGAAGTGTTTTTGAATAAAAGTTAAAATTGAACAAAATTAACAAAATGATTTGTTTAAAATTGAAGTCTAAGAGATAAAATTTTTGAATATCTACTTTGAACTCTTAGAAAATATTTGAAATAATTTTAAAATCAAGTTAAAATAATTTTGACTAAGTAAGAAAGTGTTTTATCATTTTATCAATTCAAAATAATTTTCAAACAAGTCAAAATTGCTCCAGGCTAAAAAGTATCAATACATTTTTTGCCAAGTATCGTTATTTTTTGAATTATCGATACCCTTCTTAAAAGCGATACTAAAATGGCATTCTATTTTTTCACAAACCCTAATCGATACCTTTTTGTCAAGTATCGATATTTTCTAAAATATCGATACCCCTTCTTAAAAATGATACTAAAAGAACATTCTATTTCTCACAAAACTTACAAAGAATCAATATAGTACCGATACCTTTTGAGAAAGTATCGATAAAATTGTTTTGGTATCGATAACAAATCTCCAACAGTCATTGAATTTAGCATTTATTACAAAAATTATTGATACTCTTTTATATGGTATCGATACTCGATGATAGTGGAATGATGGTAGAGGGAAAAAAGGGATAGGTTCGTCGAAAGTAAAGACCAGTAGAGGTGACAAACATGTTGGTGGTTATTGATTTTTCGTGTTGGGGATGGATGAGACTGAGACAAGATCCATGAGTCATGATGGGAAATCAAAAGGAAATCTAAGATTGGATGGGATTTTGACAAAATTTATGGGAAAAAAAGACTAAAGACGACTGGAGAGTCTACTAATAGTAAGAAATGAGCTATTAGGGTTAAAGGGAAATGGGTTTTTATAGGGAATGAGCCTAAATTGGGCTTGCAAATACTAAGGCCTACTAATGGTAGTGTTGGATAGAATTTTAATAAGGATGTTAGTGGGTTTGATAATGGTTTTAAAATGGGCTGATTAGGTTATGATAGTAAAATAAATCATGTACAGTTCTAGGATGTATCTATTAAGCCAAATTTGGATAAAACAAAACATAGGGCATTTCGAAATGGAGCATGATTATCAGCGGACGGGGTTGGGAAAAGAAAATATTATGTTCTCATTTGATGATACCAGAAAAAGAGAGTTTTGAATAAGAGGAGTGTGCCACATCAAAAAGGGAGTTTCAAGGGAAGAAACCACTTGATGATGGGTTGGAAAAGTTTGCCAACCCATAGTGGATTTAACAATGGCCATGGAGGGGATTGTGAAGGAAATTGAATGATCCAATAACCAAATTATTTTGGTGGTTTTGTCATCATCGATGGTGAAGGTTATGGATACAGATTCCAACCAAGATGTGGGGGTAAGTTGTTGATGATGTTGTGGATTATTTTGCGATTATTTACTATTTTGTTCTTCTTCTTAATCCAATTGTATATGAATTTGAAGTTTATGTTTTGAAATTATTAGGGAATGGGGCACCCTTGCTTCCACAAATTGGCGCCAAGTATAGGAATAAGTTTAATCTTGATGTTTTATGTTTATTTGAAACCCTAATTAGTGGTTCTTGTGCTAATGGAATTATCGGTAGAATTGGTTTTTTTGAATTAGTGTAGAATTGAAGTAAATGGCTTTGTAATGGGTATTTGGATCCTTTAGAATGATACGGTCATTGTTCATATTTGGGGTTTGTATCCTCAATTTCTTCATAAGAAAATTCATAATGATCATAACTCAACTAGTTTTCTTTGTTCGGTAGTGTATGATAGTCCCCAAATGGCTACAAGAATTTCTCTTTGGGACTACTTAGGGTCTTTAGCGAGTTTGATTGTTGAGCCTTAAATTATTGTGGGGGATTTCAATTAAATTCTGGATATTTTGAAATGAACAAGTGGTGCAGTTACAAAGTGGAATGGATGTGTGTATTGTCAGGAGTTTTTGTTTAATAATGGTTTTCAGGACTTGGGCTGTCGTGGGTCTCGTTTCACATAGAGTAGAAGGGGATCATCTCAAAGGTTGGATCGAGTAATTGGCAATTCATCATGAGATTTGTTTGTGCCGAAATGTTTAGTTCGCACCCTTTATCATTTGAAATTTGATCATCAGCCAATCTTAGTGTCCTTGAAGCCAGTACAAATAAGAGGGAGCAAGTATTTTCTATAATAGCCCGTTTTCAGTGATGTCAGAAACAGTGATTTTGGGACCATAATTCCAACGAGTGAATTATTATTTTATTATTCATTTAAGGTCTACGGGATATTATTAAGGTTGTATTAAAATTTCGTTAAGAAATTTTGATGTTTGAATGGTTAATCAAGTAAAATGACTAAATCGTAAAAGATGTAAAAGTTGAATTCTATTTTTTAAAAGGGTAGATGGCTATGAAACATTAAACTAATGGACTAAGACAATAAATATACCATTATTGATGCTAGTGGACAAATTTGGACACAATTATGTTAGTTTTAAGTTATATTATTAATAGTAAATTAATAATTAAGGTTAAAATAAACTAAGAAAATGTGTCATCTTCCTCAGTTCTTCTTTGTTTCAACCGAAATTGAGGGAAAGAATAGCCATTGTTAGGGCTTGAAGGTTCGGCTAGCCTAGGTGTGTGCATGTAAGTGTAGTAAAGCCCCATTTTTAATGATTTTTATGTTTTTGAGTCCATTTTAGCTTAATCTAGCTAGCCCGGGGGTTAATTTGTAAAAATATTTAAGGTTGAAGGACTTACCATGAATGCTTTTGAATGAGTTTTGATGTTAATTGATAGATTATGAATCTTTGTTGAAAAATAAACAAGTTTTTGTTAAGTGATTTTTGATGAATTTTGGAAATAGGGATTTTTTTTAAAGGTATAAAATTTAGGGTTTTATTGTGAAATGATTATAATCATCGATTGTTTCAATGTCCTTTGCATATTTTATTATCATGAATTTAGATTAAAATGGTTAGATTTTAAGTTATACACTTAAGGACTAAATTGTGAATAGTTAAAATGTTAGGGACAAATTGATAATTTTGCATAAATATGAAATGTGAATTAAATTGACTACTAGAAGTATTTAATTGATTGAAATTACCTATTTAGATCAAGATAAACCATGTTCGAACTTAGATCGAGGAAAAGTTAAAGCTTCGGATTAGTTCAATCTAACTTCTATGCCCCTAGTCATTGAAGTAAGTTCGTATGAATTGTATTCAGTTTATTGTTGTCTAAATTGAATGCTTGTTGTGTTGTTTTAATGTAGATCAATCAATATACCAATGTAACAATGTAATGATAAATTGACGAATATCGAGTCCTGGTTGAACCTTAAGAATTCTTAGGATACAATGACATGTCATTATGGATTTCATGTTTCGGGTGCTAGTCTTGAATGTCCTACCGATGGCTGAGGTCCTGTGTTTGTTTTAGATTCTCTACAGCTCGTGTGAGCAACATCGTGTAGCTTACATTCTGACCCACAGCTCGTGTGAGCAATGATGTAAAGGTTTATGGTTATATGTAAAGGCATACTTCGTTGAGCTTTCCTGAGTATCCAATGTAATTCTAGATGGTTCAACGGGTATGAAAAGGAACGAAATGGTAAGTGTTCAAATGAAAAGGATTTATAAACTAAATAATGTGATTACATGTATAAATTTACTTGTTTATGGATGAATTCATCTAAACCACGAACAAGAGTACTAACTTGTGAATTTGGTGATGTTGTATAGTCTTATGCCAAGCTTATGGTTTTAGTTGATATTACACTTATGCTATATACATTATGTAAATGAAATGGTAAGTTGTGTTTAAGTTTATATGAGCTTACTAAGCACACATTGCTTACGTAGTTTTTTTTCTTTGTTTTATAGATTATCAGAAGCTCGATTGATTGGAAGCTTATTGGAGACCTATCACACTATTCAGCAGTCAATTCAGTAGTTTTTGAGAATTTTGGCCCAGGTTTATAATGGCATGTATAGGACATTATGTAATGGTGTTTTGGATGTTTATGTTTTGAAGTTTGTGTTGATTTGGTAATTTGCAATGTCTTACCAAAGTATGACATTTTGGTCACTTATAAGTCCATGTATATAAGGTTATTTTGGTATGCTTGAAATGGTTTGATAATGGTCAATTGTGGTGTGTTTTGACACTTATTTGAACTAGGTCTTTATGCAAGAAATGAGGTAAGGTTAACTTGATTTGGTAAATGAAGTTTGATGCAATTGTGGTACCTTTGAATGGAACATTGGTTAGATAACTTAAGATGATTGAAATGGCATGCTTATGTATGTTTAAATGGTGTTTGAACTCCTTGAATGTGTGCCTATAAGGTTAAAGTGAATAGGTATGAAATGGACTTGTAATGGCTTGATTTTAGGTAAATTTTGGGTTTACACGACTTGGGACACTGGCGTGTGATACAATTGTGTGAGGCACACGACCTGGCGACACAAGCATATGTCATCTGAGGATTTCTTAAGGTTTAAGTCAGTGAGTTACATGGAATAGCACATGGCCTGGCACACGGGCGTGTGGGGTTACTCAGAGAGTTATACGGCCTGACACACGGGCGTGTGACACTGCCTTTAGCGTTGCCCTCCACCACCATGGCAACCAACATGTGCCACCATGAAACTCCACTTTTTTTCTTATTTTCTCTTCTCTCTTCTCCTCTTTTAAGTGAGTGACTGAACCTATATTCTTTTCTTCTCCTCCATTGAACTGCTACTTTTATCGTCGGACCACCACCATAGCACCACCACTGACGGTTGAGATTCTTTCTCCTTTCCTCTTCATCTTCAACCTTCGTTATTCTTTTTAGTCATAAAAAATTTTGCACAATTTATTGTGTTTTAATTCTTAATCCTAAAATTTATTTTCATGAACTTACTTTCAAATAATCCTTTTTTTTTATATCATTCTTTCCCCTTCGGTTCGTGATCAATACAATCCGTCGATCCTCCTGTTTCAACAAAGTGTAATTGTAATGGGTGAGTAGAAATCTCCCTAATTTTTTATTGGTTGAATACTCTTAGAGGGCCATAGTAAATTATTTTCTTATGTATTAACATCTTGTATGTCATATTTATTGAAGGGTCAGTCGATACCAACCCGAGAGATCACTAACGTTGGAATCGAAATCACTAATCCAAGTTATTATTTCTAAGGGTAAATGTTAATGGAAATCGGTACCAACTATCATATCAACCTTAATAACGATTGTTATTAACATAAGATCAACAATTGTCATGATTAGGTAATCTAATTGTTAGATCCACATGTGGACGTTCTTAAAGAGTGATTACACATTAGATCTATGATCAGATGTGGGTTTTAACACTAATAAAAATTAAGACTTGTTTATATTGATAAAAAAAATGTTGTTATTTAAATAATGTTAATTGATGGGGATATTATACGTATCCATAAAGAAAGATAAATTGTCATTATGGATTTTATCAAGTAAGTGTTTCCCAAAGCGTATACATTATGAAAAGCATGTTGTGTTATATTAATGCTTACTATTAATGTAAAAAATATGTATATCTCATTCTCATGTTATATGATTATATGGCATATGTGATATTCATATGAAAATAAAATATGATATTTTGGTACCATGGGTACATATGTGATTTGCATGTTAAACATGTCTGTGTGATTTCAGGTGATTTAGGCCATATCACATGCATGGGGTGGGATATGTGAAAGGTGGAAGTATATGGCAGTTTATCTGCATTAATATGACACTGTTTATGATTTGATTATATGGTGTTTATCTCATTACTGTGACATTGTTCACAATTTGGTGTACTGGATGGATGAGTTCTAGGAAAACTCGATTTTGGTGTGTAGCAGAGATGGGTAGGATTATTTTCCTAAAATTTGCATCTTTTTACAAAATATGCATTCACAAGATCATGCATGATTTACGTATGAAATATTGAGTTTTATGAAACTGATATGTGTATTAGCCCATTTTTGTCCGGGCTATACAAATAGAAAATAAACAAAAACCAAAAATAATAAAGTTTTTTTTTCACAGTCCATTTACAGAAAGCCCAATTAGCCTAAACCAAAATTAACCTATACCCCTTTATACTCGCAGCCTATACACTAAGTACTACCCAAACAAATTTTAACCCAAACCCGATTGGCCCAATCCTAATCTAGCCCGAAAAGCCCAATATCCTAAAGTCCTTCCAGAAACCCTAAAGGTTTCTAAAAAGATTCGCACCGCAAGTCTCAATGCAGGTCTCTCTTTGAGCCACCATCAGCGCCCAATCGCCGCCATGATTCGCGCTAGCAACCTGCAAAAGGAAAGAAAGACCAAGCAGAATAGCAAGAAATCAAAATATTGTACTTTCCGTATATACATTTAGGCTATAAAATCAGAACCAAACAATGTAATCACACATGGATACTATGCAGATATATACAAAGCATACAAAAATTTCTAAGAAAGCAGAGGTGATTTTCCATTGTTATTTTGTTTAAATTTACGCTTCTATTTTTATTTTCATTTTTTTCGCAGAACAGAGAAACACTGAAAAAGAAAATCTTTGTTATTTTTTTTTATTTTTACACAAAATACTATTTTAAAAATAAAAGGGAAAAATTTTACCTGTGATTTGGCCCAAAAGGGATTTCCGGCCTCCGTGTTTGGAGGCGCATGAAGCGCGTGTGGGGCGTGAAACGGTGGCCATAGGCCTGTTGCCGGAGCCCAGGCCGAGGAGGGGAGAGAGCATTTTGAGGCTCTGTTTTTATTTTTTTTTTTAAAAAGGGTTAAAACTGAATTTTTGGGGCTGATTTTTGGCTTATATAGCAGCAAAGAAACGACGTCGTTTTTGCTTAATTCGATAAGCACCAAAACGACGTCGTTTAGGGGAGGATCCGCGTGTTGACCCGAAACCCAGGGAGGATCCGCGTGTTTTTTATAAAGGGGATATTTACCCCTTAGGCCCTTCTGCTTTATTTTGTTTTTAAAATTACATCCAATTTATATTTTCCTTTATTTTAAAATATGGCCCTGGAATGTGGCCTTCTTTTCGATTCGGTCCTTCGGCCATTAAAAGGAAAACAACTGAACGGCGCCGTTTAAGAGATAGGAAAAAATTGCCCGATGGGTCCTTAAAGTGTGGCGCCGGTTCCAGTTTGATCCTTTTTACATTTTATTTAAAATTTTGTTTCTATTTTGATTTAGTCCTGTTATTTTAACTGTTTAAAACCTTATTTTTGTTTTTTTTAATTATTTCAATATTATAAGTTAAATCATTTTTCTTATATATCATTTATGTATTATTTGTTTTAAAACCTTGTATATATAAATTTGTTTAAATACATACTATTTTTATATATATTATGTATTATTTTAAATTATATATTATATAATATTTTAAATTGATTCATTAAAGTAAAAGTTTTTCTTATATTGTGTATTTACTTTTTTTTTAAAACATGTATATCATTTCATATAAATATATATATTAAACTGTTTTATTATGCATTTGTTATAAGTTATCCTTTATATTTTGTATATATTTAAAGTTTTCATATATATATATATATATATATATATATTATTTTACTTAAAATACATTAATTATTTTATATAAATCTATATATATTAACCCTTTTTTTTTAAAAAATATCATGTACCCCTTTTCTTTTACTGTTTTTTTAATTCTTAATTTAAATACCTCTTTTATTTTGTTATTTTATCTCATTATTTAATCTCGTACATAAAAGTTGGTATTCATTTCTTCGTTTTATGTTTTACATATTTTTGAAATTGTTATGTTTACCTTATATCTCATTTGTCTTGTAATATATTAATGTTATATTTGACTCAAGTCATTGTTTAAAAAAAAAAACATATATTTCATTTAATTGAAAAGTTTTTCTTAAATAAGGCAATGTCTGGTGTTTAGAAATTCGGGAAATAGTGCCCTAACGGGCTGGGTTGCGATTTTCTGTTTGACTAAATAACTAAATATCCTTTTAATAAATTTTCAAAATCATGAGATGATTTTAGTTACGAGGATTTGAAACATCGTCTCCTAACGTGCTTGATGTAATGTTTGTATTCTTTCGGAACAAAGGAATCTCAAGCTTCAACTTAAATTATTCAAGTTTTAAAAAAGGGATCATGTTTTCAAATCTTTTCGAATTTTCGACATTATGACAAAAAACTAATCAATTCGGTACTGATTTTGGGCGTTACGAGGGTGCTAATCCTTCCTCGTATGTAACCCACTCCCGAACTTGTTTTCTTGAATTTCGTAGACCAAAATCAATGTTTCTAAATGAAACGTTTTATAAGGTGATCCAATCACACCTAAAAAGATTGGTGGCGACTCCCATTTTCATTTTTAAAAGTCGACTCCGATTTTCCAAAATAAAAAAATGGTTTCGAACAGCTTGGTGACTCCACTGGGGACAAATAAGATATCAAGTGGTAAAATTGATTATTTTCTATCCTTTTGTCGAAGTTTGGAAATTTGATTTGAAAAATTATGATCTTTTTGCATATGTTTGCATCATTGCATATGATTGTTATTTTTCTCGCACACATTGCATTTGCATGGTCGTTGTGGTCACACTCTTAAGTGGGAGTGAGAAACTATGCCTTCGTGAGGTTTTCACCTCCGTGCAGGATAGTGGATCACTTCCGGGATACATCCGTACCTATGACTTCGTGAGATTTTCATCTCTATGCAGCCATAGGGAAATGTATTCCCCTAAACTGAACTCGATCCATATGAGCCTATAATGGGTGAGGATCGAGGAATTTTTTGGTTCGGGTACCTCAACTTTAGGGCTAAACCACACGTAGAAGACATAAGTGCCCACCCTAGGTAGAGCTATGTTAAACCTTAGTGGTCACCCAGATATGTGTTTATCTTATTTGCTTTATGTTCTATTTCATGATACTAACTTGTTGTGTTTTTTTTTGGTGCATGTCATCTCATATTTTAAAAAGGTATCGATTCACGGTCAGTTACTAAATTAGAAAGCTGGTTATGGAGAACGAATTTGTGGGAAACAATGCGATTGTCCATAAATGGTCAGAGGAAACACAACTAGCAAAAGGAGATAGCCTACCCGAAGGATACATTTCAGAATTACAGGACTACACTCGCATCAGTGTGACGCAGAATAATCTCTAGGAGATAAAGGAAATATGGGATCGATGGAGTAACGAGACCAATTAATTGTTCTACAACAACTATGGGGATTTGTCGTACTTGCTTGACATAAAGATAGATGAATAATTGTTTCGAGCCATCACTCAATATTGGAACCCTGCGTATAGTTGCTTTACATTTGGAAAGGCCGATATGGTATCCACAGTCGAGGAATATTTAGCTTTGTTGCGTTGCCCAGGATTCGAGTTGATAAAGTTTACTCAAGGGCTGCTTGTGCTCCAACTTTTGTAAGGAAATTGATTAATATCATGGGGATGAGCGAATAGTGGGTCTCACCTAGAATCAAGTAAAAAGGTGAGTGTAAGTGCATTCCATGGAAGATTTTGAAGGATTTAATTCTAACTCATCCTGATGAGAAAAAGAAGATTGATGTTTTTACCTTAAGTATATATGGATTGGTGATTTTCCTTAAGGTATTGGGATTTGTGGATGAAGCTATTTTAGATCTTTTTAATCGACTTGACAAGTAGGTTACACCTGTTCCTACAATCTTGGCTGAGACATTTCGATTATTGAATGCATGTAGAAAAGCTGGTGAAGGAAGGTTCATAGGATGTGCATAGTTACTGTTGGTTTGGTTCCACAGTCATTTTTGGACAGTGGATAAAGTTTCCTATCAGGTTTTTCTCAAGAATTACTCTCCTTTAAAAGAGATTGTGGTAGTACCACGGAGAGATGACGTATCAAAAGAAAATTGGATAGCGCTTCTCTGAAATCTCCAAGAAAATGGCGTTGAGTGGCGAGCTCCTTGGTTGGTTCCCGATGAAATTTTGTACCGATGTGGGAGTTTTGATTGGGTCCCACTACTTGGAATTTGGGGAGCTGTTGGATATACACCTTTGCTCGTGCTAAGGTAGTATAGGTCAAGGCAATTCATATCGGCAACACATGGATTGGCTCAATGTGAGTTTTCATACAAAGGAGATCGTTATAAGAAACTGGTTAAGGAGATTTTTGGTGTTTGGAAACAGACTTGCCGCATGAAAATAGTGGATGTGTGCCTAGTGACAACTACAGAATATACGGGATGGTGGAGTAGGAGAGTTAATGACAATATCCCTGTGCCAAGTTTAGAAGGCGCTTGACCGATCGAAGAGTACTTACAAATGGTCCCATTAGAGTTAGATATCATAAAGCAAGATTTCGAAAGGAAGAGCTCAGAGTTTGGAAAACAGATAGAAAAGTTGGAAGAAGAAAAAATGCATCTAAGATTAGACGTGGATATTCAGAAACTAGAGGTCGAAAAATTAAGGAAAGAGAAGAGGAAGATTGAGGAAGATCGAGATGATTTAAAGACAGAATATAAGAAGATTCAGCTGTCGATAAAAAGAGCCAGGTTGGGGAAGACTTTGAAACAGTGGCAACAAGAGATTCGAGAGGAAAAGGCCAAACCTGATCGTTGAGAGAGGAAATTCCAAGAAATACAGGTGCAAAACTAGGCCCAAGAAAGGAGTTTGGCGGAGAGTCAGAAGGAGAAATGTGGATTAAAAGCTAAAGTGGCGGAACTGGGACAGTCTCTGCATCTCTATCGAAGTCGTAATTCTGCGATTGAGTTAAAGTCAAGTCTGAACAAGATTGAGGAAATGAAGGGTAAGATTGAAGGGTTAGAGTCGGCATTGCAAAATTGTGAACTCCGGATCAAGCATCTTGAAGCAAGAGAAGAGCATTGGAAAGAAGAGCTTTAATATTTTCAAGATCAAGTCAGAAATAGGGATTACCTCATGGGTGAAGCCATAGCTCAGATTCGAGAGGTAGCTGATCATCTACAGACCTTGGTGGTGGAGGCTGATACATTGAGCACAAAGTATGAGCTACAGTCCGATCATGGTCAAGAGTTAGCCTTGTTGTTTAGTAAAGTTAAGACTTTGGGCATTAGGGTAAAAGCATATTTGTAGCCCGTTTTATGTAAAGAATTTTGTTTTCTAATAAAGTTTTCTAAATGAAATTGAATCAGTATCGATGCTTTTTTGCATTCATGCATTTGCATTACATCATATGCATTTAAATCTATAGAACGACCCTAATTAGTAGAAATTATTATAGAGAGAGAGAGGAAAGAAAGATCTAGAAACTACACACCATTACGATACACGCGCCAAGACAAAGAACATGGATCAAAGATTTGAACAGCTCCAAAAGGACATGCAAGATCAGTTGCAAGAGCAGTTGGCAAAGATGCAATAGGATATGAGAGAACAAATGATGGAGTCCCAGAAGAATATGATGTCTCAAATGGCCCAACTGCTGACTCAGGAAATGGATAAAGGAAAGGGCCCTATGGCTATTACTGGAGAGGATAATGAGGATTATCCTCTGGGTTTTACCCCACCACATGTGCAAGTACAACCTGAGGCACATCCTCGAAGGTTGTCTGTCACAATAAGACCTCAACGAGGTCAAGTTGATACTGAAATGCCCATGAATTTCCAGGTTGGATTGGGATCTAACCCAGGAGAAAACCCAGCTAATCCTATTCTCCCTAATCTAGACATAACCGAGAGGGAAGAGATGAGAATTGAATCCTCAAGACAGCTAGAGGACTGTTGCAGATGGTTAGAAGAGAAGTTCAAGGCTTTAGAAAATGCTGATAGTCATCATGGAATTGATGCTAAAGATTTGAGCTTGGTCCCAGATTTGGTGCTTCCTCATAAATTCAAGATGCCAGAATTCGAGAAGTACAATGGGACAAGTTGCCTTGAAGCCTACATCACTATGTTTTGTAGGCGGATGACCAATTATGTTAATAATGATCAACTGTTGATCCATTGTTTCCAAGATAGTCTGGTTGGGGTAGCATCTAGGTGGTATAACCAACTAAATTGTGCTAGGATTAGCTCCTGAAGAGACCTAGCGCAAGCTTTTATGAAGCAATACAATCATGTGACGGACATGACGCCAGATAGAATCACTCTGCAAAACATGGAAAAGAAGCCAAATGAAAGCTTCAGGCAATATGCGCAAAGATGGAGGGAAGTTGTAATGCAAGTTCAGCCACCGCTCCTAGAAAAGGAGACTACAATACTCTTTATCAACACTTTGAAGGCCCCATTCATTACCCATATGATAGGGAGTACCATTAAGAGCTTTGCTGCTATAGTAATAGCAGGTGAAATGATCGAAAATGCCATAAGAGGTGGCAAGATTGAAGGGGAAACTGTTAAGAGATCAGCTCCGAGGAGGAAAGATAATGAGGTGAATAACACGAGTGCATATTACTCGAAGTCAATTACCGTTAGCCAGTCGAAAGTAACTACCGCTGGGCAACAAGGTTCGCAAAGGCATGAATCTGGTACACAGCAAAACTCTGAAAAGCTCCAATTTACGCCCATCTCGATGACTTATAAGGAACTATATCAAAGTTTGTTCGACGCACACGTGGTGCCCCCCTTTTATCTAAAACCGTTGCAGCCCCCGTATCCCAAATGGTATGACTCGAACGCTCAATGTGACTACCACATGGGAATACCGGGACATTCAATAGAAACTGCACTGCTTTCAAGAAAATAGTGGAAAGACTCATTAAAATGGGGATTGTAAAATTTGATGATACCCCTAGTGTAGAAAACCCGTTACCCAACCATGGAGACGAGGGGGTAAATACAATTGGGAAAAATACTGTGGGAAGGATTAAGGAAGATATCGCTGAAGTAAGGACCTCATTGAAGATGGTTTGGAAAGAAATATGGGAAGAGGAATGATAACATCAGATTCTGAGAAAGAATGCGAAGGAATAAGGAACTACTGTGAGTTCCACAAGGTAGAGGGGCATGAGATCTAGGAATGCATTAAGTTTAGGGTCTTAGTGCAAAGCCTCATGGACAATAAAGAAATAGAGTTTTATGAGGAAGGCTTAGATGAAAGAAATGTATGCACGACAGAAGGAGAGTTGACAAATCCAAAGGTTAACTACCCGAGGATAATCATCTCTCGACCAAAAAGCACTGAGGGCGGAGCACAAATGGCGCCAAAGGTCGTAATTCAAAAACCTATTTCTTTTCCTTACAAGGATAACAAAATGGTACCTTGGAATTACGATTGTAATGTGATGATATCGGGAGGAAAAAACATGACTAGTACTTCCAAGAAGGTCCAAAGTGAGGGATCCTACACGCATAGTGGAAGGCGATATGACTCGGTAAATGACAGAGCTGAGCCAGTGAAAACAAAGACCTTAACAGTTAAGCGGGAAAAAGGGGCTGAGGCACTTATCAATGAGCCTGTAAAAGAAGAAGAAGCTAAAGAATTTTTGAAATTCTTAAAGCATAGTGAATACAGCGTAGCAGAGCAATTGCGCAAACAACCAGCTCGTATATCGGTGTTAGCTTTGCTTTTGAGCTCAGAAGTACATAGCAAAGCATTGATGAATGTACTAAATGAAACCTTTGTTACTAACGACATATCTGCCAACAAGTTGGATCGTCTAGTTAGTAACATAAGTGCTGACAACTTTATCTATTTTAATGATGATGAAATTCCACCTGGTGGTATCGGATCGACCAAGGCTCTGCACATCACTACTCGCTGCAAAGGATATACTCTACCTAGTGTGCTAGTTGATAATGGATCTACTTTGAATGTCTTACCTTTGTCTACACTGAATAGATTGCCTATAGACAGTTCTCACATGAAAACATGACATAGCATAGTGAGAGCATTTGATGGCACGGAGAGAAAAGTGATGAGAAGGATTGACATACCATTGATGATTGGACCAAACACATATGAAGTAGATTTTTTGGTAATGGACATCAAGCCCTCCTATAATTGCTTATTGGGAAGGCCCTGGATACATTCGGCGAGAGCGGTGCCCTCATCTTTGCACCAAAAGTTGAAATTAGTAATAAAAGGACGGCTGGTTACTATAAATGCGAAGGAGGACATCATAGCGATAGTTACCAATGACGCGCCCTATGTAGAGGCGAATGAGGAGGCAGTTGAATGCTCTTTCCGATCTTTAGAATTCGACAATGCAACATTCATTTTGGAAGGAAATGAAGTGCCGTTGCCCAAGATATCCAAAACCACGAGAATGGGTTTACAAATGATGGTGGGAAAAGAAGCCTTACCAGGAAAAAGATTGGGTAGATATCTCCAAGGAGGGACTCAAGTTCCAATACTAAAAGAGAAAAGAGACCATTTTGGCTTGGGTTTCAGGTTAGATCATAGGCAGAGGAGGAAGGAAATAGAGAAACGACAAGAAAGAAGAAGGGCACGGTTGAGTGGAAAAGAAGTTGAGTAGGAATTGATGACGTTCCCTCACATATCCCAAACTTTTTTATCAGGAGGATAATTCACCCTGAGAGAGGGTTGCTTGAAAATGAAAGTCATCACATCAATGCCATATACGAGGAAGAGACTGAACAAAAAAATCTGGAGAGCATTCGTCCTTATGAATCGGGAAGCTTCTTAAACAACTGGACTGCAGAAGAATTTCCTGTAGTCTTTAGAAATTATACAGAGTAATATTCAAAACGCTCTTGTTGCTCTAAAGCATAGGAGTAATAAGATTTTATTTATGAAATAGGCTCATGTTCAGACATTTTGTTTCAATAAAATACACATTTTTTATCAATTCAAGCAAATATTCTTTCATACCGATAAATATCCTTTTGACTTTTTAATTTCTTTCTAAATTTTTCATGTCATTCATAAACATGTAAATAGTCATTCTTAAATTCATTCATTCTTTGTACATTCTTTTGTACCCACTGCAGGTCCCTAGATATCAATGACATGAGCAATGATACTACAAATCCTGAATTCCCTTTTGAGCAAGATATGTGTTTAGAGAAACCTCAGGATTTTGAAGGTGACAGGGATTGTGACGTGTCTCTAGATTTGTTAAGAATGGTAAAGCGAGAAGAAAATTTTGCCCCATAAGGAAGTGGTGGAAAATGTAACCTTGGAGGAAGGTAAGGTAGTCAAAATTGGAACGTGCATAACTCAAGAAACAAGGCAAGGCCTAGTTGAGTTACTGTGGGAATTCAAAGACGTCTTTGCATGGTCATACCAAGATATGCCTGGGTTAAGTACTGATATTGTAGTATATTGCCTTCCCATAAGAGAGGATTGTAAGCCAGTCCAGCAAAAGCTACGAAGGATGAGGCCTGATATGGTACTAAAGATAAAGGAGGAAGTTAATAAGTAGTTTGATGCTGGTTTTCTACAGGTGGTTAAATACTCAGAGTGGGTTGCCAATATTGTTCCTATCTTTAAGAAAGATGGAAAGGTTCGGATGTGTGTAGACTACAGGGATTTGAATAAGGCCAGCCTGAAGGACAATTTTCCCTTGCCTCACATTGACACGTTCATGGATAATACGGCGGGATACTCATTGTTCTCTTTCATGGACGGTTTCTCTGGATACAATCAGATAAAGATGCATCCTAAGGATATGGCTAAAACTACTTTCATAACGTTATGGGGTACCTTTTACTATAAAGTGATGCCGTTCGGGCTAAAGAATGCAGAGGCAACATATCAAAAGGCTATGGTGACCTTATTTCATGACATGATGCACAAAGAGATTGAGGTATATGTTGATGACATGATTGCTAAATCTCAAACAGAAAAAGAACACATCAAAGTCTTGAAGAAGTTGTTCTTGAGATTGAGGAAATTTCAATTGAAGCTCAACCCAGCGAAGTGTACCTTTGGAGCTAGGTTAGGGAAGCTACTATGCTTCGTAGTCAGTGAAAGAGGAATAGAGGTTCACTCAGATAAGGTCAAAGCTATACAAGAATTACCTCCACCGCGCACTCAGAATGAAGTTCAAGGTTTCCTGGAAAAGTTAAATTACATTGCTTGGTTCATTTCACAATTAACTGAGAAATGTGATCCCATATTTCGCCTTATTAAGAAGTAAAACCAGGGAACTTGGGACGCTGAATGCCAGAATGCTCTTGATAAAGTCAAGTAATATTTGTCAAATGCTCCAGCTATCTCCGCCTAGTCCAGATAGACCGTTAATACTGTATTTGTCAGTGTTCAGTAATTCTATGGGATGTGTGCTGGGTCAACATGATGAAACAGGAAGAAGAGAGAGGGCGATATACTACCTCAGCAAGAAATTCACTGAGTGTGAGATGGGATACTCGCCGATGGAGAAATTGTGTTGTGCCTTGATTTGGGCAACCCAAAGATTGAGGCAATACATGCTATATCATACCACCTAGCCAATTTCGAAACTTAATCCATTAAAGTATATGATGGAGTCAACTGCTCTGAATGGGAAGATAACAAGGTGGCAAATTTTGCTTTTTGAGTTTGATATAGTCTATGTGAATCAAAAGACTGTAAAAGGAAGCGCAATAGCAGAATTTTTGGCTAGCAGAGCTTTAGAAGATTATGAACCTCTGAGCTTTGATTTCCCCAATGAAGAGTTGATGTATGTGGCAACTACTGAAGAGTATCCATGGAAGCTGAACTTTGATAGAGCATCAAATGCTGTGGGAAATAGAATTGGGGCAGTCTTGGTATCCTCAAATGGATATCATTATCCATTCACATGCAAATTGGATTTTGATTGCACAAACAATATGGCCGAGTATGAAGCATGCATCATGGGAATTCGGGTAGCCATAGAGCGCAAAGTTAGAACACTGGAAGTATATGGAGACTCCGCATTAGTGATCTACTAGCTCAAGGGTGAATGGGAGACAAGAGACCCCAAATTGATTAATTATCAAAGGATAGTTTTGGGGCTAATTGAGGAGTTTGATGACATCACTTTCAATTATCTCCCACGAAATGAAAACCAGATGGTAGATGCTTTGGCAACTCTGGCTTCCATAATTAAAGTGAACAAAGAAGGGGATGTCAGACCTATTCAGATGAGTATTTTTGAGGTTCCAGCTTATTGTTGCGACATGGAAGAAGAGGAAAAGGATGACCACCATTGGTATTAGGATATATTGTGATACGTAAGAAATCATGAATACCCTGAGCAAGCAACTGAGAATGACAAAAGAACATTAAGGAGGTTAGCCTGTGACTTGTTTTAGAAGGGGATATCTTGTACAAAAGAAGGAAAGATCAAGTGCTCTTGAGATGTGTTGACACTGTGGAAGCTAGAAAAATCTTGGAAGAAGTGCATGAAGGTGTTTGTGGGACACATGTTAATGGTTTCACAATGGCTAGACAAATCATGAGGTTTGGATATTATTGGTCTACCATGGAAGGAGATTGTATCAACTATGCCAACAGATGTCATAAATGCCAGATTTATAGGGATAAGATTCATGTACCACTTTCACCTTTGCATGTTATGACTTCTCTATGGCCTTTTTCCATGTGGGGCATGGATGTCATTGGGTCGATCTCACCGAAAGCTTCGAATGGGCATCGTTTCATTTTTGTGGTTATCAACTACTTCACGAAATGGGTGGAGGTTGCTTCGTACGCAAACATTACTAAGTCAGCGGTTAGTCGGTTCTTGAAAAAAGAGATCATTTGTCGGTATGGAATGCCTGAGAGGATCATATCAGACAATGCACTGAACTTGAACAACAGTATGATAGCAAAAGTCTGCAGTCAGTTCAAGATCAAACATCACAACTCATCTCCGTATCTCCCAAAAATGAATAGGGCAGCAGAGGCGGCCAATAAAAACATCAAGAAGATAGTGGGGAAAATGACTGAGACTTATAGAGATTAGCATGAGAAACTACCATTCGCACTTTATGCCTATCAAACTTCTGTCAGAACCTCTACTGGGGCAACTCCTTTCTCATTGGTCTATGGGATGGAGGCAGTATTACCTATTGAAGTAGAAATACCTTCTCTTCGAATTTTGTCAGAAATAAAACTGGATGGAGCAGAATGGATTCAATCGAGATATGATCAATTGAACTTGATTGAAGAAAATAGGCTAAGGGCTATTCGTCGTTGTCAGATGTATCAGAAGCGAATGATACGAGCTTATGACAAAAAAGTGCATACCATGATTCTTCTGTCTATCAATAACTGCGTGCATTGCGCGATGGATGTGAAGAAGTAGACCATTATCTCGGCAATAATGAGCCAAGGTAGTATTTGCAGTGAACCCACCTGTTAAGTAGTCGTGCATTACGATAGGAACTCCCAATTCTCTAGCACACACGGCCCTTTTGATCATTTCTTCACATGTACCTGCAGTAGCATTCAAGTAATGCCCTTTGATTTCACCTGTTTCAGCCTGTGATTTATAAATTGCTTCGGCACAAAATAAGAAACGGTCTCTCCAGCGCATAAATGGTTGGGAGTTCACATTCTCATCATCTTTGGTAAAATCAAGCCCGCCACGTAGACATTCATAAACTGCTCTACCGTAGTTCTTAGCGGATAACCCCAATTTAGGTTTAATAGTACATCCTAATAGGGGGCGACCATACTTGTTCAATTTATCTCTTTCAACCTGGATGCCATGAGGCGGGCCTTGGAAAATTTTAATATAAGTAGTAGGGACTTGCAGATCCTCTAGACGTAGAGCGCGCAGGGCTTTGAACCCAAATACATTACCCACAATGGAAGTAAACATGTTAGTAACAGAACCTTCTTCAAAAAGGTAGGAAGTGGCTTATGTGGTTGTGTTCCCATTCCCGATAGTTTCTTTAAGTCGTAGGCTTGATTTGATCTTTTGTAACTCATGAAGTGAATTTTCTTCTTGCCTTATTGCCTTGAGTTCTATTGTGGTATAAGTAAGGCATTGGGTAAGCAGCGGAGGTACGTGAAGAGGTGTCTGCGCAGTCCGGATCCTTTATTGTGGTAAGGGACATCCGGTTCCCTTGGGGGATGGATCTAGAAAAATTCACCTATCCTAATAACAAAAAAACCTGACTTGAACGATCCTGTATTAAGAGCTAAATTAGCTAAAGGTATGGGTCATAATTATTATGGGGAACCCGCATGGCCCAATGATCTTTTATATATTTTTCCAGTAGTAATTCTCGGTACTATTGCTTGTAACGTGGGCTTAGCGGTTCTAGAACCTTCAATGATTGGTGAACCCGCGGATCCATTTGCAACTCCTTTGGAAATATTACCTGAATGGTATTTCTTTCCCGTATTTCAAATACTTCGTACAGTACCTAACAAGTTATTGGGTATTCTTTTAATGGTTTCAGTACCCGCGGGATTACTAACAGTACCGTTTTTGGAAAATGTTAATAAATTCCAAATGGTTTAGGTCTTCCTCACTCCGGAAAGAGAAAGATCATTCAGGTATACGGAATTTACCCCCTCTATGGTCTCAGTACCTCATTCATCAGTTGCATAAAGGTACTCGGTGCGTGCATGGGTGAGACCGAACGGCATCACGAGCCACTCATACGGGCCCTCCTTTGTGCTGAAGGCCGTCAATGAAGCAAATTCAATAAAGCAACAACTAGTACCATAAAGAAGTGGCCATAAACTGGAGAGTCTTGACCAATTTGAAAGATCATTTAATATAGTTGAAATAACTGAATTTTCGGTTGTTCGATCAAGTAAGGGAAATTCGATGGAATTCATACTCAATGTTATTATTATTTTGACTTTTTTCTTTCTTTTTATTATCTGAATATTCAGAAACTAAGACCATTCCAATGCTCCTTTTTGCCATGCATAAACTGAACCAACAATTAGGATAAGCATCAAAATGAAAGCTTCTATGAATACGGGTACCCCCAATACATCGAAACTCATTGCCCATGGATAAAGAAAAACCGTTTCAACATCAAAAACAACAAAAACTAGAGAAAACATATAATAATGGATTCGAAATTGTAACCAAGCATCGCTCATTGGTTCTATACCCGATTCATAACTAGAAAGTTTTTCTGGACCCTTTCTAATCGGGGCTAAAACTCCAGAAACAAGAAATGCCAAAATAGGAATAGCACTTGATATTATTAGAAATGCCCAGAAAATATCATATTCGTAAAGCAGAAATATAGACGAACTCCTATGAACGTGAAAAATAGATCGAATTAGTCACTTCGACCTGGAATTCATTGTCGAGGGAGACCTTGTACTGAAAAAGATTCTTCCCATACAAAAGGATTTTAGAGGAAAATGGATGCCAAATTGGGAAGGGCCATATGTGGTGAAGAAAGCTTTCTCTGGAAGTGCACTAATTTTGACCGAAATGGATGGGATAAACTTACCCAATCCTGTAAATTCAGATTCAGTTAAGAAATATTTTGCTTGAAAGGAGAAGAGGCCAAGGTGAAAACCTGCAAAAGGCGCTTTGAGACTTTTAAAAAAAAAAAGGAGAGGCCAAGATGAAAACCTGCAAAGGGCGCCTTGAGACCAAAGGGGATTTTGAGTTGAACACCTGAAAAGGGCGGCTCAAATTTGGAAGGGCATGTAGTGATCTTGCTATACCTGAATCAACAAGAAACGAAGCAGGTTACATTTTAGGGTATCAACAAAAGTACTTTGGGCCTTCTAAGCACATGTTAAGTTCAAGACAGTCTTCACGGAGTTTGTATATAAAAGCTCAAGCTGCGATATCTAAGGCGCCTGGTTGTTGTCCTATTCATGTTAAAATTTACTATCTTTGGATTCCTTTTTTCTCAAAGATATTTTCCTATTTAATTTCCTTTATATCTACTATTCGACTCCAAATTATTTCCAAGATCAATTTATTTGTTGTCCATTATTCATAAGCATGTTGCATTGAAATAATGATTGATGAACTAATAATATATTCACAAAAAAAGTTTTGCATATTACTCTAGAAATTTCTAGATAATACAAGAGACTGAAACAGGAAAATTACTTAAGAATTCCCATGTGTAAGGGTCGGAGGTACTTGAGAAAATTAATTATCTCTTCTGTCCAAATGGTGATTGGACAAATTAAGCAATATCAATCCTAAAAGAAGATCATTTCAAACATCTCTAGTGGGTCATAACATTTGGGGAATGGTATAGAAAAGATTCAAAGCATATGAGCAGAATATGATTGATACTTCGGGAAGAACAAAGATGAAACCCTGATGAATAGATGAGTGATAGAAATCATTCTCATAACATTTTTGCATCGTAGTATGTTTAATTAGGAGCATTTGACTCATTTCAATCATGGCATCCTAATCATTAGGCATAAGCATATACCCATTCTACAGGTTATGTCCTCTAGGGGACAATGTAGATCGCAGATAGTAGATCAGACAATCCCTGAGTTTGCAAGGAGCAGATCGAAGATTGAAGATCTAATATCCTTGAGTTTGTAAGGAGCAGTTTGAAGACAGCAAATCTAGCAATCCCTGAGTTTGCAGGGAGCAGATCAAAGATAGCAGATCTGGCAATCCCTGAGTTTGCAGGGAGTAGATCGAAGATAGCAGATTTGGCAATCCCTGAGTTTGCAGGGAGCAGATCGAAGATAGTAGATCTGACAATCCCTGAGTTTGTAGGGGGCAGATTGAATATCGAAGATATTAGTTTGGCATCCCTGAGTTTGCAGTGGAACAGACTAAAGATAGCAGATCTTGTCTTCCTGAGTTTGCAGTGAAGCAGATTGAAGATATCAGCATGGCATCCTTGAGTTTGCAGTGGAGCAGGCTGAAGATAGCGGATCTTGACTTCCTGAGTTTACAGCAAAGTAGATCGAAGATATCAGCATGGCGTCCCTGAGTTTGCAGTAGAGCAGGTTAAAGACAGTAGATATTGCCTTCCTGAAGTTGCGGTGAAGCAGATTGAAGCCGTCACTCATAGTCCAATACCTCTAAAATTACAGATGAGTTGGAAGATATTAGAAGAAGACGAGGACCAAGAAGTCAGGACTCGACAAGACCGGGCAAAATTGGTTCTTTTATAGTCTTTGCTCTATTCCTGTTACACAGCAATGAGCAAAGAGGGGCAGTTATATTAGCCCATTTTTGCCCGGGTTATACAAATAGAAAATAAACAAAAACCAAAAATAATAAAGTTTTTTTTTTCACAGTCCATTTACAGAAAGCCCAATTAGCCTAAACCAAAATTAACCTATACCCTTTTATACCCGTAGCCTATACACTAAGTACTACCCAAACAAATTTTAACCCAAACCCGATTGGCCCAATCCTAATCTAGCCCAAAAAGCCCAATATCCTAAAGACCTTCCAGAAACCCTAAGGGTTTCTGAAAAGATTCGCGCAGCAAGCCTCAACGTAGGTCTCTCGTCGAGCCACCATCAGCGTCCGATCGCCGTCATGATTCGTGCTAGCAACCTGCAAAAGGAACGAAAGACCGAGCAGAATAGCAAAAAATCAAAATATTGTACTTTCTGTTTATACATTTAGGCTATAAAATCAGAACCAAACAATGTAATCACACATGAATACTACGCAGATATATACAAAGAATACAAAAATTTCTAAGAAAGCAGAGGTGATTTTCCATTGTTATTTTGTTTAAATTTACGCTTCTATTTTTATTTTCATTTTTTATTTCGCAAAACAGAGAAACACCGGAAAAGAAAATCTTTGTTATTTTTTTTATTTTTACACAAAAAACTATTTTAAAAATAAAAGGGAAAAATTTCACCTGTGATTTGGCCCAAAAGGGATTTCTGGCCACCGTGTTTAGAGGCGCGTGAAGCGCGTGTGGCGCGTGAAACGGTGGCCATAGGCCTGTTGCCGGAGCCCAGGCCGAGGAGGGGAGAGAGCATTTTGAGGCTCTGTTTTTATTTTTTTTTTAAAGGAGGTTAAAACTAAATTTTGGGGGCTGATTTTTGGCTTATATAGCAGCAAAGAAACGACATCATTTTTGCTTAATTTGATAAGCACCAAAACGACGTCGTTTAGGGGAGGATCCGCGTGTTGACCCGAAACCTGGGGATGATCCGCTTGTTTTTTATAAAGGGGATATTTACCCCCTAGGCCATTCTGCTTTATTTTGTTTTTAAAATTACATCCAATTTATATTTTCCTTTATTTTGGCCTTCTTTTCGATTCAGTCCTTCGGCCATTAAAAGGCAAACAACTGAACGGCGCCGTTTAAGAGATAGGGAAAAATTGCCTGATCGGTCCTTACAGTGTGGCGCCCGTTCCAGTTTGATTCTTTTTACATTTTATTTAAAATTTTGTTTCTATTTTGATTTAGTCTTGTTATTTTAACTGTTTAAAACCTTATTTTTGTTTTTTTTAATTATTTCAATATTATAAGTTAAATCATTTTTCTTATATATCGTTTATATATTATTTGTTTTAAAACCTTGTATATATAAATTTGTTTCAATACATACTATTTTTATATATATTATGTATTATTTTAAATTATATATTATATAATATTTTAAATTGATTCATTAAAGTAAAAGTTTTTCTTATATTGTGTATTTACTTTCTTTTTTTTAAAAAAAAATATGTATATCATTTCATATAAATATATAGTAAACTGTTTTATTATGCATTTGTTATAAGTTATCCTTTATATTTTGTATATATTTAAAGTTTTCATATATATATATATATATATATATATTATTTTGCTTAAAATACATTAATTATTTTATATAAATATATTAACCTTTTTTTTAAATATCATTTACCCCTTTTCTTTTACTTTTTTTTTTAACTCTTGATTTAAATACCCCTTTTATTTTGTTATTTTATCTCATTATTTAATCTCGTACATAAAAGTTGGTATTCATTTCTTCGTTTTATGTTTTACATATTTTTTAAATTGTTATGTTTACCTTATATCTCATTTGTCTTGTAATATATTAATGTTATATTTTACTCAAATCATTGTTTAAAAAAAACATATATTTCATTTAATTGAAAAGTTTTTCTTAAATAAGGCAATGTCTGGTGTTTAGAAATTCGGGAAATAAGGCCTTAACGTGCTGGGTTGCGATTTTCCGTTTGACTAAATAACTAAATATTCTTTTAATAAATTTTCAAAATCATGAGATGATTTTAGTTACGAGGATTTGAAACATCGTGTCTTAACGTGCTCGATGTGATGTTTGTATTCTTTCAGAATAAAGGAATCTCAAGCTTCAACTTAAATTATTCAAGTTTAAAAAAGGGATCATGTTTTCAAATCTTTTCGAATTTTCGACATTATGACAGAAAACTAATCAATTCGGTACCGATTTTGGGCGTTACGAGGGTGCTAATCCTTCCTCATACGTAACCGACTCCCGAACTTGTTTTCTTGAATTTCGTAGACCAAAGTCAATATTTCTAAATAAAACGTTTTATAAGGTGATCCAATCACACCTAAAAAGATTGGTGGCGACTCCCATTTTCATTTTAAAAAGCCGACTCCGTTTTTCTAAAATAAAAAAATGGTTTCGAACAATATGATTATTATGATTGTATAACGTGTATGTTTATATGTATGTGATTGCATTTAGGTTAATCTCACACTGAGATTTATAGCTCATCCCCTTAAGTTTTCTAATTTTACAGATAACCCCAAGGCTAGTATTTGACGACAACATTTGGAGGAGTTTCTCAGAATTCTTTTTAAATTAACGTTATTTTATTTTATTTTGGTATTTTGGGTTTGTAATAAGTTTGAGTATGAACTATGGCATGAGACTTTATTTTGGGGATTTTTCATTTTGATTCGCATAAATTGTTTGCAAAACAATGAGTTTTAAAAACTGCATATATTGGTATTTGATAAGATTATGCATGAAACTTGGTTTTCATTAAAACTTGACAAAATCACTATTTTCTACTTTGACAATGAGAAATGAGTTTTAGACAAAAATACGACTTTTTTTTTTGAGATTTTAAACATGTTTATTTGTAGTTTATTGAATTTACATGAAATATCAAATTTTTAACAAAATATGGCTTTAGTAAAATTTTTCATTGAGATCCTTATAAAAATATGTCAATTTTCCATTGCAATGCTGAGAGATGAGTTTTTATAAAATTAGACTTCGTTTTCAAAATTACTAATGATTACAAACGAGATTTCTAAAGGTATTTGATTTATGAAATTAACATGTTTTTCTTGAATAATGATGAATAACCAAGTTTTTAGTTTTGAATAATGATCAAACTTTTACAAATAAAATATCGAAGTCATTGATTTCTAAAATTCTCGATTTCACTAGTTTGAAATGATTTACAAAAATGGTTTAAAAAGTACATTTGAAAACTACGAAAGATTTTCTAAGCCATTCCGATGGCCAATGTAACTTTCTGAATTTGGCCATAACGATTGAGTTGGGTTTGGGGTGTGATATATAGGGGATGGTCATTTTACAAACTTTTGGAATGATAATTGGATTTTTCCGGTAGGTCTACTCAGAGCGTTCGATAGAGGCACAGAACAACCAGATGATACTTTACGTGTTTGTGATGTAGTGGATGAGAACGGTAGCTAGGATTGGCCTCAATTATGGGGCGCTCTCCCAGATCATATTGTGTTGCAAATAGTAGCTCTGTTGCCTCCTTTAATTATGCAAGACCAGATCAACTATCATGGAGATGGGTGACAAGGAATAATCTTTCATTGGCAGAGACTTATAGAGGTATTCACCAACTTGGCTCGGTTAATAATTCTAGTGTTTGGAATTCGATTTGGAAAATCAAGATGCCTCAAAAGGTTAGGGTGTTTTGGATTACGTGGAAGAACATATTACCGAGTAATGGTGAGAGAGTAATGAGACATATGGCGAATGAAAAACATTGTCCAAGATGTAGCAATGTATACGAACTGTGGATCCATGTTGTTTGGAATTGCAACTTTTCTAAGACTGTTTAGTGGTCAGTTGTGCCAACCCATGCTTGTAAGATTTTTTTTTCTTTGCCAATGGATGAATGGATCTTACAGAACTTGCAAAACATTGGAGATTGTGATAGGAAAAGATAGAATGGCGAAGTTTTTTTTCCTATAATGTGCTGGCTGCTATGGAAAAATCGTAATATGTATGTGTTTTTTAGTAGTCATAGTTAGGTCTAGGAAATCGTGGATATGGGCGTTCGTTGGATGAGGAGTTACGTAAGGATGCTTGCACCTATGTTACATGTTAATCATATGATTACTACTATGCAGTGGTTAACTCTGAATAGAGGTTGGAGTAAGCTTAATACAAATGGGGTAGTGTTGCTAAACGGATCTTATGCTGCCATTGGAGGAGCGATTAGAGATGTTGATGCTAATTTGTTTATAAGGATTCTTAATGTTTGTAGGTAAAGACGTAGATTTTAAGATTGAAGCACTTAGCATGGGAGAAGGGGATTCAATAGTTAGAAATTGAGTGTGATGATGCACTTTTGGTAGAGATGATTGTGGCTATTGGAGCAGCTGATAATAAGATGTTGGAATTATGCTCTATTTATCGAATGATACATTTAAGTTGGAAGGTTTGTATACACCATATTCTGAGAGCTTATAATACAATGGCTAACCATATGGCTAAGGTTATAGCTATAAGTTTCACAAAGGTTTAAGTATTTGAAGAACCACCTTATTCAGTACGAGATTTAGTTCAAGCTGATTATATTGGTTGTATAATGAGGTAATGTGTTTCCTTAGTAATGTCGCTTAAAGATGTTTTATTTTACCAAAAAAAAACCATTGGAAATATATCAATGGAATGCAATATTAATAGTTATTGCTGGACAAAATTAGGCGGCAAACACAGATGGAAAGTAATATTAGTGGTAACTTATTTTTTTTCTTAAAGTTAATTTTCATATTAGAAACCAACTGTTGCAAACATAAGAATGTTCTTCTATATGTTAAGGTGTCATGTAACACCCCTCGCCCGGTTCGGTTGCTAAACCCGAACTATAGGATATTACAACAGCACAGGTTGCACTTTTACTACAACACACATGTTGACATAGCTCGTGTTTTGACATAGCTCACATGTCAATACAACTCATAGATTTACACAAAATGCATATGATTACTTTACAGACCAACTCGCACTTGGATACTTTATAGAGATCTCGTGCATGTACACCATACAAAGTCAGTTCACACATATCAACTTTAATGAATCAGTTCGCACACACTTGACAAAGCCAGCTCGCATATATATTATAGAGTCAGTTAATGGATGAGTACTTACAGAATCAGTTCACACATATGTTACAGTGATAGTTCACACATTGACACAACTCGCACATTTACATGGTCCACACATTGACATAATTTGCATATAACACAATCCACATATAAAATGGCTCGCATTTAAACACAACTTGCATAAAAACACAGCTCACATATAAACACATCTTGCATATAAACACATCTCACATATAAACATAGCTCATATATAAACATAGCTCGTATATAAACACATTTCGAATATAAATACATCTGGCATATAAACACAGCTCACATATAAACATAGTTAGCATATAAATATAACTCACATATTATCATAGTTTTCCTTATAACTATTTATATAGAGTTCGCATATAATTATCTTATTGGTCAAATACAGGGATAGTTCGCATATTCAAGCAACCACATATACCTAATAAATTCTAAATACATTCACCAAGTATTCAAGCATAGCGATGCCAATCTTGTTAAACAAATGCTTCTTTCACCACTTGAGGCATTTCCAACAAACACATATTGAACAATTTTACACTATTCTCATAGCATTACCTCAACCATTCCATGTTCAAAATTTGGTCATCATACACACTTATATACATAACATGTAAACATCCAAAATTAAGTATCACATGGGCTCAAGCTCATGAGCAATCAAAATGATATATATGCAATACGACTTCTATATACATGCCACATAACCAAGTTTGGAATGATTAAAAATCTACCGAGTCAGAAGCTGGATAGTGTGGTCTCGGAGTTGATCTGATTGACGCGTTCTAAAAAAGACAATTGCAAGACAGTAAATGTAACCGAGTAAATACTTAGTAAGTTCATAGGTTGTAAAACAATATACTCACCTCAATTCACAATTATTATACTGAACTGGCTAACTATACAACTTTTCTATTTTCACAGTTAACAACAATAAGGTGAGATCATAATATACCAGTCTTATAGCATTTCAATCTATACAATACAATGCAAATCAATTCAATGCCATACAATCATTATCATTATATATATATGCTTTAGTTACATTAGTTACTCATCACTTAACATATCAATTCCAAATACATATTACCATTTCGGTCATTCAGTCTTATATTTCTTTTTTCCATCACATTACATACTACCATTCATTCATTTTCTTGTTACCAAAATCATTTAGCTCGATGAACTATAATAAACATGTAACACCTTAAACTCGTCCCGATCGCCAGGTTCGAGATACAGTGTCACATTCATTGCTAAAGCAGTTATGATCTATTCATAATTAAAATATACAATCATAAATGAAAATTATCAATCGAATATACATTCCTTAATCATACTAAAATAAATCTATATTTCATTCATATGTGTATCTAATAACAAACAAAAATTCCACCATATATATTACTACTAGGTTATAAGATTTAAGATTTAATTATAATTTCATTCAACTACCACAAACCTAACCTATCAGGTACATGCCAAATATAAATAAAGTTGGAAACAAATGAACATTGCTCACACCTGGATTGTGGATTGGATGCTGAGGTCGTTGTTCAGAAATCTCGAATTCATCTAACCTACGTACAAGGAGAACAAATTATATGTTGAGTACAATACTCAATGGTATTTTTATAATTTAAGTATGTAAATTTGCATTAATAATTCTATAGAAAGTAAACATGTATGTCTGTATACTCATATTTACCTTATTCTTCTAACTTGGAGTTACCAAGCTTTACATTTTCAATATAAACATATTAAGTATGCAAAACTAACAACAATCTTTCCCACTTCAAACACTAAAAATCTTGACATTTCATCAGACTTATTATAATAACATTTTCAATCGTATCATTATCAAAGCATGCCTTTATTGGCCCTATTTTTTCAATATACCACTTTTAATATCATCTGATTCCTTCGCTTCAATTAATATACAATCATTTCTAGGTTTAGTTCAAGTTTATAGAAGCTCAAATACTATATGCTTATTAGATATTGTATTTTATACAAAATAATGTGCAATTGTAGTTAATTCATCAAGATCAATTATATCATAAATAAACCCTTCAAATAATCTATCATGTCATAAACACTCAAATATTATGATATACAATTATATTTGAGTCTTAATCAAGCTTGCAAAAGCTCTTAAGTTGACTCAAGCACAGTTAAGGATCAAATTGAAACATTTTCAAAAGATAAGGACATTCATAAAAACAAAAGAAACGACCATGTGGATTACAAGTGACCATTTCCAGCAGATGTTACACGATCATGTGGCTAGACCGTGTAATATTCGAGAACCGTGTGGCTCTAAAAGTTTCCTTTTTCTAGAATTTACATGGTCATGCCATCAGTCCATGTTTGTCACATGGTCATGTGAATAGCCTGTGTGGTCCAAAAATAGGCCATTTGGTATATGTTCAAAACTAACCTTCAAAGGTAACCTCAAAATGGCCTTAGGTGCACTCTATTGATCACATAGGTAGTCGCATTAATAGCCTTAGCTCAAAACTTATAAGGAATACCTTTACTGTTTAACATCACTTTAATTATCTCTTGTACTAACTGGTTCTTCCTTTCTACAATTTCATTCTGTTGTAGAGTCATTGGAGTAGAAAACTCATGTTTGATCCTTTTATCCTTACAATAAATAGCAAAGTCTTCATTTTCGAACTCCCTTCCATGTTCACTTCTTATCTTTATAATCTTTCCAATAACATGATCCTTTTCATTCATTAAGGTCCTGCACAACTTCCTAAAAGCTTCAAATGTTTCTAATTTGTCTATTAGAAATTTCACCTATGTGAACCTTGAATAGTCATCCATATAGGCTAGCACATATCTCTTGTCATTAATACTTTCTGTCATTATAGGGCCAATCAAATCCTTATGAAACAACTTTAATAGCTTAGATGTTTAGACTTGAAATACTTTTTGATGTTTCTTCCTATGTTGCTTACCCTTCAAGCAAATGCTGCAAACTTTAGGAACATCACAACAGCCTGAAACTGGATCAACCTTTGAATCCCTTTGTAATGCACAGATTATAAAACATTGTAGCAATTATCAAAGTTTTTTACCCTTTCCATAATCTTCTCTTTTGTCTTGGATAAGACTTCACAACCTTCTTTAATGAAGTTGACCAACATCCCTTGGTCACATAGCTGACTTATACTGAAAAGGCTAACTTTTAGACCATCTACTAGTAGCACATTTTTTAATCTAGGTAAACCAAGAGCATTTAGAGTATCTTTTCCAAGAATGTATCACTTCTTTCCATCACTAACGGTAACTCTTCCACTAGGAAAATCTTCAAAGTCAACAAGAAAATTCTTATTTCTTGTCATGTGTCTTGAACACGCACTTTTAAAATACCACACATCTTCATAAGAAATCTTCAGGGATCTATGAGCTACAAGTAAACACTCTGCTTTTTTTCTTCCTCTAGACATGTTTGTCTTCTAGCATTTGAGTTGCTACGTGCGGTCGCACTTCAGCTGGCACTGAGCGTTTTCACCTTAAATCATGTAACATTTTGAAACATCTTGGTTTAATGTGTCTAGGTTTGTTACAGTAATGGCAAATGATTCTAGATCGAGTAGGAACCTTCTTATCAGTCTTAATCATAACAACCTTGGTTGAGCATTCACCAACTTCACTTTGCTTGGATGTTTCACAAACACAGTTGGACTCTCCATGACAACTTTTATAACCAATGGGAACATATCTCCAAGCCTTTTCATCAATAAAATTAATATAGGTTTTTATTCTAGCCTTTCAGTAGGGATAGTTACCATTCTTAAGCATAATGGATGCATAACCAAAGAACCTTCCATTGTCAGCAAAAAGCAACATTAAGATTCACCATTAGATATGTTAAGTTTCTACTCTTATACCAATTATTGCTACCTTAAGTTGCTTGTTTGCTTAAAATTACAAATGCAATGGAAGTGCTACACTACAGCGACCACTACGGCTTGACATCGCGAAAAATTGTCAAACAAAATAAAAATAACACCAAGGTTTGTTTATGCGGTTCGGTTTCCCTATATCTACAGAGCCTAGCTAAGTGAGTAATTCTACTATTTTTAGTCCATAATACAACAAGTGAATCACACTTTATCACTCCCCAAGTATAAAGATTCACCTTTGCAACTAAAGATTAGAACACTCACCTCCAAGTCCTCCCCTGAAAACTTGGGTAGTAAACATTTCAACAATATTTATAATAACAATTTATCCTCTATCATAAAATAATTCTTCAATGAACAAATTAGAATAAACTTATTAAGCTCTCATTACATAACCAAGACAAGTTTCCAACATAAATTAATTTCGGTTTACTAAAATAGAATCTAAGTGAATATAAAATAACTCCTTCAAGAAAAAGCTATTACATAAATAATAATCAAAATAAAATGACTTAAATATATGATCTCCAAAATCAACAACACTATCTTGATCACATCTCCATATTCCAAGGACTTAATTGACTCACTTGAATCCAGTCCAATCTTCAAATGTCAAGGATTGGTTTCCATAGATGGACCAAAGTATCTTTAATATAACAACACATAACCAGGTTCAAAGATTTTTTTTCATTAAATTGTAAAACCAAATAAGACAAATTTTTAACCACCTCAGTGGAAGTCTATAGTTGGCATTACGGAGTGCCACCAAGCAAGTCTTAACTCATTTTGCCTCAACATATATGTATGTATGTATGTATGTATGTATGTATGTATATATACATGCATGTATGCATGTATGTATGTATGTACGTATGTATGTACGGATGCATGTACGTATACATGTACGGATGTATGTATGTATGCATGTACGGATGCATGTATGCATGCATTTATGCATGCATGTATGTATGTATGTATGTTAAGTATTTATTACAAATATTATTAAATTAGTTATACATATAAATAATGTAACACCCTGAATTTTGGCCTAGAAGTATTGGGCCTTGGGCCTGGGTGCGGGTGTGAGATAGTTCGAAATAAAATTATTGATGTGTTGAATTCTATTATGGAAGGTTATTATTACCGGGTTAATGTGGTATTTTAGTGAACTGCGAAGGATTCATAGTGTGGGGAAAAGTCTTGGGCTAATTTCTGGGATTTCGGGATTTTTGTGATATTTGGTGTAATGTTGAAATTTTGATATATGGATGTGTAATTCGTGTTTGGAGTGTGTTATTGGGCCTATGGAAGGCCCAAGTATTGGTTAAAAACCCGGAGAATTCTTGGATTTTTGGACTTAAGGAATAGAGGACTTGGAAAAGAGGAGTTGTAAGGAATTATATGCGTAATAAGACACAAAAAAAGGAATGCGGTGTAGTGGCAAAGTAGCGCCACTTAGGGGACAAGGAAGCAAAGGGTCCAAGGTTCAAGTCTTGGCTCTTGCAATTTATTTTGGTTTTTCTTTTAAATAAATCTGGAAGCAAGTAGGTGAGCTTTAAAGTTAAATGTGTTGGACTTATGACACAAAGGAGCTTGTGTCCGAGTGGTGATGGCATGACAGGGTTACTGAGAGGACTTTGGTTCGAATCCCGTTGCATGCAAAGGTTGATTATTTTGCTAATACTTTAATTTTGGGGGGATTGATGGAGAATCCCACATCGGAAAGCTAACATGAGAGCAGGTGAGGAGTTAGCTTTAAATAGAGCAAACTAGGAGGAGAGTAGGCACAGCCTTCTTGGCTGATCCCTTTCGCTTTATGGCGTGCCCGTTTGGGTTGGGCATCGGCTAAGAGTGTTTGGAGCGCGGCTTAACTTCAGTCTCCTATCAGGTGTGTATTTCTCACTACTCTAGCGGTAGGACGGCTACTTCGGGCTGCGATGGGCCGAAGGGGCCATGTGGGCCTAATGGGCCTACGGGGCCATTTGGACAAGTTGTTTAATTGTAGAGTAAATATTGGACTAGACTAGGTGAATCGCATATCTATAGCTAAATTTGGGCTAAAAGGGCCACACGAGTGTGTGGGCCTATTTGGGCCGAGAATGGGCCCTAGGCCCATTTGCATTGTTATCTCTGTTTAAAATGCTTTAGTTTACCGAATTACTGAAATACCTTCGACTTGTAAAATTACCAATTTTACCCCTAATTTGTAAAATTACTATTTTACCCCTGATTTGTAAAATTACTATTTTATCCCTGATTTGTAAAATTACTATTTTACCCCTGATTTGTAAAATTACTATTTTACCCCTGATTTGTAAAATTACCATTTTACCCCTGATTTGTAAAATTACCATTTTACCCCTGATTTGTAAAATTACTATTTTACCCCTGATTTGTAAAATTACTATTTTACCCCTGATTTGTAAAATTACCATTTTACCCTAATTTGTAAAATTACCATTTTACCCATGATTTGTAAAATTATCGTTTTACCCCTGATCTGTAAAATTACTGTTTTACCCTTGATTTGTGGAATTACTGAAATACCCCTTTAGGGTAGAATTACTGAAATATCCCTGTAGGGTAGAATTACCGAGATACCCCTGTGGGGTAAAATTACCATTTTGCCCCTAGGTGTTAAATGACTGTTTTGCCTTTCGTGGGTAAATGACTAACTTGTGTGATGATTGGGCCAGTTTGACCGTGGATATAAGTTGGTGATATGAATGACTTGACTGTGATCTATTCTTATTTTTGGGTTTTGGAAAAGTTGGAATCCCTGTGTGTTTAGGGAGGCTGTCGAAATAGTGCCTAAGGCTTTAAGGGGCTGTTACCAATTATTTTACTCTGTGCTTGTAAGGGTTAAAGGCTGCTGACTAAGGGCTTGGATCAGTGGAGCGTTTGGATCCAGATTTGGATATCAACTTCAGCAAAGGTAAGGATTTAGGGCATTGTTCATGGATGCCCGAATATGGTAAGAGTATGTTAAATTTAGTTATCATTGATTCGTGGTCTAATGTTTTAGTAATCGAATATAGGATTGAGTTGGAGCAGATATCATCATCGTTCGTCGTAATCAGGCGTGTATCGAATCCTTTCTTTAGTCTAATTCGGCAAAGGCCAAGTAATCGAAAAGTTGGTATTATGTGGACTTGTGAGTGTGCGAATGCTCACAAGATGATTGGAAATCCTGAGATCTGTAACAGTAAGTGGTAAGTTAGTTGAGTGTGTAATTTCGCGCACCTCGGTAAGTTGGGTCTCGATGGGCCGAACATAGGCTCACGGGCTTTCGGGCCCATATAGGTAAAAATAGGAAATAAATGTGTTCTGTTAGACTGTAGTATCGGAACTGCTAAAACTGGTAGCTAGATAGGAAATTTGGGCTGAATGGGCTTAATTTGCTAAATAGACACTGTAGGGCCCATTAGGAGTTTTAGGGCCCAGTGACTGAAATTATTAAAATCTGTTAAATTGACTGCTAAGATGGAACTAAAGCTTATATGTGACTGTAACATGCATAAAACTCGTAATATTGGAACAAGTACTAAAATACCCCTAAGTATGGAAAATTACCATTTTACCCCTAAGTGTAAAATGACCTTTATACCCCTAGGGTAAATTCTGTATGAAATGTATGATTTTCTGTTTCTGTATGTCATATCTCATAATATATGTATATATCTGATGCATGTGATTCTGTATGTTATATGTCATAGCATGTATGCCTACTGCATGGGGTTTGGGTTTATGATGGAGGAAGCGTTTTGGCAGCCTCGCTGCAATCTGGTGGCCTCGCTATATATATATCTGCTCTGGTGGCCTTGCCACATATATCTGTTCTGGTGGCCTTGCCACATATATCTGTTCTGGTGGCCTCGCCACAATATCTGTATCTGGTGACTCTGTCACAATATCTGGCAGCCTCGCTGCAAATTCTGTGGTGTGTAGCGGATGGGTGGGTCGAGTAGTCTCCCCACATAGTGTGTTGGCTGGTACGGGTAGTGTGTAGCGGTTGGTGGGTTGAGTAGTCTCCCCAATTGGGTTGCATGCATACTGTTTACTGTTCTGTATTGTTATGGGCCTACGGGCCAAACTGTTATCTGAATAGGGCTTCAGCCCATTATCTGTCATAGGGCTTTGGCCATTATCTGTTATCTGTATAAGGCTTCGGCCCAGTATCTGATGTTACTGTTAGGGCTTAGGCCCAATGGGCTTGAGTTGACTTGGGCTTTGGATGGGCTTCTGTACACACTGAGTTTTCCAAACTCACCCCTTCTTCTTCTATCCTTGCAGGTGAACTTAGATTGGTGGACTTGGAGCTGGGAGGGATTCAGAGTGGCCACTTGGACTGGACTGATGGTTTAAATCAAGTTAGTTATTTCAGTTTAATCTTAATTACTTTTATTTTGATTTTGGGTTTGTAATAAGGGCCTTTTAATAATTTTTAATTTGTTTTAGCTTAAGTATGATATTATATAAATTGTTCTTAATGGGTTAGCTTTAGGGCACGGTTTTATAAACGCTACTTGTTTTCAAAATATCTCGATAAGTAGAGCAAAGCTTCCGCAACGTAAATGTTTTCCACAAATGTATATCTTCAATACATTTAAACTTAATTTGTTCGTAGACAAATCATAAGGTTAAAGTGTGGCAATGGTTGTGTGCATGTCTAGGAGTGGATCTAGGAAGAGCTTGGTACTTAAGCAGTCTAAATGACTCACCTCCTCTTCTCTTGAATCCTACCTGGTGTATAGTATCCATTCACTTTCAGCCATGACAAAGAGGATCTGATTTTCTGATAACCTAAACTGTTTTTAAAATAACATATTTTCCGCAAGTACAGATGTTTACGAGTTTTCAAAATTTCCCATAAGATTTAATAAGGTTGTTTATAATGTTTTGATTATTGCAATGTATCACGTTTTGATAAAGCTAAGGTTTTATGCAAATTTTTCGATAAAAGTTTCTAAACATTACGAAGGGTTTTCAATGAAAACATGGTTTTCGAAAAACACTTCAATGTGACACACCAGACTTGGCCGTAACGTCTGGGCCGGATTTGGGGTGTTACATTTAGTGGTATCAGAGCCAAGTTGTAACAATTCGGCTGTGGAACGGGTCTAAAAACAGAAGTTTTTAGAGGGTAAAATAAAGATTTTCGAAAGTCGCTTTAAGAATTTGTTGTCGAAATTGTTTATAAGATTTTCTTTCTACAAATAAATAATTTTTAAAAAAAATTTTGGGAAATTTTAAGTTTAAGCCCAAAGAAGGGTATTTTTTGAAAAATTAGATTTTTGGAAAATTCTGTTTAAAAAAGAATTGTTTCAAACTTGTTTTCTCTAAAATTAACATGTTTTGAGAAGTTGATTTTAAAAGGCTTGAATCTTTCTGAGTTTTTCTAGAATCTGATAAATTGAGATGTGGCACACTGAATCCCCGGCACCAAGTCTGTAAGTATTTCTGCTTTATATTCTGTAATGTACTGAACTGTACTGTAAATAGACTTGAGACTTTTCTATGATACTTAGATAGAGTAATACTGAAAAATTGTAGAGACTGAAACTGTAGAGAAACTAAAAGATTGAGACTGTAGCTAGGATGTGATCTTGAATAAAATAAAAGCTTTAAAATACTATCTCTGCATAAGACATAGGAATAAATAGTAGAAATTTTTGAGAACTCTGTAGTTATTTGATATGTGTACTGGTAATGTAGAGTATTGATATGGATTCTGAGGGTAAGCAAAGTTTGCCAATTTCGGGTAGCAGTAACTCGGAGCCTGGTACTGAGGCACTGGTCAAGCTAGTAAGGAAAGTGGTAGAAGAAGTTTTGGACACCAAAAATTAAGGAAATTAGGGAAATGCTTCAAGCAAGGTGCTTGGAGTGTAAGAAGAGGAAGGATCCTAGTTCGCAAAGGACAGAGTCTCGTTCAGTGAAACATGCTAGGGCACGACTAAGATCTCCCGTTTGCAACAACTGCAGCAGACGTCATCTGGGTGAATGCGATAGGGAGAAAAGAACGTGCTTTTTTTTTGTGGGTCCCTCGAACATCGAGCTCTTAGTTGCAAAGCTTATTCTAGTTAGGAATGTATGATGTTTGGTTACGAATTGTGTTCGCTAGTATTAATGTTTATTAGATGTTCTGGGTCGTACTAAAATTATTTTGATCAGAGTACGCAGCAGAAGCATAGTGGTTAGACTTGAGTAATACGGTTAGTTAATAGTTTAAAATTTCGAGGACGAAATTTCTTTAAGGAGGGTAGAGTTGTAACACCCTGAATTTGGGCCTAGAAGTATTGGGCCTTGGGCCTGGGTGCGGGTGTGAGATAGTTCGAAATAAAATTATTGATGTGTTGAATTCTATTATGGAAGGTTATTATTAATGGGTTAATGTGGTATTTTAGTGAACTGCGAAGGATTCATAGTGTGGCGAAAAGTCTTGGGCTAATTTCTGAGATTCCGGGATTTTTATGATATTTGGTGTAATGTTGAAATTTTGATATATGGATGTGTAATTCGTGTTTGGAGTGTGTTATTGGGCCTATAGAGGGCCCAAGTATTGGTTAAAAACCCAGAGAATTCTTGGATTTTTGGACTTAAGGAATAGAGGACTTGGAAAAGAGGAGTTGTAAGGAATTATGTGTATAATAAGACACAAAAAAAAAGAATGTGGTGTAGTGGCAAAGTAGCGCCACTTAGGGGACAAGGAAGTAAAGGGTCCAAGGTTCAAGTCTTGGCTCTTGCAATTTATTTTGGTTTTTCTTTTAAATAAATCTGGAAGCAAGTAGGTGAGCTTTAAAGTTAAATGTGTTGGACTTATGACACAAAGAAGCTTGTGTCCGAGTGGTGATGGCATGACAGGGTTACTGAGAGGACTTTGGTTCGAATCCCGTTGCACGCAAAGGTTGATTATTTTGCTAATGCTTTAATTTTGGGGGAATTGATGGAGAATCCCACATCGGAAAGCTAACATGAGAGCAGGTGAGGAGTTAGCTTTAAATAGAGCAAACCAGGAGGAGAGTAGGCACAGCCTTCTTGGCTGATCCCTTTCGCTTTATGGCGTGCCCGTTTGGGTTGGGCATCGGCTAAGAGTGTTTGGAGCGCGGCTTAACTTCAGTCTCCTATCAGGTGTGTATTTCTCACTACTCTAGCGGTAGGACGGCTACTTCGGGCTGCGATGGGCCGAAGGGGCCATGTGGGCCTAATGGGCCTACGGGGCCATTTGGACAAGTTGTTTAATTGTAGAGTAAATATTGGACTAGACTAGGTGAATCGCATATCTATAGCTAAATTTGGGCTAAAAGGGCCACACGAGCATGTGGGCCTATTTGGGCCGAGAATGGGCCCTAGGCCCATTTGCATTGTTATCTCTGTTTAGAATGCTTTAGTTTACCGAATTACTGAAATACCTTCGACTTGTAAAATTACCAATTTTACCCCTAATTTGTAAAATTACTATTTTACCCCTGATTTGTAAAATTACTATTTTACCCCTGATTTGTAAAATTACTATTTTACCCTTGATTTGTAAAATTACCATTTTACCCCCTGATTTGTAAAATTACCATTTTACCCCTGATTTGTAAAATTACTATTTTACCCCTGATTTGTAAAATTACTATTTTACCCCTAATTTGTAAAATTACCATTTTACCCTAATTTGTAAAATTACCATTTTACCCATGATTTGTAAAATTATCGTTTTACCCCTGATCTGTAAAATTACTGTTTTACCCTTGATTTGTGGAACTACTGAAATACCCCTTTAGGGTAGAATTACTGAAATATCCCTGTAGGGTAGAATTACCGAGATACCCCTGTGGGGTAAAATTACCATTTTGCCCCTAGGCGTTAAATGACTGTTTTGCCTTTCGTGGGTAAATGACTAACTTGTGTGATGATTGGGCCAGTTTGACCGTGGATATAAGTTGGTGATATGAATGACTTGACTGTGATCTATTCTTATTTTTGGGTTTTGGAAAAGTTGGAATCCCTGTGTGTTTAGGGAGGCTGTCGAAATAGTGCCTAAGGCTTTAAGGGGCTGTTACCAATTATTTTACTCTGTGCTTGTAAGGGTTAAAGGCTGCTAACTAAGGGCTTGGATCAGTGGAGCGTTTGGATCCAGATTTGGATATCAACTTCAGCAAAGGTAAGGATTTAGGGCATTGTTCATGGATGCCCGAATATGGTAAGAGTATGTTAAATTTAGTTATCATTGATTCGTGGTCTAATGTTTTAGTAATCGAATATAGGATTGAGTTGGAGCAGATATCATCATCGTTCGTCGTAATCAGGCGTGTATCGAATCCTTTCTTTAGTCTAATTCGGCAAAGGCCAAGTAATCGAAAAGTTGGTATTATGTGGACTTGTGAGTGTGCGAATGCTCACAAGATGATTGGAAATCCTGAGATCTGTAACAGTAAGTGGTAAGTTAGTTGAGTGTGCAATTTCGCGCACCTCGGTAAGTTGGGTCTCGATGGGCCGAACATGGGCTCACGGGCTTTCGGGCCCATATAGGTAAAAATAGGAAATAAATGTGTTCTGTTAGACTGTAGTATCGGAACTGCTAAAACTGGTAGCTAGATAGGAAATTTGGGCTGAATGGGCTTAATTTGCTACATAGACACTGTAGGGCCCATTAGGAGTTTTAGGGCCCAGTGACTGAAATTGTTAAAATCTGTTAAATTGACTGCTAAGATGGAACTAAAGCTTATATGTGACTGTAACATGCATAAAACTCGTAATATTGGAACAAGTACTAAAATACCCCTAAGTATGGAAAATTACCATTTTACCCCTAAGTGTAAAATAACCTTTATACCCCTAGGGTAAATTCTGTATGAAATGTATGATTTTCTGTTTCTGCATGTCATATCTCATAACATATGTATATATCTGATGCATGTGATTCTGTATGTTATATGTCATAGCATGTATGCCTGCTGCATGGGGTTTGGGTTTATGATGGAGGAAGCATTTTGGCAGCCTCGCTACAATCTGGTGGCCTCGCCACATATATATCTGTTCTGGTGGCCTTGCCACATATATCTGTTCTGGTGGCCTTGCCATATATATCTGTTCTGGTGGCCTCACCACAATATCTGTATCTGGTGACTCTGTCACAATATCTGGTAGCCTCGCTGCAAATTCTGTGGTGTGTAGCGGATGGGTGGGTCGAGTAGTCTCCCCACATGGTGTGTTGGCTGGTACGGGTGGTGTGTAGCGGTTGGTGGGTTGAGTAGTCTCCCCAATTGGGTTGCATGCATACTGTTTACTGTTCTGTATTGTTATGGGCCTATGGGCCAAACTGTTATCTGAATAGGGCTTCAGCCCATTATCTATCATAGGGCTTTGGCCCGTATCTGTTATCTGTATAAGGCTTCGGCCCAGTATCTGATGTTACTGTTAGGGCTTAGGCCCAATGGGCTTGAGTTGACTTGGGCTTTGGATGGGCTTCTGTACACACTGAGTTTTCCAAACTCACCCCTTCTTCTTCTATCCTCGCAGGTGAACTTAGATTGGTGGACTTGGAGCTGGGAGGGATTCAGAGTGGCCACTTGGACTAGACTGATGGTTTAAATCAAGTTAATTATTTCAGTTTAATCTTAATTAGTTTTATTTTGATTTTAGGTTTGTAATAAGGGCCTTTTAATAATTTTTAATTTGTTTTAGCTTAAGTATGATATTATATAAATTGTTCTTAATGGGTTAGCTTTAGGGCACAGTTTTATAAACAAGACTTGTTTTCAAAATATCTCGATAAGTAGAGCAAAGCTTCCGCAACGTAAATGTTTTCCACAAATGTATATCTTCAATACATTTAAACTTAATTTGTTCGTAGACAAATCATAAGGTTAAAGTGTGGCAATAGTTGTGTGCATGTCCAGGAGTGGATCTAGGAAGAGCTTGGTACTTAAGCAGTCTAAATGACTCACCTCCTCTTCTCTTGAATCCTACCTGGTGCATAGTATCCATTCATTTTCAGCCATGACAAAGAGGATCTGATTTTCTGATAACCTAAACTGTTTTTAAAATAACATATTTTCCGCAAGTACAGATGTTTACGAGTTTTCAAAATTTCCCATAAGATTTAATAAGGTTGTTTACAATGTTTTGATTATTACAATGTATCACGTTTTGATAAAGCTAAGGTTTTATGCAAATTTTCCGATAAAAGTTTCTAAACATTACGAAGGGTTTTCAATGAAAACATGGTTTTCGAAAAACACTTCAATGTGACACACCAGACTTGGCCGTAAAGTCTGGGCCGGGTTTGGGGTGTTACAAATAAATTTAAATATTATATATTATTTTAAATATTATAAAATATTTTTGATAAAAAATATAAATTAAAAGCATATAATATCAAATAATATTTTAAAAATTATTAAAAATAATTGGAAATTTTAAAAATCTACACTTAAATCAGTAAAATAATACTTTTACATATTTAACTATAGCATATAAGACACCTGCAGTCACCCCAGCCCTGCTTGAGGAGTCTAAAAACTCTTGTAATGTACCAGATATTTTTCTTTATAAAAATCCACACTAAAATTTAAGTACTCATGTTCAAAACTTGGGTAGTATCTCATATTTGATATATTGAGACCTGACACCCACATCTCAAGTTTAGCTAACATAGCCATAACCTTTATATCTTGAATTGAAGGATAATAAATGATTAAGTACACTCAAATTCACCTCATTCTACATGTTGCAATAGCAATTGTAGCAGTATCAACTAAACTAAAAACCAAATCTTTAATCTTGGAGAAATTGCAAATGAAAAATAAACCGTAATAGAGGATAAACAAGAATACCATGATTTAAAAATAAAACATAATAGATTTGCGAATGAAAAGCACAAAAGTGAAAGCAACAACCCAAATTTTCACTTCTTATCTCTATACTGAAACGCAAAATATGAGTTCGGTAGGGAGAAGTATGAAATACTTTTCCTGTGATTAGACTACTCGAAATGCATTGAAATTTTAAACCAACTTAATCAAGGAAAAACAAACAATTACCCATACTTAATATACATGTAACACCCCTTACCCGTACCCGACGCCGAAATAGGGTACAAGGCATTACCTTACTAAAACACAAGCAAACACACACTCCCTATTCATAAAACTTCGTTCCAATTTAAAACTTTTTCAAACATTGGTATTCGATCCTTCATATAGGCCTACCGGGCCTAGAATGTAGTTTAGAAACAATTCAAGACTATTTCGAGCACCTAAGAAAATTTCGTCAAAAACTACTGAAAACACGCCACACGTCCGTGTAAGAGGGCAACACGCCCGTGTGGCCTTTAAACACAGCTGTGTTAATGGCCCATGTGGTTCACACGGCCTAAGCATTTAGAGACATGCCCGTGCCCCTCGCTCATACAGAATTATTTTCTACCTTTGAACCTACAGTAGTTTTCACACGACCTGGTACACACCCATATGCCCAGCCCATGTCCCTCACACGGCCATGACACTCTTGTGTCATAGCCCGTGTGTAAAAACCTGGGTATTCTGTTTCTGATGTCAGCATTCCTTAAGGGCCACACGGCCAAGACACATGCCCGTGTGCTCAGCCCGTGTGCGACACTGACTTGGCCAACTTAAGATGCAAAGGACACACGGTCGAGTTACACGCCCTTGGGGCGGACCGTGTGTCACACACGGCCTAGACACAAGCCCGTGTGCCTACCCGTGTGGGTAAAAATAAGGCTATTTACCAAGCCTATTTGCCACCCTTTTCTTGTACCATCCTACACAACATTACAAGGATACCTCTCCAACATATGCATACATCCTAAACATTCATAATCAATATCTCAGCATATTATTCAAATGCTTCTTTAACCAACCAATATCTTCACATAATTAGTAAGCCAAATTCATGGCTAAACATGTATTGAACACTAAAGCAACCATGGATTAAATTTACTTTATACTTAATACGACAACTAGCCTATACATGCCATATAACTAAAATTTGCAAAGCTTAAAGTACCAAAACCATGACGGGATAGTGTGTTGAGATCTCCATTACCTTCCAACCTGAGCAGACTTCCAAGGTCCTACCACATGCAAGAATAAACGAGGTAAGCTGTAAAGCTTAGTAAGCTCATATAATCATTTGATTCATGTTAGCTATCAAATACATGTTGAGTAATTACACAAGCATAAAGAGAAACCATACAAATTAAATTCGCACATAGCCATTCATAGTGACATTAATAATAAAGTGGTTTCGCACTTAGCTCATCATCATCAATAATTACGATGGTTTCGTACATAGCCCATCATCATCATCAATAATTACAATGGTTTCGCACATAGCCCACCTTAATCAATAATTTAGGGTGGTATCGCACATAGCCCACCTTTATCAATGATTTACAGTGGTATCGCACATAGCCTACCTTTATCAATGATTTACGGTGGTATCGCACATAGCCCATCTTTATCAATAATTTACGGTGGTATCGCACATAGTCCACCTTTTTCTATGTTTTGTGAAATCTTACCCGTACTCTCATTTCTTGCATTTCATTTCATAAACTGAAAATAATATCTCGCATGTCAAACCATAACCTTTCTCATATTTATAACATGGATTTATTATACACCTTTAGGTTGCTACCACTCGATATTCGTATGAATTTCCTACGTACCTATCTCACTTAATTCGATTACGTTTTCACTATCTTCTGGACTTTATCCTTTGATCACTTACACATTAATAAACAGTATGTTATCTCAGGTCATTATTAATAAATTTCATAAATTTATAAATCTTTCGCATCTCATATGTAAAACCAGATATGAATTTCACACTGTTTGTCTTACCGATGGAGTCATTCGGAACACTAACGAATGCATCGGGAATTATGTATGTATAGTACCACTGCCACATCCCAGATATGGTCTTAGTGAGGTCGTCTGCCGATGCCATGTCCCAGACATGGTCTTACACTGACACTCATATTGCCATGGTCCAACCATGGTCTTTTTCTGTCAATTCATTGTGAGTCATAGTACGGTTGTACTTGACCCTACATTTCTCCTGGTTGATCTTTCAATCCGAGTTCATACTTGCATTTTATCATTTTCAGATAACAAGCATATGAAATAATATAATATCTCATTTCAAAATTCAATAATTGCTCACTATAAATTAATCATATGAACTTACCTTGTTTGCAGAAACGACGAACTAAGTCGGCCAATTCGATACTTTGTTCTCCCTCGTTCTCTGTCTAAATTTTTTTCCCCCAATCTAAAAATAACCACTTTTACTTATTTAGTCATCAATTTATACAATTTAGCCCAAAATTCGCATTAGGGCAACTTTACACTTTTGCCCCTAATGTTTCACATTCTTATAATTTAGTCCCTATGACAAAAAAGTGTAAATTCATGAAATTAAACACAACTCAAGCTTAGCTAAGTTTCATAATCATTACTAGCTGTCCATAAAACATCCTTTGGCAAATTTACAGTTTTGCCCCTAAACTTTCACAAAATTATGATTTTCCCCAAGGCTCAAAAATCAATTTTTATCAAATTTCTTCATTCCTTAGGCCTGACCAAGCCCTTTTTACTCTTATAGAAACTCAAGATTTCCATTATTTCACAACATTACTACCCATTTTACAATTTCTACAAACTAGTACATTTAGTGACTTTTCATGAAAATCCTTTCACAAAAGTTGTTTACTGAGCAACCAAGATTCATTTTCTTCCATAAAATTCCAGCAAAAAACATAAATGCTCTCTTGGAAAATCTCTAAACTTTCAACCATTTTGCAAAATAATCCCCTCATTAGCTAGATTAAGCTTTAGGGGTTCCAAAGGTACAAAAATCATCAAAAATGGACATCAAAATCACTTACTTGTGATGGTGATAAGTTGCTAGAATTTTTGAGCTTCAAAACCCATATTTTGCTGAACATTTTGGTGGAGAAGAAGGGAAAAAATGAAGGTGATGAAGCTTTTGTTTATTTTATTATTATTCTAGTCAAAATTAGCTACCAACCACACCTAATTTTGACCAAATAAATTTTCTTGTCTCCCTTGCTTCTCATGGCCGGCCAATCTCAACTTCAAGGGCTAATTGCCCTTTAAAACCCCCTAAGTTTTAATTCTCTAGCCAATTAACACAATTTACTAGTAATTCGCAATTTTTACCTTTTATGCAATTTAGTTTTTTTTCGTAATTGGGTTCACAATCGCGTAAATTAATTTACCAAAATTTTCATGCGTCCATATAATTATGCATCAACTCATAAAATAATATTTAAAATAATTTCTTGACCTCAGATTTGTGGTTTTGGAACCACTGTTTCGACTAGGCCCAAAATTGGGCTGTTACAGTACGCATAAAGAATCCAACCTCTAATGTCAGCAAACAAATCTAGACAAACATGTTTACCATAACATTCGGTTGCTGAGATTAATTTAAAAACAAATTTTTATGTTCAACGCATAGCACTAAAATCTTTAGAATCTAAGCCAACTAAAAGGAGAAAAAACAATAACAATGTTTATATAAGGTTAACTGTGAGAGAGATGGAGATGGCATGTGCTAATTTTTTATGGGTAAACTACACCATAAGTCCTTGTATTACGTGTAAATTGTAAATATAATTTATTTCCTTTTAATCTTTATACTTTTGAAATTTTAATTCTAATCAAAATGAAGTTATCAAATCATTATGTTGAGTCTTGTTATTTCCAAGGTATTATACGACAGATATAGTGTTGAAGTGATGGATGCAGTGCCCACCAAAGGTGACACTGCGAGAAGAACAACAAAAACAAAAAGCAGAATAAATTGTTTATGCAAATCGATTTTCCTATGTTTGCGAAGTTTAGCTCAATGAGTAAATTCACTATCTTGCAACCAAATACAACAAGTGGTTTAAGTTTCACACCATGGTATAACAACCTTTCTTTTGTACTTAAACGTCTACATCAATCACTTCTAAGTTTTTCACTGAAAATGTGAAAACATAGACTGCAAAACCACGGAACTAATTTATTTTACTCTCTTAATGCACTCACTAGAATAAGTTCCTCAATGAACATAAAGTGTTATTAACTTTCAATACAAAACCTATACAAGTCTCTTCAAATATATAAGAGTTTGAGACTAGCTATCATACTAGATCTAATACCATCAATTCCCTTACAAAATTGCAAGTAAAATAACATATATATATATATATATATATATATATGGGTGGTATGATAATTAAGTCCAAGATAAGTAGGATTAATTGAGATAAGTCTTCAATGTAGTCTCGATATGACCTCCATAATTCAAAGAATTTAATTGCTTTATCTGATCCAATCCTCGAGATATGTTGCTTTAAATGGATTGATTTTCATAGAAGGACTGTCATATTTCTACAATATTAGCATGATTCACATTCAAAATTTTTGTTTCAAAAATTTCCAACTTCAAACATGGAAGGTTATAAAGTCTGTCGCAGTGTTAGCTTAATGGCCACTTCCATTAACATTACACAAGCCACTTTAAGTATACTTGCCTCAAAAAATATTATCACATGTGTCATGTCATTTAAACTTGTTATTTCTATGTATTATTCACAAAAAAATTAATTGATAGATTTAATGATTAACGTTTTATGTTAAGATTGAAATTTCAAAATTTAAAATGTATGAGGACTAAAAATGAACAATATTGGAGAAAATAGACTAAACCTACAAACTTTATGCATTAATAGAAGAATTTAACCAAAGGAATTTAAATGCTAGCATCTGAATCAAGATTGAAATTTTAAAATTAAAAAAATACAAAAACTAAAATTAACCATTTAAAAGTACAAATACTAAATCAGCTACTTACAGATACATGATTAATAGCAAAAATTAACCAAAAGGATATAATTGCTACTATTTGGATTATGATTAAAATTTTAAAATTCAAAAATATAGTGACTAAATTTGACTAAGTTAAAAAGTATAATAATTAAATCCATATCTTACATCTAATATAGGGACTACTAACAGAATTTGACCCAAGAAAAAACCCGATGGAATTAGCGCATTACAAAGCCCAATTAAAAGAGAGGAGCCCAAAGGACCCAATTAAAAGATTGAAAGAAATAGGGCTTCGTTTATAAGAATCCTTTCTCTATTATTGCTAAACCCTTACCCGTTCCTTCGCCACCCGGCTGCTGCAAATCTCTCTCGTGGGTTCTTTTCATATTTCTGTTCTTTGGCTTTCGCTGTTTTTAGATTAGCCAAAAGATCCGGTTCCATTAACGCTGTCTTTTTCTTCTTCTTTTACCAGGAAACAGTGCCTCCGGTTCCAACTTCAGCTCAAAAATATGTCAGGGTAAGCAACAATTTATCCCTTTTTTAAGGTTTCAAGGCCGTTTTCAGTACGCTATCACATAAATTTTAATCTTTTTGTTGGGTTTGTTCTGATTTCTCCATATGAAATTCGAATTGCTTTGCATTCTCATTATATACCCTTTGGGTTTGTTTGAATTGTTTATTTTATTTTAGATTTTATTATTATTTGGCAGTTTTCTCATGATTAGAGAGAACTTTTTATTTTTATTTTAATGTATTTATGTTGTGTTCGTGCTGTTTGCTGTTGCAGGGAAGAAGTTGCGGTTGCCCAACCTGAGGCGGCGCCTGCACTCGGTGAGCCAATGGACATCAACACAGCCTTGCCCCTTGTGGTTAGGAAGTCACGAGCTCACGGTGGGCTCGCACGTGGCTTGCATGAAGCTGCTAAGACAATTGAAAAGCACAATGCGCATCTTTGCGTTATAGCTGATGACTGCGACCAGCCGGATTATGTTAAGCTGGTCAAGGCACTTTGTGCTGATCATAATGTTAAAGTGCTACGTGCCCCGAGCGCAAAAACACTCGGTGAATGGGCTGGTGTAAGTGGCATTTTGTTGCTTGTTTATGTTTGAATTATTTCCTTGTGATCAGAACATGCTGAGGGTGCTGTACTGATACTGCTTGTTCATGATATGTTGAGTAGTTATTAGTTTTGGGAGACATTAAGTTAGAAAGCCAAATTGAAAGGGACTACTATTTCTGTAAATGCTGGTATTGTCAAGGCACGATTGCATCTTGTGCCTTAGCAGTAGACAGCTTCTTAGGTCCTTTTAGGCAAGTGCCATTTGATTAGGTACCTGCCCAATGTGCCTAGGTGTGCTTTTTTGCAAGGCAATAGGCATAAAATTTAAGCTTGTCTGATTGAAGTCCATTTAAATCTCCTTTATTTTTCAAAATTTTCAATAGATATATCTTTAATAGTAAGAAAGGGTCAGTACTAAATTTTCTACTTCTCAATATTTGAATATTTGACAATAGGCATGGACCATAAGAAAATCATGAATATTGAGCAATAAAAAAAGTTGCTGTTTTGTATATATTTATATAACACATGCATATGTAATGCACTTCACTCAGACTAGCACTCTTTTTGGCACCTTGTGCCCAAGGTGGTATAAGGGTTGTAGCTCCTAAAGTGTGCCTTGCGCCCTTGAAAACTGGTAAATGCTAATTGTGTTCATCTGTACATGCAGTTGTGTAAGATAGACTCTGAGGGTAAAGCACGAAAGGTAGTTGGTTGTTCCTGCGTAGTTGTGAAGGTATGAGCACGTACCTGGGAGTACAATCTAGTTTTTCTTAAAGAAATTTTTGTCTAATCAAATTCTTTCTTTCTTCTAACCTTATTTTCCATTTTAAATCATTTCTATTGTCGAGCAATATTTAGAAAACTTGAGTACATGTTCTTGACTCATTATTGATGGGATCTATGGTTCTTTCTTCTGCAGGATTATGGTGAACAACATGAGGCTGTCGAAGTTGTTCAGCAGCACAAGGGCTAGGTGGCCGGAGGATGGTTTCTTTGGTAAAATCATAGCTATTTTTCTGGGCCATTTATGTTTTTTTGATAGTAAACTGTGGATTAATATGCCTGAGAATTTCGTTTTCTTTTTCCGAAGTTGTTGCAATGCTGAACTGCTCGGTGTTTCTTAAATATGCTAGGCTTTTTTTTCCCTTTACTAAATTATGTGTTTAGTAGGAGCAAACCATTTGGAAATCCAACAATTTTATCAGATGTTTTGTCCTCTATTTATGAAAAACCAGTTCAAGTTTTGCGTTGTTAATGGGGCTAGGACCTAGATAAGCTCGATCCAAATTTTCTGTCCGGTTATAACATTGTTATTGGTTCATGGACTTGGTTCCATGCTTGACTATTGAATTTGCTTTTCTATGGCGGGGCAGTGAAAGTAGCCAAATCAATAGAAGGGAGAGAATTTAGGTTCAAACTTTGGAAATGACATTGGTGGAAGCAGCAGCCATAAACTCTGAAAGGATTAGCTTTTATGATCTGAAAAACAAATATTTATGGACCATAAAATGGAAAAATAATTTGTTAAAGACATAATCAAATTATAATATGTGAGGACATCTGTATTACCGGGTTTAGTCTAGCTCGAGCGATTTTTTTGAAACTAGTCTATGATTTTTGTTTGATTCTTCTGATTCATCAGCAGCTTATTTTATAGTACTTTTAACATATATTTATATTTGTAAAAAAATGTAACTGTCTATTTCGTTGGTAAAAGTTTATGAAAGTTGATTGGAGATAATGATATTTGTGTTCACGAGTGGCTTTAAAAATAGAATTAAAAATCATTATTCAAAAAAACTAAAAATATTTCTTTTTAATTAACTGAAGCATAATGCGAAAAGATAAATTCTTCCAAACACAATTTTTTTTCTATGGGTATTTTGATATGATAAGTATGAAATAATTTTTGAATATCTCAATTTTTTTGAATAATCTTATATTATAAGTTTTAATCATATTTATTTTTTTACACAATGTTTAAAATTATTTATAGTTATTTTTAACTCAATAATAATACGTTTTAGCGTATTCGATACCAATTGGGTTAAAGATATAATTTACGACTATCTATCTTTTAATGATAATCTATTTTGAAATTTTAATAAAATAATTAACTTAATTTTTCTACTTTAAGTGATATATTTATGTACTTATGCTATTTTTGTTGATGAAAATTTTATATTAAGTAAAAAATTAAAATGATTATCAAACATATTAAAATATTAAATGTTTATTGTCTACTCTCTTAGTTTAAATATAAATATTTTGAAAAAAATTACTTGACATATTTTTTAATTATGAAGATTTGGATTTAACTCTAATACCATGATTTTTTTTTTCAAAGAGTATATTATAATTTTTGTGAATTTCAAATTTGAAGTAATGTAGAGGAACAAATCAAATGAATTCAAATAAAGTCTGCTTGAATTAAACTTTAAGTATTAAAATTTTAAATTAAGCTTGAACTCGATTTATTTGATTACAACCTAGTTGGGTTACTTTTTCATGGAAAAAAATGAGAGTTAGATTTAACCAAAAAAGTTCAATATACCAATTAGTTAATTTAATATTAATCAAGCTTTCTAGTAATTCTCTTCACGTTTTTTATTACAAGAACGAATTTTTTACTTGGGCCACGAAAAGGATTCAACCTCTTTGATGGTAGTTGTTCATTGTCTACAAGATGGCGACATATTTCATGAAGCATCAATTTGGTTCGACTAAGATTCTCAAGTGTTTCAATAGGTTGTTGTGATGGCTATGAATTTATTGGATAATAATTGAGTTCTTATCTTTATCTTTTAGAGTATATCAAGCTATTAGGAACTTGTTTATGAAGACTATTGTGAGATAAATATTAAATATAATTAATGAATAAAATAAACTTTTAAAGAAGTATTTCAAGCTTATCAAAACACTTGTTGTTGATCATGTTGGAGAGCTTACAAATGGGCTATTGATCGACATTCTTAGTGAGTCGTGTGGGGTGTTTTATACATTCCGTATTTAGGGATTTGTTATGGGAAGATATTATGTAATGTGAGATATTTGAGGGAGAGTGATTTGTACAATTGGGATCAATATTAGGCCTGCAATTACTTCTTTGTGTACAGGTAGATTGATTTAAGCCAATTGGTGATCCAAACAATTGCTGAATATAATCATTCTCCGAGTGAGGCTCTGCAGATGTAGGATTGGGGAAACTTATCTCTTTGATTCACTTGCGCTCTGGATTTGTTTTGCAATCTCTCTTAAATTGTCTAAATTTTGTTCCAATAGAAGATAGGACGAAACTATTTTTTCATGGTTGTAATACAAGTTTTTTGTTCCAGCATCCATTTGTATATTAATAGTTGGAACAAAGTGAAAATCGAGTGCTTTTTCAATTGGTATTAAAGCGGGCTTTAAGAGTTATTTGTCTATGATTCGGTGTTCAATTTGCAATAATGAAGTTGATCAATGCTTTGTATGCTTGGGCAAAAATGTAGTGCTACATTTAATCGCTTGGGAGTAACTCTCAGGGGCAATTATAATGAAGATTATGTGACATGTGAAATGCTTAATTTATGGAGAGTAATTTGCTCATTTCATGTTCTATTCGAACAATAATGAATTTTTTTACTTGGGCCATAGGAAGGATTCAACCTCTTTGATGTTAGTTATTTATAGCCTACAAGATTGTGACATATTTTACAAAACAACAATTTTGTTCAGCTAGGACTCTCAAGTGTTTCAACCAATACTTGTGATGACCATGAGTTTATTAGATAATGATTGAATTCTTATCCTTATCTTTTAAAATATTTCAAGTTCTTGGAGGACTTGTTTATAAAGGCTATTGTGAGATAAATATGGAATATAATTAATGGATAAAATCAACCTTTAAAGGGGTATTTCAAAGATTATCAAAACACTGGTTTTTGATAACGTTGGAGAGCCTATAAATAGGTTGTTGATTGACATTCTTAGTGAGCCATGTGGGGTGTTTTAGACACTCCCTATAAAGGGATTTGTTATGGAAAGATATTATGTAATGTCAGGTATTTGAGGGAGAGTGATTTGTACAACTGGGGGCGGTATTGGGGCTACAATGACTTCTTTGTGTATGAGTAGATTGGGCTTAATCCAATAGATGATGTAGAAAATTGGTGAATAAAATTATTCTATGAACAGGGCCCCACAGATGTAGGATTGAGGAATTCGAATTGCGTTAACAAATATCATGTGTTGATTCTCTTTTTACTCATCTCGTTGACTCACTTGCGCTTTGGATTTGTTTTGCAAACTCTTTTAAATTCTGTTTAGATTTTATTTGTAACACCCTTGCCTGATCTGATCACCAGGTCCAAGTTACAGGATGTTACAGGCATTGTCGGAGAAACTGTAAACATAGAACATTTAAAATAGCACAATTCATGCAAACATAAGCATTTTAGTTCATAAAAATTATATATAATCTTTCTCAGGTTTTATACGAGCCTACGTACGCTCTAAAGTCAACCCGAGATTGAATAGGGACCTTTTAGCAACATTGTAAAAAAACAAGTATCGATACCAATTTGAACTTTGAAGTTAAAAAAAAATTGAACAAAAATCAAAAGTATTGATACAATTCTTAAAGTATCGATACCCTATCACTATATCAATACTGTTTTACAGTTTAATGTTTCGAAAATTAAAGAGAATTACTAAAATATTTACCTCATAGAAAAATTTCAAATTCTAAATTTGGTACCTATTCATTCCAATCTAAAAACTTGCACATCTAGTGCTGATTACCAAATTTCTTGCATAAAAACCATACCCAATTGCAAATCAAACCATGCATAAATATTTGCATTCATTTTTAAATTTAACTAAACTAACAATTCAACCATAACCTAAACATTTTAATACCACAACGTTTAAACAATCTATTTGGCAATTCTCAAACATATATCTATCTACAAGCTTTCTAAACATACTTAGACATGCTTTCTTATCTTCTCATTTTACCACAAACATATTTATGTCAACTATTCAAATACCATAACATACCATTCAAGCTATTTACCAACTTTCTAACCTTGTTAATACTAAAATTTCATATACAAATACCATATCAAAGGCCATATGCATAGTTTATACTATTATCAATTTACATCTTAAACATACCACTTCCATAGTCATAATTTACCACAAGCATGCTATATCAACAAACATCATCAATATGCAAAGTCATGCATAATATGGATTTTAAACTATATCACTGTTCAAGGATAACCAAAGTACAACACCTATATACATGTCACAAAATTGGACTTTGAAACGATGCAAAAGCTACCAAAATAACAACGAGACAGTGTGAGCTTTCGGACGATCCTTATTGACACGCTATGCAAGTGACAACTATAAGAAAAGAGAAATAACTGTATAAGCATATTGAATGCTTAATAAGCTCATAATGAAATTTACTTAACTTACCTTGACATTAAAACAATTTAAACAATTGTAATACATTGGTATCTAACATGGCATCCTTTAGCATCCTTATACTTTCATGTACCATTCAACAATACAAAAAAAAGGTTAGTTCGTTTGCATATATCATGATACTTAAGTTAAATATATACACTTTCATTCCATCCTATATCATATACTATATAAGGTCAGCTGAATTTGCAAACATAGCAATTCACTTCATGTTCAAACATTTCAACCATTTCATGTTTGTTTTAATCACTGTTTTCGCATGGGAGAACTATAGTAAATTGAATTTGGATACCAGACTTCTATGCTTTTATAAGCTGTGATTCAAGATCAGGTGCGATGATTGATCACACAAGCTTTAGAGTATCCGCATCATATGCTGGATATCAAACATCATATAAGTCTCTGATCAACTACTCGTTTCTTTAATTGTGTGAACCATTTATTTTTCGTTGGGACCCAAATAGCATGTCATTTGTATCCTAATTATTTACTAAGCTTACGCGGGCGCTGTTACCAAATCAGTATCATTTTACACCCTATAGTAATATACACATTTATATATTCCATATACATTTCGGTATCCATATCAATGCCTAGAAACAATCCATAATAACAATATTCATGCTTTACAATTTAATCCATTTGATGTCAAATTCATCCAATTCACAACAATTTAATTCACAAAAAAAAATAAATACAATTTGACATATCAATTAACTAAAATAGTAAACTTCATATGAACTTACTTGGCAAAACAACAAACGAACAAGATTATAAGGACTAATAAACAATTTTGCTTTTTCCTCGATTATCTTCGATTTGGTTCAGATATCGATCTATACAATAATTTATTTTGATTTACCAATTCCTAACATCTTATAACAACATATTATATGCATATATAAGTTCAAGTTCATTTTTCAAATTCCCCTAAAGTTTTGCATTTTATTCAATTTAGTCCTTAAAATCAAAATTGCCATAACTTTCAAATTTGAGCTTAAAATTTCATAATCAATCTCAATTACATCCTTCTATGACTTTCTGTTATCTATAATTACAGTAATTTTACATCAATTTCGTAATTTATATAGTTTAGTCCCTATGTTAAAAAACTAACAATTAAACTTTACAAATTAGTTCTTTTTCATTTCTAAGCTTTAACACCAAAAGCTTTAAGAAATCAACAATGGCAACTTTTGAAAACTTTAATAGTTTTGCAAAATAGTACCCGGGCTAGCTAAATCAAACTCTCACGATCTCAAAAACATAAAAATTATGAGAAATGGACTAGAAAACACTTAACAATCAAGGACCAAAGTTTAAGAAACTTGAAACCCTCTTTTCTTTCTTTTATTTGGTGAGGAAGAAGATGAACATGCAAATGACCTTTTTTTTCTTTTTATCTTATACACTTATAATTAAAATATAATTAATCATAATTATTTAATTAAACATAAAATAACAAGATTAATGATAATTAAAAAAGTTGGTGGATGCAGGATGTCATCCACCATAGTTTGGCATATTTATAAGATTTCTCAATTGATCCTTCGGTTAATAAAAAACTCCATAGCGATTAATTTTTACATCTTTTACAATTTAGTCCTTGTAGCACCCCAAACTCGGTCTAGAAGTTATAACCAAATGTTGAGGAATTACATTAATTTGATTAAAAGCCTTTGTTTCGATCAAACTAAAAACGTTTCAAAAATATAAAATTTTGGCTAAACTACCAAAGATGGTTAGAGAAATCGAAGTTCGAAAACACTTATTTAAAACCCAGAATTCACATTCAAAATCTCGTATTTTGAAAGTACTAACGTTAGCAGATTAGTTCTGGTATTAAAACAATCTTTCATTACAAACCATATATTTTATTTTCAGAAAATACTTAAACGATTACTTAACCTTGTAGTAGAAAATTTTCAAAGTTTGTTTTCGTTTTGAAAACCGAAAATCTAACTTGTTAGCTCATGTGATTTGCAATTTAATGCTAAAAAATATTAAATGCCAACAAATAAAAAAAACCAAAATAAGACCCAAAAATAGATTAAAACATAAACCCATAAATATTTTATCGTGCAAGCAATTCGAGCTTCTGCATACCGTCTAGTCCTAACTCAGAAGTTAACTTGAAACATATTAAACAAACGAATGAGATAGAAGCCTAGTGTGCCAGTGTGTGACTCAGCCCTCAAGCATAATTTTGATTTAACAAGCAAACATGTAAATGTCATGACAAAATTTTACTTTTAATTTACAAATAGCATATCAGAATATTGTGTTACTAGAAACATATATCAGATCATAATGTCATATTTTTGAAAGATATTTCGGATCGAAATATCATATTTTCATAAAATATATCAAACAAGAATGTCATGTTTTTGGAAACACATATTATATCAGCATGTCATATCATACCAGAACAAATGTAGGCACAGATCCTACCTTCATCCGCTACACACTAATTCCATCCAACCAGTCACACCAGGTCGTGGTGGTATGCCACTCATAATAGTGCAGCTGAGTTGCAAAACATATATTACGATTTAACCGCCGAAAATGTAATAATACTGTCGGAAAACACTTCCTCTAGCAAATTAGAACCCACCCCAATGCATATGCCAAATCATGTTAACATAATTAAGTATCAGATAGGTTGTATATGCGCATACATAAACATATATTATACGGAACGTAACTTACACATAATTTATACAGATCATAGCATATCATATTACATGGTCGAATCGGATAGCTTAACAGAAAAAATAACGAAATATGTATAACACACATGGTTTACAAAATAGTCATGCTTAACTTAGGTACTTACTAATAACAGATCATATCACATTATTATACTTATCGAAACTTATTTAACATACTTCCTACACTTACCCATATTTTTTTACTGAAATTTATGCTTTTCTGGACCTATATAATGCTCTAGACCCAAATTCGGAGTCCCTTAGTCGACCCTTAATTGGGCCTTAAAATTGGCCCAACAAGCCCACACGGTTTGCATGATATGACCTACCCACACGGCCTGGCACATGGCCGTGTGGTTGTTGAAAAATTTCGAAAACAACCCATGTTTAGTGAATTTATCAAATTTTGAGCAACAACTCAAGATTTAAACACAGGACTAAAGGTAAGTTGACCCTTACCGTTGAACTAGCAGGCTCATTGGACATAATTTGTGCAGAAGTAAGATTTAAGTCAAAAGACCAGGAATACGAATTGAGCTAAAAATTAACAAAATTTCAAAATATAAGATTTGAAATTAGGACCTCCCATAAACATACATAATACCTATCCACTGAACCAAATAAAATTATTTGTTGTAATTTCCACAAACTTAATCCAAAACAGAGTGTGACCTCTCTTGGTTTTACTAACTTAATTTCTTCTAACCCAATTTTTGGGATGTGACAACTTTTCTCTCCTTAAAAGAATTTCGCCCTTGAAATTTTCGCTATCACATCTTCCACTAAACCACAAAATTTGAAACTCCTTGTTTTGAACTGACCATCACGCTAGCACTGCGCAACTCTAATTTATACGCAATCTAGACAATGTTTCTAATAGAATTACTATTCACTGACATGCTTTATCTAACGAAGCTATCTATAGAAAGTATCGCTAGCGACTCCACAACCTCAAAGTTAGAAATTCTAATGATAGTTAAACATTTAAGTACACCCAAATACTTAATCACAGCAAAATATAATTGACATGGATCATAATTGTACCTTCATTGCTACCACATGTGTTTCGACCCTCTCGATGCCTAGTTGCACAAATCAACCTCTAATTACCTCTCTAAGTCAAAACTTGTAATTGACTAATAAAATGTCGTGAAACATCCCTAACACGATGCTCATTAGATCCAGATCTAAAACAGACTCCCATTTTCCTCCAAAACACATTTGGATGACACCTATCTCTGAAAGCACGATTTGAAACCTAACATATGCTCACAACTACTTCAACTTGCTGATGCCTAATTATTCTGACCCATTTCCTAAATTGCAAATTCAAGTCAACAAGACTAGAGCTCTTTTTATTTTGCACTTATTTATTTCCTTTCCTTACTCCCTAATCGATTAATCTCTTCCACTAACTTAGTCTCATTCGATCAAAGACACTCAATCACAAATATGGATTGGTCCTAGCTTTTCGATTACCACCCTAAAAAATGGGCGTCTTCACACAATAGCTAATTTCCAAATTGGACATATTGCCCCGAGAAAAGGACTCAGCGTGAGTCACTTAATAATATCCATCACGTCCTTACACACCATGCCCACAAGTACCACGTAATCTTATTTTTCTAATCTTCAATTCAAAAATATATAGTTTAACTTAGAATCCTAAGTCATATGTTTAGTAGAAGTGCTTAATTATCTTAAAGTAGAGAATATTTTATTCGATAATCTCTAATGTTCTTCAAGCTATCTAAAGTTGCTAAAGTGAAATAACCAAAGTATAAGTAACTTATTGGATCGGTGTCGGAGTCTCAAATTCACATTTTTAGAAATTTAGTAAATTTCTGTGCAAACTCACCCATTAGATTTTCCTAAAAATCAGAAATTTCAAAACATATTATGGATAAAATTTTTAACCCTAAAAACCACAGCCCACATTTTGCAACCTGACTCTAATACTACTAAATGTAACACCCCAAACTCGGCCTAGAAGTTATAACCGAATGTTGAGGAATTACATTAAGTTGATTAAAAGCCTTTGTTTCGATCAAACTAAAAACGTTTCAAAAATATAAAATTTTGGCTAAACTACCGAAGATGGTTAGAGAAATCGAAGTTTGAACACACTAATTTAAAACCTAGAATTCACATTCAAAATCGCGTATTTTGAATGTACTAACGTTAGCATATTAGTCCTGGTATTAAAACAATCTTTCGTTACAAACCATATATTTTATTTTCAGAAAATACTTAAATGATTACTTAACATTGTAGCGGAAAATTTTCAAAGTTTGTTTTCATTTTGAAAACCGAAAATCTAACTTGTTAGCTCATGTGATTTGTAATTTAATGCTAAAAAATATTAAATGCCAACAAATAAAAAAAACCAAAATAAGACCCAAAAATAGATTAAAACATAAACCCATAAATATTTTATCGTGCAAGCAATTCGAGCTTCTGCATACCGTCTAGTCCTAAGCCAGAAGTTAACTTGAAACATATTAAACAAACGAATGAGATAGAAGCCTAGTGTGCCAGTGTATGAGTCAGCCGCCAAACATAATTTTGATTTAACAAGCAAACATGTAAATGTCATGACAAAATTTTACTTTAAATTTACAAATAGCATATCAGAATATTGTATTACTAGAGACATATATCAGGTCATAATGTCATATTTCTGGAAGATATTTTGGATCGAAATATCATATTTTCATAAAATATATCAAATAAGAATGTCATGTTTTCGAAAACACATATTATATCAGCATGTGATATCAGACCAGAACAAATGCAGACAGAGATCCTACCTCCATCCGCTACACACCAATTCCGTCCAACTAGTCACACTGGGTCGTGGTGGTATGCCACTCATAATAATGCAGCTGAGTTACCAAACATATATTGAGGTTTAACCGCCGAAAATGCAGTAATACTGCCAAAAAATACTTCCTCCAGCAAATCAGAACCCACCTCAATGTATATGCAAAATCATGTTAACATACATACATATCACATAGGTTGTATGCACGCATACTTAAACTGATATTATACGGAACGTAACTTACACATAATTTATACAGATCATAGCATATCATTTTACATGGTCGAATTGGATAGCATATCAGAACATATAATATAATATGTATAACACACATGGTTTACAAAATAGTCATTCTTAGCTCATGTACCTACTTATAGCGGATCATATCGCATTGTATAACACACTTACCTATATTTGTTTTATTGAAATTTTTGCTTTTCTTGGCCTACATAATACCCTGGACCCAAATTTTGAGTCCTTTATTCAACCCCTAATTGGGCCTTAAAATTGGCCCACATGGCCGTATGGCCCACATGGCTCAATAACTTAGCCCATGCAGTCCACACAGTCTACCCACATAGTCTGTATAATTTTACACGCCCGTGTGCCCCACACAGCCTACATGATTTCACATGACCTACCCACATGGTCTTGCACACAGTTGTGTGGTCACTGGACAATTTCGAAAAATAGCCCTTAATTAGTGTATTTCTCAAATTTTGAGTGACAACTCGGGTATTAATCACACACCTAGGTATTTTTCTAATGCAGATACCACAACACACTTCTGAAGCCTTAAACGAAATTAAAAAATAAACCAATTAACACCCAACATCGGAATCAAAACTTGGATTTGATATTTATAACTTGATGCAACAGTTCCCAAAAAAAACTGACATTCAACTTAATCGATTGGCAACCAAAAATCAAATTATGACCCTTAACAGCAAATTGATCACTTACCTTAAGAAAATAATGCATTAAAAATCAAGCCTAAATTCTTGAAGCGCCATTGCTCACCCCATGTTCCTTTCTTATCGAGAACCAAAACGATCAATACTTAATTTAACAACTAACCTGGAAAGGATATTCCTCCTGACCAACTGAGAAAAATATTTATACTAAACAAATAATACTCACAACCAATTACCAAAAGAAACACAACAACTGACCATGTAGGAAAAAATGGAAACCAAAATTGAGACTAAACAAAGAAAAGAACGACATCAATAGACATGAACTAATAAAGGAACCACAAAGAAAGAGAAAGATTTTTGAAAAGAAAAGGGGTCAGAGGATTTTCTTTAGAAATAATAATGAGCAAAACCAAAAAGAATGAAATTTAAGAAATAAAATAAATCAAATGAACAATAAACACAACAAAAAAATAATGTGAACAGTCAACTAACAGGATTGCAAAATTGAAAGAGTTGAGAAAGAAATTGTGGGGAAGTGGACAACAATTTTGGAGACATTTTAGGGAAACTGATACTTAACCAATCCCTATCAAATTTCCAACATTTAAAATTAAATTCCAATTCTTGACCACATGATTGACACAAAACAAGGGAATAAAAATATTTTCATTTTGCAAACGCAAGGATTCGAACACAAGAGCAAAGGTAAGCTGACATTTATTGTTAAACCAGCAAGCTCATTGATAGTACTAAAAAGAACATATGTTTTCTCCCTATTTATTGGTTAATTTGTCCCCATTTAGTTATCTTTAGCATATATTTTAGCATTTTCATTTCAGTAAATTGCATTTTATAACTCAGTGGATGTTAACCTATTTATCCTTATTTTTGTCATGTTTTGGTACTGATGTCGTTGCATGAGTATTTCTAGATTGCGCCCAGAATTGTCGCCGAACCTGATAGTTGTCCGGATAAGAACAAAAAGGTGTGAGCTGTCCAATCTAGTACAAACAACTTGTACGTACAGAGGCAGCATGATTTTGATGAAAGGACAACTGTGCTATTTGCATAAATATGAATATTCATGTGAAAAGGAAGGTGGATGCTTTTTAGGGGGTATTATCTTCTTCAACCTATCTTTTGAAAGCTTTTCGACTATGACGGCTTAAGTCTCTTATGGGTGAACTAACATGAAAAGGATGCAGATTATCTCTTGACAAGGAGCCCTGAGTGCAACACAAGAGGGAGTTGAGAGATCATGTCGAGATTTTCTAGGAATAGTACTCTCTACTTGTTTTTTTTATACCTCTGTTTTAAACGCTGGTGATTACTTTATATTTCATGTTTGTATGGAAGTATATATGATTTCTGGGCTAAATGTTATTTTATTCAATCTTGCTTCTACTGTTTAATCTTTGGGTTTGAATGTTTTTAGCAGGGAAGCATTATTGCGGTCACTAACACTAGAAAGTGCAGTGACAGTTCAACCTAACAAGCATGATAACGGAAGTTGCTTGAGGATTAGAGGAATGTAATCTACTTGTTCTTAATAGTGTTCCATTACCATCATCGGAAGGTGTGGCTAATGTGCATGTTTAAGTCTTAGATTAAATATAGAAGTCAAGCTTGGTAATATATTCATTGCAATTTAATGCATTGACAATCCTATCCTTTTATACCTTGTGAGCACTTAGTATTCTGTTGAATATTCACGTTAGGTGTAACGCCCCAAAACTTGGCCTAGAAGTTTAGACCGAATCTTGGAGGTTACATTAGCCACCAAAAGTGGCGAAAACAAAAAACTTTAATTCAAACCAGGAAAACCTTTTTGTTCATTATGTTTGAAACATATTAAACCGGCGTCAAACATTTGGAAAGAAAATCCATAGTTTCTAAAGTTTAGTCTAAATAACCCCTTACGAAAGTCCATAATAAACTTGTACCACAGTTTATATAATTGTTTTACAAACTGATTTAAAATTAACCGTACAAGACTTATGAGATTTTACTTAAACCAATCAAACCGTATCTTTCTGGGACCTCCGGTATGCCGAGTCTAGCTCCTAAACATGAAAAGTACATAAAAGGAAAAGCACTACAGAGATGAGCTACGCGAGCTCAGTGTGAGTTTGAAACATGAACAGACGACAATAGACAGACTGGCATAAGAAATACTTTAGACAAGCATGTGCATAAAAATATCACTTACGAAAATCTCAATCGGCATGTCAAATACACCATCGAACCACAAAAATGATGATTTAGTCATACGCAATAATCAGAACATATCACATGACATTAATTATATCGTCCATAACCAAAAGGTCACACAAACAGACAAAATGTTTTGACAAGCATACGTATATTTAGATGTGAATGGATGCACAAATCAAAATCCCACCCTACCAACCAAACACTACTTTGTCTATCCAACACACCACAGAAGGGCTATGGTAGGCTTGTCCACCATACACACCACATAGAACCATAATAGGTTCATCCACCCAACACACCACAATGTGGAACTATGCCACTTGAGTAACTGTATAGAGCTGAGCTAATATACATAAAGGATAGTGCGGTAAACCGCTATACAAAAGTATCGCAGTTAAAACTGCTAAGTTTGTCTTCCTTCTCTTCAGAACCAGATCCCAAAATTGTCATGCTATGTAACAATGCACACATTACATTGACAATATACAAAAACAGACATTAACATTTCCAGTTGAACAGATTCAGATTTGATTACACTTGTATTGTAATATTCAGTTATGATAACCATAATAACTCATACTTATTTATCACATTAACGAGCAATAAAGTTAAAACCCATAAACGTATATATATATACGCGAACCAACCTAAATCGAGTCCCAAACACATCAGGTTTGAACGAGGGTTGGATTACACAGAAACATAAAATAGACAGTTTATGACTCAAAATAAAAATTCTGCTAAATAGGGCCACATGGCCATGTGCCCCGACCTTGTAGAAGTGCCCAGGACTTGTGGGGGTCTACACGCCTATATGAATGTCACACATGCCCGTGTGAATGGCACACATGCCCGTGTGAGTTGGCCACGTAACTCACTGTCTAGAAATGCCAAAAATAAAGAGTAGAGGAGACATAGCCGTGTGGAGATCTCACACGCCCGTGTAGAGATCTCACACGCCCGTATGGAGATCTCACACGCCCGTATGGAACACATGCCCATATGGCCAGGCCGTGTGGCACCAAAATTCACCTAAAAACCCTAATTTCCAAATTCACACAGCCGTGTGAGCCACCCATATGGGGCACAAGCCCATGTGGCCACCTGTGTGGGCACGAAACCATACTGAAACAACCTGAACTTTTGTTTTTGACACCGAAATAGTCCCCATCCATTAGAAATTCGAAAATATACTGAAATATGCCAAATATCATGCCATCCATCAACAAATTTAACACTTAAAAACAACAATTTTGGAAACAGACCCTAAATTGGAATTGCAACAATAAGGATTAACCGTTTCGCCTTTACAAGACTATTTTGACTCACGTCTGATAACACGAAACACATAAGAGTAATCACCTTTGACAGAATGATAAATAAAACTTGCGTAAAATAGAAGAAGCAAGAACAAATGAAATTGAAATTGAATAGAAATATAAGAACGATGGGGAAGAAGAAAAAAAAAAGAAAAAGAAAGATGAAGAACGTGAAACTTATTTTCTATTTTAAAGTTAACTTTCCCTTTTAAAAATAAAATAAAATAACATAAAAACAAATAAATATAGAATGATAACACGAAACACATAAGAGTAATCACATTTGACAGAATGATAAATAAAACTTGTGTAAAATAGAAGAAGCAAGAACAAATGAAATTGAAATTGAATAGAAATATAAGAATGATGGGGAAGAAGAAAAAAAAAAAAGAAAAAGAAAGATGAAGAACGTGAAACTTATTTTCTATTTTAAAGTTAACTTTCCCTTTTAAAAATAAAATAAAATAACTTAACAACAAATAAATATTAAAAACACTCACAGGGATTTGAACACGAGACCTAGAGATACACTAACACACAACTAACCACCAGACTAGCATGCCCATTCTGACATTAAAATGCGAAACTTAAATCAAACATTCAACCCACTAACTGACCCTAACCACAAATCTCAAAAATTCTAACCCCAGATATGGGATGTTATATTAGGGATCCCAGTTTATCATTATCATATTTTATCTTATTGTTTTCAAGTTATTACTTTGACAACTACTCTCACAATTTATCTTATTTCTATCTATTTATTGCACTGACATTGGTAGACAAAATACAACCATTCTCGTGGGATCGATATCTGACAAACTCATATCTGTGTACTATACTTGCATCGATAGTGTATGCTTGCACATTATTGCTGTGACGTTAAATAGCTGACCACTCATTCTGACATAACTTGCACAGAAATAAGATTTAAGTCAAAAGACTAGGGATACAAATTGAACTAAAAATTAACAAAATTTCAAAAGATAGGATTTGAATTGAGGATCTCCTACACACATACAAAACACCTATCCACTGAACCAAATAAAATTATTTGTCAAAATTTCCACAACCTTAATCCAAAATAGAGCGTGATCTCTCTTGGTTTCACAACCCAATTTCTTTTAACCCGATTTTCAGGATGTGACAGTGCTTATAACATAATTAACTATCCAATTAACAAAGTTAAGATACCAAAATTTATTTAATATTTATACTAACTTTGTAAATATTAAATAATAATATTTATGGACTCGAACATCAGAAATAAGGTTCTAAAACCGTCGTTTTTGACACCACTGAAAAATGGGTTGTTACACTATTCCAATAGAAGATAGGAAAAAAATGTTTTTTTAACGATTGTAATCCAAGTTTTTTTGTTCTAGCATCCATTCGTATATTAATAATTGGAACGAAGTGCAAAACAAAGGCTTTTTCAAATTCTATGGACAATTTTATCTACTACTAAAATTAAAGGTGTAATTAAATTAATTTGAGCTCAAGTTTTAAAAAAAATTGAGCACAAAGTTTAATTAAAAATTTAAGGTTTGAAACTTTTCTTAATTTTAATCGAGCTATAAGTTTGAAACTCTAAACACAATTTTAACTTGAAATAGAAACAAAATATTCAATTCTATATTATTTCAACTTAATTATTTGTACTTTAGCTTGAATTAATTATTTTTAACACAAATAAAATATTGTTATAAAAATTTATTATTATAGAAGTGGATTTTCATTAGAATAAGAAGTTTGATATGCATTGTTAGATTTGGTGCTCCAAGTAACGCCCAAAATTTCGGCTTTTGTGATTTGTGGTGCATGAAAATTTTTGAAATTGTTTTTGCAATTATTTGACATAATTAGTTGTCTGCTTGAGTGGATTTGTGCTCTGAGTATGTTGGGGAGGTTCCAAGTTCAAGCCAAGACTTGGGTTAAATTTTGGTTTTATTTGAGTAAAGCCTTATCTTTGGTAATTAGGCTTATAAATAAAAATTGGGTACAATATATCAGAATGGGCCTGTTGGTCTGGTGGTTAAGTGGAAAAGGGTTATGCGAGAGGTCTTATGTTCGAATCCCTACGCGAGCAAGGGATTTATTTTTGCTGCTAAGGGTCAGTAAGAGTTTGAGGTTCAGTGTGATACTGGGTAGTGGAGTGATTCAAAGGTTATCTGGTTAGTTGTTCAGTTACCCAAATCATTCCATTCTCCTTTTGTTGAAAATTCTCTGCAAAAATTTGCCCTCTCCGCCATTTTTTCTCTTTTCCTTCAGTTGAATTTTTCTCTTTATTACCGAATTCTTTCTCTTTTACCCATTCTTCAATCATTTTCTTTTAGCACCTAGTTTCTGGGATTCTTCGCTTTGGTTCTTTTCACGATTCGGTAAGTAAAATAGTGCGTTTAGTTCCGTTCTAATGAATGTTCGCTTATTAAGTGATTGTTCCCTATTTAGGAGACACCCAAGGTTCCGTGGACTGCTAGTTAGTGTTCTAAATAGTGAGGAATCGTCGTTTTGCAGAAGAAGGTAAGATTGTCGTTAGATTTCAGGATTTATCCATTCGTAACAATTCACATTAAGTGATTGATTTTGGACTCGGGATTGTTAAATATAGGTTTTGGAGTGCTCGGTGATCATTTAAGCTTTAATTGAAACCAGGTGTGTACTTTGAATGCACTGAAAACGTAATTCAGCGGAAGTAAAAAATGAAGCTGTCGACGCCACACAAGTATGTGGACTGTCCGTGTAGAGGTCGTGTGGTGAGATATGGTCGTGTGATCGATGAGCCAGGCCGTGCGCGTGCCACACATGCACGACAGACACGGGCGTGTGAGGCTGGCTAGGCCGTGTGCAAGGTACGGGTTAGGCCAATTGGGCCGTGTGGGCCACACGGGCATGTCGGGCCACACGGGTGAAACCACATGGGTGTGTGGGATTTTGGGCCAGGTCGTGTGAGCCATACATGCAAGGTCAATTTAAGCCATGTGGGCCCATAAGGGCGGGCCACATGGGCGTGTGAGCCCATTAATTTAATTTGTTCTGAAAGGTTACACGGGTCACCCTAGTCAACAGTGACCTATTAAAGGGGTCGGTAAGCGTTACTTTATCTCTGTTCTGTGATATGATTTTGAGATGTATGCTAGCATGTTATACTTAGCATGTGTATAAATACTGTTCTGATCTTACCTGAGTATGATATGTATGATCTGGTTACTGTATGAAAGCATGCCATGACATTATTTTATGTTGCATTACATTAGGTTGGGTTGGTTATTGAAGAGAAGAAAGACTGTAAGGCTTTTAGCCATTTGACTGGCAGCTGTACTGCCTTTATTTGTTATGTGTCATTTTACGGTACCTTATGGTGTGTAGGGTTGAATGGGTTGATTTTATCCCCATACATGGTGTGTAGGGCTTGGTGGGTCGATTTTATCCCCATACGGTACCTTATGGTGTGTAGGGTGGATGGAGATGGTGTGCAGGGTGGATGGAGATGGTGTGCAGGGTTGGTGGGCATGTACTGTATTGATTGATATGCAAATATATTCGTATGGGCTAAGGCCTGAATGTATCTGATACTGTTCTGAGTGGGCTAAGGCCTACACTAATTCTGTTAAGAGCTCAGGCTCGATTATGACTGCTTGACTGTTATCTGTTTACATGCATGCTTTACTATGGGGATGTACACACTGAGTTTAAGAAAACTCACCCCTTTATTTTATTTTATTTGTCTGTCAGATAATCCCCAACAGTAGATGGATTGGTGCTGCGGAGGGCTCGAGGGTGACCACTGTGGACACTTTACTGGACTTCCTGTTTTTATTACTGGTTACTTATTATTTTATTATTTTGGGAGTTTTATGTATTGTGGACCTTTGGACTGTTTCATTTTATACTTTGGGTTTTCAATTTGTTATATTTATTGATTTATAAACTATGACATCATAAACACATTTTAAAACTTAATTATAGTTTTCCGTATTAATGAATGATTTTCGAGACATCCGCGTTAAAGATAATAATCAACTGAACACGTTTTTGACAAACGAATTGGTTTTCCAAAAATACTCTTATGTGACGCCATCAGATTCGACCATAACGTTTAGGCCGAGTTTGGGGTGTTACACTTCAAATGTAATATATTCATTTTGTATACTTATATTTTTCGAATAAAATGGTTTAATAATATTCATTAATTACATTAATACCTTTTGTATATTGTCCTCAATATTTTTTGCACATAAAGCAAAATGGAAGCAAATATTAGCTCACTAGTTATCTAAAGTTTTACTAACACTAGGTAGTATCATATGGTCGGATCATAATATGGAAAGACAACTTGTAGTATTAGATGAACCTAAACCTGTCCTTAGTTTAATCGAGAATGAGGAAACCGATTAAAAGACTAATATGTCGTCTATCAAGTCAAATTGGGGAGATGCTTTGTCCTGAGGATCAAAGCAGATAACTCCCAAAAGATAGAGACATAGATGTGACTGACTAAACTGACAGTACATCAGACAAGACCCAAGTAGAATAGATTCTAGATAAGTTTATGGATTTATTCACTTGTGACATTCATAGTGTGACATACCTTAATCTTGAGTGGATGATGAACTAAGTATGTGTAACTCATATACTTTGATGTAAGTAAAAGCCTAAGTTCAAATAGATAAGGAATTGAAAGTTGGTACGTTAGGTATACAACTTCTGCAATATGTAGTATTATTCACAATAGTGGAATTCGTGGCCTAACTAATAGGTAAATGATATTCTCTTATCAACATTACATGGTTGATGAAAAGTAAACGTGGTCAAAGGTAATTTGTCTTTGTTATAAATGGCTTGATTACTATTTGATAGTAATTGACTTTTCATGAAAGAATATGTAATGGTTACTATGAGATAAAATGGGATCATATTGGGAGAATGGATTTATCCCAAAGAGATTAATGATATCCTATGAGGATAACACACTTATGACAAGGTCATTGGACAAGCACTTACTGAATAGTTTTCGTAATAGTATATAATTAGGGAGAGCTCAGTTATAATATTATAGTGGAATGACTTCATTAATAAATAAGTTTAGAAGTTATTTAAGCCCTACTTATGTATGTCCAATCGGTCCCTCCGCTAGCTCGTTGAAACCATAAATGAATTTCATTTAGAACCAAGTGAACATAAATGAATGGAAATTACAAAGTTAGAGAAATGGGTCGCATTTACAAATGAATGTGTTTTCTCACTAAGTATAGAAGTGATTTGAAAATTAATTTAAGGTTTTAAAATGATTATTTAATTTATTATATCTAAATAAAAGAAGTTTGAAAATGGTATTAAATTAAGTAGTCATTGTGAACTTGTTGAATATAAAATTAAATATATTTTCTTATAGAATCTTTTGTGGTAAAGTTGTCATGACTTTAACAAAATTAGAATTGGGTTAAGAAAATTATTTAATTAGAAAATTAATTTATTTAATTAGATTAATTAAATAATATTAATTTTGGGAAAATAAGACAAATATTAAGTTGGATTAAATTATAAAGTGTGGGGTCAAAAGTTCAAGAAGCACATATAATTAGATTCAATACATGAGATGCCCAATTCCCTTCATATAATATGTGTGGGGCAGCAACCCTAGTGATATTATCTACGGTGTGGCCTCTCCTAATTAGACTAGAAGAGTGTTTTCTATTAAATAAATATTGTTTTTGTTATTCTTATTCTACTAGGATTCTCTTATCTATCCCTATAAATAGATGGCATTGATAAAGTTATTTATAGACAAGTTTCATATATTGTTGTTCTGTCAGAATGTAGTAGGAATTTATTCTCTAAGAATAAATTTTATTTTTTAGGAATTACAATTTTTACCAGTTTCTATTGAGAGAATTACTTTCGCACTAAATGTATTAATTCAGTTTCTTGTTTTGCGTTTGGTTAGGGTTGCTTCAGCCCACACTTGATGCAAATCAAGGTAGAAGGATAGTAGAGAAGGTCGTTAGGTTGAAAGCCGAGAATGATTTAAATCCTCCTTGCTCAAAGCTCATGTGTTTTTAGGGAAGGTTTTATTGTTATAAATATCACACACCGACTCAATTTTCAAAATTTTAAAACTTTTAGTGTGATTGGAAATTGTTTTCTAAACTAGATTTTTTCTAACATACATTAGGAATCTAATGCTCATTAGGGGTAGAATTGTATTTCATTTATATTTCTTATGTTTATAAATATAGACTTTGGGAACACCTTGTAAATATCAATATTAATTAATAAAATTTTTGATCAACTTTTTATACATATTTAATAACCAATAATTCAATAGTCAATCAAATGTTTAAGCATTCAAGGATCATGCATAATATAACTCAAATTAACTGAATTTTTTTTTATCCTTCTCAAAATTAAAACATGTAGATATTCATTGTAATGGATCTCATTTTGAGATTTTGAAAGAGAGGGATTATTTTTCGTATGACTCATTCTTGCTATTAATATCTACATGTTTTTATTTTGAAAAGGATAGCAAAAAATTCAATTATTGAATTGTATTATGCATGATCCTTGAATGCTTAAACATTTGGTTGACTATTGAATTCTTGGTTATTAAATATGTTTAAAAAGTTGAGCAGAAAATTTTACTGTGTAATATCTACTTGAATTGTGGAACAATTTAAGAGAAATATACAACCATTAGAATATGATGGTTCTATCTAAAACTTGTTATGATTGGATGCATCTGAAGTTGCAAGATTTTAGAATTGCGAGTAAGTATAACTTTGTAGTATTAAGGATAAGTTCTCAAGTAAAATTATGTGAGAAGAATATTACTACTGAGGACTTGTTATGCTTCAAATGTGCTCATATAGTAGCAAGGCCATGACAATATTTTAAGATATATTAATAACGAGCTATTAAATGAGAAATTATAAATCCTGTCCTATTGGATCCATTTCATTCATTGAAGTGAATGTACCAACATATAATAAAGTTGAAAAGCATAATCTTGAAAATGGATGTGGTAAGTGGCTCTATAATAGTTAAAAGGGGTAGTCATAGTAATACTTTTCACCACCAAAAGTGGAAAAATAAAGATATTGAGGAGATGGACAATAATATTGATATTGATATTTAAATTAATAATTGCATCCTATGGTTCAACTTTTAATTGTTGTGCATTTAGGGTATGCTCATACACTTCGCTTAATTTTGCACATATATCTATGCAAAGAAAATATTTGTTTGTGCATATTTTGAAAATTGATAAATTCTATTTGCAACAAATATGTGGCTTCGACTTTGATTTTATTGTATTGAAGCTAATGTTCTATATTTAGTTGCTTCAAAGATGACATTCAAGAATTTGTCAATTTGACATTTATAATTATCTTTAGACTTAGTAATTTGATGTTTTGTTCGATACAATGCTACAAAGTACATAATGTATGTTATTGAAACGAGTGTTAGATTATTTTCTATCAATTATATTGGATGGATTTTCTTATGAAAAGTATCTAAATTAGTATGGTTGAATTGCATGGATAGTAAATAAGAAGTTTTGGTCAAATGTATTATTTGACATGATCGATTAGATAATCCTGATTAATAATGATGTGATAAATGAAAATTTACATGGATATTTATTAAAGAACTTCAAGTTCTTTATTTTAAAGATTTTTCAAGTATTGCTCGTTCTCGAAGATGATTTATTAGAACGTCACTAACAAAAGTTGAGATTGAATCTCTTGCATTTTTGAAAGAAATATGGACTCATTTTATCCAACAAGTTGATCTTTGATATAATTGTGGTAGATGCATCTATAAGATAATTGCATGTGAGTAATCAAACCCCAACTTGTTGTTTGTGAGATTACTTGTATAATGATTAGTTCAAGAATAAAACTTTTGGATTATAAAAACGAGACAATGCTTGCTAATGTTGATAAGTTTTTTTTCTCGGGCTTTCAATGATGATTTTATGTTAGATTCTTAGTGTGAGAAAATATCGCAAAGCCTAATGTTTATGTGTATAAAATGGTTTAGCAAAATTAATAAGTAAAATGTCTCTAGTTAGTAGCTAAACCATATCTCTTGTATAAGGATAAGATATTTTACATGAATTGACACTTGTAGCATCATGTCAATAAGTTATGATAAATACTCCCCATTCGACTTTTGGTCTTAGCCAAATACAACCAATTTTATAAGTTTTGAATGTGCAATATATGTTCAAGTTTCTCCACCACGAAGCACAAAATGGGTACTCACGGAAATTTAAGAATATATATTAATTATGAATCTTCTTGTATTATTAAATATTTTGATTGAATTGGAGATTGACATGGTTTGGTGATTACAACTTTGATTTGATAGTGTTCCCAGCATTAGGCGAAGATAAATAATAGTTGGATAAAATAATTACTTGAAATGATATCTAGATTCTCGTAGAAATTAATTTGAACTAGAAGTTCAAAAAGATAATTTATTGCAAGTTAATTGCTAGATGTATTTTCTAACCTGATGAGAATAATCAAGTACTATATACCAACTGATGTTTTGAAGTCTTAGTGGGACAATTTGTTAGAATAAAATGAAAGTAATATGTGCTTGAAACATGATATATTGATTGGTTCTAAAGATGAAAATTTTCGTTAAAAAAAATAACAAACCTAGATGGTCATATAGAGGTAGTGCTCTTGAAGAGACCTAAGACAGAACTAAGTATTAAAACTCCTAAAGAGATTTAGGTACTGAAACTGAAGATGGAAATTGTGAAAATAAAGAGATCTCGATAACTTATGTCAATACAATAAAATATGGATTCGTTCAATATAGAAAGTTCTCGACAGCAGTTTTTCATGCAATGGTATTATTAAGATAATGAAAAAAGAGGATCTTGAATAAATTTCTGGAGAAATATAAACATGGAATAGATCGGTTAAAATAGAAAAACGCAATTCAAGTAGAACTAAAATCGTGAGGTTTTCGGACCAGCAGTCTAAATGTTTAAAGGTAGATAGTTAGTGAAGGTGTAACACCCCGAATTGCACTATTATGTTTGCTTACGTGTTTAAGTAGCAGAATGGGCCTGCTGTTTTGGTGGGTGGATATGTGTTAGCTTACCTCTGGGTTTTGAGTTCGAGTCCTTGTGAGTGCGTTTTGGATGATATATTTTGTATAATGTTAGGTAGAAGTTTTACTTTAATTTATAAAAATAATTCTTTAGTTTATTTTGTTACTTATTTTGTTACTTATGTTATTGTTTTATTTTTATTTTTATTTTTGGGGTTTTTTCCTTTTTTTTCTTTCACGTTCTCCTTTCCTCTCCCTCTCCCTCTTTTTTTTTTTTTACTTTTTGTTTTTCTTTTGTTTTTATGAAATAATTCTCAAAAATGGTTTTTGCTTGGGGAAAATTTTGAAGAGCCTCGTTTCTTATCACTGAGTCAGTGACTGAACGTCTCCATCTACGATTTAGGTGTGCGTTTCGAAACTTTCTATTTTATTTGAGTTTTGTAGATTTGTTTTGATAGAATATGAAAACCTTGGTTTCATACGGAAATTTATTGTCGAAGTGCGATAGTACTGTTGAATGACATGGGAATCCACTCTAGTTAGCGTGTTACTGAGTCCCATTGATGGAGGGTTGATTTATTGATCGAAAAGTTCAATTTCGGGGTTGTTTTGGGGGAGTTTCGTGACCACACAAGCGTCCACACGGGCGTGTGTCAATTCACACGGCCATGTGCTTTAAGGAATTAGAGTTTCTGGGTAAATTTTGTGCCACACAGCTTGGACACACGGTCATGTGGCCGATTTGGGGATTTTTGTCAATTTTTACACGGTCATGTCCCCTGGTACACAGGCGTTTATGATTGGGAATTAGGGATTTAGTGTTTTAGTGTCACACGGTTGTGTGGCTGATTCGGGACTTAGGAATCTCACACGGGTGCGCGTTCTGGACACATGGCCGTGCCTGGTGGGGCACGTGGGCATGTGAGAACCTCACCCGGTCGGGTCTGCCCTGCACTCTATTTTAGTGAATCTAGATAGTGAGTTACTTGGTCTGTTCACACGGCCAAGTCCTTGTATCACACAGGCGTGTGCCTTTGCCACACGGCAGTATGCCACCCTCCACATGGGCATTTTGACCTTCACATGGCCTAGGTTATTCCATACGATCGAAGCACACGGGCGTGTGGTCTTGTATCGCCAAAATCAATTTTATGTCAAATTAAAGCTTGATCGTGACTTTGTGTGTTTCGACTCTTAGTGAGGTCTTAGCAATGGTGATCGAGACTTTGATTTAGCCTAAACTAGTGTGGTATGCCTCTGTTTGAGTAGATTGCATGATTGTTGCTTGAGGTTACTTTGCTATTGATACTGAGTCTAGGTAAATGAGTGTGCGCTTTTCTGATTCTAGGTGATTGGTCCGTGAGTGTTTGTGTGTTATGTGCATGCTGTGACTGCACGAGAATTCTGTAATTGATTGACTGGTGTTAGTTTTTGTGTCTGAATAACTATTTAGAAATCTTGTATTCTAATTCTGTACATCTGTCTGCATACATACATTTGCATAAAGTATTTTGGGTGGGATTGTAAAGAGAAGGGAGTCTGATTCTGATCTACCAGTTCTACTGCAACTTGTGTGTACAACGGATTTTCGCTTTACACTGTACAGCATATACGTCATCTTTGCTACGTACTACTGTTATCTGATATGGCAGTTTATATACAGCTTACCGGTATAGCAGTTTATTGCATTGCACTGTACTGTATATACGTCAGCTTTAATGTGAATCATTACTATCTGATTTGGCAATTCAACTGCATATTGATAAGCCATTGTTACCGGGCAACTCGGAGTGGCGGGTCATTGTTGCCGGGCAACCTGGGATGACTCTATATGGTGTGTAGGGTTGGACGGGCCTACGAGGTCTTATGTGGTGTGTTTTGGTTAGATGAGCTTAAACAACTCTTAAAGGGTGTGATCAGGGGACGAAGAGGTGTGTTGGTTGGATGGGTGGGTTTCATTACTCGACTGCATTGCATGCGCGTCTGTCTATGAGTTTTTACTATAAGATTATCTCTCTGTATTCTATTTCTCTGAACAACCCTTGTGTTGAGATTTCGGTGTGAACTTTCTGTATGAACTTGGTGTGTTCTGATTGCTACGTTTTGTTGGAATGTTAGTTCCAAGTGTGCTTTCTGACTCTGTGAGTATAAGTAATTATGTTGTGCTACTGACTTGAATTATGTAATACTATCTCTTGTTTTTTTCTAAACTCACATTGAGTTCGTGTAGCTCACCCCCTCTTAGTGTTTCCCTTGTAGGTACCTTTTGGAATTTTGATGCTGGACTCCGTACAAGGAGGTCTTGGACAGTTTTAAAGAAGAATAAATTAACAGTTTGTTTCTATTTTTCATTTGGTTTATGGACTGTAAGATTTTATTAAAACCATGGTACAGGCTCTGTTTTAAGTTTTTATTCGCTCATTTAATTCAGGTTCTATAATAAATTTAACTATATTTTTACTGACTGGTTTATGAGATTAAATGTTTCAGTTTTACGGGATAACTTGTTTTGTAAATTTACCTATAATCACCTTGGTGATCAATGTAACATCGAAGATTCGGTCTATAGTTCTAGGCCGAGTTTAGGGTGTTACAGAAGGTACAAAATGAGTAGTTTTTATGAAAACAAAATAAGAAAAATGATTTTTTCACTAAAGTCATGTGAATAAATATGGAATGATATTCTTTTATGGTGGATGCAATAACTTTTAAATATATTATTAGGCTAGAAGTTCATGAAAATTTGATTTGCGTCTAATCATTGTTCTTACAGACTCTTATATGAATCACTATATAGTAAAGTTTGAAATCCTTAAAGGAATTAGAATGCTAGGACCATATAGAACTTCCTAAAAAATTGGTTAATATGTTTGCGTAAATATTTATATGAATTGAAATTATTTAAACATATGTAGTAAATTTGACTCAATGAATAATAGTTAAAAGAATATGATTGTCACGCCCTAGAAAATAGGGGGTTAGCTGAAATAATTATACAATAAATAAGATATAGGTTGAATGGTTAAGTGATAGCACATCTATCTTAGAAGTCCTAAGTTCAAACCTCATTCCTCCCATTTCTCTTCCTTTTATTTTGAGCAACCTATGATAAAAACTTTACTAAAATAAATATCTTTGGGGGTAAAAATTGAACAAGAAATAGGCTTAGGCCTAATGGTTAGCATGCTAGAACCTATCCTAGAGGTTCTAAGGTTGAGTCCTTCCTTCCTTTTTTTAATTTTGAGATTTCGGCAAATATATACTATTGGGAATAAAAACTAAATAAGAAATGGGCAATGGCCCAATAGTTAAGAGATAACCTTCCTCTCTTGTGTTTCTAGGTTCAAATCACGCCATTTCCTTCCATTTTCTTTTGAAATCCGGCTAGCTTTGGAGGAATTACAAGTGATGCCCTTAGGACTCAATTCTTTCCTAATTAAAATTCATATATTTCCCTTCCTTAAAATTTCAATAGAATTAGAATTCCATCATCTTTTTATCTTATTTTCCTAATTAGATTTTAATATTGCGCCTTTTCAAATCTTAATTATCTAATCAGACAGTCGCAGACAACCTAACAAGGTTCTCATAGGCATGAGTGCCTTTCAGTCGATTATTACAATAGGATACTTCAGTCCATTAGACATTCAAATGTTTCCATCAATTAGTTAATCAGATATTTCAGACAATAATACAATCCCATACCGACACCGTATCACATTCAGTAAATCAGATTGAATCAAATGCATATGAGTGCAAATAAGTTATAAAATAACCCACCCATCCAGCCAACACACCATCTCCGTCCACCCTTACACATCCTGTGGGGATATAATCAACTCACCCATTTCTACACTCCGAGTAGGACCTCGAAAAGCCCATCCAACCTTATACACCATAGGATGTCATCTCTGGTTACCCGGAAATGATGATCATCAGCATTGCCCTCGACCCTTAGAGAATTGAGACCGCCTTCGATCCTTTGGGAATTGGGGCTATTAGTGTGTGGATAGACTGCCAGTCTTATACGCAACAATGCTAGCGTATGAGTTGTACTGTGTAATACGATAAACCGCGGTACAGACATGCAGTGTGAACTGCCAAATCAGATAACAGTACGTAGCATAGCTAACGTACATGTGGTACAGTGCAATGTGGTAAACCACTATACTATTGGGTTGCTGTAAAACTACCAGATTAGTTAAATCGTCCACGACCCTCAAGGTATTGGGACCTCCTACGACGCTCTGGGTATTAGGGGCTTCAGTATGCAGATAAACTGCCAGATCGTAAATCTCCCTTCTTTTTAACATCCCAACCCAAAAATGGTTTATGCAAATGGATGCATACAAATGTATGAATGCAGATGCACCAATTCAGAACACAATTTCAGACAGTCATTCAGAAGGAATCACTTGCAATCAGTCAATCAGTTACAGAAACGTGCATACCTATATACTCAGATTCGGTACCCAACATAGCACATATTCAAATATAAGTAATGCATAAATCGAAGTCTAAACAGGGTCGTGTTCATCCTCAGTGAACTTAGTCGAAGGGTTTGGAACATATAGGCTCACAATAGAATTCGACCTACCCTAGATTCAAAATTTGGCGAGTTAGGGCTACACGCCCTTGCGCTCTAGCCGTGTGGAGTAATCCAGGGCGTATGGGGATCCAAACGCCCATGTAAAGGGTAGCACACGACTGTGTGATAGAGGCAGACGTCTGTATGGTGCAGGGGCACAGCTGTGTAAACAGACCGTGTAACTCACTGACCCATTTCACTACTTTTAGATATAGGGCAAACACGGCCGTGTGAGGGTGTCACACGCCTGTGTGGCCATCAGACACGGTCGTTTGTCCCATAACACACGTTTGTGTGAAATCCCTAGGCTTCAGATCAGTCACACGACTGTGTGTTCCGAAGTACACGCTCGTGCAAAACTCTAATTCTGAAATTAGTCACACACCTATGTGCCAAAGGGACATAGCCGTGTGGTTTCTGACAAAATCACCAAATCAGCCACACGCCCATGTGGCCAGGTCGTGTGGCACCCAATTTAGCCCAGAAACCCTATTTCCTAAATCCACACAGCCGTGTGCCTCTAGCACACGCCCGTGTGGCTGTTGAAAAGGCTACAAAACCACCCCAAATCAGCTTTGAAAACACCGTTTTAGCCACCATCACACTTCCTAACCTTTACCCTATCAACATATATCAGAAAACAATGATTTCCCTACACCTCTATCCTCTAAAAACTCAAAAACAAAGGGGGTAATGCATAGTTACGAAAAGCCGAAAGAAGGTATTCGCAAAACAAGATAACAATTGATTTAAAGGCAGAAAGTAGAAATCAGATTCGAATACCACACTTGTTTTATTCGATGATGCCGATGGATGAGCACAAATTTTAGAATCCACAAGTCAGAACCAATTTTTGAGTAATTATTAAGAAGAACAAAAAGTTCAAAAGAAGGGAGAGGAAGAGAAGAGACAACGTAAAAAAGGGAAAAAGAGAAATAGAAATAAAAATAAAACCATCCAATAAAAATAAAAATGAGAATAAAAAAATAAATCTGAACAAATAGTTACTAAAATAAAATTATTAAACCTTAAAACGTACTTATCATGACTTGAACCCAGAACCTTGAAATTCACTAACCCTCACTTATCCACCAGACCAGCAGACCCATTTTGTTCACTAAATTGCACAGCTAATCACTTATGTGCAACCACCCTACTGTCCCTATGGCTCAAGACCCAAAACTTCTAGGCCCAAAATTCGAGGCGTTATAACCACATGGCCATGTGCCTCTGAAAACCTAGGCTAGTTCGTGAGCGACACTATTAAAACCCTTCCACATAACCGTGTCTCTCCTATAGGGTAATTTTTTAACATGTACGACATGACCATAGTCTATTACATGGTCATGTAACCCTTCCACATGGCCTATAGCCTCCCACATGGCCTGGCCACAAGACTGTATGGCCACTAATTTATAGTTTTGCTTAGAATTTTGTGAATTGTTCAATTTAGTCCTAAAATTATCCCTAAATTGTCTTTAGTGCTTTATTTCATTCAATTGAATCCCTTGTAATATGAATAGTGTTAGAACCCATAATCTGATTGACTGAATTATTACTTTATATGCATTATATGAAAATATTAAATGTTTACTGTAACTGTAACTCTGATGAACTAATAATGTTTTTTCATGTCATTGTGTTACTGAATGCATGACATACATGCTTACTATTACTATTAAATTGAACTCAGGTTAAACAAGTTTATTGATACTATAATGATCCGTTATAAGCATGATAATTGTTACTGTATTGATTTGCTATAAGCATGTTATTGCTACCATGTTGATCTGTTGTAAGCATATCATGTTTCATTGCATGGGGTAAGACGATATGAACGAAGGAACTATGAACATATTATTTGCACTATTGAGTGGTTTATCCACATCGTTTAAGTAGTTTATCTACACTGTTGAGTGGTTTATCTACACCATATTAGAAGCTTTTATCTGCACCAATTAGTGGTTTATCCACACTGTAATAACAACTTTAAATTGCAAATACGTTGTGCATCTACAACTTACTACCAGCTTGTCTGCAAGAACTTTTTTATTAAAAGAAACCTTGTTAGTTCATCCACCCTTTTTATTACTAGTGGTTTATCCATAATAATGAGTTATTTATCTACAACGTGGTGTAAAGGTAGAGAAGTTCTAGGGAACTCCTACTGTAGTGTGTAGCGGTGAGGTATGACATTTTCTAAATAAATTGAAATTGTATTGCATTCATAAGCATTTGTATAACTATGAATATTGAGATATTATGGTGATAAGTTGATATCAATATTCTGATTTTCTATTCAATTGTGATCAATTTACTAGTTGATATTTTGTATGATTTGTCTATTGTTTTTACATGTTTTCTTGTGAATGAACTCACATTGAGCTTCATAAGCTCACTCCCCATTTTATTTCAATTCTTTCAAATAACCCACCAAGTTAAGATGTGGACTCGGCATACGGAGGGCTTGGCTCGGATTGAACTTTTTACTATAAAACTAGTTTGGATTTACTATTTGAAATTTCTGTTAATTTAGGAACTGTATTGCTTTATTTGGATTGTGGCATGAGACTTCTATTTTGAGTTTGTTTAATATGCATGATATTTAATTATAATTTAAGGTAATGAAACATGGACATAAAACTAAATATGCATAAAATAATTGTGATTTTTCTTAATTAATACTAAGTTGAATATCACTTTTTCGGTGTTACTTATTAAGTAGTCGTGCATTATGATAGGAACTCCTAATTCTCTGGCACATGCAGCCCTTTTGATCATTTCTTCACATGCACCTGCAGTAGCATTCAAATAATGCCCTTTGATTTCACCTATTTCAGCCTGTGATTTATAAATTGCTTCGGCCCAAAATAAGAAACGATCTCTCCAGCACATAAATGGTTGGGAGTTCACATTTTCATCATCTTTGGTAAAATCAAGCCCACCACGTAAACATTCATAAACTGCTCTGTAGTAGTTCTTAGCGGATAACCCCAATTTAGGTTTAATAGTACATCCTAATAGAGGGTGACCATACTTGTTCAATTTATCTCTTTCAACTTAGATGCCATGAGGAGGGCATTGGAAAGTTTTAATATCAGTAGTAGGGATTCACAGATCCTTTAGACGTAGAGCGCGCAGGGCTTTTAACCCAAATACATTACCTGTAGTGGAGGTAAACATGTTAGTAATAGAACATTCTTCAAAAAGGTCTAAAGGATAAGCTACATAACATATATATATATATATATATATATTGATCTTCTTCTCCAGGAATGGGGTCAATGTGGTAACATCGCCCTTTGTAACAATCAAGTCTGGTAAGCCCATCGGTCCACACGGTTGTCCATGTACCGGTAGATAATTCAGTAGCTATTAAGGAATAAACAAATTGGAAATTAACTAAGTTTTCAAAAATAGTGACAATTACAAGGAAAATGTTTTCCTTAATCTTTTTTTTTGTTAACTCGTGAGACTTTTAAAAAATAGGCTAAGTTTTCTTCAAAGATAAACAAATGTTTTAAAATGACTATTTTATAAATGACATTAGCTTACTAGGCTTTCGGTGGCCAATGTAATCTTCCGAATTCGAGCCTAATGTCTAGGTCGAGTTGGGGAGTTTACAAGTATAAAATGATCCAAAATACCTATATCTATTTTATAGAAGGATAATGATCAAAGTTTGTTATGATTATTGTTGAAACTCCTGAATAGATCAAAATATATTTCTCCAAAATTCTTCCTTACTCATGACTTTCAAAAGAATAATGGTATAAATGTTTAGCAAATACCGTTCACGTGATCATTTGAAAAACTAGTTTTTAAGATTGGAATACATAGAATATGAGATCATGTGATGTTGTTATGAGGGGGAGTAAATACACGCTATATTCTTTTTCCCTTAATCAAGGTTTTGTCCTATTGGGTTTTCCTGGTAAAGTTTTAACATGTTATGTGTATTATAAGTATGTGTACACTTTTTTTCCATCACTAAGAATTTTTTTCCACAAGGTTTTTTTATCTTAGTAAGGTTTTTCTAAGGCATATTATCTCTCAATGGATATCTGAGGGAGAGTGTTACAAATATTTTATTATTATAGAAGTGGATGTCTATTAGAATAAGAAGTTTGATATACATTAGGACTCTAATGTTCATTAGGAGTAGGATTTTATTTCATTTATACTTCTTTATATCTATAATTATAGACTTTGGAGAAGCTTTGTATGTAAAAACCCTCCTGGCGGATTCAATATCGAGTTACTATTTGGCATGTAAATTGGTTGAGTCAAGGGTAGAAAAATGAGTAAGTTAGAGAAATATTTATTTTGATTATGTGTGACATATTCTGTAGGATTCACCATTTGGTGAACTCTAAGGTTTGGCAAACTCTTCTGTTAAGTTATTCGCCAACCCCAGATGTTTTGAGCGAACTCATTAGTTTGCAACTCAATAGGTTTGCCTTCATGGATAGTATATGTTACAATGACAATATTGAAATAACATGGTTTTATGTATTAATTACATATTTATTTTGAGTATGATCCTACTAATTTGAGCTATTTATGGTTTTTTATCTTTAATGACTAAATTGAAGGCAAAAGGAAATTTAGGGGCAAAAATCGTTAAATTGAAGATAAAATAGGCCAGCATGCAAGATAGGAAAAGAATTGGTACCGAAAGTGCAAGTGTGGAAGACATAAGGGCAAAAGTGCAAAGAAGAGATTTTATAAACACAAAAGACTCTATTTAAATTTTAATTATATTAGGATAATTGTTAAAGATTATTTTTTAGATTTTATTTTAGCTTTTATCTTTATTTATCTTTATTTATCTTTACTTATCTTTATTTATTTGTATTTATCTTTTAGAATTTAATTAGGAATAGACTAGGTTTTCTAGTACTATAAATAGGGGAAGGAGTGACACAAATTTCACTCATCTTTTCTGAAAACAGTCACTCTTTCAAAAAGCTTAGCCGTTGTTCCTTTCATTTTTCAATAAAATTTTATTTTATCAAATTATTTCTTTTTCCCCAAAAAGCATGAGCTACTAAATTTATCTAGCCAAAGGTTGTCAAAGTTCCCAAAAAGGGTTCATGAGGCTTAGAATTTGCATTTAGCCTTCTCAACGAGTATTCATCGCTTCTTCGCACTACGAGATTGACGTTTCTGTCCATGTCCCTTCAAAAGTGATCTTTTCATCTTGTGCAAAGGCGGCCACTTTGTATGTTTTGGGAAAGTTGTAAAATCAGTTCGTTAGCTTACTGCGTCAGTGGTTGTTGAGCCCAAGAGACAAAATGGCGTGGCATTCGCCATTGAGAAGTGATGATCTAGTGTAAAATAATCTAACAAAAGCGACAGTTAGCTAGAGTTGGGTTCCTCTAAATCGTAAATCTAAAATCTAAGTGGAGCTGGTGGTTGTAGGCATCCTCTTCCACTATAACTGGCTTATTATGTTCGAGAAGGATTACGTAAAAACCGAGGATTGAACCCAAGGAGGATCGAGACGATCGGAGGCTGAAATCTCTCCATAAAAAAATCTCTTTTCTCAACTCTATTTATTTTTATAGTTTTAATTTTAATTTCTAAAATTTCAATTAAATTGACTTTTAATTCTGTCTTTTTTATTTTTTTTCCAGGTACGCAGATTTTCTTGGGCACGATTTTGTCTGGGATCTCGTGGAACAAGACATTGTGCAAATCCAGTCCCTGAGGATTTGACCCTACTTCCCTTATACTATTCTTTTTATTATTTTATAAGGATAGGATATATTTGGTGCTTTCAACGACGCATCATACAATGACGTGATAAGTGATGTTAGAGTTTAGTGGGGACCTAGTTAGAACTAAACTAGGATACTATAGATGATTTGATACTTAATTAATTCTTCACGAATTCCTAGAGCGATCGTGGGATCCTCTGACTTTCCATTATGTTTTGTTCCTAGTTGTCTTTACAATATAAGAATATCATACTACTATGTTTGTACATTTTTCTTCTTCTTCTTCTTCCTTGCCTTTTCGTTGAAGCTTTAGAAATTCTAAGTTAGCATCATTAGCGAGGAGTTTCTAGTATTTAGCTTACACCATTGTTAACACCAGATTACTAGTAATTCTTTGTATACCCTTAGGTCATTACAAATGGGATTTACGTGTTTACAATAATGTATGCATAGTTTTTAGAATTGTTTTTGAGGAATGAAACTTTTTAATTTTGGGTTTCATGCTACTGATTGGGTTAAATGCTATCAATTCATGCATGCATGTCAAATTTCAATAGTTTGATGATCTGATAGATGTATTTGTCCCCTTTTTAGCTCAAGAAGCTAAGGAAGTGTAACACCCTTTGCCCATATCCGATACCTGGATAGGGTTCGAGGTGCTACCGGACTTAAACTCAACCAATCATATAAAACCGGACCATAAAATTTTGATCAATTTAAAACTTTTCGTTTGCATGCACATTACTCCCTTAAGCGGGCTTACAAGGCCCAAAACATACATTCGAGGTGGTTAGAAAACAAACCGAAAACTCTCAAGTACTTAAGAAGATATCTTAGAAATTTGTTAACAATTATGTCACACGCCCGTGTAACTCTACAAACACGCCCGTGTATACCTCTAACACGACCGTGCCAACAGCCTGTGGAGTAATCTGCCCAAACTCACACGGCCTGTGCATACACCCATGTTTATGACCCGTGTTCCATCACACAGCCTAAACACGCTCATGGCACATCGTGTCAAAATCACAAGGCTAGGGAACACGCCCGTGTACTCAGCCGTGTAGACAGTGTTGGCTATTTATTAAGCCCTTTTTATCGCCTTCTCATCATACGAACACATACTTATACAATAGCATACAACAAGGCATACATGAACACTTAAACGTCCTTAGCCATATTATGATCATGTCAATTTCATATGCATTAGAGATCATAGATTTTACTCATGTCTTTATCACATTCCTACCGTAATCATCATAAACTCATCATATAAAATTCATAGCACATGCATATATATATAATCATATTTCCAGCCACAATAGCTAATATAAGCCATTACGTTTGGCTAAAACAGATGTCACACACTCAATCTTTTAAACTCTTACCCATGTCATAAACTCATAGTATTGAAAATCACTTACTTACTAAGCTCATATTACTCAGTATTACTATTTGTCCTCGTATTACCATTTTTTTTTTCCATTGAATCTATACAAATATATTGGATACCCATATTCTCGCACATTATGTGCCACACATGTAATTAAACCATTTTCATTACATTTTACATTGTAACTTGTAGGGATTCAATAACCCATGTCATATTCTTTCACATAATATGCCACACAGTTCACAAGCCTTATCAATTCAATACTCACAAAACTCATATACATATCTAAACTTATTCATATTAATCTCATTCTCATTCTTATGCTAAGTTTATACGTTGAATCATTTCAACATCAAATAGTACACAAATATCATAATCAATGCTAATAATAATCACATATCACTTACCAAAACTTTACCGATTTAGAAATCGTCATTTTTTACTGATGTCATAGTCTCATCCAACTATGATCTGTTACTTCTTCACTTCCTGCATGGTACAATCATAGTCCCGTGTTCTTTGATGTGCGCCGATACACATTGTATTTCACTGATAATCACTGATGCCATAGCATAGCTATGGTCTTTTCATTTATCCGTCAATTCATCACTTTCGATAGAATGCCATAGCCCAGCTATGGTCTTATATCTTCACTATCACTATGCCATGGTAAAACCATGGGCTTATCCGTCAATTCATTACTTTTCATTAGAATGCCATAGCCCAGCTATGGTCTTACATCTTAAGCACGTATCACGCTGATGCCATATCCCAGATATGGTCTTATACGGATCACATATATCACTGATGCCATATCCCAGATATGGTCTTACTCAGAAACACATATCACTCCGATGCCATATCCCAGATATGGTCTTACACGGAAAAATCACTTTTCACTTTATCCCAATGCCATAGCCCAGCTATGGTCTTACATGGAAGTCACTTATCATCTTATTCCGATGCCATAGCCCAGCCATGGTCTTACACGGATCACATATCATACCGAGGCCATATCCCGGATATGGTCTTACACGGGTCACATATCACTTTTCTCCGATGCCATAGCCCAGCTATGGTCTTATGCGGGAATCGCTTATCACTTGTTTCCGATGCCATAGCCCAGCTATGGTCTTATACGGAAATCACTTTTCACTTGTAGCCGAAGTTACCACTTTCACTTGTTGCCATGGTCCAACCATGGTCTTTTCTGTCAATTCATCTTGTCATTGAGCTGGAATCGCTCGAGTTGATTACTGCAAAACATACTCAGTCATTCTGCTCACGAAATCCTAATATGCATTCTCAATATCTCCGTTAGTCACATAATTCATAATAATATCAAGTAATAAACATTATACCATTTCTGATTCAACATTTATCAATTACAATCAAGCATATGATTAATCTAAATACAAATCATTCATATATTTTCCTCCTCCTCCACTCCATTCCACATCCTTAGTATAAACAACACACTTGTAAGTAACATTTTCTATAATTTTTACTATTTACTTATGTACATTTTCAAGCTATCCATCCGTGTCATAGTCACTATATTATTTTTATCTTGAGTTACAGAGCTCCAAATTCAGATCCGTAAATTTTCCTTGAAACTATACTCATATATCTTCTTACCATAAATTTTCCAGAATTTTTGGTGTGGCCAATTAATACAGTTTATTAGTTAAAGTTTTCCCCTGTTTCGCTACTTGACAACCCTGACCGCTCTTTACTAAAATTCCAATTTCTCTTTATACAGATTTCAAAAGATATCCACGTTTGTTTCTAGTAAAAATAGACTCAATAAGGAATCCACCCATATAAATTATGTTCCATAACTATTTTTTTTAAATTTTTAATGATTTTTACAATTCAGAACAGGGGATCTCGAAATCAATCTGAACCAGTCTCACAAAAATGTAAATATCTCAAGATACCGAATTCCTTTGCTTTCTTTGTTTCTTTTATATGAAAATAGACTCAACAAGCTTTAATTACATATCTTATTCAACTTCTAATTCAATTTCTACCATTTTTGGTGATTTTTCAAAGTTAGAAAATTGCTGCTGTCCAATACTGCTTTAGTGTGACATCTTGTTTCCCAATTTGTCTCAATTTGCTCAATTCATTCAATTCAATCCTTACTTAATTAACCCCTCCATTGAGCTAATTTTCTCATTTAATACCTTTCTCTATCATTTTGAACTACTTCAAAACTTTTGAAAATCAGAATTCTAACAATAGGCCTTAATTTCAACAGTTTCACAATTAGGTCCTAAAATCAAGTTTCCATCAATTTTACTTGATAAAATCATCATATAACAAGATTAAAGCTTCAATTCAATATTTATTCATCACATACTTTCAAAACTAATCCATATCAACTTTAAAAATTAGTCATGAAATCAAAAACTAATGAATTAATAAGTTGGACCCAATTGTAAAAGTCCAAAAACATAGAAATTTCAAGGAGAGAGCAAGAATTAAACTAACATGAAGCTAGAGTATGAAAAACCAGCTTGAAACCTCTTCCATGGCTGTTTCTCAGCTGAAAAGAATGAAGAAAAATGAAGAGAATTCTAGATATTCCCATTTGGTCCCATTTTTATTTAACTAATTTTGGCAAATTTTCCAATTTTGCCCTTATTTCACCCATTTCCTAATTTTTCTCAGCTATTGCCGCCCAAAATATCTATTTTGGGCTTATTTACACTTTAGGTCCTTCCTCTTTTGACAATTAAGCTATTTCATCACTTTTCACAATTTTGCACTTTATTCAATTTAGTCCTTTTTACTCAATTGACCACCAAACCTTAAAATTTCTTAACGAAACTTTAATATTACCTTAGTGACACTCCTTTAATATTCATAAAATATTTATAGCTCGGTTTATAACACCGAGATCTCGATACCTCTTTTCTTCGATATTTTGACCAAATAAATCTTTATGAACACAATCTTACTATTTCAAAAATCTTTTAAAAACCACACTTGGCTCGTAAATATTAAATAATATTTTCTACGAGTTCATTTGTCGAATTTAGTGGTCTTGAACCACAATTTCCGACATTACTGAAATTTGGGCTATTACAGGAAGTTCCAAGCAACAAGGGCAAAGCACCTATTGAGTATATTTTTGCGTCAGATTTTTTGGTAAGTTCCTTCTTACTTCCATGTGTCATAAATTATTTTGTGGTATAAGTTGTGCAAGGCAAGTATTTCTTCTCAATAACGAAATTGTATTGTGTTTGGTTAAGTAGTGTTTAACTAGTATTATCAATGTGTGAATGGTCAATTCATGTTTCGATGTGAATACCCTCATTGTTATACGAGCTTAGTACCATCTATATGTGAACTGTGATATGTGATGGAAGTGAAGGGGATATGTTTGTGATGCCTTCGGTAGGGAAGCTATATTGCAAACCGAACCAGCAGATCACGAGAAAACATGCTTAAATGAACAGAAATGATATGAGGAGTTAAGGAGGTTTATGCTTATGAATACGTTTGATCAATATGACTCTGATTCTGAATTCGGGGTCTAAGGCTAACACAAGGTTTGGTTGTGTGTAAACTATTTAGTTGTGTAAGTTATGGTTAAATTGGCGGATAATGATCGTCGTTGTATCATGTTAAGTTGGCGTGTTAAGTCTGTCAGAGTTATGTGAACGTCATTGGGCGTATTGTAAATAGTATGACTAAATCTTTCTTAAAGGTTAAGTTTCATCATGAGTATTAATGCTTACCTACCCATGGTGTTCTGGCATATTAACTGTATTTTCTTTATTTATGGAGCTCACTAAGTTCATATGAACTTACTCTGTTATCTTTAATCCCAAGATACAATTTTGGGAGTAGGTATTGGCATATACACCAAATGGTTTTTGAATGTTGTTTTACCACCAATGATGCACTTGAAACTATTGTATGGGAATAACTCATCTTACGTTTTATATAACCTTGTAAACTTTTATAAGGCTTCTGCCAGATGTTTGTTTATACACATTTCTATTGGTGTATTACTATTGTAATTATTATTTGTTATTACACTGAGGTATACGCCAAAACCTCACACTTTTAAAAAAAATTAAGTGTTTTTGTTAAACCCAAATGGTTTTTTGTTGTGACATACCATACCCGAATCCGGAGATCAGGTAGGGAATGGGTGTTACATTGTAAATATTCATATTGATGAATAAAATTCATATTGCTTTCTTTGTTCTCATATTTTTCTTCCTATTTGTTCTCTTTCTTTGTTTTATAACCAAAAAAAAAAAAAAAAAAGTTTAACTAGGCTCACAAATTACTCGATTTAAAAATTTTGAATTTTTTTTAGGTTTTTAATTTTCAATTTATGTTTTTTTTTTCTATATTTTAGAAGTTCTATTATTTTTTATTTTAAAAAAATTCTTTAATTTTTTATTGGAACTTTTTTTATTTTTATTTATTTAAGTTTTTATTTTTCATAGTTGTATTTATCTCTTCTTCTTTGACACGTAACTTTTGCTAACGAAACTTGTTAACCCCCATCTTCTATTATTTTAATTTACTCAATTTTAAATAGTACATTTGTTTATTTTTTAAGGGATTAAATTGCACATTACATTAATTAATCATTTAAAAAATATATTTATAAACTTTTTTTTTTTTGCTAATTATATCTATTCAACAACCAGTGTTTTTCCACCAAACATTGAAATATGATAATGATTAATGAAACTTATGAACTTTGGAGACTAAATGATTGGCGAAACTATCTATTTATATAATATAATATTATCAAACACCTTAACTAAATGGCGTTTTAGTCATAATGCCCCCAATCTTTAAAATAAATAATATTTAAATGCGTTTGTTAATTATATTAAAAATTATAGAAAAATGAAAAGATTGGAAGAATCTTAAGCCTTTGTTTATTTTTCTCAAAATTATTAAGGAATATTGTTTGTATTAGCAATTTATCATATAATATAAGGTTTAATGCAAGTCCATTTGTGGACCTCATATTTAATAGCTTCCTTAGAAGTTAAAAATTAAAATAAAATTGTCCCTTTTATTGCGAATAAACTTTTTTAAATTTCACCAATAAGATTAATAAAGTAATGTATATCTATTTAAAATATGTAAGAAAAAGAATTAAATTTTAATTTATGTTGAACTAAAAAGTAATTAATGTCATAGTCAAAGCTTAACCACTCCATTATTGATGACCCCTCTCACTTTTTGTGTGGAAACCCTTCTTTTATACCGTTGTAGCCGTTTTAAGGGTTAACTCCAAAACATGTCCCCAAATTATCTCTACCTTTTAAATTACCCCTTAAACTCAAACACTTTCTAAGTAAATCCTAAAAGTTTCATTGTAACAGCAATTAAGTTCTTCTATCAGCCTAACCATCAATTTAGACATAATATTTGTTCGAATATGATGTGGAACATATTTAAAACATGTCAATCGAATTATAAAGATGTGAGCATCTACCACATGAATATCTTGGATTTCATGTGTTTAACAAGACACCGCCAATTAAATTTAGGATGATTATATGTATCCATATAATAGGTATACATATTTACAATTTGGTCTATGTATTTTAAATATGTTGTACATCGTATTTAAGTTGCCATTTAATGCTTAAGTTTTTGGAATATCCATTTTCAAATTTGAGGGTAAATTTGAAATATGAACGTTTGAGGTATAATAAAATTAACTTTTCTTATAAAATACAAAGACCGAATCTTTATTAAAAATTTCACCCTTCCCTTTTGCTTTATTAAACTATGTTCTTCTTTATGTCAATTATTTGGTATGAAAAATTCAAAGGGATTAGGATGACTTTAAAACTAATCCATGTATTTTAATATAATTAATGATAATTGAGTGGGCCTCGTAGTTTTAGCATACTTTAATCAATCAATTAATTAGATCAGTATGCTCATTAAAAAAACTTAGATTTTGCTAACATAATTAATGATTATTGAGTGGGCCTCATAGTTTGAGCATGCTTTTAATTAATGATCATTGATAATTATTTCAAATTTATTTTTATTTTAGTTTAGACATATTTTGGTTATTAATTTAATATTTATTTTATAGTTTTTAAACTATACTATTGAATTTAATTAGTACAAATTGTATTTGTAATTGTATATTCTTAATTTTTTTAAAAAAAATTGGTCAAAAAAATTGTTCATTATTACATTTAATATTATTTTTACGTTTATTATAAAGTTTCGCATTGAATTAGCATCACAGGTTAACTAGGTACCAACTCGGTTGAAAAAAAAAAACAAAAATAACCTCAATTTATAAAGTAAATTATATTATTTTATATTTTTTATATAGAAACATAGACACATGTAATGATATTTGAACCCATACCTCTTTATATTTTCACATTTGTACATTTTCATTCAATAAAGCTTCATCTGTTACTTATATCAATTTTTAATAAATATGTTTGTCACATAATTTTATTTTTCACCAATATAGTGAGTGATCTAATTATTTTTTAAGAATATAATAATTTCTCTAACATGACGACTTAAACAATATTTAAGACATTTACTAATAATTATATTATGGTGCATCTATGATGTGGGTGGAAAAAATTATGTAATATTAAAATTTCAAAATAAATGAAAATTTGATTGAAATAATAAAGTTAAAGGTTTAATATTCATAATATTTTAAGTTAAAATATTACTATTTGTGTTTTTTATTTATAAAATATAAAAAGATAAAAAAATACCGTAAAAATGAATGAATATTTTTCTCAACTACGGCTTTGATAAACCACTGAAAAAAATTAAATCTATTGAGAATTGATATTTTCAATTAATTAACTTTTTACATATGTTTGATAATTTAAAATTAAAATTGTAACGCTCCAAATCTTGTGTTTTTAGATTGTTAAAATTTGATAAGTGAATTAATTTGATCCAGAGGTTAAGTGTCGTGCTTGTGTATGAGAGGTTTTGGGTTCAAATCTACTTCTAAAAAGTTTTGGTTATTTTTGTCTCACCCTTGATCCTTAAGCATCTGACTTATGTTTATTTCTACGCAAGTATTGACAAGGATGAGTCTATTGGTTCAGTGGTAAGACTTCATCTTACCCTTTTGTCTTTTATTTGAATCCCTACATGAGCAAAATATAATTATTTTTGCATTTTTCCGGTGTGCCACCCATCTAATGGTATTTGGGTTAAACTCGAACTCCAGGAAATCTATTTAGATGAGGATGAGGTAATAGAATTGTAGGTAGTGTGAATTTGTTTTCATTTTCATTTCATTTTATTTTCTTTTAAAAAATAATAATTTGTTTTTCCCTAATTTTTCCCAATTCTTGCTCCCACGTTTCCCACACATTTTTTTCATTCTTTCTTTTCTTTCTGTTGTCCCTTTTGTTACTTTCCCTAAAATTTTCCCTTTTCAATTTTGTTCCTCATCCTTTTTACCAAGATTGTTATCGCTCATAACTTTTGATATTCATTCCTTCTCTTCTATTATGAATCTTATGCGTATTTGAGGTATTGGGTAAGACTTGTTGGAAAAATAGATTTTTGGAAGCTTTGAGGCATATTCTCGATTAGTAAAGGTACATATTTAAATCATAATTATATTCTATCCCATCAGACCTTTACAACAGTAAATCATATGTTCAAAATGGTTGAGTGATGAATGAGAAATTGATACTCAAATTAAGCCACTTGTGAATTATGTTGAGGAAAATGGAAAGCTTAATCCCACATTGGTTAGATATCAAGTGTGGAATTTGTTTATATATATGAACCAACTTGATGGTTATTGAATGACTAAACTAATTTTCTCCCTCGTGCGCAAGGGGGATGCAAATCCAAATCTGTTGAGGTTAGGGGCGCACCTGCACAACGTGGGTGACGCGAAATGTCTGGACTAGTCGAGCCCTTTTAGGCCTACGTATATTTTAGCCCAATACGTAATTTTATTTTTCCTCAACAGAGCTTATCTGTTCAAATTTTGTTTGGAATTAAAAGGAAAAATATTAAATTGAAGTTAATGGCTCGTTTAATTCAGATGTTAATTTGAGTTTTTTAATGGTTCATTAATTCACAGACATTAATGGCTCTATTAGTCAAAATTTCCAAAAGTTCTTTCATTTTTGAATTTTATTTAAAACCAAATTTTCCTCTATTTTTCCTACAAAAAAAAATCAAGATATTTTCCTTGCATATTTCGAACCTATTTTCTATGATAGAAGAAAGCAAAGCTATAGTTCGTTGATCATTGCAGTCGGGCTACTACCGTGCTCATCTCATTGTTGTGTCCTGAGAGATAGTCGACCAACGTTTAACCAACACCAAAGGAGCGGCCGAATCTATCTGAAGGAAACTGTGAAAACATGCCTCAACTACAGTCAGATTTCTGCCTACCTACGAGTACAAAATTTTGATCTAGTTTTATTTCTAATTTCTGTTTTTTTAGATTTATATATATCTATATTATTCTAGTTCGATCTTGTGGTTTAAATCAATATTTTACATTATTGTTTATTTCACTAACGTATCTACAACAATCTTAAAACATATTTTTACCACTTTCTAATCCGATATGAACAAAACACCGAGGTGAAATTGTATTCTGTTTGAAAACATAAATCGATTAAACAATTCTGTTTTAGGATTTTTTTCCTGTCGTTCAACAAGATTTGTTCAATTTTTTTCCAAACAGAAATCAATTGAATAATTCTGTTTCAGGATTTTATTCTTGTCGTTCAACAGGATTTGTTCAATTTTCTGTTTCCAAACAGAAATCAATTGAACAATTTTGTTTCAAGATTTTATGTCTATCGTTCAATATGATATGTTTGATTTTCTGTTTCGAAATAGATATCAATTGAACAATTCTTTTCCAGGATTCTATTCCTGGCGTTCAACCGAATTTATTCGATTTCTATTGTTAGTAGTAATAGTTTAAGAGTAACAATTCTATTACCAAAAATTGATTATTAATTTTGTTTCAGAATTTTAGTTCCTAACTAAATTCTGTCGTTTAACAAAATTGAAGGGTAGTATAAACTGGAAATTAAATTTTCTATTTATTATTGTTATTAATTCTGGTTCTGCTTATGAAATCCTAATAGAAAATGGAAACTCCCATCATTTCACCCAATTCGTGATCTGGAGCGTTGGTTCCAACTCAGGATTCGAATCAAAATTCAATGTTGCCGGTGGCTATAAGCCACAACGAGAAGCTTGCAAAATTCTCTAGATAGAATTTCAAGACATGGCAATAGAATATGTTGTTCTATTTGACCATGCTGAACTAGGCTAAATTTTTGAAGAATGCCTCTCTTACTGTTAAAGAGTGTGAGGTAGATGATATTACTGCCTTCACTACTATTGAAGCTTGGGAGCATTTTGATTTCCTATGTCGAAATTACTTCCTGAATGGGTTTTTGGATATGTTGTACGAAGTATACAGTGTCAAAAAGATGGCTAAGGAATTATAGATGTCATTGGACCATAAATACAAAATCGAAGATGCTGGAGCTAAAATGTTTTTAGTTGCCAAACTAGTTGTGAATCAAGTGCAGGAACTTCAACTGATTATTCACAGAATTCTTGCTGAAAGGATGGTCATAAGTGAATCTTTCTAGGTGGCAGTCATTATTAGGAAGCTACCCTCTATTTGGAATGAATTCAAGAATTACCTAAAGCACAAAAGAATGGAAATGTTAGTGGAAGACTTAATTGTCAGACTTTGGATTGAAAAAGACAATAAAGGTACTTGCAAAAACCTTAACAAAGCAGTAAATGTCAATGGTGTTAAGGAAAACGTGGTAGAAGTCAAGAAGGGAAAACAACCTCAGAATGGGTTTAAACTGGGACCAAATGTGGTGTTTCCAAGAAGCAAAAATTTCAAGGGAAATGCTTCAATTGCAACAAGATGGGGCACACGTCATCTGATTGTAGGCTTCCAAAGAAAGTCAGAGACAACGAGGCCAATGCTGTGGAAGAAATTCCCAATGAAGTGTCTGATGGACTTATGTGCTGTGATTTCTGAAGTCAACATGTTTGAATCAAATCTAAGAGAATGGTGGCTTGATACCGGTGCCACACGTCATATCTACTGTGACAAAGACTCTTTGTCTGAGTTGGTGCCTTGTGACAAATGGGAGAAGCTCTATATGGGCAATGTCGCGACTTCCAAGATCAGGAGGAAGGGTACTGTGGTATTGAAGATGACATTTGGAAAAGAACTCAAGCTTCAAAATATGTTGTATGTGCCTGACATACGCAAGAACCTTGTTTCTAGAACACTACTAAGTGTACATGACTTTAAGATGATGTTTGAATCCTAGAAGTTAATTTTTTCTAGAAGGGGAATGTTTGTGGGAAGGGGATATGTATTAAATGACATGTGGAAACTTAATACAATCTTTGTAAAAGCAAAAACAATGAATAAGAATGTCCCTTCTTCTTCTATTTATATGCTTGAGTCATTTAATTTATGGCATGGTAGGCTCGAACATGTTAATTATGATACTTTATGTAGATGAATTAATTTAGAGCATATTGCTTCATTTCACATTAATTATAATCACAAATGTGAAACTTTTTTTGAGGAAAAATTAACAAGGTCTTCATTTTGAACTGTTGAAAGAAGTACAAATCCACTTGATCTAATACATAACGATGTTTGTGACTTAGAGTTTGTTCAAACTAGAGGAGTGAATAAATATTTTATTAACTTCAATGATGATAGCACAAAATATTGTTACGTATATTTGTTTAAGAGAAAAGACGAAGCTATATAGAAATTTATTCTTTATAAATAGGAAGTTGAAACCCAATTTAATAAAAAGGATAACATGGTGAGAAGTGATCGTGGTGGTGAATATGTTGAACCATTTGGTGAATACTGTGCACAACATGGTATTATTCATAAAATGACACCACCATACTAGTACGCTCTGGGTTATCACATAACATGTGGGGGGAAGCTATTCTATTAGCTAATTACCTTTAAATAAGGTTCCCTGCAAGAAAAGGGACAAGACACCACATGAGTTATGGATAGGTAGAAAACCTTCCTACAACTACTTGAAAGTATATGGGTGTCTTGTGAAGGTAACCGTTATTGAAGCAAATGAAAATAGGTCCTAAAACGGTGGACTGTATTTTCATTGGCTAGGCAGATCATAGTAATACATATCGATTTCTTTTGTATGAATCAAAGAATCTTGACATTCACAAGAATACTATATTGGAATCAAAGAATGTCTCATTCTTTGAAAATATTTTCCCTTGTAAAACTAGGAAAGCTGATTCAAGTTCAATGAAATGAACTTCAGAGACTATAGATGAAAATAGTCAAGAAGTTCAATAAGAGGTTGAAACTAAGATAGAGCCAATATGGAGTAAATGAGAAAGGGTGGAAATATTTTTTGGATCAGGTTTCCTAAACTTTATGCTAGAGGCTGAACCTCAAACGTATAATAATGTTATACGGTTATACGACCATCCGAAAGCACTTTATGGAAAAATACTATTAAAAGTGAAATTGACTCCATCATGCCAAATTATATGTGGGAATTAGTGGATCTTCCTCCGGGAATAAAACCATTAAATTCTGAGTGAATTTTCAAATGGAAAATGAAAGCAAATGGAACAATTGATAAGTACAAGGCCAAATTGGTTATAAAAGGTTATAGACAAAAGGAAGGCCTTGACTATTTTGATACTTTTTCTTCAGTATCCATGGTAAATTTTATAAGGATAATACTTGCAATTGTCACCTTACAAAATTTAGAAGTACATCAAATGGATGTTAAAATAACTTTCCTAAATGGAGATCTTGATGAATAGATTTACATAGAACAACCTAAGGGTCATGTAGTTCTAGGACAAGAAAGGAAAATTTGTAAATTGGTAAAAACTTTGTATGGACTTAAGCAAGAACTAAAGTAATGACATGAAAAGTTAGATATTGCCATGATGACAAATGGCTTTAAGATTAATGAATGTGACAAATACGTGTATGTCAAAAAAACCAGCAATGGATATATAATCTTATACTTATATGTTGATTACATACTTATTGTTGGAAGTAACAATGAAATGGTAAAATGTACCAAAGACATGTTAAATTCAAGATTTGACATGAAAGATATGAGACTAGCTGATGTGATTTTGGGCATCCAAATCAAAAGGTCATCTGAAAGTTTTATATTAACTCAGTCACACTATGTGGACAAGGTTCTTGAGAAATTTAGCAAGGATGATTCTAGTATGGCTAGAACTCCAATAGATACAAGCTAACATCTATCCAAAAACAAAGGTGAAAATGTTGACCAAGTGGAATATGCAAGGGTCATAAGCAGTCTAATGTTCCTTATGAGTAGTACTAGACTATATACTACTTTTGCTGTAAGTAGTTTAAGCAGATTCACAAGCAATCAAAAGGAAAACCACTGGAAAGCAATTGTGAGGGTACTGAGATATCTCAGATATACTCAGGACTATGGACTACATTATTCCAGAGATCTTACTGTTTTATAAGGATTTTCCGATGCCAGTTGGATATCTGATATTCAAGATGCCAAAGACATAAGTGGATATGTTTTGAGGCATATTCTTGATTAGTAAAGGTGGAGATTTGAATCATAAATTTATGGTTTTATATTCTTCCCCATGATACCTTTACAGCAGTATATCATATGCTCAAAATGGTTGAATGATGAATGAGAAATTGATGCTCAAAGTAAGCCACTTGTGAATTATATTGAGCAAAATGGAAAGCTTAATCCCACATTAGTTAGTTATCAAGTGTAGAATATATTTATATATATGAACCAACTTGGTGGTTATTAAATGACTAAACTAATGTTCTCCTTCACACACAGGAGAGGGATGCAAATCCAAACCCACTGGGGTTGGAAGCTCACCCGCATGACGTAGGCAATGTGAAATGTCCAGACTGGTTGGGCCCTCCTAGGCCTACAGATATTTTGGCCCAATACGTAATTTTATTTTTCTTCAGCAAAGCCTATCACTTCAAAATTTGTTTGGAATTAAAAGGACAAATATTAAGTTGAAGTTAATGGCTCATTTAATTCATACGTTAATTTAGGTTTTTTTAATGGCTTCTTAATCTACAGACATTAATGGCTCCATTAGTTTGTAAACATAAATCGATTGAACAATTCTTTTTCAGGATTTTATTCCTGTCGTTCAACAAGATTTGTTCAATTTTTTGTTTTCAAACAGAAATCAATTGAATAATTCTGTTTCAAGATTTTATTATTGTCGTTCAACAAGATTTGTTTGATTTTCTGTTTCCAAATAGAAACAAATTGAACAATTCTATTTCAGGATTTTATTCCTATCGTTCAACAAGATTTCCTGATTTTTTATTTTCAAATAGAAAACAAGTGAACAATTTTGTTTCAGGATTCTATTCTTGGTGTTCAACAGAATTTATTCAATTGCTTTTGTTAACAGAAATCGTTTGAAAGTAACAATTCTGTTACCAGAAATTGGTTATTGATTTTATTTCAGAATTTTTAGTTCCTAACTAAATTCAGCCATTTAACAGAATCGATGGGTAGTATAAACTGGAAATTAAATTTTCTGTTTATTATTATTACTAATTTTGGTTCTATTTCTAAAATATTAACAAAAAATAGAAACTCCCACAAATTCACCCAATTCGTGATCTGGAGCGTTGGTTCTAACTCAAGCTTCGAATCAAAATTCAATGTTGTCGGTGGTTGTAAGCCACCATGAGAAGCTTGGGAAATTCTCTGGATAGAATTTCAAGACATGGCAACAGAAGATGTTGTTCTATTTGACTATGTTGAACTGGGCTAAATTTTTTTAAGGATGACCCTCCTACTATTAAAAAAGGTGAGATAGATGATATTACCACCTTCACTACTGTTGAAGCTTAGAAGCATTCTGATTTCTTGTGTCGGAATTATATCCTAAATGGGTTGTTGGATGCACTGTATGAAGTATACAGTGTCCCTTATTTTACAGTTTTATCCAAAATTTTGTGAAATGTTTAGTTTAGTCCCTATATAATCCTTGAATTGTTTGTAGAGATTTCATTCACTCGATTAAGTTCCTAATACTATGAACATGCTAGATTATGTGAGTTGATGATTGAATTGCTACTGTATAATGATGATATGTGGATGTTTCATGTCTAATGTCACTGTTTTTCTGATGAACAAATATTGTTATTCTTACCATTGTATTACTGATTGCATGTTCAACATGCCTACTATTACTATTGATGTAACACCCCAAACCCGGCCTAGACGTTATGGCCAAATCGGGTGGCGTCACATGAAAGCGTTTTTGAAACGCATTAATTATTTAAAACATACCGGTTATAATCTTTTTTAAGTCAGAAAATCGCGATTAACTTATTTGCTAAAACCCATTCCTTTTACACGAAAGCTCTTAATTAATTTTTAGGAAAACACATAAGTGATGTTTGCAATTTAAAAGTCCATAACAACAATTTAAAACCCCCAAAAAAATCAAAGTCCAAGTCTAAATTAGAAGACATAGTCCTAAAATAATAAACAAAACAATAGGGATAATAAAGTATGAAACCAAAAAAAATAACGAAGTGGTCACCATTGAGTCCTCCGCTACACCGATCCGTCTATTGTTGGAGACCACCTGAGGGACAAACAAAGAAGGGGTGAGTTTTCGCAAACTCAGTGCGTACATCCCCAAAGTAAAGCATGCAAACAGACAGATAACAGATACAGATCACAGTTGTAAATCGGGCCTAAGCCCTTAACAGAAACAATGTAGGCCATAGCCCACTCAGAATAGAATCAGACATATTCGGGCCTTAGCCCATACAGAAACACATGCATATCAGATCAGAATAGTACATGCCCACCAACCTTGCACACTATCTCCATCCAACCCTACACACCATGTGGGGAAAAAATCAAACCACCTAGCCCTACACACTAAGTATGGGGATAAAATCAACCCATCAGCCCTACACACCAAATTATACAGTATTACGGCACATATCAGGAGTAAACAACGAAGCTGCTAGATAACAAGCTAATAGCCTTTTAGTCTTCCTTCACTTCAACGAAAAATCCCACCCAATGCAATGCATCATACAAACGTGGCATGCTATTATGCAAATAAACAGATCATACAGAATTCCAGAACAGTACAGATACATCGAATTAGACGGATACACATGCAAATAGTAACATGCTAACTCACACATCACAATCTCAGATTTCACTAAAAGGGGTCTAAGATAACCTTACCGACCTCATAACAGGTCACAGTCGACTTGGGCGACCCGTGCAACCTTACAAAACATTTCAGTAAAATGGGTTCACACGCTCATGTGGCCTGCCCATGTGGGCTCACACACCCGTGTGGCCCACATGGCCCAAATTGGCCTTGCCTGTATGGATCACACGGCCTGGCCCAAAATCCTATATGCCCGTGTGGTTCACCCGTGTGGTTCACCCGTGTGGATGCACACACTCGTGTGGCCCACACGACCTATTTGGCCTAGTCCGTGCCTCGTACATGGCCTAGCCAGCCTCACATGGCCGTGTCAGTCGTACCCGTGTCGAGTGCACATGGCCTGGTTCATCAACCACACAGTCATGTTTTGCCACACGGTGTTCACATGGCTAGTCCACATGCCCGTGTGGCATCTATAGTTTCATTTTTGGCTTTTGCCGAAACACGATTTCAGTGCAATCGGAGTACACACCTGGTTCGTTTTCGACATTAATGCTATTCTGAACACTCCAAAACCTATAATCGTTAATAGGAAGCCCAAATTCAGTGACTTCATTCGAATTATCAAGCACAGTCAAAACCTGAAACTAACGATCACTTATCTCTACAGAACAACGGTGATTCCATGCTAGTTAGAACATTGTCCAGCAATCTACAATTTATCGATTGACTCCTAAACAGTAAGAAAAATCCTTAATCATCGTTTCAACAACAAAAACTAAACCATGAAAGCATCCCTAAACTTACTGAATATGCACTACTCGACGTGATTCACAATAATCAATGGGAAAAACAAAAATCAGAACGGTAAGAAGGAAAGGTAAGATAAACGACAGCCAAAAAAGGGATTTTAGCAAAAATCAAAAAAAGAAAAGAGATGTGGAAGAGAGGAATATAGAGAATTCGGCAGAAAGAATGTGTGCAGAAAATTTGTGTAACTCCCCATTACCTTGCTTCACTCCACTAACCATTCCACTATCTGAATTTCAGTCCATCACAACCTCTGGCCATCCAAAGCATCAAAAATTCAACTCCCTTAATGCGCTTGCCAAGGTTCGAACCTTAGCCCTCATGTATCACTAACACTCTCCCAACCACTAGACCAGCAAGTCCATTCTAACATATCTTAACCATCTTTTACTTAAAAGCCTACACACCAAGAGTAAGACTTTATTCAATAAAAACCTAAAATTTCACCCAAGCTAAGGCTTAAAACTTAGGACCTCCCCAACACACTCAGAGCGCATAACCACCTAAGCAAACAGATATTTTGTGTCAAAATAACTCGAAAACATACACAAACATTTTCATGCTACAATTTTCACAAAAGCTAGAAATTAAAAATTTTGGGGCGTTACAACTCTACCCACTTTAAAGAAAATTTTGTCCTTGTTACCTGATCAGAAGAGGTGAGGATACTACTATCACATCGGATCCTCTTGCTCCCAAGTAGCCTCCTCAGTGCTATGATTCCACCACAGCACTTTAACTAATGGAATAGATTTCCTACGCAGAACCTTAACATCGTGATCCAAAATCTGAACTGGCTCCTCCTTGAATGTCAGATCTGGTCTAATCTCAATATCCTCTACAGGCACAATGTGCATGGGATCAGAACGGGAACATCTCAACATCGAGACATGGAACACATCGTTAATGTGATCTAACTCTGGAGGTAGCTCCAACTGATATGCGATTGGTCCTATTCGTCTCAAAATTCGGTACGGCCCAATAAATCGAGGACTCAGCTTGCCCTTGCGACTGAACCTCAGAACCTTCTTCCATGATGAAACCTTAAAAAACCCTAATCCCCCACGGAATACTCAATGTCTTTCCTCTTAAGATCAGAATAGGACTTTTGGCTGTCAAAAGCTGCTTCCAGACGCTCACGAATCAATCAGACTTTATCCTCAGTCTCTGATACCAACTCTAAACCCAGAATATGCAGCACACCCAACTCAGTCTAGCATAAAGGAGTGTGACACCTACGACCATATAGTACCTCGTACGGTGCCATTTATATACTAGACTGATAGCTGTTGTTGTAGACGAACTCTGCTAAAGGCCAGTACTCTTCCCAACTGCCTCGAAAATCTAACACACAACTCATCAACATGTCTTCTAATATCTGAATCACCTTCTCCGACTGACCGTCTGTCTGAGGATAAAAAGCAGTATTGAAGTCAAGCCTCAAACGCAGAGCCTCATGAAGTTTCTGCCAGAATCAAAACGTAAAGCGAGATCCCTATCAAATATGATCGATAAAGGAACCCTATGTAGCCTCACTATCTCAAAAATGTAAAGTTTGCCAACTTCTGTAGGGAGAAGTCTGTCCTGACAGGAATAAAGTAAGCTGACTTTGTTAATTGATCCACGATGACCTATACAGAATTGTTCTTAGTGGGTGTTAGATGCAACCTACTAATGAAATCCATCGTCACTCGCTTCCATTTCCATATCGATAACTGAACCGACTGTAACAACCCCGAAGGCAACTGATGCTCAGCCTTAACCTGCAGACATATCAAACAGCGAGCCACAAAGTTGGTCACCTCACACTTTAACCCTGGCCACCAGTACAACTCTCGAAGATCTCTGTACATCTTGCTCCTACCAGGATGCATAGCATAAGGACTACTATGCACTTCTTTTAGAATCGACTGTCTCAAGTTCTCATCATTTGGTACGCAGATCCGACCTCTGAAGCGCAAAATCCCATCATCATTAAGTCCAAAAGTAGAAGTAGTACCAGTCTCAACCTGATGGAACTGCAATCGAGAGACTTATCTCTTATATGCTTATCTCTGATCTGCCCAATCCACGTCGGTTTTACTTGAAGCTCAGCCAACAAACTCCCATCATCATAGAGACTTAGTCGAGCGAACAACACTCTCAGATCGGTCACAGCCCTACGGCTCAATGCACCAGCCACCACGTTGGCCTTACCAAGATGATACTCGATACTACAGTCATAATCCTTAAGTAGCTCAACCCATCGACGCCGCCTAAGATTTAACTCCTTCTGAGTGAGGAGACACATGAGGCTCTTGTGATCAGTGTAGATAGTACACTTCTCACCGTACAAGTAATGCCTCCAGATCTTAAAGGAGAAAACCACTGCAACTAACTCTAAGTCGTGCGTCAGATAATTAACCTAATGAGTCTTGAGCTATCGTGACGCATAAGCTACTACTTTACCATCTTGCATCAAAACACAACCCAAACCCACGCGTGACGCATCACTGTAAACTACGAAGTCCTTCCCAGGCTCAAGTTCCATCAGAACTGGAGAACTGTCTTGAGCTTCTTAAAGCTATCTAGCTATGCATCGGTCCAAACAAAAGGAACTCTCTTACACAAAAGTTTAGTCAATGGATCTGTGATCAAGGAGAACCCTTCTACAAAATGCCGATAATACCCAGCTAGACCCAGAAAGCTGTGAATTTTTGACACCGTCTTTGGCAGTTTCCAATCCAGCACAGCTTCAATCTTTCGAGGATCCATAAGAATCCCCTCAGCAGATACCACATGCCCCAAGAAAGTAACCTTTTGAAGTCAGAACTCACACTTAGAGAACTTCGTATACAACTGTTTCTAGCGCAGAGTCTACAGAACAACCCTGAGATGCTCATCGTGCTCATCCTCAGACTTGGAATAAACTAGAATGTCGCCAATAAACAGTACCACGAACTAATCCAAATAGGGTTTGAACACTCGGTTCATCAAATCCATAAACGCCGCTGGTGCATTAGTCAATCCAAATGGAAAAACTAAGAACTCGTAATGACCATAATGAGTCTTAAATGTCGTCTTATGCACATCGGCCTCCTTTACCCTCAACTGATGGTATCCTAAATGTAGATCAATCTTAGAAAACATTGACGCCCCTCTGAACTGGTCAAAAAGATCATCAATCCTCGGAAGTGGGTACTTATTCTTGATCGTAAACTTATTCAATTAACGATAGTCGATGTACATCCTCATCGTACTATCCTTTTTCTTCACAAATAGAATCGGTGCTCCCCATAGAGATATACGAGGACGAATAAACCCACGATCCAACAACTCTTGTATCTGGGCCTTAAGTTCTGTGAGCTCATTCGGTGCCATTTGGTAAGGAGCAATAGACATCGGAGCCGTACTAGGAATCAAATCAATCCCAAACTCTACCTATCGACTCAGAGGTAAACCCGGTAGTTCCTCTAGAAACACATCTGGAAAGTCCCTCACAGTGTGGATGTCCTTAACTGAAGAGTCCACAAAATCTAAAACACTGATGTAGGCTAAAAATGCCTCACGTCCCTTTCTTATTAGCATCTCTACTACCAACGCAAAGATCACATTACTCAGATAATTCTGATGTTCCCCAATCACGACTATCTCATTATCCTTTTTGGTCCTCAAACCCTTTTTTTCAGCATAATCCAGACTTACACGACTCTTCACCAACCAGTCCATGACCAAAATCAAGTTGAACTCCCCAAACGAAAGCTCCATCAAGTCAGCCAGAAAGACAGTCCCTTGGAACTCCTATGGAACGTCCTTAAACAGTTTACTAACTCTAGTAGATTGCCCTAATAGACTTACCACTAAAATCTTACTAGAAGTGCTCTCATAAGGTATCCCCAAGGTGTCAGACACAGTACTAGCTACGTATTAGTGTGTAGAGCTTATGTCTATCAAGGCACAGTAAGGTACATCAAAAATTAAAAACGTACTTGTGATGACGTCCGGAGCATCTCCATCCTCACGGCGACGTGCAGCATAGACCAGTGCAGGCTGCCTTGCCTCAGTCAGCCTAGCACCTCTGCCAGGTGCTCTCTGACCTTGACCCATACCATTACCACCCCTAGCCTATCCTCGGCCCCTAGGTGGCTTCTGAACGACCCTCTGCAGCTGTGCAGTCTTATCAACCGGAGCTTGCATCTGATTACCCCTTAGTGGATAATTCTTAAAACGATGCTTAATCGACCCACACCTCAAACAAGCCTTAGTTGCTCTCCAAAACTCGCTCGGATGGCGCTTATTACAGTGCTGACAAATCGCCACCTTCGCAGGAACAACAACAGTAGGCCCAACTCTTAGGGGACCATTAGTCCTGGCCTTTTTTCTTAGGCATCATACTAGAATTAGAAGGCTCAACATCCCTTTTAGCCTTCCCCTTCTCTTGGTTTTGGCGCTCTAAGCACTTTACATCTTTGGTGATCTTTGCCTTTTCGACTAGAGCTAAGCAATCCCGCTCCCTCTAAGGAGCAATTAGAACCCGCTGACTATCTTAGAGACCATCTTCAAACCTAATACAGCGCTCTTGCTCAGTCACCACCATGCCCCTCGCATAGCAACTCAGCCTCAGAAATTTAGCCTCATACTCGACCACAGAATAGTCCCCCTGTGTGAGATTTAGAAACTCACGTCGCCTCGCATCAGTGTAGCTGGCCTCAACATACTTACTCTGAAAGGTGGTCTTCAATAAATCCTAAGTCAATCGCTCGGGTTGAGTGCCCTCCTTAACGGTCAACCACCACTAGTATACCCCATCTCGAAGTAATGACAAAGCCTCTTTAAGCTTCTGCTCATCAGTAAGATCCAGATCATCCATGGTACGCTCCACGGCCTTCATCCAGTACTCAGCCAAATTAGGAGCAACTCTGGTTATGCCCCTAAATATCTCCACCCCATTGGACTGGAGTCATTCCATAACCAACCAACTGCCCCCAGAGCCAGTGTTGGGCCCAATGACACTCTCGAAAATCTGAAGCATGGCCTGGGACAGTGCGTCGTCCCCAACCGTACGATCATATGGTCCTATCCCAGTATCAATCGTAGGTGATGCTGGTGTCTCACTAGCATCCATCATTGGTATAGATCAGAAGTGAATGACTCAGCTCGAGCCCCTCTACGGCCCCTTTCTCGGCCTCTAGTACCCCGTCCACGAGTACCGCGTATGCTCATCGTTATTATCGAATTATCTGTATTAAAAGTTTTATGTAGATTAGTTTACAGTTTTGATGATTATTAACTAATATTTTATACAGAACAGTATTAGAGTGTAAAGACTGTTATCGCGAGAAAATCGTCCCACTAAAGTTTTTCAGTCTCTACCACCTAGAGTGTTTCAGTAAAGTTCTATCTAAATAGTCTCAGAATACAGTTTCAGTCATATCAAACAAATTTTTACTATACACTAAGCATGCTTTCAGACAATATATATCAGAATTTTAGTAACTTACTTGTATTGACGCAGGAGACTCGATGTACCACATACTCATTCCAAAATATAAGTCAAATTATTTACAAGTCATTTCTCAAAAACCATTCTTTAAAACCCAAAACCACAGCTGAGTTTTGAAACCTGGCTCTGATATTACTAAATGTAACACTCTAAACCCGGCCTAGACGTTATGGTCGAATCGGGTGGCATCACATGAAAGTGTTGTTGAAATACATTGATCATTTAAAACGTACCGGTTATAATCTTTTTTTAAGTCAAAAAATCGTGATTAACTTATTCGTTAAAACCCATTCTTTTTACGCAGAAGCTCTTAATTAATTTTTAGGAAAACGCATAAGTGATGTTTGCAGTTTAAAAGTCCATAACAACAATTTAAAACCCAAGACAAAATCAATGTCCAAGTCCAAATTAGAAGACATAGTCCCAAAATAATCAATAAAACAGTAGGGATCATAAAGTCTTAAACCAAAAAAAATAACGCAGTGGTCACTGTTGAACCTTCTGCTGCACCAATCAATCTACTGCTAGGGATCACCTAACAGACAAACAAAGAAATGGTGAGTTTTTGTAAACTCAGTGTGTACATCCCCACAGGAAAGCATGCAAACAGACAGATAACAGTTACAGATCACAGTCGTAAATCGGGCCTAAGCCCTTAACAGAACCAATATAGGCCTTAGCCCACTCATAACAGAATCAGACATATTCGGGCCTTAGCCCATACAAAAACACATGCATATCAAATTAGAACAGTACATGCCCACCAACCCTACACATCATCTCCTTCCAACCTACACACCATGTGGGGATAAAATCAACCCACCCAGCGTTACACACTAAGTGTGGGGATAAAATCAACCCATCAGCCCTATACACCAAATCGTATCGTATTACGGCACATATCAGAAGTAAGTAACGAAGCTGCCAGATAACAGGCTAATAGTCTTTCAGTCTTCCATCACTTCAACGAAAAATCCCACCCAATGCAATGCATTATACAAACGTGGCATGCTATTATGCAAATAAACAGATCATACAGAATTCCAGAACAGTACAGATACATCGAATCAGACGGATACACATGCTAATAGTACCATGCTAACTAATACATCACAATATCAGATTTCAGTAAAAGGGGTCTAAGATAACCTTATCGACCCTATAACAGGTCACAGTCGACTTGGGGACTCGTGTAACCTTACAGAATATTTCAGTAAAATGGGCTTAGACACCTATGTGGCCTACCCGTGTGGGCCATCATGGCCCAAATTAGCCTTGCCCGTGTGGATCACACGGCCTGGCCCAAAATCCCACACGCCGGTGTGGTTCACCCGTATGGACCCATATGCCCGTGTGGCCCATATGACCCGTTTGACCTAGCCCGTGCCTCGCACACGGCCTAGTCAGCCTCACACGGCTGTGTCCATCGTGCTCGTGTCAAGCGCACACGACATGGTTCATCAATCACATGGTCGTTTCTCGCCACACGACCTTCATAAGTGATAAATTATGCATATTTTTACCCCATGTTTAGCCCAATTTCCGGATGAATTACCGCTTGATTTGTGTAAATTGATGCTCTTAAACCTTTAATTTCATGTTTTATACTCAGGTGAGCTTAGGGAAGTGAAAAGAACGAGAAACGGGCCAAAAACGGAAAAAATTGGCCAAAGAATGAAAAAACACGGCCTGGAGATTCGCCACACGACCGTGTGACAAGGCCGTGCCACCTTGAGCTCGAACACGGCCCAACCTCGACTCCCACGGCCAAACCACATGGCCGTGCCACCTTAACAGGCCGGAGCATGGCCTGGGCCTTGATCCACACGGGAGTGGCACACGGGCGTGTCCCTGTCGTGAGGAAGTTCAATTTCACTAAGAAAAGGATACTTAGGGGCTAAGAAAGGCATTCCAAAACCCTATATAAAGACCCTAGGAGGCAACTACAATGGAGTGCTTGACTCCCCACTAAGGGTGCTTTTTTCCCGCCAACACACAGAGAGTAGAAACAAGGAATTACTCCAAGGAAAGCCGATTGATCCATCTTAAAAGCCGAATTTTCCTTCAAAGACTGAAGATCTCCCTTCAAGTTCCTACAGGGGTTTTAGGGTTCTTTATGTTTTGTTATCATTATTCTTCTGAGATGTTTTCTTTTATAATTATGAACTAAATCCCCCAAATACTTGAGGGGGATGAAACCTAAGATAGATCTTGTTATTATTTTCTCTTGAATTATATGATAAATATTTGACTTGTTCTTAATTGTGTTTTTAACTCTTAAATTGATATTTCCGAGATATTGATTTAAGTCGAATATGCTTATGTAAAAGAGCAAAAGTCTCTGCATAGGAGTAGATCCAACACAGTTAAGTGGAGTTGATTGCAATCCTAGAGATAGGACGACGAAAATCTGCCGGATTAGGGTCAAACCTAATAAGGGAATACATAGAACGAGTTAACGCAACACTAGGGGTTTTTATTAGAAAGAGATTTCAATTAATCAACCTAGGGTTAGTTGTTTTTAGTCTCGAGAGAGATATTAACATAAGTTAGGGATTTTTACGGATCAAGTCAAGTGAATAAATCGTCTAGTTCATGAGTTTATAACAAGTGAAGTCTAGGTGGATTCTCCCTTAAGTATTGTCCAAATCAATTAGTTTTCCTAAAAGTTTTTCCCCAATTCACTTTTTGTGCATTCTTAGCTTAGTCAATAATTAGTTTAGTTTAATAAAAATCCCCTTTTATTTCTAGGTTAAATAATAGAAAGAAAGTTAGTACTAGTACTTTTGGTTCCTTTCGGTACGATATCTCGATCTTACCATAACTATACTACTGTTCGATAGGTGCGCTTGCCTTCATTCGTGATAATAGTTAGTTTCTGGTGTGATCATTTGTTATAAATTTTATTACTTCATATCACGCATATCAAATTTTTGGCGTCGTTGCCGGGGAACTAAGATATTAGGAACACTCTATTTCTATTACTTTAGCCATTACTATTTTTATTTATTTTCAACCTTTATTTTTATTTGTTTTATTTATTTATTTTAATTTCCTTTGCCTTTTCCCTTCTAGGTATCTCTAGTTTATGATTAGAAGAAACCCGGGAGGACCACTACTTTTTGAAGACGATTTAGAAGTGACAGTTCGTCGAACTCGTCGAGAGATAAGAAGAAGCTTGCAATATCCAGAAGAAGGACAAGAAGAAGAACCTGAGCCTACTGAAGAGATGGAAGCAAATCAGGATAATCAGTTACCTCTTGTGGTAGCCGCAAATCCTGTTGAGTAAAATCCTGCTCCGCGTACTATGTATGATTACGCTAGACCTAATTTAGCAGGCACTGAATCTAGCATTGTTAGGCCTACTATTGCTGCAAATAATTTTGATCTGAAACCTAACACTATTCAAATGATAAAACAATTTGTTCAGTTTGATGGTTTGCAGGATGAGGATACTAACTCGCATCTAGCCAACTTTTTGGAATTATGCGATACATTCAAAATAAATGGTGTTTCTGATGATGCCATTCATCTTAGGCTATTCCCGTCCTCCTGGAGAAACAAAGCTAAACAGTGGTTAAATTCTTTACCATGTGGATCAATCACTACATGGGACAGATGACTAAAAAATTCCTCCTCAAATATTTTTCGCCGGCTAAAACAGCAAAATTAAGGAATGATATTTCTTCTTTTGTGCAGATGGATTTAGAAACACTTTATGATGCTTGGGAGAGATACAAAGATCTCTTGAGAAGGTGCCCTCACCATGGGTTACCTCTGTGGCTACAAGTTCAAACCTTTCTCAACGGTTTGAATCCCTCAACAAGGCAGATGATTGATGCAGCCGCCGGAGGAACAATCAATAATAAAACACCAGAAGTAGCCTACGAATTTATAGAAGAGATGCCACTGAATAACTATCAGTGGCAAGTCATGCGAAAAAAGCCACAGAAAGCTATAGGAGTTTTTAATATTGATGCTGTAACCATGCTTTCTAATCAGGTAGAACTTTTAAATAAAAAGATTGATAATTTTGTTGGTTCTACGCAGGCACACCCAGTAATGCAATGCGACGTAATTCAAGGGAATATATACAATATCGATTATTCCTCCTATGGACATGGCATGGAAACCGAGCAAGCCAACTATATAGGCCAACTATATAGGTAATAACTCTAGACCTCAAAATAACCCTTATAGTAACACTTACAATGCAGGTTGGCGGAACCACCCCAATTTTTCATGGGGAGGACAAGAAAGTCAAAGACAACCACATCCTCCGAGATTTCAACAGCCACCATTCCAACAAGAGAAAAAGCCAAACCTTGAGGAAATGCTCACAAAATTTATTGCCGTATCAGAAACTCGTTTCTAAAACACCAAAACGGCATTGAAGAACCAGCAAGCATCCATTTAAAGACTCGAAACTCAAATAGGCCAACTCGCCAAGCTAATTTCTTAAAGACCGCAAGGTGGATTACCAAAAAACATTGAGACCAACCCTAAAGAGCAACTCAATGCCGCGGATACAATAGATGATGAAGGGTTAACCAAAACCAACCAAGAGACATGCAAGGAGACTGTGGTAAGTAAAGGTAAGGATGAGGTAAGTTCCGAAAAAGTAACTATCAAAGAGTATAAACCTCATATCTCATACCCAAATGCGTTAAAGAAAGACTACACAAATGAGCAATTCGGTAAGTTTCTTAAACTCTTAAAGAAATTACATATCAACTTACCATTTATTGAAGCTCTTTCGTAGATGCCAAATGCTGTTAAGTTTTTAAGAGAACTCTTGACAAACAAGCGGAAGCTAGATGAGAAATCTCATGTGGAGCTGAATGCAGTATGCTCAGCCATTTTACAGAATAAGTTACCCAACAAACTAAAAGACCCTGGGAGTTTTACTATTCCTTGTTTACTTGGTAGTTTAGACGCCAAAAATGCTTTAGCTGATTTAGGGGCTAGTATAAATGTCATGCCATTTAAATTGTTTAAACAACTAGGTCTTGGAAAACCTAAACAAACTAAGATGAGCATCCAATTAGCTGATAAGACCATTAGATTTCCAAAGGGAATAATTGAAGATGTGCTTGTCAAAATTGATAAATTTATATCCCCAGTTGATTTTGTTGTTTTAGATATTGATTACCTTTAATTCTAGGGCGACTCTTTTTAGCAACTGCTAGAACAATGATTGATGTAGGAATAAGTGAGCTTACACTACGAGTAGGTGATGACAAAGTTACTTTACAAGCTCGAACCTTGATTAAGACTGTTGCTGACAAAAATATAGTGACGAGTCTATGTAAAAACACTGATCTCATCACCCAATCTTCTGTGCAGGATACACTCCATATAAAGGCGACCCAACCACAGACAAGTCCATCCAAGGGAGACGTACCTGAAAAGAGAATGCTTCAGATTGAGGAACTAGATGAGTGGCTGAACTATCACGAAAAGCCCAAAATATGCCACACCAACCCAGAACATCATCCAGACGACCCTCAGGTAAAAATGGATCAAATCAAGGTAGGGGATAAGGTAACCCTAGGGGAAGACGATCCTCGAATCTTGAATTCAAAAGAACATACAAGTGACATACCTTACTTCACGGTAACGAAAATATTTCCCTATGGTACAGTCGAGATAAAACATGAGTCACTCGGTACTTTCAAGGTAAATCACACTCGACTCAAATCTTATCTTGACAATGAAATTAAAAGCAGGATAGAAGAGTTTCATCTCTTCAAACCACCATGATAAAACAAGCTTGAGAAAAGTTGAGCTTAGACTATAAACAAGTGCTTCTCGGGAGGCAACCCGAGCACTAACTTAGTAAATTCTTTTATAACTAACCTTTGAATACAGGTTCTTCGAGCCACACGGCCATGCCCACAGCCGTGCCTAAGGCTGTGTAGCCACTACGAGCACAGACACGACCATGCGAAATGGCCGTGTATGAACAAAGTAAGATCTTCCCACACACGGGCTTCGATAACTCACCACGGCCGTGCGATATGGCTGTGGCCAAACCTATTAATCCAACACAGGCGTGAGACACGCCCGTGCCCTAAGGTCGTGGTCGAACTTGCCATTTTAGACACAGGCGTGCAACCTCCAACACGACCGTGGGAGAAGCGAACATCGAAGGACACGACCGTGCGACACGGTCGTGTGCCCCAACACACCCTATGAACACGGGCGTGTGACACGAATTCGGCACGTAAAAATCCCTAATTTTTAAACCACATGGGCTAACCCTGAGCCACACAGGCATGTGCCATGCCCGTGTGACCCAAAATCCTATAAACACAGCCCATTATTCACCTTCTTCCTCACCTAAACCTTAAAAACCTCTCAAACCAACTCTCATACCACCATCCCTAGGGCTACGGCCGGCTTCAACAGCACCACCACGACCATGCAACGTTGCCATGACTGTGTTCCGCCCCATAACCACCTATTTAGTTCCCCTTTTCTCACTTTTTCTCCTTATTTTTAATATCTTTTATCTAGTTATTTGTTTATTATCTCATTTATTTAGTTATTTGCCTTATTGTTGATAGGAAATTCATTCATTTAGCATGAATAATCTAGAATACTCATTATGCCATTTAGGAATATCTCTTGATTGCCACTCATTAATATCTTGAGCAATTTAAATTTTCTATATATTGATACCCACTCTTTTCCTAAGCTTGCATGAATAAGATGATCCTAAGCTTGCATGACTTATGTAGAAATCTTAGTTAGTTTAAGTTAAAACTAGGAACTTATTAATATTCATATTTTTAGTTTTAATTTTTAGGACTAATGTATACATTTTTCCGTTTTCTTTTTAGGAATCATGTCATCTTCTCGCGAAAAGAGAGCTGCCGTCCCTACCTCTAAAAAACGCAAGGGGCCCGGTGGTTCCTCTTCTGGACCCACTGCTGAAGTCAGACACCCATTTCTCCAATCCCCACAAAACTCCCAAGAGGAGTTATTTCAGATATTACGGGCACGACCTCTCGGAGTCGGAAGGTACATCGACTGGGCCGTACTAGAGCAGGTCCAGCTAGCTGACGAGGTTCGAGCCTTATTAACAACGGACCCGTGGGAGCAGTTCTTCCAAATTGTGGAGCCCACCTATCTCAAACTCACCCTCAAGTTCTGCTCCACATTCCACCTTGAGACGGTGATGAGCCAACACGACGATCTAGGGACGATCCAATTTCGACAGGAGGCCTCATTCGTTATCTCAGTGCTCTAAAATTCGGTATAGCATTAGGCCTCTACATTGAGCAGTTCGTGGAGGAAGAGGACCTCTCTAAGCTTCACCGCCACATCCACATCTCTTCAGTCAACTGCTGGCACGCCTTAGTCTCTGGCCAGCCCACATATGACCCTAGTCGCTCCAAAGCGACCAATCTCGCCCTATCTCTGAGGTACATACATGCCCTCCTCGCACACATGCCAATAGGCAGACGCGAGGGTACCGGCGTTGTCAACATACACGACGCATACTTCTTGTAGAGCATAGTGCATATTCACGTGATTGATCTCGCCTACTTCATTGCCCATACCATCAAACACTAGACGAAACGACACCGTTGGGGCGTGATCTCGATGGGCCCATACATCACTCGATTGGCCTGCCACTTCGGCCTACTTAACACCGCGGCTCAGACATCCTCTTATACACTGATCGACCAGATGTCCCCACAGGGCATCTAAACTATGCTACATATGAGGATGATTCAGCGCTGACGTGGGACCGATCCCCCACAATACCGTCAACTCCGAAATGCTGAACAGGAGGACCCTGAGGACATTACTGATGATGCTCCACCATCAGAGGAGGCACCGACCGAGCCACCACCCCCTCGTCGCCCAGTTCATGCGGCAGCTTCATATGCTGACATATCTGAGTGCCTCACACAATTTGAGCAGCAGTGCTTTCAACGCTTCGATTACATAGACGCTACTCTTTAGCAAATATGCCAGCATCTACACATCGCACCACCGTCCCCACCTCGCCGACCATCTGAGGATTAGAACTTTCTACTCCTCTTATCTTTTTTTTTTATTTGCTTTCTTGATCTATATTTTTGCCTTCTCTTGAACTTTATGTTTCTTTAGAATCTTTAGATTTTTCTTTATCTTTATTTCGATCTTTATGTTTATTGCATATTTTAGTTTAGTTTTCAATTTTATTTTCATATCGGTTATTCCCTAACGAGAAAATTATGCTTAACTTAAATCCCTAAACACTGATAAATGCTTTCGCAGTCTCAAAGGAGCTCTACAGCTCAAATCCAAAATCTAATGGAAACCTCCGCCACCTAATACCGACACACATACCCTTTCGGCATAGCAGCTATATTCACCTCCACCCTTCCTCCTTTGCCCCAGACACTCTATAGCTCAAGGAATTCATCCAATTCAAGGAGTTTCACTTCTCTCCCTATCTTATGATATTATGCTTCTATTGCTACTAATATATCTTTCTACATTGAGGGCAATGTACATCTTAAGTGTAGAGGGGAAACTTACTTTTAGTCATTGCATTCTTTTCGAACCCCTGAAAAATTTTTACAACTAACATTTTGCATTGTTCTCAAAATTTCAGATTCTCACTTTCACTCTCTGCATTAGTCTCAATCTCCTATTAGGAATTAATTCTGATTAATTTATGATTTTTATTGATATGTTGAGAATTAAGACATAGGTACTTATGCTTTGATTATTCAAACTTTAAAACATTAGTGAATCAAGCATAATAAGTTGAAATTTTTGAGAATTTAAATTTTTTCTATGTTATTTTCCTAATTTTAAGTGTTATCTTGAGATTTGAAATTCGCAGGATTGACATCAAAACCATAATTCTGGTGAGATTTTTGAGCCTTTTTGAGCATACATCCTTTCATGCTCACTTTTATTATTACTTTGAGTGAGTCAATACTAATTTGTTATTTTAAAACTTGCTCCGATTATACATATTGAGACCACATCATTGATTTGATACACCGAAATGATAAAGGCACCTAGGATTAACTCACTTACTCCATAAAAGCTTACCTCCATAAATTAACCCCTAGTGAACCCCATTGAGACTAGCAACCCATTCTTTGACTTACCTCTAATATTAACCTACAACCCGTTTTCTGTTTAATTCCATTCAATTATTTTTTATCCCTATTATTGTCGACATTTGAGTTGAATTATTATCTAGCTTTGTTCTCTTGTTCAATTTATAAAGTTTGTAAAGATTCAAAGTATTGTATTTGATTTGTTCTTAAAAAAAATGTGTATATACAGTTAATTTAGTTGTAATTCATATTTCAGTTATAGTTTAATATTTTTTGCATATTTCTACTATAAGCTATCGAATCCAGAACAATGTCATCATAAGGCTTAGCTCGAGGAATATGTTCTAGTGATAGAGATTTTTCTAGCTAGATGATTTTTCAATTCAATCTCAATTCTAACCCTCTTTTTCAGCTTGTGACAACACCCCTAACCAAAGCCCTATTACAACCATTGAAGGACCTTTTGATCGATGTGTCAAATCAATCTATAGTGGTGGAGATTTAATTTTCTTGCAAGCCTATAGTAATAACTTTTCAGATTGACTAAAGAGTGCTGAATTTTTGAACCCTAAACACTTTGAGTGGATAAAGTGAATCTTTAGTGAGGATGTCAACTCTTGTTGATTTCAACTGAAAGGTAATTACTTAAGAGAAGGGAGACAACTTATGTTTTTGTGATAAAATTCTCAACTTAGAGTGTTTGAAACTTTAATGTTCTTCTGGTTGAATTATCATTGTATGATTACTTGTGGATTAGTTTGAAACATTATTGATAAGGATTATAAGTTGAGAAGAATGATTCTTAATTGTGAGATGAGATTTTACTTTAGGACAAGTAAAGGCTTAAGTGTGGGGGTATTTGATAAGCGATAAATTATACATATTTTTACCCCATGTTTAGCCCAATTTCTGGATGAATTACCCCTTGATTTGTGTAAATTGATACTTTTAAAACTTTAATTTCATGTTTTATACTCAGGTGAGCTTAAGGAAGTGAAAAGAACGAGAAACGAGCTGAAAACGAAGAAAATGGGCCAAAGAATTAAAATAACACGACCTGGAGATTCGCCGTACGGTTGTGTCACACGGCTGTGCCACTTTGAGCTCGAACATGGCCCAACCCCGACTCGCACAGCCAAACCACACGGCCGTGCCACCTTAACAGTCCCAAGCACGGCCTGGGCCTTGATCCATACGGGAGTGGCACACGGGCGTGTCCCTGTCGTGAGGAATTTCAATTTCACTCAGAAAAGGATACTTAAGGGCTAAGAAAGACATTCCAAAACTCTATATAAAGACCCTAGGAGGCAACTACGAGGGAGTGCTTGATTCCCCACTAATAGTGCTTTTTTCCCGCCAACACACAGAGAGTAGAAACAAGGAATTACTCCAAGGAAAGCCGATTGATCCATCTCAGAAGTTGAATTTTCCTTCAAAGACTGAAGATCTCCCTTCAAGTTCCTACAGGGGTTTTAGGGTTCCTTATGTTTTGTTATCATTATTCTTCTGTGATGTTTTCTTTTATAATTATAAACTAAATCCCCAAAATACTTGAGGGGGATGAAACCTAAGATAGATCTTGTTATTATTTTCTCTTGAATTATATGATAAATATTTGATTTGTTCTTAATTGTGTTTTTAACTCTTAAATTGATATTTCTGGGATATTGATTTAAGTCAAATGTGCTTATGTAGAGGAGGAAAAGTCCCTGCATAGGAGTAGATCCAACACAATTAAGCGGAATTGATTGCAATCCTAGAGATAGGACGACAAAAAACTACTGGATTAGGGTCAAACCTAATAAGGGAATCCATTGAACGAGTTAAGGCAACACTAGGGGTTTTAATTAGAAAGAAATTTCAATTAATCGACCTAGGGTTAGTTGTTTTTAGTCTCGAGAGAGATATTAACATAAGTTAGGGATTTTTATGGATCAAGTCAAGTGAACAAATCATCTAGTTCAAGAGTTGACAACAAGTGAAGTCTAGGTGGATTCTCCCTTGAGTATTGTCCAAATCAATCAGTTTTCCTCAGAGTTTTTCCTCAATTCACTTTTTGTGCATTCTTAGCTTAGTCTAATAATTAGTTTAGTTTAATAAAAATCCATTTTTATTTCTAGGTTAAATAATAGAAAGAAAGTTAGTATTAGTACTTTTGGTTCCTTTGGGTATGATATCTCGGTCTTGCCATAACTATACTACTGTTCGATAGGTGTGCTTGCCTTCATTTGTGATAATAGTGAGTTTCTAGTGTGATCATTTGTTATAAATTTTATTACTTCATATCACACATATCAGGCCTCCACACAGGCATTCCACACACCCGTGTGGCATCGACAGTTTCATTCTCAGCTTTGACCGAAATGCTATTTCAGTGCAATCGGAGTACACACTTGATTCGTTTTAAACGTTAACGCTATTTCGAACACTCTAGAACCTATAATCGTTAATAGGAAACCCAAATTCAATCACTTAATTTGAATTATTAAGCAGAGTCAAAACCCGAAACTAATGACCACTTAGCTCTATAAAACAATGGTGATTCCTTACTGGTTAGAACGTCGTCCAACAGTCCACAATTTATTGATTGACTCCTAAACAGCAAGAAACATCCTTAATCATCATTTCAACAACCAAATCGAAACCATGAAAGCATCCCTAAACTTACCAAATACGCACTACTCGACGCGATTCGCAATAATTGATGGGAAAAACAAAAATCAAATTCGGTAAGAAGGAAAGGTAGGATAAACTGCAGCCAAAAAAGGGATTTTAGCAAAAACCAAAAAAAGAAAAGAGATGTGGAAGAGAGGAATACAGAGAATTCAGTAGAGAGAAGGTGTGCAGAAAATTTGGATAACTCCCCATTCCCTTGCTTTACTCCACCGACCACCCCACTATCAGAATTTCAGTCCATCACAACCTCTGGCAGTCCAAAGCATCAAAAATTCAACTCCCTTAATGCGCATGCCAAGGTTCAAACCTTAGCCCTCATGTATCACTAACACTCTCCCAACCACTAGACCAGCAAACCCATTTTGACATATCTTAACCATCTTTTACTTAAAAGCCTATACACCAAGAGCAAGGCTTTATTCAATAAAAAGGCAAAATTTCACCCAAGCTAAGGCTTGAACTTGGGACCTCCTCAACACACCCAGAGCATATAACCACCGAAGTAGATAGATATTTTGTGTCAAAATAACGCGAAAACATACACAAACATTTCATGCTACAATTTTCATAAAAGCCAGAAATAAAAAATTTTGAGGCATTACAATTGAACCGAATACATGTTAAGCATGTCTACTGCTACTATTGAGCTGAATACATGTTAAGCATGTCTACTAGTTTTACATGGTATTGTTACAGGCATATCATACTGCATTACATGGGGTGGGACGATTGAAAAAGGAAGTACTGATAGTTTAATAATCTGCAACGCTGGTGGTTCATCCACAAATTACTGGTAGCTTGTCTGCAAACTTTTTAAACGAAAAATACCGGTGGTTCAACCATAATTTTTACTATTGGTAGTTTACATGTACACACTGGTGGTTCATCTAGAAACTGGAGTGTTATTTGTTGGAAGAGTTCTGGGAGCTCTTACTGAGGAGTGTAGCAAAGTATAAGTAGGAGCTTTCCTGTTATTATTCATTGCATTTACATTTACAAGCATGCTTGAATAAACTGTGGAATTAGGTTATTCTACACATTTGCAATTGTTCTAAGAACCATATATTGTATGCTTTGTTTATTGTTTTGCATTGGTTTACTTGTGATGAGACTCACACCGAGCTTCTTAAGCTCACTCTCCTTCATTTTCCATCTTTACAAATAACCTCCATGTTAGGACACAAACTCGACATTTGGAAGGTCTCGACTCGAAATTTTTTTATTAAAGTATCTTAAATTTATTATCCATATTTTCTATTTTTCAGAGATTGTATTGTTTTATTTTTAAATTGTGGCATGAGACTTAGGTTTTGGGTTTATATCACATGCATTACATTTAATTTGATTTTAGGATGCTAAAATATGAATTATAATTATTTATGCATTAAATATGATTTTCATTAAAAACACGTTAGATATCACTTTTTTGCTGCAAGACTATGTAAATGAGGGTTGAAATATACATATATACATATAAATCTAGGATCCAAATTTTACTACCAATCATTAAGATAAATCGAGTTCTGAAATTAACATGTAATTTTTTTTGAAACACGTCAAGTTTTCTCGAAAAATTAAAGCAAATGTTTTAATCCACTATTTTTAAACTCCAATAATTTTTCTAGGTCATTTTGGTGACCAACGTAATCTTTCAAATTTGGGCTTCACATCTAGGTCAGGTTGAGGAGGCTACACTTAGTGGTATCAGAGTCGAGGTTTTCTAAACCCGAACTATGAATTTTTGAATGAGTCTGCATGAATGTCATAGAAAGAGGTATTTTGGGACAAGTCATGCCACTGAATTTTGAAAAATGATTTTTTGTAAGGAATTAAATCCTAGACTCTGATGTCGGTCATTAGTTATTATTGCTCTTGAAACTTTAGATAAATTGTAATCGTTAGACTATAAACACTTAGGAAATAGTTAATGCTTGAACTTTTTTTTTTAAAAACTATAGATATACTTTAGAATTTAAACTTTCGAGAATACAATATGAACAGTCAAGGTAGACTTGGTAGCGATAGGCAATGTAGGGCTTGTAACACCCTAAACCCAGCCTAGACGTTATGGCCATATCTGGCGATGTCACATGAAATAAAATTTGAAATCCTGCTTGTCAAGTTAAATACCGTTCCAAATTAATTATCCCCTATATTAATTCAGAGTAAAACACATGTTCTTTATTATGTCTAAAAATGTGTCTTTTTAGCGGAAGCTTTGAAAAATATTAATTTTAGGAAAATCACTCGTAATTTGAAAAACCTCTATTTTTAGCAAAAATCAAGTTTTTACTATTTGGCAGTGATAAAATCATAAAGCAATTAGAAATCCAAAATTTAAAACCAAACATTCAAAAGTCCCAAAATTTAGATAACAAATACCCAAAAATAATAGAGAGAAAAAATTAAAAATTCAAAAACCAAAATAAAGCAGTTCAAAACAGTGGTGGTCACCGCCGAGTCCTCTACTGCATCGATCCGTCTAAGACTAGGGATTACCTAAACAAATTAACAGAAAAAGGGTGAGTCTACGTAAACTCAGTAGGTAATCTCTACAGAAAACATGCATACAAATACACATCAGAATACAGTCAAATACAGTCTGGGGCCTAAGCCCATTACAGATTCAATCTGGGCCTTAGCCCATTTAGATACAATCTCAGATATAAATTAGGGCCTTGGCCCATCTTATATACAATATGCAGTAATAGAAGATTAAAATCCTACCCCCCAGGCTTTACACATCACTCCGTCCATCCCTACATGCTTTGTGGGGTTAAAAACACCCACCCATCCGTACACACCATGCTGTACAAAAATGCGGCACATAATCAGAATATTATAGCTGTGCTACCAGATAACAGGCTTAAGAGACTTTGGGAACAGTTCCTCCAAATATCATAAACCCACCCCGATGTAATGCAACATACAATAGATGCCATGCTATTATGCAATTAATAGTCCATACATTCAGATCAGCATACACACTCAGTTCAGATATCATATAGACAGTTCATATAACTAAGAGTCTAAGTAATGCTTACCGACCCTACACTAGGTTCACAGTCGACTTAGGCAACCCGTGCAACATTGGAAAACTTTTTAGTTAAAATAGGCTTACACACCTATATGGCCTGCCCGTGTGGCCCACATGGCCCAAATTGGCTATCCACACGGCCTAGCCCAGAATCCCACACGCCTGTGCAGACTACCCATATGGGCCCACACGCACACACACCTAGAACATTTAACCACTGAAGTAGACAGATATTTATGTCATATTTTCACAAAAACAAAAATATAAATTTTGGGGCGTTAAAACTTTGCCCCCTAAAAGAAAATTTCAGCCTTGAAATTTACCTAATCAGTGTAGATGAGGATACTGCTGACGTATCGAATCCTCAAACTCCCATGTGGCCTCCTTAGTACTATGATTCCACCATAACACTTTCGCTAAGGGGATAACTTCCATCGCAGAACCTTAATGTCGCGGTCCAAAATCTAAACTAGCTCCTCCTTAAATGTCAAATCTGTCCTAACCTCCATCTCATAAATAGGGACAATATGAGTAGGATCAGAGCGATAGCGCCTCAATATTGAGACGTGGAACACGTCATGAATATGATCCAAATCTGGAGGTAGTTGCAACTGATAAACAACTGATCCTATTCGCTTCAGAATGAGGCAAGGTCTAATAAACCTAGGGCTCAACTTGCCCATACGACCAAACCTCAGTATCTTTTTTCCATGGCGAGACCTCGAGGGACACGAAGTCCCCCATAAAATCCTCAATCCCACGCTATTTCAGACCTGCATAGATTTCTGCTTACCAGAAGTTGTTTTCAAACTATCCCGAGTCAGTCTAACCTTATCTTCGATCTCAAAAACTAACTCAAAACCCAGAACACGTTGTTCACCTAACTCAGTCCAAAGTAGAGGAGTACTACATTGACAACTATATAGAGCCTTGTAAAGTGCCATCTGGATGCTAGACTAGAAACTGTTATTATAGGCAAACTCCGCTAACGGTAAATACTCCTCCCAACTGCCTTAGAAATCAATAACACTGCTCCTTAACATATCCTCCAATACTTGAATCACCCTCTTAGATTGGATGTCGGTCTGAAGATAGAAAGCAGTACTGAAGTCTAACCTTGAACCCAGAGACTCATATAGCTTCTTTCAAAACCAAGACGTGAAGTGAAGATCCCTATCAGAAATGAGCGAGACAGGTACCCCATGCAATCTCACTATTTCTGATATATAGAGCTTAGCCTGTTTCTGAAGAGAAAATCTGTCCTGACTGGGATGAAGTGAGCAAATTTGGTCAATCGATCCACAATGACCTAGACAGAATCCTTCTTAGTGGGTGTTAGAGAAAACCCACTAATAAAGTTCATCATTACTCGCTCCCATTTCCATAATGGAATCTTAACTGGCTACAGCAAACCCAAAGGTAATTGATGCTCAGCCTTAACCTGCTGACAAGTCAAACAGCAAGCAACGAAGTCAGTAACCCTACGCTTCAACCCTGGCCACCAGTATAACTCTTGAAGATCTCGGTACATCTTATTCTTGCCAGGATGCATAGCACAGGGGTTACTATGCACCTCTCTCAGAATCGACTATTTTAAATCCTCATTATTCGGTACACAAATCCGACCACAGAAATAAAATACCCCATCATTTTTACCCCAAAATCAGCAGTGTCACCATTCTTAACCTGATGAAATTGTAACTCAAGATACTTATCCCCCAACTGTTTACCGTGAATCTGTTTAATCCATGTTGGTTTAACCTGAAGTTCTACCAACAGACTTCTATCGTCGAATAGACTAAGTCGAGCGAACATCGCTCTCAGGTCAGTCATTGCCCTACGGCTCAACGCGTTGACCACCATATTGGTTTTGTTGGGATGATACTCAATGGTACAATCATAGTCCTTAAGTAGCTCAACCAATCTTTGCTACCTAAGATTCAACTCCTTCTGAGTGAGGAGATACTTGGGGCTTTATGATCAATGTAGATAATACACTTCTCACTATACAGATAGTGCCTTCAAATTGTCAAAGCAAATACTACGGTAGCCAATTCAAAATCATGCGTTGGATAGTTTGCTTCATGATTTTTAAGCTGATGAGAAACATATGCTACCACCTTACAATCCTGCATCAGCACTTATCCGAAACTAACGTGTGATGCATTACTATAAACCACGAAGTTTTTTCTAGGCTCAGGCTATATCAGAACAGGAGCCTAAGTTAGAATAATCTTGAGCTTCTCGAAGCTCTCTTACTATACATCAGTCCAAACAAAAGGAACTCTCTTATACAGAAGCTTAGTCAATAGAGCTACGATCAAGGAGAACCCTTCTACAAAGCGCCGATAGTAACTCGCCAACCCTAGAAAACTGCAAATTTTAGAAACATTCTTCAGCTATTTCCAATTCATCACAGTCTCAATCTTATGAGGATCAACTTGAATCCCCTCAACAGAAACTATGTGTCCCAAAAAGGTCACTTCACATAGCCAGAACTCACACTTGCTGAACTTCGCATAAAGCTGTTTCTCACGAAGAGCCTGTAGTACCACTCTGAGATGCTCATCTTGCTCGTCTTCAGACTTAGAATACACCAAGATATCATCAATGAACACTACCAAAAACTGATCTAGATCGGGCTGGAACACTCAGTTCATCAAGTTCATAAATCCTTTTGTTGTATTAGTCAATCTAAAAGGCATAACTAGAAACTCGCAATGTCCATATCGACTCCTAAATGCTGTCATATGCACATCAACCTCCTTAACTCACTACTGATGATATCTCGAACGTATATTAATCTTCGAAAACACAGAAGCCTCTCGAAACTGGTCGAATAAGTCATCAATCCTCGAAAGTGGATACTTATTATTAATCGTTAGCTTGTTCAGCTACCGATAATCGATACACATCCTCATGGATCCATCTTTTTTCTTAACAAATAGAACAAGTCCTCCCCACAGATATACACTGGTACGAATGAACCCATGATCTAACAACTCCTGAATTTGAGCCTTAAGCCCCGTAAGCTCCTTCGGTGCCATTCGGTAGGGAGTGATAGACACCAGAGTTGTACCCGAAACAAGTTCAATCCCAAATTCCACTTCTAGTCTCAGAGGCAAACTTGGTAGTTCCTCAAGAAAAACATCTAGAAAATCCCTTACAGACCTGATGTCTTTTACCGAAGAGTCCCCAGAATCAGAAACACTTATATAGGCCAGAAATGCCTTATATCCTTTCTGAACCAACTTTTCTGCCACTAATGCGAAAATCACATTAGTTAGATAATTTTAAAGTTCCCCAATCACAACTACCTCATTATCCTCCTCAGTTCTCAAAACGACCCTCTTAGTCGCACAGTCAAGACTTACTCGGTGCTTGACCAACCAATCCATTCCCAAAATTAGGTCGAACTTCTTAAATAGAAGCTCCATCAGATTAGCCAGAAATATTGTCCCTTGGACCCCCAACGAAACGTCTCTATATAGTTTGCTAACTAGATTAGATCGCCCCAAAGGACTTACAACAGTCACCTCACTAGAAGTATTTTCAACCGAAATCCCCAAAATTCCAGAAACGGTGCTAGCTACATAGGAATGTCTAGATCCTATGTCAATTAGTGCAAGATAAGGTACACCAAAAATTAAAAATGTACTTGAGATGACGCCCAGAGCATTTCTGTCCTTACGGAAATCAGCAACATAAACAAGAGCAAGCTACCTCACCTTAGTCTGCCCAACACCTTTTCCTATGCTTTCTGTCCACGACCCATGCTGTTACCACCCCTAACCTGATCATGGCCCCTAGGTGGCTACTGAACTACCCTTAGTGACTACGTAGTACCAAATCCCGGAGCTTGCACCTGATCAGCCCTCAACGGACACTCTTAAACATGATGCTCAATAGACCTACATCTTAAACATGCCTCAATCATCCTCCAACATTCACCCAGATGGCATCTACCACAATACCCACAAGGTAAGATCCCAATACGTACAACAGAGGGCCCAACTCTAACTAGCCCATTAGATCTGGCCTTTTTCTTAGGCCTTATTACAGAACTTGAGGGCTCCGAATCCCTCTTATTCTTACCTCTCTCGTGATCTCGATTTTATCGCTCAGCACGCTTACCCTCCTCGGTGACCTTCACCTTCTCAACTAGCAGAAAAATCACGATCCCTCTATGGAGCTATCAGAACCCTTAAACTATCCCTGAGGCCATCCTCAAAGTGGACACATCGCTCGTACTCAGATGCCACCAAACCTCATGCATAGCGGCTCAAACGCAAGAATTCAACCTCATACTCGGCCACTGATCGATCCCCCTGTGTAAGATTCAAAAACTCCCTACTAAGTGTATCCACATAGCTAGCTCCTACATATTTCCCCTGGAAGATAGTCTTAAAAAACTCCCAAGTCAGACGTTCGGGTTAAGTGCCCTCTTTAATATTTAGCCACCACTGATAAGCTTCATCGCAAAGTAAAGAAATAACACCCTTCAGTTTCTGTTCAGGGGTAAAATCCAAATCATCTATGATTCTTTCAATGGCTTCCATCCAGTACTCAGCCATATTGGGGTGACTCCAGTAACACCCAGAAATAGCTCAGCCCCGTTAGACACAAGTCATTCCGTAACCAACCTTCGGCCCCCAGATCCAGTGTTGGGCCTAACGACCCTCTCTAATATCCTCAGCATAGTTGGGACAATGCATTGTCAACAGCCCTGCGATCTTGAGACATAGTCTCAATAGTAGGTGAAACTAGTGTCTTGCTTGTATCCAGATTAGACATATTGCCAAATGATCAGGACCCAGCTCAAGCCCTTCTTTGGCCTCTACCTCGGCCTCTAGTACCCCGTCCGCAGATTCCTCGTGCACTCATCATAAATTTAAAGTTTATCTGTATTAATAGTTTTATGGATCAGTTCCAATTTTGATATTTATTAGCAAATATTTTATGCAAAACAGTATCAGAAGTTCAGAGCTTGTTGTTGCGAATCGCAGTGTTAATAAGTTTTCCTACAGTCTTAGATTAAACTAACTAAAATGTTTCCACAGTATACTACCTATAGTAGTTTCAAAATATACTAACAATATTTTCAGATAAAACTTATCAAAGATTCAGAACACATACAGGATCAGTGCCGGAGACTCGATGTACCACATATTCAGTCAAATCATTTAAAATTATTTGTAAATCAGTTCTTTGAAACCAAACTTTAAAAACCCAAAATCCACAGCCGAGTTTTGCAACCTGGCTCTGATACCACTAAATGTAACAACCTAAACCCGGCTTAGACGTTATGGCCGAATCTGGCGATGTTACATGGAATGAAATTTGAAATCGCGTTTGTCAAGTTAAAAACCGTTTCAGATTAATTAACCCCTATATTAATTCAGAGTAAAACACATGTTCTTTGTTATGTCTAAAAATATGTCTTTTTTAGTGGAAGCTTTGGAAAATATTAATTTTAGAAAAACCACTCGTATTGTGAAAAACCTCAATTTTTTAGTTTTTACCGTTTAGTAGTGATAAAATTGTAAAGTAATTAGAAAACCAAAACTTAAAACCAAACAATCCAAAGTCCCAAAATTTACACAACAAATAGCCAAAAATAATAGAGAGACAATAATATAAATTCAAAAATTGAAATAAAGCAGTTCAAAACAGTAATGGTCACCGTCGAGTGCTTTGCTGCATTGATTCATCTAAGACTAGGGATTACCTGAACAGATTAACAGAAAAAGGTAAATCTACGCACACTCAGTGTGTAATCCCCATAGAAAATATACATATAGATACACATCAAAATACAGTCAAATACAGTCTGGGGCCTGAGCCCATTACAGATTCAATTTGGGCCTTAGCCCATTCAGATATAGTTTTAGATATAAATTAGTGCCTTGGCCCATCTCAGATACAATATACAGTAATAGAAAATCAGAATCCTACCCACCAGCCTCTACACACCATCTCCGTCTATCCCTACACACCATATGGGGTTCAAAACACCCACAATCCCTACACATCATGCTGTACCGAAATGCGGCACATAATTAGAATATTACAGCTGTGTTGCTAGATAACACGCTTAAGAGCCTTTCAGAACACTTCTTCCAAATATCATCAACCCACCCCGATGCAATGCAACATATAATAGATGTCATGCTATTATGCAATTAACAGTCCATACATTTAGATCAGCATACACACTCAGTACAGATATCATACAGATAGTTCATACAATTAGGGGTCTACCTAATGCTTACTGACCCTACAGTAGGTTCACAGTCGACTTGGGTGACCTGTGCAACCTTGGAAAACTTTTTAGTTAAAATGGGCTCACACGCCCATGTGGCCTGCCCCTGTGGTCCCATACGACCCAAATTTCCACACAGCCTAGCCCAGAATTCCACATGCCTGTGTGGACTACCTGTTTGGGCCCACATGCTCGTGTAGCCCACACGGCCCAATTTAGTTTATTCCGTGTGTTGCACACGGCCTATCCGGCCATCACATGGTCATGTCGTATGCACACGACCTGGCTCAACGATTACACGGCCATGTCCCCATACATAGCCTACCACACGGGTGACCACAAGCCCGTCGTTGATAGAAAGCTTTTTCGACTTTTGTCGAATCTCGTTTTCTGCATTTTTTGGGTACACACCTGTATCATTTTTGACACAAAAGCAACTCTTAGCAATCCTGAACCTATAAATCAACCATTGAAATACCCAAATTCAGTAACAATCACGATACTAATTTGATATTACAACAAGTGTTTGCCCATAATCTCTGAAAACTATACCTTCGAACGAAACGAGGGTTTCCACTCTTAAAACGACAATGCACAAGCCTCAGTTGCCTAATCAATTTCCTATATACCAATGAAGCCCTCTTCTTAGATAATTTATAAGTAAAAGAATCGTTAGACTAACAATAACTTCAACACTTACCGAGCACGCGTAACACGACGATGTGCAAACAAGAACAATTACAACGAAAACAAAAAGGGAAGAGATAAGGGAAGAATTTTGGCAGCAAGGTGGGGAACAGAACGTCAGAAACTTGGGGGTTTTCCTTTTTTAGTGAAAGAGAGAAAAGAAATTCAAAAAGGGTGATAAGCTGAAAACTATCTAAATCCCCTAAAATACTCTTCCAAAACCGTTCACTACTTCCCGACCACTAGTAAAGTTCTGACTCTACTCAAACACTCCCAGTCGACCGAGATAAAAAAATATTCCGTTGCTTACACCTTAACTCGAACACAGAACCTCCACCATTCCAACACACAACTTAACCACCAGACCAGCAGACCTATTCTGTTCATTACTTACAAGTTTTTAATTAAAAGCCTACTAGCTTGAGATATAGCCTAATTCATAAAAATACCAAAATTTGCCCAAGTCATAGCTTGAACTTGGGACATCTAGCACACACTAAGAACACTTAACCACTGAAGCAGATAGATATTTATGTCATATTTTCACAAAAATAAAAATATAAATTTTAGGGCATTATAGGGCTGCACTTGTTGAGTTGCTCACTATTTAGGAAGAAAACTCATTCCCTAAAGAGAAATACGTAGAGCATTCTCTCGCCAATGGTGCTAGGGGTTACGAGAATGGAAACAATGCAGTGTCCCAAATGATGCAGAAGGTTCTGTAGAGGGTTGCTGGAACCCAAGCTGGTTCAAGGAGTAGTGGATCTATTACGAAAAAGCTTCGTACGAACGAGGTGAAAGTGTTTAAAGGTGTTGTTAGAATGAATCCTACTGTGGTAGAGTACTGGATGGATTTGACGAAAAGGATTCTGGAGGATTTAGATTGTACTCCAGAACAAAAACTAAAGGGTATTGTGTCCTTGCTAAGGGAAGAGGCCTAACGTTGGTGGCAATCTATTGTAAGGGGTATGCAAGCTGAACATCTAACCTGGGAATATTTTCAATAAGCCTTCCAAAAGAAATATGTGGGCATTTTCTATTTGAATAAGTCACGTACATATTGATATTGAATCAAAGGTATGGATATTTCTCTCAAATGGTATCGATATTGCTTGGAAAATCGATAGCAAAACAACATTATGTTTCTCGTTTAAAATCAAAATCTCACAAATTATCGGTACCTTTAATAAAGTATGAATTATTTTACCCTGAGTAACGATACTCGAGAAATGGTATCGATACCAAAATGACCTACTATTTTCCTAAATGTTCGAATTAGCTTAGAATTATCGATACTTATGCTTGATTATCAGTACCTTTATGCTCAGCAACAAAAATTATACCAAAACAAAGCAATTAACACAATCAAGCACATTCTATACCAATAAGTTCATAAAACCTCAAAAATCATCAATAAAATGAACATATTTGCAGTTTAATGAATCGTCGACAAACTAAACTGTGTAAACTAACAAACCAACGTCATACATCCATAATTTCTATGAGTAATGAAATCATGCAAACATCCAAAAATATCATGGCAATAATCAACCACAAGTCTACCACATTGCCTTATTCCCATAGTTCAAAGAATAATAATAATATCACCTACACAATAACTAAGGCTTAACTTGGATCACTTCTTTGGTATCCCCACACCGCTCACATCAAAAACGCTAAATATTTTCAATGGTTAGAAAGAGTGGGTGAGCTTAAAAAAGCTCAGTGAATGTCGGAGTAACCACAAAGTATACACAAGATCAAGGGTTAAACAAGAGCATCCTACAACACATTCACAACCATATGTTAATCAAGTCACAATAACATATTCACACTTCATGAAATCATAAAACTAGCATATACTCTCACGTATAACTACACTCAAACCATATACAAATAATTCATATTACAATAGTTCATTAGGACTAACAACATATACATGCTTTAATAACTCACAAGTCTAGCTTATATATATTCATATGCATTCACAAGTTAAATGAAAATGGCCTAAACCAAAATTACATACCCAATTTACAATAAGAACATACAAACATTTTTGTGAAACTTAAATGGACTCATTTAGCATATCATTTACATGTTTATACATCCATCTCACATCGTATTTTGACAATAAATAAAATCACATTTAAATGATAATTTGACACTTGAAGCTATGAAACATAAAAGTGGGCTCTATCACCACAAATCAGATATTCGAATCTCTAACACACCAAATGACTTGTAGATTCGAACATATCCCAAAAGCGTAGCATTTAGCTAACACTCTCCAACACACCAACCTATCTCGGTGAATGGAGCTTGGTTCACATTCTCTTATCTCTCCAAAATGTCCTGGCGCCTCAATGCCCGAATCACAAAACACAAGGGTGAGTACTCACAATTCTATGGTATGCCAATTATATCCAACAATTGCAAGAGATTAGAAGGCCAAAATATTCACAATTATACAATTTTAATTACTAATTTAATACACATCATCCATGTTTATATTTATCAATTTACATCACAAACTTGTACACAATGCATACTTATCGAATTCATATTTAATTGCACTTTAAGTGCCACGATAATGCTCATTGAGCCATCACATATCCGAACATATATGTTTGCATTGAAATCAGTATATCATGTATCACATACAAGTATTCTCACATATTACTTGCTATAATAATATCACATCTCATAATTCAACACATATGTGCTTACCGGAATTCTGCTCACTTCTGCTGCATATTTGCTTTATTTGCATATCATTATCACTGTCATTTGGTTTGTATATCATGCCCATAACACAAAACAATTCACAATAGTCATCACACATGTCTCATATCACAATATCGTATCATAATAACCAATCTACAATTATTCACATAATCACTTAATTTGCCAAAATAAAATAAAAGAAATAGAAAAATTACACTCAAAACTTAAGATAAGGGTTTAGGCTAACCTTAAGCTCTCAATTAACACTATAAATCATGCCTACTAGTAGCGATTCCATACACTTATCGTTCACGCTTTTGCCTAGTCACTGAAAGCTCAAACTAACTTTTCCTTACCTTTTGCCTTGCTCGTCAAAGGTCCTAACAACTCTGAAGCTTTACACATAATAACGACACAATATACATAATCAATTAGCAGCCAAAGATTCACCTAAATTATAACACCCTAAATTTTAGGGTTAAAAGTTTTGAGTGTTTATGGTTAGGGTCAGTGAAGAGGTTGCACTATTATGTTTAAGTGGTGCATTTAGGTGTCAGAATAGGTCATTGGTTTAGTGGTTAAGAAAGAGTTAGTGTACATCTACGTCGCGTGTTCAAACCTTTGTGTGTACGTTTGGGAGGAATATTATTCCTTTAACTTTATTTTTGTTAATAGTGACTTATTTTAAGTTATAAATGATTATTTGTTTTATCATTTTTATTTATATTTCTACTGTTGAATTTCTTTTTACATTTTCTTCCTCTCCCTCTCATCGTTTCTTTTTTTTTTGGTTATTTACTTTCTCTTTTTTGAAACAGTATTCTTGTGGATTGTGGAAGTTTGCTCCTTCGTCGTCATATTCAAACATGAATCAGGTGTGGGTTTCGTACTTTCTTTAATTTTTATTTACGAATCTTAATCTGGTTCTATGCATAGTTGACAACTTGAGTTTGGGTATTTGCAAATCTGTATTTTAGATATTGTGCCGCTAATTGTGCTAAAAACCTGTCAGTTTTGGTATAATCTCGAGTTGTTGGGGGTGGAGAGGTGCTTCATGGTTGAGAGCAGGTGTTTCAAGACTATTTTAGGGTGCTTTCGTGACCACATAGACATCCACACGGTCGTGTGGCAAATCACACAACTGTGCGCTTTTGAAAATTAGGGTTCCGGGAGATTTGGATGTCATACGGCTATGTGGCTGATTTGGGAATTTTGTTGATTCTCACATGGTCGTGTCCCTCGGGCACACAGGCGTGTGTGATTGGAAATTAAGGATTGAGTGATTTAGTGCCACACGGCCTGCCTACACGGTCATTTAGCTAATTTTAGAATTTAGGGTTTTCCACACTGGGGTGTGTTTTGGACACACGGCCATGTCTGGTGGGCACATGGGTATGTGAGACCCTTACACAGTCGTATCAACCCTGTACTACAATTTAGTGCAAATGGACAAAGAGTTACACGGCTTGTTCCCACCACCATGTCCCTAGGCCACACGGGCGTGTGCCTTAGTCACAAGGTGTGTGCTTTAGTCACACGGTCGTGTGCCTCTCTTCACACGGGCGTGTGCCTCTCTTCTCATGGGTGTGTGCTCAGCTACATGGCCATGTGCCCCTGTTTATATCAACTTTTCACCTCCCACACGGCTTAGGTATTTCCACACGGCCAGAGCACACGCCTGTGTGGCTCTAAGTCACCTATTTTGGTTCTATATGTTCTTGATCTGAGGATTTGTCTGTGTGTTTTGCCTTGGCTGATCATTAGTCAAGGTTGCTAAAAATTCTGACCTAGGCTTCGGCTTAAGTGTATCTGTGGCTGTCGTGTAAGATGTTTGAATCTAAATCTGTTCTGTTGGGTGTGTGCATAGCTATTCTATCTGATTGTCTGAAATTGTGTCTCTGTTCTGTGAAATTGTATGCATACATACATCTGCATAAAATATTTTGGGATGGGTTTTGAAGAGAAGGGAGACTGATTCTGATCTTATCTAATAGTTCAATTGCATGTCTGTACAGCAGTTTATTACAATGCACCGTACAATATATACATCAGTGTTGCTGTATATTTCTATCTGATCTGGCAGTTTAACTATAATTTACCAGTATAGTAGTTATCGCATTACACTGTACCGTATATATGTCAGCTTCACTGCGTATCATTATTTCTAATCGGTAGTTTTAAACTACAACTAGACAGTACCGCAGGTTACCGCACTGCATTGTACTACATTTGAATTGGCAGTTTAACTGCATATTGATCAGCCATCATTGCCGAGAAACCCAAGGTGGTGGGTCATTGTAGCCGGGCAACCCAGGATGACTCTATATGTTGTGTAGGGTTGGCTGGGCCCACGAGGTCCTATGTGGTATGATTTGGTTAGATAAGCTTAAATAGCTCTTACGAGGTGTGATCGGGGGACGGAGAGGTGTGTTTGGTTGGATGGGTGAGTTTTATTACATGACTGCATTCATATGTATCTGTTTGGCTGTTTTGTGTGTAAGACTATCTCATTGTTTTTGTCTGACTAAATAGTACCTGTGACCGTGTGTTTGATTGTGAGTTAATATGCTTGAATTGTTATTATCTGTCGGGACGTCTGTTTCAAGTTTACCATCTAGTTCTGTATAACTCTGTAAGTATGTTGCACATTTGAACTGTTTTCGGCATGCTGTTTACTGATTCTGTAGTTATGTAGTTTTGAACTCAAACTAAGCTCGTGAAGCTCATCCCCCCTCTATTCCTCTTTCAGGTGCAGTCTAGATCCTGTAGATGGACTCAGTACGCGGAGGTCTTGGACAGTCACAGTTACAAAGAATATTTCAATTCTACTTTTAAATTTTTATTTTGGTTATACTATTTTGAACTATAAAGTTTTATAAGGCTGTGGTACAAGTTTCACTTTGAATTTCTATTTTTTTTAATTTGGGTATTTATTAAACTTAACTGTAATTCTACTGACTGAATTTCTAACGATTAAATGGTTCAATTCGATATGACAACTTGTTTGGTAAAATTTACCTGCAATCACTTCGGTGATCAATGTAACATCTGAGATTTGATCTAAACTTCTAGGCCGGGTTTAGGATGTTACATAAACCAACCAAAAACACATTGGAATTCAATGGCAAATTTCATGAAAATTCATTAAAACATTGGAATTCTTTAACGAAATTTTAAGGAATGTTTAGAAACCTTTAAATCACATCAAAACAAGTGAAGAAACACTTTGAAACTTTATTTTTATTCAAAATCTCGAAATCCACCATTAACGACTCAATTTTTGGCTTTTATTCAAAATATTCAATTTAATGGGTAAAAAATCTATCTAGAAGACTAGATAACATCAAAAACTAATATGAAAATAAATTGTTACCTTAGTTAAAGGAGAACAGAGTGTTTTATCAAAAATGAAAAAAACCCAAAAGTTAAGCAATAGAGAAATCTATGGTGTTTTTTATGGTTTTTATGGAATTCTATGGAGATTTAATATTTTGAGGATGAAAGAAATCAATGGAATTTAGGTTTCAAAAATAGAATTGAATGGAAAGAGCTTAGGGAAGCAAGGGACGATAAACACAAAGGATGGGAGGAACTACCGTGGGTTTGTAAGGATCAAAGAGGAAAAATAGTGTATTTTAAAACTTTGGTTTAACTGCTTAATAAACATACAAAATTTAACCCATTTAACAAATTATTCATTAATTTAAAATTGAATGTCTTTTCAGTGTCCTTTTCAAAAATTACTTTGATTTTCAAAAAGCCATAAACGAAAACATTTTCAATTTTTCATGCTACGAAATTTTGAGCACATATGAGGTAAAATTCTCATTTTACCCTCAAAACTCCTAGACCCAATTTTGAGGTATGACAAATTATGTGTAGAATTAGGGTTACACGGTCTCCTACACAGGCGTGGCACACAAATGTGTGGACCACCTGGCCATGTGCCTCTAAAAACGATAGTCTAGTTCATGAACCACACAACCACAGCTCTTCCACATGACTGTGTCTCTCATGTAGGGTAATTTTTACATTTGCCATATAGCCATAGTCTGTTACACGGCCTGGCCACACGATCATGTCACGCTTCCCCACGACCTATAACCTCTCACATGGCCTGGCCACATGACCATGTGACCCTTGTTTTACAATTTTATTCAAAATTTTGTGAATTGTTTAGTTTAGTCCTTGTATAATCCACAAATTGTTTTTAGAGATTTTGTAACACCCTGAATTTTAGGCTTAGAAGTTTGAGTTAAGTGGTTAGGGTCAGTGAGTATGTGGCATTATTAAATTTAGTTGTGGGTTTAAGTAACAGAATAGGCCTACTGATCTGGTGGTTTGATGTGTGTTAGTTTGTCTCTGGGATCTAAGTTCGAGTCTTGGTGTGTGCTTCTTGATGAGACTTTTTATATTTTGTTTTATATTAAGTAAAATTTTATAGGTATTTATGTTATCTTTATTATTACTTTAATTATTATCTAGAATTTCTTTCATTGTTATTTTATTTAGTTTAATTGTAATTTTATTATTATTTTTTATTTATTTTATTTCTACTTTTTTTTTGCATTTTTTGGGAAGTCACATTTTTTTCTTCATTTTCTCTTGGTTTTTCTTCTTGATTCTTTTTCTTACACTCTCGAAAATGGTGGAATGTGTTCAGAAGAGTCGTTTCCTCGTCATCAAATCGGTTTCAGAACGTCATAGATCGCAAAAAAGGTGTGGGTTTCGAACCTTTTCTAGTTTATTTGTAAATTCTAATTCGACTTTGTAAAAAGTTGTCAATGGTTGTGTTATCATTGTTTTAAGCTTAGGAAGTGTATGGTTTTGTATAATTTTGATCTAATGAGGATCGGGAAGTGCTTTGATGCTGAAGGTACATTTTTCAGGGATGTTTTAAGGTGGTTTCATGACCATATAGGCATCCACACGGGAGTGTGACGACTCACATGACCCTATGCTTTTGGGTATTAGGGCTTCGGGAGAAATTTAGGTGCCACACGACCTGGCCACACGGCCGTGTGGCCGATTTGGGGATTTTTGTTGATATTCACACGGCTGTGTCCTGTGGACACACGAGCGTGTGTATTTGGGAATTAGGGATTCAAGGATTTGGTTCCACATGGCTGTGTGGCTATTTTGAGGATTTAGGGAACCCACACGAGCATGTGTTTTGGACACATTGCCGTGGCGGGTACACGGATGTGTGAAACCCTCACACAGCCGTGTCTGCCTTGCATTTGTTTTAGTGTAATTGGACAGGAAGTTATATGACCTGTTTACACGGTCGTTTCCCTACCTCACATGGGTGTGTGCCTCTACCACACGGCCATGTGCTTCCCTCTACATAAGTGTTTTGACCCTCACACGACCTAGGTTGTTCCACACGGCCAGAGCATACAAGCGTGTGGTTCTAGGCCATTAAATTTTGGTTTATGCATGTATTTAAGCTGAAATGTGTATGTGTAACCCAACCATTAGCTAAGCTCTAGTAATGGTGACTAGACCTCTATATCTATGACTAAGTGTTCTGTCATGTATAATTTGTGACTGTTATATATTGGATGTCTGATTGATGAACTTGTTTAACTGGATGTGTGTGCGCAAATCCGCTCCATCGGACTGTCCGTCAATATGTCACTGTTCTGTGAGATTGTGTGCATTCTATATCTAATTGACTAGATTTGAGTTTCTGTCTGTGAATGACTATTTGAATCCTTATATTCTGATTTTGTTTGTCTGTCTACACACATACATATGTATAAACTATTTTTGGATGGGTTTTTGAAGAGAAGGGAGACTAAGACTGAATTGATTTGGCAGTTTAACTGCAACTGGTCTATACAGTGGATTATCTACTGCACCGTACAGCATATACGTCAGCTTTACTGCGTATTACTATCTGATCTGGCAGTTTCACTATAACATGACTGTACAGCAGATTACTGCACTGCACCGTACAACATATACGTCAGCTTCACTGCGTATGACTATTTGATTTGGCAGCTCAGCTGTAACATACTAGTATAGCGGTTTACCGAATCACATTGTATCGTATGTACGTTAGCTTTGCTACATACCATTATCTGATCTGTCAGTTCAACTGCACGTCTGTACCGCTGTTTACTGCATTACACAGTACAACTTATATGGCAGCGTTTGCTACGTAATATATTTGAGTGGCTCAGTCCACGTATATGGTGTGTAGGGTTGGATGGGCCTTCGAGGTTCTATGTGGTGTGTTTGGTTGGATGAGCTAGCAGCTCTTATGTAGTGTGATCGAGGGACGAAGAGGTGTGTTGGTTGGATGAGTGGGTTATTTTATAACTTAACTGCATTCATATGCATTTGTTTGCCTGTCCTGTGTGTAAAACTTTCTGATTGTTCTATGTAACTGAAAAGTACCTGTGACTGTGTGCTTAGTTGTGATTTGATGTGCTCGAATTGTTATTATCTATCAGGACTACTATTTCAAGTCTACCACCTGGTTTTGTATAATTCTGTAAGTACGTTCCACTTCTAAACTGCTTCCTAGTTTTCTATTTCTGATTCTATAGTTGGTTGGTTTGATCTCACACTGAGCTCATGTAGCTCACCCCCTTCTATTTTTCTTCCTTATACACTTCCATTTTCTACAGTTGGACAGGGCAAGTTGGACGTCTTGGACAGTCTCATGAACAATAATTTATCAGTTTCTATTTTCTGTTACTATTTGACACTCGTTTTATTTTGAACTATAAGGTTTTATAATACTGTGCTATAGTTTTCGTTATAATTTTTATTCATCTATTTTATTCTGGTAATTTTATGGATGGTATTTTAAACGATTAAATATTTTTGGCCTGTTAAGAAATGAATGTTTTTGGAAGTGAAATCTAGGTTGATTTGTTTTGAAAAATTTTCTTACAATCACTTTGGTGATCAATGTAGTATCCTAGATTCGGTCTAAACTTCTAAGCTTGGCTTAGGGTGTTATATTTAGTTGTATCAGAGTCAGGTTTGCAAGAACTCTGCCTATGTTTTTACGTGAACACGTGCGCAAGTAATTATATTTTAAAAAAATTTTGAGAAACTCTACCAAAGTAAGTTGAATGATTTGTGTGAAATGTTTTAAAAAATGAAATGTCTGAGACTCCAATGCTGGTCCAAGTGGTAATTCGAAACTATGATTTTAGAAATGTAGTTTTTACATTTCGTGATTACTTTCTGAAAATGTAGATATTCTAAGTTAGTGACAAGACTGATATGGATTCAGAATGTAAGCAAGGTCGCGATGAATCATCTAGTTCTTCGAAGTGGGTGTCTGATAAGGAGTTAGAGGTCAATGCGAGTCCGCCAACTTTGGGTAGCGATAACCCAAAGCTTGGTACTGAGGCACTGGCTCGGGTAGTGAGGGAAGTGCTAGAGGAAGAGTTTGAGGCAATGATAAAGGAGATAAGTGAAAATCTTCAAGGTAGGTGTGAGGATTGTGGAAAAAAGAGGAATCACAGTCCTCTAAGGTTGGAGCCTCGTTCTGTGAAGCGTGTTAGAACGCATTCAAGTGGCAATAGCAGTTATGCGGAGGGTGTTCGCAATGGTGCGAGCGCTCTGTTTTGTGAGCATTGCAAGAAACATCATCCAGGCAACTGTTGGAAGAAGTTAGGAGCGTGTCTCAGGTGCGGGTCTAAATAGCATCGGATTCGGGAGTGCCCTCGACGATTTTGAGTCAAGTATGGTTGGAATTTGTTGGGATGTGTTGGTTAGATTACAGTAATTGTGTGTTTAAAATATCTATTTGCTTCAGTGGTTAAGTGTTCTGGGTGTGAGTGAGAGGTCTTGAGTTCAAGTTTAGTGTGGTAGTATTTTGGGATTAGAGTGCGTAGCGGAAGCGTAGTGGAGTAACTTGTGTTTTACCTTCTTTCTGTTAGCAGAGATTTTGGGGACAAAATTTCTTTAAGGAGAGTGAGTTGTAACACCCAGAATTTTGAGCTTAGAAATTTTGAGTTAAGTGGTTAAAGTCAGTGAGTAGGTGGCATTATTAAGTTTAGTTGTGCATTTAAGTAATAGAATGGGCCTACTGATCTGGTGGTTGGATGTGTGTTAGTTTGTCTCTGGGATCTGGGTTGGAGTCTTAGTGTGTGCTTCTTGGTGAGACTTTTTATATTTTGTTTTATATTAAGTAAATATTTATAGTTATTTATGTTATCTTTATTATTACATTAATTATTATTTAGAATTTCTTTATTTGTTATTTTATTTAATTTAATTGTAATTTAATTGTTTTTATTTTATTTATTTTATTTCTATTTTTATTTTTGCATTTTTTGGGAAGTCATGTTTTTTTTCTTCCTTTTTCTCTTGGTTTTTCTTCTTGATTCTTTTTCTTAAACTCTCAAAAACAGTGGTGTACGTTTGCAAGAGTCGTTTCATTGTTATTAAATTGGTGTCAAAACGTCGTAGATTGCAAAATAGGTGTGGGTTTCGAACCTTTTCTAATTTATATGCAAATTCTAATTCGACATTGCGAAAAGTCGACTATGGTTGCGTTATCGTTGTTTTATGCTTAGGATGTATATGATTTTGAATAATTTCGATCTAATAAGGATTGAGAAGTGCTTTGAGGCTAAAGGCAGATTTTTCGAGGCTGTTTTAAGCTGGTTTTGTAACCACACAGGCGTCCACACGGACGTGTGATGACTCACATGGCCATGTGCTTTTGGGTATTAGGGTTTCAGGCAAAATTTGTTAACAAAAATCCCCAAATCGGCCACACGACCATTTGGGGATTTTTGTTGATATCCATACAGCTATGTCCTCTGGACACACGGGCGTGTGTATTTGAGAATTAGGGATTCAGGGATTCCACACGGCTGTATGGTTGATTTAGAGATTTAGGAATCCCACACAGTCGTGTGTTTTGGAACACGGCTGTGATGGCCACACGAGCGTGTCTACCCTGTACTTGTTTTAGCATAATTGGACAGAGAGTTACACGACCTGTTCACACGACCATGTCTCTACTTCACATAAGCGTGTGCCTCTGCCACACGGCCGTGTGCTTCCCTCCATACGAGTATTTTGACCCTTACACTGCCTAGGTTGTTCTACACGGCCAGAGCACACGGGCGTGTGGTTCTAGGACATTAAATTTTGGTTTGTGCATGTCTAACCCTTAGCTCAGCTTTAGTAAGGGTGACTAGACATTTATATCTGTGACTAAGTGTTCTGTCATGTATAATTTGTGACTGTTATAAGTTGGATGTCTAATTGATAAACTTGCTTAACTGGATGTGTGTGTGCAAATTCGCTCCGTCGGACTATCTGTTAATATGTATCTATTCTACGATATTGTGTGCATTTTGTATGTGATTGACTGGATGTGAGTTTCTATCTCTGAGTGACTGTCTAAATCCTTTTATTCTGATTTTGTTCGTCTATCTACACACATACATATGCATAAACTATTTTTGGGTGGGATTTTAAAGAGAATGGAGACTAAGACTGAATTGATTTGGCAGTTTAATTGCAACTAGTCTATACAGTGGATTACCACAATGCACCGTACATCATATACGTTAGCTTTGCTACGTATTACTATCTGATCTGGCAGTTTAACTGCAACATTACTATACAGTAGATTACCGCACTGCACCATACAACATATACGTCAGTTTCCCTACGTATGACTATTTGATTTGGCAGCTCAGTTGCAACATACCGGTATAATGGTTTACCACATCACATTGTACCGCATGTACATTAGCTATGCTACGTACCATTATCTGATCTGACAATTCAACTGCACGTCTGTACCACGGTTTACCGCATTGCACAGTATAACTTATATGACAACCTTACTGTGTAATATATCTAAGTGGCTCAATCCACATATATGGTGTGTGGGGTTGGATGGGCCTTCGAGGTTCTATGTGGTGTGTTTAGTTGGATGAGCTAGCAGCTCTTATATGGTGTGATCGGGCGATGGAGAGGTGTGTTGGCTGGATGGGTGGGTTATTTTATAACTTAATTACATTCATATGCATCTGTTTGCCTATTTTGTGTGTAAGATTTTTTTATTGTTCTATGTAACTGAAAAGTACTTGTGACTGTGTGTCTGATTGTGATTTGATGTACTCAAATTGTTATTATCTGTCGGGACTACTGTCTCCAGTCTACCATCTGGTTTTGTATAATTCTGTAAGTACGTTCCACTTCTAAACTGCTTGGTTTTCTGTTTCTGGTTCTGTAGTTAGTTGGTTTGATCTCAGACTAAGCTCGTGTAGCTCACCCCTATCTGTTTCTCTTTCAGGTACACTTCCATTTTCTGCAGCTGGACACAGCAAGTTAGAGGTCTTAGGCAGTCTCATGAACAATAATTTATCAGTTTCTGTTTTCTGTTACTATTTGACACTCGTTTTATTTTGAACTGTAAGGTTTTATAATACTTTGGCATAGTTTCCGTTATAATTTTTATTCATATATTGTATTCTGGTAATTTTACGAATGGTATTTTAAACGATTAAATTTTTTTGGTCCGTTAAGAAATGAATGTTTTTGGAAGTGGAATTTAGGTCGATTTATTTTGTAAAATTTTCTTATGATCACTTCGGTGATCAGTGTAGCATCCTAGATTTAGTTTAAACTTCTAGGCTGGGTTTAGGGTGTTACAGATTTTATTCACTCGATTGAGTCTCTAATATTATGAACATGCTAGAATCTATAAGTTGATGATTGAATTGCTACTATATAATGATGATATGTGAATGTTACATGCTTATTGTCACTATTTTTCTTATGAACTAATATTGTTATTCTTACCACTGTGTTGCTGATTGCATGTTCAGCATGCCTACTATTACTGTTGAACAAAATACATGTTAAGCATGTCTACTACTATTGTTGAGCTTAATACATGTAAAGCATGTCTATTGTTCTTACATTATACTGTTACAAGCATATACTGCATTGCATGGGGTGGGATGATTCAAAGGAGAAAGTACCAGCAGCTTAATAATCTACAACACTTGTGGTTTATCCACAAATTACTAGTAGCTTCTCTATATACTTTTTAAACTGAAAATACTGGTGGTTCAACCATAATTTTTACTACTGGCAGTTTATCTTTACATACTGGTGGTTCATCCACAAACTTGAGTGTTTTTGGTTGGAAGAGTTCTAGGGAACTCTTATTGAGGAGGGTAGCAGAGTATAGGTAGGAACTTTCCTATTATTTGTGCATTGTATTGGCATTCATAAGCATACTCAAATGAACTATCAAATTCCGTTATGCTAGACATTTGTAATTGTTCTGAGAACTGTATTTTGTATGTTTTATTTATTATTCTGCACTAGTTTACTTTTGGTCGAACTCGCACTAAGCTTCGTAAGCTCACTCTCTTTTATTTTCCATCTTTATAGAAAACCGCCTAGGTTAGGACACAAACTCGGCATCCGGAAGGTCTCGGCACGGAATTTTTTTTATTAAAGTTTCTTAGATTTACTATTCATATTTTCTATTATTCAGACTGTATTATTTTTATTTTTAAACTGTGGCATGAGACTTAGGTTTTGGATTTGTATCGTATGCATGACATTTAATTTGATTTAGGATGTTGAAATACGTATTATAATTATTTATGCATTAAATATGGTTTTCATTAAAACAACGTTAGATAAAACTTTTTCGCTACATGATTATGTAAATGAGGGTTGAAATATACATATATACATATAAATCTAATATCCAACTTTTACAAACCAATCATTAAGATCAACCGAATTTTGAAATTAAAATGTATTTTTTTTAAACACACCAAGTTTTCTCCAGAAATTAAAGCAAATGTTTTAATCAACTATTTTTAAACTTCGATAGTTTTGTTAGGCCATTTTGGTGGCCAATGTAATCTTTTGAATTCGGGCATAACATCAAGGTCAAGTTGGGGAGGTTACGAAGTTCATACATTAAATCATTATTTTCAAGTTTTAGAGGTTGTTTACCAGTATGGTTCCTCTTTCCCACCATGTACATTTATGGTTGTTCTCATAAACTTCTATCCTAAGGTCCCCTAGTTTACGTCCTCCTTGGCAAACAAACCAAACCTAACTAGTCCCTAGCGGACTCCTTTTGTTCACTATAGTCTTGAAAGACTTGCTAACATCCTACCTATCAGGTTAACTAATAAGGTCCCACACCATCTAGCAGACTAAGTCTCACATGGTTTGAATAGTTGTTTGCATTCGTAATGTACCTTAATTAAGATATCCTACTTTTAGGGCATAACAAGTTCATTTACAATAGACTATTTGGACTTACAGTTTCCAGCAGACTGTTATCTAATTATTCGTTCTAGTTTTTTATCTCCCTTGTATGACGATCCCCTATGAACTACTCCTTGACAAATATACTCATAATAGATTTTCCTCAAAGAGGAATACTCTTGACAGACATATTTGTCACTTAGTTTGTCCTTCTTAGAATCTTTTCTTATCAATGGGTTCTAACTAACCCCTCTATACTCAATAGACTATCTAGCATACTCATGATCAACCTATAATATACAAGGTTTCATTGAGCACCCTCTAGCGACTCTTGATGGTGGTTCGTTATCCACGATCCTCGAAAAAATTCTCTTTCATTTGTACATGCAACAGGCACTACAGGCATGTCATTTCCTGTGTATGCTTCTTGATGAGTTACCACCTACATGCCCTACCAGCTTTCATGATTATTGTTTTGTTGGACTGTTCCTTTATTTACTACTTTGCCTTGATTAAAGGATTCCTTGAAATCTGCTTGCTAACTATCGCTTAGCAACACTAGTAATTTTCCTCGTCTACATAATTTCTTACAGTTATCATATTGGTAGACTACTCCGTGTTTAATGTCCTGGCGGACTACATATGATGCTATAGGCAAACAATGGTCTTACTCAATTAAACCTTATGTTTAATGTCCTGACAGACTTTCTATGCTACCATGGTCTTACACATTATGAACCCATGTTTAACATCATGGTAGTCTCTTTATGATGCCTTAGTTGAGCTATGGTCTTACACGTTAAACCTCCCATAAGGTGTTACCCTGAAAGACTTTACTACTGTCATGGTGTCGCCCCATAGAGTCTGCTAACCACAATTGCGGTGTTACTCTATGGAACCTAATAATCGTCATCACGATGTTGCTCTCGCGTTCTAGTCTATATCATCCCTTAACCTTGATGCTCGAACACCACAGTGTCCCCTCTGTAAGGCCAGGAGCTTTACACGTCACGGTTTGTACCCAGCACCACTATATGGTGAAATCTTAACAAAATTTCACTTCCTTATTCATCCGCCCATACCTCTTTGTCGCCACTTTTAACATTGATTTTTGAATACTGTAGTGTCCCCTCCATAAGCTTGGAGCTTCGCACATCATGTTTTCCACCCAACAACATCGAATGACGATATATAAAAACACCATTCCCCAAATCCTTACTTCATTTGACCCTTCAATAATTTCCTCTTCGTACTCCATTGTCGTAAACATACAATACAAGCAATTCATAAACATATTATTATAGAGTACGCTACTTTTCAGGCATAAAATCATAACCTTTTTCATGCATTTCGACACACTTGCAGATATGTATATACCTACTCAACCTTATACATAATAGGCATTTTTAAACAACAGAGATCATACATTACCATAGACTCTTATGGAACTTGACATAGATTCATGCCAACTATACAATATTCCTAGGAATGGTGTATGGAAACTCACATGATGCTTCTTTGCCTCCTCAGCTTAGCCTTTCCAAATGTTAGAGCTTCCATTCTCTTAGACACTAAGCATTATAACCAAAATCATAAGTTAAACTCAGTATTTTCAACTTAAAACTCAATTTTCCAGAAACGTGTTGAACTTCTCAAAGATTTTAAAAATTCTTAACTCTTTTTTTTCTTAAATTTACGAACACTGAAGAACTTAGAACCTTACCAGCTCATCAGATTCTCTATTTTTTTGACTCAAACCTCATGATCAGCACTCCATGTAGAGCTTCTCGAACTATCCTTTTACATCCTAAAAACCAGGTTAGAAGAAATTGGGTTAGTGAATCCAAGAGTGGTCACGTAATGTTTTTTATTAAAGGTTGTGGGAATTATGACAAGTGAAGTGATTTGTTTTAGTGGTTAAGTGTTGTGCTTGTGTGTGTGAGGCTTTGAGTTTGAATCATTTGCCTTGCATTTTTGCTAAATTTTCCTAAACCCCTATCTTTGAATTTCTGGTTTAAAAATTCATTTCACTCAACTATTAGCAAGAATGAGCCTATTGGTTCAATGGTAAGGCCTTAGCTTACCTAGAGGTCTTGTGTTCAACTCCTATGTGTGCAAAGTGGAGTTTATTTTTATTTTAAACTTTGAAGAGAAGAATTTGACTTGGATAATTATAAGAGTTAGTGGGTAGTTTTTAAAGACAGATAAAATAAGAGATTATCTCCTAAAACTTCTTAAAGACGTCCTACTCTCTTCCCTCCCTTTCTCTGTCTTTGAGCTTTGTTTCTTTTCACGTTAATCTCTTGGAGTTACCAAAAATTCTTCTTGTCATCTCTTCTATGTCGTTTTTCCCTTTCAGGTTCTCTTTTTGCTCTATTTTGTTTCTTTGTTACTCTTCTTCTGTTGCAAGTGATAACGTTAGTACTTTACTATTTTTTTCCTATTTTATTACTGTCATTTGGATTTTTTGCCAAGATAGTCACTTCTTTTAGGTACAATTGTAGTTTTGTAAATATGAGCATGAAGTTGGGGTGTTCTTATTTAGGTAAGTGATTTTATATTCTTTTGTAATGGTGTCATTGTTGTTCTTTTATGTTTCAAGAAAGGTGCGTGAGTAATTATTGTTTTGGCTTTCGATAGAAGAAGAACGTGAAGTGTGTGGCGATTCTCCAGTGGTTTAATTGCAATTTGGAGCTAATGTTGGTGCAAGGGTAAGAAATTATTCGCTGTGGTAAGGGCTAGTTCCCAGTAATTAAGTTTGTTTGACGATGATTATGTCATATTAGTGAGTCAAATTTGGTAAAATTGTGCTAATTAGTCTGTTCTGAATGATGATTTTAGGTTCTGGAAACTGCAAGTGTTAAATTGGCCTAAAAAAATGATCAAGTGTGTGACTCAAACTCGTAAAAACAACGAACGACAAAAAGTCAAAAAACTCACTGTTGATGTTACATGACCGTATGCCAAACTGTGTGTGTCACACAGGCTATATCGATTGGATCGTATGGGCCACATGGGCATGTGTGATCACACGGGCAAATTAGGTAGGCCATGTGGGTCACACGGGTTGGCCATGTGAGCCTATTTTTTTGGAAATTTTCACCTAGACTCGTTCACTCCAAAATTCGTAATTAGACCTTTCGTAGGGTCCGTTTGGCTTAAATAGGACTTGAAATGAAACATCTATTGATATATGTATGTATGTGATACAGGTAAGGTATGTGAAAAATATATGTACGATTTATGTTTTGATAGCTCCGAAAGCATGATTACGTATGAAAAGTATGCATGACTTCTGTTTATAGAATATATATGTTAGTTTATTTATGCATGTGCATCGGGACGGGTTTGATATGTGATAAGGAAGTGTATTCTGGCAGTATTAAAGTAATTTTGGAGATTAAATCGCAATATCTATCTGGTAGCTCAACTACAACTTTATGAGTGGCATACCACCACGACCCAATGTGATTGGATGGATGGACTCTTATAGTCTTAATTGATGTGATTGGTTGGACAGAGTTGGTGTGTAGTGAATGAGGCTAGGATCTGTGACTACATCTATATCTGAATTTGTGTCTACATTTGTATCTGTATTTGAATCTAAACACACATTTGTATCTGACTATGAAAATACATCTGAATTTGTATATGATAATATGTTTGAATCTGTATCTGAAAGTTTTTATATTTATTTATGTGTATCTAATTTGTGATTGGGATGTGTTACTCGCTGAGCTCATAAAGGTCACTCTTTGTTTGTTATCCTCTCAGGTAAATAGCAAGTTTAGGACCGGATGGAGTGTGGGAGCTCGGATTGGTTTTCCACATAAAATGGTTCGAATTATTTAATTAAGATTTTTGGACTAAGTTTTCATATTTGGTTTCATTTTTGGGTTTTTGATCTATTTATTAGTTTTTGGTTGTTCTTAAATGTAAAACTGCAAAATCATACAAATTTGACAAATTGGAATTCAGTTTTCAAAACTTAAAAAATCTTAAAATATCCGCTGTGAAATTAAGCATCAAACTAAATGTTTTTTTCGTAAAATGACTAATTTCTATGCATGAGTTTTGTCTAAATAACAATGTAAGAGTTTTTCCAAAAATTAATATTTTCAAATCACGTGATTACAAAAGTTAGAGTGAAATTTCTGAAAATTTTTGTTGTTTTTATAAGTAAATGTTTAAGAGATCATGCTGTGAAGTAGGTGTTTCCAAAATTAAGAATTTCCTGAAAGTCGTATGAGCTTAGGTAAATTAAGATTTCATATCATACAATTTCTAAGCTAGATTTTAGTTTTTTTCAAAAAAAATTATGTAACTTCTCAATGTTCGACAATAACGTCTAGGCCAGGTTTGGGGTATTACATATCTCCTCTTCGAAGCAACCAAAGAAGAAGATGAAGAAGAGAGGCAAATGAAACAAAATTAAGATGAATCCTCCTTGGGAAGTCACTTCTCAGCTATTTGTAGCTCTCCACGCACAATCTTCAACCATATAGAAACTATCCATTAACAATCATTTTGCTCCCACTAAGGAACCAGCTAGTTCCCATCCAATCGAACCGGAATTTGGAACTCAACTATGTCCAAATCATCCCCTAAATTTTCCAAATCTTTTTGTAGAAGCTGCCAACTTACGGTTTTTTCAATTTAACCCCTAATTATTCTTAATTTTCAGACTTAAAGACAATCGGGTGTGACAATTTCTATTTAAAAAACAATTTGACTATTTCTAAAAAGTTTATATTCAAATTTGATTCTTTTTTAAAAAGTTTTTTAGAAAGTTCAGGGTCAAATTTAATTAAAAAATAAAGATAAAATTGACAAAATATGTAAACATTAAGAGCTAAATTTATCATTATGTTTAATTTGTAATGTTTAAAAAGCATACGCTTCCTTTCTTTTTATGCTTACTGGAATATTCCCCTCACAGTGTTTCGGGAAATTGGATGAAGAATATTTAAAATAATATTAAAAAATAAAAAATATAACATCAATTTTTAAGTAATTTTATTTATACTTAACAATTAAATCATTATAACAAATTTGTATGAAGCATAATTAAGACATCAACACAAACACATGAAAAAAAAATAATTAGACATGACATAAAAAACAACATAGGCACAACATAAACATGTCAACACATTAAAATCCATATTAAATAAATTATTAACATGTAATGTTTTGATACAAAATTATAATATCTTAAACACATAAAATATAACATAAAAGGGACGGACTATAAAATATTTATAAATGATATGCCTAATGTTCAACAGATCGATGGAACAAAATAGTTACTACCGTAGCTTAGTTTAACTCAACATTACCAAAAAAAAAAAAAATCATATTTTATTAAACAAACAATAATTTTGGATGCAAGGTTAATTATAGAAGTAAATATCAATTTTATACATTAATTTAGATTTAATGTGCAATATGATATGTAAACTTTAATTTGTTTCAATTAAACATATAAAATTTGATTTTGATTTACTTTTAAACATTAAAAAAAATTAAATAAATCTAATCATTTTCATCTTAGGTAAATAATTTTTTTGCGCATGCAAAAAGTAAGCCTAAAATGACACTACATCATATATGGTGTTAGGGGCGAAGTTAGAATTTTTTTTTTTAGGGGTTGAAATTAAATTGTATTTTATGATAGTAAAAATGTAATTTTTAAATGATTAAATCAAAATTTTATTATTTTTAGGGGGCAAAGTACAATTTTATCTTTACTAGTTTAAAATTTTAAATAGTCAAAGTGAAAAACTTTACATTTGGGGGTGGTCCGGGGCCCTGCCAGCCCCTCTAGATTCACCCCTGTATGGTGTTAATAATTTATGAAAATTAAACTAAATTTAATATTCATGCATTAAATTACATAAAGTTAAAGTTCAGGTATCAAATTGAATATTAAACCATAATTCATATATAATTTTAATATATACCCCTGAATTATGATAAATTATATCTTATTTATACAAATAATCTTCTAAATTTAATCCCAACCTTTAATTTAATAACAACCCAAGAATTTAATTTTTGCTAAAAGGTCTTTAAAAGAAAATTCTCAACTTTAATAGTCTGCATAGATTACTATGGCATTTTGACACTCTAAATCATATTTTATACCTATGCTATTACCCTTTCAATTCTAAGGCAGGAGACAACTTTTATATCTAGTTATTATTGATTAGATTGCTGCAATTTAATGTATTAAATCTTGTAAAAGGAAGAATGTATAAATTTGTTTTTGCAGAAAAGAATAAGCTTCTAACTAAAATTACTATAGATTTAGCCTTAAATAAAGTAAATTTCATGTTCAATTTTTATTCATACAAGTGAAGTTACATCTCATTTTTCTTTTCCAAATTAATATTAAACCGATACTTAAATTAAATTAAGGGTGTAGAGTAAAATTTTGTTATACCAAAATATTAAATTGTGGAATCATAGTTAAACATAAAATTAATATTAAACCTACTTTTTGTATTACAAAGATGTTTCATTAACTTTAGCATTGGAGAGAATTTCAAAAAATAAGCTCCCAACCTCTAACTTACTTTTATCTTTTTATGAATCTGAAAGTATTCAAATTAATTTTTAAACTCGATCCATTACCAAATACACATAAATAAGTTTATTGTAAATGTGTTGTTAAAATGTAAGTTAAATAATGTATAATAATTTAATAGTTTTTTAAATTTAATAAATTAAATTAGTTCTAAAATTAATCTCACACATATATATATATATATATATAATTATCTATTTATTTTATAAAAAATATATGTCTAACATTTGCATTTTGGGATAAAATCATAATGAGTCATGAATATCTTAATTATAAAAGTGAAAATGCAATTACGTGAAAAATACTTCCATCTTAAAGCACATACATAGTGTTACGTGTTTATTTCGATCATCATTTTCCATTTATTACAACTTTTTTCTTTTAGAAAAAATCATAATTAAGTTTATTTTCTTTTTTCTTCTCTTAATTACTTGATCCAATCATTTTACTTGCTTTTTAATTAAAATCGATACTTCAAAAATAAAGGAAACCTCAAATATTTGGTAAATAGACTGTTATAAAAAGCTTAAATTTCTTTAGATTTTCTAATATTTTTTAAGACATGAGTTTGATTATATCTATTATAAATAAAGGGTTTGTTTTCTATTTTCTTTAAAACCACAATCATCTAATTTTATAAAAATATTTCTCTATTTAATTTTTCATCTGTTTAAGTTCTTTAACTTGTGTTATTTGTCAAATCACCTCAAAATATATGAAAAGACTAACTTATGTTAACTTTGCTAACATTATATACACATAGATGGCACATCAACAATTAATTTTTAAAATTCAAAAAAGTTATTTAAAAGGCATAAAAATATTTTTTTATATTTTTAATTTTTAAAAATTAATTAATTACTGGCGTGACATACACATAGACTGCCATGTGGATGACACGTTAGCAAAATTAACAAACATTAATTATTTATATATTTTAAGGTGATTTAACAAACAATGCAAGTTTAATAACTAAAAAAGATCAAAAATTAAATAAAAGACTAAAATAACTTTTATTTTTAAATTGGAGGGTCAAATAAATATTATATTTATTTTAAGCTAGATAAATTTTTCTAAAACCTCGTACTCTAATCCATTAACTTTTACAAAATAAAAAGATTTGAGTAATGCTTAATGGATGAGTAATTTGTTGCAACTACTCCATGGAGTTGTTTAGGAACTCTTTTAAAAGCATTAATCATATCATGACCTTTCGGGTTTTAGTTAAATCAATTCAACCCGCTCAACCATTTGAAAATTAAAAAATATAAATTTATAATAATTAAAAATTTATAAAAAAATAAAAAAAGGTAAATATCAAAATTATACATTAATTTTAATTTGATATATGAATTTTTATTTGATACATTTATATACATGAAATTTATATTATGATTCATATGTATACATGAAACTTTGATTTCGGTTCAATTATACATATTTAAAGAAATGAATACATACATTTATTTTCATATCGAATTAAGATAATTTTTGTCTATGTAATATATCCAACATACAATAGTATTAATTCAGTAATATTGTTGATGATTTTTAAAAATTGAATCAAATCAAAATTTTATATATAAAATTACACAAAATAAAAATTTATTTAATAAATTATCTCTACGGCTGCATATTTTTTAAAGATGTTTTTTTTTTTTTTCTTAATTAGCTACCTTTTTCATTAAAAAAGTAGAAAAGAAAAAAAAGGATTACTTTTTTGAAGAAAAAAGGTTCACTTGTGATTGTATATGATATAATATAATATGATTAAAGGGAAAGTAAAAATTGAAAATAGAAAACCCATAGCTTTAAAAGATAAGCATGTATGGTTTGCAATTGAATAGAGGAAAGCAGATAATAATGTGTAGATATGTGGGTGGATTTGAGGTGTAAAGAGATCCCAGTCATCTTAACATGATTGGTGCAAGACAATGACATATACCTACAAATGATATGATAAAGAAAATATAATTCAACTATATAAGGCAATAAATTAATAAATGGGGATTTCAATAATTAATTTCGATCGTATTCTTTTAAAGTTTTAATTGGTTTTATAGTATTAGTATAGTATTAATTAGGTGTTTTTATTAATTTATCTTTATTTTGAGTGTTAAAATATCAATTTAGATTTAATGTAGAGCATATTTAAAATACGTGGATTAAATTTTAAATATATGTAACGTGTTAAAAATAAAGATAATGTCATTAAACTTTTAGAGGGTTACTTCTTTTTAACACATTATATCTAAGGGTGAGCAAAACTCGATTCGACTCGAAAAAATCAAAAAAATTCAAATTTTGAGTTAAACGAATCGAGTTGTTCGAGTTAATCGAGTTATTCGAGTCAACTCGAATTTTTTTTCGAATTTCGAGTTCGAATCGAGTTGAGTTTTCAAATTAGAATAACTCGAACAATTCGAATATCAAATTATAATATTTTACATTTTTACCCCAAACTCCCAAACATTTTTACTTTTCCCTCAAAACTTTTACTCCTTCCCACTTTTCCCCCAAAACTTTTACTCCCCTTCCATCCAAACCCTCCAATCTACTCAAAATCCATTTCCCACCAAAATTTTACTCTCTCATTTACTTTTTCTCAAAATTTTACTCCTCAAAACCCTCAAAACTTTTTTTTTCCCCAAAAATTTTTATTCCCTCTCATTTTCCTCCTAAAACTTTTACTCCCTTCTCATCCCACCTCCCATCTACCCCAAGCCCACCCCCCCAATTTTTTTTTAATATTTTCCCTCCAAAATTTTACTCTCCCTATTTACTTTCCCCCAAACTTTTATTTCCCAAAACTTTTTATTTTCCCCCTAAACTTTTACTTCTCACCCTTTACTCCCAAATAAAAAATCAAAATTATCCAAAAAAAATCACTAAACATAAATAGTAATAATTTTATTTATATCTACTATTTATATTATTAAATTAAATTTCACATTTATATTATTTATATTATTGAATTGTTTAGTCATATTGAATATTTATATTAAAATTGAATTATTAATTATGTCATAAAATATTCATGTTAAAATTTTATATTGGTATCAATTTCACAATTTATCTTTAAAATAAATTTTATTAAAAAATCTCATTTTTAGATTTAGTATATTTTTTAATTTCAAAATATAGAGTGACAAAAATCTGAATATAATTGAAACAACAAAGCAAGCAAATAAGCAAACTCGTATATACAAGATTAATAAATAAATTATAAGGTGATAAAGTTAATAAAAAATTTGATTAAGGTGGACAAATTTTATTACGATGGGTGACAGTGGTTATAAGGACCCAAAATTATTTTTTAAAATTTAACTCGAACAAATATATTCGATTCAACTCGATTCGAATTCCATCTCACTCGACTCGATTCGAGAAAATTTCAAATCAAATTAGGATGATAAAGTATGATTCGTCAACTCGATTAACTCGAAATTTTTTCATTCGATTCGATTCGATCGAATGCTCACCCCTAATTATATCTAAATTGTTAATGTGATAGGTGCATATGAGTTTTATTTTTTTTTTTTTTTGGTAACAAATATAAGTTTAAAATTTGATCCATGTATTTTAAATATGTTTTACTTCAGGTCCAAGCTAAACTTTAACACCCAAACTAATAGCTACGTTGACAAAAAAATCTAATTGATACAACTCTAATACTTTAGAACTCAATAAGAATATTTTTGTTGAAAAAAATAGATTTTTGGAAGATTTAAGGCATATTCTCGATTAGTAACAGTGGAGATTTGAATCATAAAATTATGGTCTTATATTCTACCACATGAGACCTTTATAATTATATATCATATGTTCAAAATGGTTGAATGATGAACGAGAAATTGATGCTCAAAGTAAACCATTTATGAATTATGTTGAGGAAAATAGAAAGTTTAGTCCCACATTGGTTAGATATCAAGTGTGGAATATGTTTATATATATGAACCAGCTTAATTTCATGTTGATCATTGCAACTATGCTACTGTTGTGCTCATCTCGTTATTGTATCACTCGAGAGAGTGAACTAACGTTTCTTCAACATCAAAAGAGCGAACGAATCTATTTTAAGAAAACTATGAAAATAGGCTTCAATTACTACTTGGTTTTTCCTAACATGGGAGTATAAAATTTCAATCCAATTTTTATTTCTAATCTCTGTTTTTTCAAAATATATAAATATATTATTTTGGTTCGATATGGTAATTTAAATAAATATTTTACATTAATATTTATTTTACTAATGTGTGCGCAACAATTTTATAGCTTGATGGCTAATTTAAAATTTAAATATAATTAACATGCATATATACGACGAAGGGAGGGGACAAACAGGGACATTGGTTCCCCTAGATTGAAAACTTGTGCTATTAATTTCTAAAAATTTATAAAATTGTAAGTAAACTCAAAAAATGATAAAATTTTTATTTAATTCTTTTAATAATTATAAAAATATATATTGTCTAAACATTCAAGGTATCATATTTATCGAAATTCTTTTATTTATTTAAAAATATAATCTGTAATCATATTAATTCATATATCCGAATAAATTTTTTAAAGAATAAACAAGTCTATCGTAACATAAGTTTAGATTATCACCAGAAAGATGTGAAGTAAAGATTTAATTATGATTTTAGTACCTTTAATATAAATCCATTTTGATTTTATATTTTTATTTTTAAATGTTTATAGTAGATTTAAATTGATAATTGTTATAAAATAAATAGATAGAGAGTAAAGAACAAAGAAAATGAGTGAGTAAAAGAGAGTGTGTATTTTATTGATCAATCAGAATATTTACAAAATTTCTCTAAAGTCTCTATTTATAGGCATAAGAAGTATAAATGAAGTAGAAATCTACTTCTAATGACTATAAGAATTTAACGTACATCAACACTTATCTTGATTTTGATGGACATCCACTTAATAAGATATTCATAACACTCCCCCTTGGATGTCCATTGGTAGATAATGTGCCTCCTGAAAACCATATTAAGATAAAAACTTTGTGGGGAAAAAATCCTAATGAAGGAAAAAGAGTACACATATCTATAATACACATAAAATGCTGCCTCATTAAAAACCTTACCAGGAAAATCCAATGGGACAAAACCTCGGTTAAGGGAAAAAGAGTACATTGCCTATTTACTCCCCCTCATGAAAACATCACATGCTTTCTCATATTTTGCGTATTCAACCTTGAATACTAGTCTTTCAAATTAGTATTTGAATGTATCTGCTAAGTATTTTTATCACTATTCTTTTGAAAGTCATAAGTGAGGGAAAATATATTTTGATCTCTTCAGGAGTTTCAACAATAATCATAGCAAACATTAATCATTATTCTTCTATAAAAACATAAATAGGTATTTTGGATCATTTTATAATCCTCCTTCAACTACTATTTACCACATATGTTCAAATTATTTCAATTCATATAAGTGAACAATTTCCTGAGAATTTCAATATGCTTTTAGCATACTAAATCCTCCAAGGATTTTAATATAAACTTTACTATATAGTGGTTCAAAAAAGGTTGTAAAAACAACCATTAGACGCAAATTAAATCGTTTATGAATTTTCAAAATAATATGTCTAAAGGTTATTGCATCCACCACAAAAGAATATTATATCTTTTCATAATCAATGCCAGGACTTAGCGAAAAACTTCATATTTTTTCTGCTTTTGCAAAACTACTTCATTTACACCTTTGCTAGCTTTATACCTTTAGATATTTGGAATACTGGTCCAAAAACTCTACGAATTTTTTTGTACTTGAGTTGCGTCTTTCTATTTTGATCAATTTATTCCATATCTATACTTCTCAATAGTTTATTCAAGATCCCCCTTTTATTTCATTATTTCAATAATAATATTACATGTAAAATCATTGTCGACCACTTTTATTATTCGGTTCCACGTTTTCTCGAATTGACATAACTTATCGAGATCTCTTATTTTCATTAATTTAATCTTTAGTTTCAGGTACCTGAATCTCTTCTGGAGTTTTACTTATTAATTATGCTCGGGTCTCTTCTAGAGCCAATTTCATCTTTAGAACTGATCAATCTATTATTTATTCTAACTGATTGTCCTACTAAGACTTTTATTCAAATTAAAATATTAGATGATATATAACATTTGGTTATTCTCATTAAGTTTGTAAATACATCTGAAAATTAACTTGTAATGAGTTATCCTTGTTGAACTTCTGGTTCAAATTGCTCTCCCCCTAACTCATTACAAGTTATTATTTCTCTCCCCTTAATGTCGGGAAAACTATCGAAAATTGTAATAAAAAACCATGTCATAACTAAATCTCCAATACATTCAAAACACCTAATAATACAAGGAAACTTGTAATTAATATATATTCCCAACTTTTTTTTTGAAGATTCACTCATCTTTGTACGTTGTGGTGGAGCAATTGAAACATATACGCACTTACAAAAATTTAAAAATGAGAAATATTTAGCTCTTGATCAAAAACCAATTATAATGGGGAGTATTTATAACTTATTAGCTTGATGCGTACAGCACGTAAATTGACATAATCTCATGTTGAAATAGGAAGTTTAGTTCTCATAACTAATGGTTTAGACATTAATCAGAGGCGTTCAATCAATAATTTCTCTAAACCATTATGAGCATAAATAACAAACTTTTACAAAAGTTTTTCAACCTCAATCAATAAAATATTGAGATATAAACTCATCAGTATTAGCAAGATGAATTGTCTTTATTGCATGATCTGAAATTAAGTATTTAAACAAGCAATTTTGCAAATGACATGTTGCAAGTTGATAACACATATGTGATTACTTTTTAGATGCATCAACAAAAATCATATAATATCAAAACCATCCACATGGTGGATGAATGAGCCAATATTCATTTAAAAAATGCAAGACATTAAATCTCAACTTTACCTAGTGAGTTTCTAACAATCAATTTTCATTGAGAACAAACAACAAATGAGAATTCTTTAAATTAAAGATATTCTGGATCTTTAATGAATGTCCATATGAATTCTCAATAAATTTTCGCTTCATATATGATCCAGGATGGTCTAACTAGTCACACCAAGTAATAAATGCATTTGTATCAGTAAACTTTTAGTTTACTTTAACATGTGTTTCAATTGTACTAAATTGTAACAAATTTATAATTTTACTATCATTCATTTTACTTTGTATCCACATATAAGTACTATTGTGACATTTACTACTGGAAATGTCTAAATCAATATTGAGTCTATAATACCACTAAGTCAATAAATATAATTTCTAAATAATTATGCAATATTCACTTGAGGAAATATGACAAAATCTTCAAATGTAAGGCATTTGGTCTGGTGGTATGATTCTTGTTTCGAATGTGAGAAGTTTGAAGTTCGATTCAAAATACTTTTAAAACTCTTTTAACAAGAGTTTTGCATAATCAGTTAACTACCAAGAATAACTGCCTAGGTCATGGATAGAAACAAGCCTATACTAAATATATCAATAAACATTACATCTCAAACATAAAAAATATGACATAATGAAAAACCAGCAATTTTTTTCATAACCATCATCATAAACATGCATGAAATTTAATTCAAAATCAAACCATTCAAGCTCATGGAACTTTTCATTTACAATTACTCATGTCATTTCTCTAAATAATTAACAAATGGAATAATATAAAACATATGAACTACAAACTTTAACAATTTTTTGAACTAAATCAAATCAGAATAACCATAAAATTCATTAGTTTATTAACACAAATTTACATACTAGATATGTTTTAATCAATTATATTATTTAATTATAAAACCTACTATAGTGACATAAATAAATCAGTTAATATTCATTTACATGAACAAATGAGATGCTTAAAACAATATGTAACACATGTAATCAAAAATTAAAAAAGAAGACCATCTCAAAATATTTAAATTATATATCAAGTTGATTTAATATTTAGAGACATACCTTTTTTGTAACGCCCCAAATTTTGGGCCTAGAAAAATTAGGCCTCGGGCGTGCGTGTGTTTAAAATTTTAGAGAGTAAGATAACGGCTCAGATTACATGTTTGGCACTATTAGAGTATTAATTTTAAGATGTTACAAAAATTATTTGAAGTTCTAGGGATAGGGATGACCATAAGAAAATTTTAATTTTTGCCTGAGTGGAACCTTAGTCTTTGGTAATAGGCCTCTTAAACAAATTTAGGGAAAATAGGACACAAATGGGCCTGTAGCCTAGTGGCAAGGTAGCGCCACCTTGGGGAGTAGAGGGTGACGCCACATGTGGAGTAGGGAGGTCCAAGGTTCAAGGAACAACTTTGGCATTAGAAGTATTATTTTTGCACTCATGCTGTGCAAGTAGTGGTGATGACTTAAAACTCTTTTGGATGGATATTGAAGAGAGAATTTAGGTAGATAATAAGGAGAAATGATAGAGAAAGATAGGAGATTGAGGTGTGGATGTGATGGAGCCAATTGGGACTGTGGGAGGAGCTAGTTTCAGCTTTTGGCTATTTAAGGGAGGTGTCGAATGCTCTTGAGGGGTTCTTTTGTTTTGCTGAAACATTTCATTGCCAAATTCTCTTCTCCCTTTCATCCTTTTACCGAAAATCCATAGAATTGTGTTCTTTTTCTCTGCAAAAGTCTAATATCACCCTTGATTCTTTAAAAGCCGAATACTATCATTGAAAGCCGAATATCATCTTTGAAAGCCAAATACCATCCTTAAAAGCTGAATACTCACATCCCCTTACCAATTTCTTTTGCTTTCCTTCACCACAATCTGTTTTTGTTATTTACAACCCTTAATTAAGTTGTTAAAAGTCAAGGGCACACTCAGTAGATATCTAGGCCGCAAGATCAGATACTAGTTTCGGTAAGTGCTTAGTTAGCCATTTTTAGTGCATTTTGATAAAGCCGAAGGGGCTATCTAATCTTTTCTTTTTCTTCTCATTCACCCTGTTTTAACAAGGGGTAGGGTTCTAGGATTCCAAGCAATGGAAAGAGCTCTAGCGGATGGTAAGTGTATTCACACTAAATTTCAGTTTCATAGGTGGTCGATGTAAATATGGTTGATAGGGGTAACTTGTGTGAAATACGAGTCACTTGATGTTGACAATATGTGTGTATTGGTGCAGATCTAAAGATATTCAGAAGTAATAACGAAGGAAAGGCTATTTAAATCGGTGGTACACGGTAAGGTTACGGTAAGGCTTCGGGATTTGATAAAGTTGTAGTTTAAAGTATAGAATTGATTCAAAGATGGTTTTGGTTGTAGGTTGAGACTAAGGATAGAGTAGTGCGGGTCGTCAACCAAGTGTATACATACACTACACATACGAAAATCAGCAAAAGTTGAAATCTCGAAATCCCGAATGGGCCTGACGAACTTGTGGGCCCAAAGTGGCAAAGTTGTGATATGAAATTGTATGATGAATTGACATGCATGAATGTATGATTGGATTATGATCGGGCCTAATGGGCTACATAAGCATGTTTGGGACTTAATGGGTTTTATGAATATGATTGGGCCTAGTGGGCCTTATGGGATTGTAGAAATGTATGCTAGGGTTTTTAATGGACTATAGGCCTAGTTCTGATCTCTCAAATTTTACATAAGACTTAATTAAATAATTAAACATTTCCATGGACAAGTCGTTAGACTAAGGTGTGGCAATAGATGTATACATGTCTAGGATTGGATCAAGGAAGAGCTTGGTACTTAAGCGGTCCGAGTGACCCACCTCCTCTTCTCTTGAATCCTACCTGGTGCATAGTGTTCGTTCATTTTAGTCGCGAGGACTTGTTGATGGGCCAAAAATCCATAATTAAAATCTGTACCTTTAGGAAATTACGAAAATACCCCTCTAGGGTAGAATTACGAAAATATCCCTCTAGGGTAGAATTACTAAAATGCCCCTGTAGAATAGAATTACTAAAACATCCTCATAGGGCAGTAGTACTGAAACACCCTTGTAGGGTAGAAATTACCAAAATACCCCTGGGTAGTGAAATGACTAAAATACCCCTATGTGTTATGAGTATGACTGGTGTATGTTGTATGTGATGATGATGCATTCATGAGATATTATATTGCATGTGGGCTGGGTTTTGATTGGAGGAAGTGTATATGAGGGTCACATGGTCGCTTGACAACTGTGGACCCAATGAAGGCTTTTGAGCCACGAGCAGCTCGCTGCAACATTTGAGTAGTGTCGCAACCGGTGCCATCTTTGGAGTGTAGGTATGGGTGGGTTGATATTTATATCCCCACAGAAGTGTAGGGTTGGTACGGGTGGAGTGCAGGGTTGGATTCGGGGTGAGAGCATTACATTCATGTGATTCTGATATGATATGAGGTCAACGTGGGCTAAGGCCCAAACCACCGATATTGTTAGGGCTTAGGCCCAATGTGATATTTGTATATTGAATTGATTTGATTGCCAAGGGTTGTACACACTGAGTTTTAAAACTCACACCCTTAAATTAAATGTTTCAGGTAATCCTTAGTAGGCGGCTCGACGTGGGAGAGGACTCGGAGGTGGCCACACTGCAAGTTACTTAGGGATTTTAAATAAATTATTTCTTTCAATTACTTTAGTTTTATTATTTTATTTTCATTTGATGTAATAAGGCCTAGTGTCTCCGATGTGACTGTATTTAGGGTCTATCAATGTTTTGACTGCCTAGTTTTTATTTTTATTTTTACTTAGATAACTTTCTCGAATTAAACGTGGTTTTTAAATAACTTTATTATTTGGGCGTTTTTGTTTAAACATGGGCTTTCATTTTGGGCTTAATATGAACTTAAATTTCTAAATCTCAAACTTAAATTTTAACCAAGTAAATTTCCTATCAAACATATTCTCAATTTCATAAAATTGTTTTGGAACAATCTCTTTGATGTGACATCGCCGGATTCGGCCATAACGTCTGGGCCGGGTCGGGGATGTTACATTTTTTTTGTTCTACATTGAGTATTGACGATAAGAAGTAAGCAAATTAAACTTCAGTAGTAGACTTTGAATCCAATCAAAATCTACTAATAGCAAACTTTAAGAGTTGATCTTATTTTCCAAGTGTACAATAGGTACATAATCAATGACTTTTCATAAATAAATTCTCTCTTCTTAAAAAATTCTTGAAAATTCTTGCTCTTTTCTTGCTTTCTTCATTTTTCCACTTCTGGTGGTAAGAAAATTTATTACAACCATTCTTATTAACTATTATTATGGTCCAATTTACTACATCCACGTCAAAGGTTATGTCTTTTGAATTAATTACATATTGTTACATTTTCTTTAGAGAATGGTTAGGTTTTGTGGTTAAAAACTTTTTTTCAATCATAAGTAAATTTTTTCATGATATTACTATCGTCAGAGCACATTTAAATCATGAAAAGTTGAATAAGTTCTCTCTTGCAAGGTTTTCATAAGTAATATTTTTCCACGTAATTTTAATTGAGAACTTATTCTAAATACTGTATAGTTATACTCACAGTTTTAAAAAATTTTGCAACTTTAAGTGCATCCAACCATAATAAACTTTAGATAGATTTACCATATTCTATTACTCATAAGTAGATCTTTCAAAATCAAGTATTTTGCTTTCAACCTCGTAACATGGATAATGACAAAAGAAGATCACAAAGATAGTCACAATCAATTCAATTTAATAACAAAAGTAATCAATAGCTCAATCCTTCTTCTTCTTTTTTTCATCCTTTCAAAATAAATATTTATAGCAATAGTGATTCATATGAAATATAATCTTTTTTTCATTCACAATCTCAATATAAGATCTATTACAATGAATATCTTTTAAAACCAATGCATTAACCATCACCAATTTTTTTCTTTTTAGATATTGATATATTAGCTCTTCTAGAGTTTTCAACTAATTTTGTACTATCAAATATTAGAATAATATTTTTCAGTACCAAATAAGATAAATATTTTCTATTTGTAATGACAAAATTCATTACTACATTCTCATATCCTTACTCAAAAAATATTAACAGAAATAAAATATTTGGGCATACACCACATATGTGGCCAATAATCTTTCGTATGAAATTGATAACATAGGTTATCTTTACCCTTTGAGGAGTTATCTTGAGAACTCTCATTGTTTTCTTATTTATTACTATGTTCCCAATTTTAGTGGTCCATGATTATATCTTTTATTTTCTTTATGTTTGCATTCACTTCAGGGAATGCAACAGATCTGGTAGGATAGACTTCTAAACGCCTCCATTGATTTTTTATTTCATAATCACCATCGCAAAATATGCATGAATTTCAAATCAAAATCTATCTATTCATGTTGTCATGATTAGTCTCCAATTATAATAAACATGATATAATAAATAATTCATAGTAAAATATACCTGAGATTATTTAACATCATTGTTATCACCCTGGTTGTTATCACGAGCACTATTACAAGTAGTAAAACAACTTTGATTTTGTAATAACATTTATAATATAATAGTAAACAAATCATTTAAAATCTTATTATGATCTAATCAAATATTTATAAATTCAATTTAAAATATATAATACAATAATTTCAAACATATTTAATAATAATAATTTAATCATAAAAAATTTTAACCATCCAAATATCATACATACTATAATTTAATAAAAGAATCTTAGTTTAAAAGAAACCTTGAAGTTATAATATTTTTCATAAAATAATTTTACCAAAAATCAATCAACCAAGGAGAAAAACATACAATGTAAGGATTATATAAATTTTTTTGCGTAATGATTACTTATAATGTGCAGGCCTCAATTGAATATTGAAATAACAGTAGCTCTAGAAGGCAATTAACAACAGCTTGAGTAGCAAATTTGAGTGATCGACTATTGCATTAGTTGTTACTTGAAAGGGGTAAGGCTTGGTGAAAGGGAAAATTTTGTGACTTATGGAGAAAAATAATTAAAAGAGAATCGTGCTGATAACATGTTATAAAATAAATAGATAGAGAGTAAATAACAAAGAAAATGGGAAAGCAAAAGAGAGAGCACATTTTATTGATTAATCAAAATATTTATAGAGCTTCTCCGAAGTTTCTATTTATAGGCATAAGAAGTATAAATGATATAGAACTCTACTTCTAATGACTATAAAAATTTAAAGTATATCAAAACTTATTTTGATTTTGATGGATATCCACTTAATAAGATATTCATAACAATAACAACCTTATTTGTTGGATTAAATTTTGAGGTTACCTCCTTATTTAGTAATTTATGCGGATTTAGTTTCTCTACTTTTATTTGCTTAAAGTTGGTCCCTTTATTTTTTGATTTGCTCACTTTTAGTCCCTCCATTAACTTTGTTAAAAAATCAGGTACAACCACAATTTTAGCCTCTCAACCTTTACAACTTTTCTCAATTTGGCTCTTTTTTTTTTTTTTTTGTGCTTTAATAATTTAAAAATTTATAGAATTTTTAAAATTTTATCATTTTGTCTCATATGTGCCAACAAATTAAAGATAGAAAGAAAAAAAGCCTAAACATATTATTAATAAAGAGATTTCAACTTGTAATTCTCATTTAACGACAATAAATACAATGTATATTTAGTAATTTACATTATATATCATTCAACTTAACCTCAATTTTTAAATAGATCATAAACTTTTAATTTAATCAAATTGCATCATTTAACTTCAATTATTAATAACTTAAATCACTTATAATAACATTGTTAAGTTATTTTAATAAAATAGTTGAACTCACATTTTTTATTTTTGTCTATTTTTAACATGCAATAAATTAATACCTAATTGGTATTCCAAATAATTTTTTTACAATTATTTTCTCAAAGTTTAATTAGGTGACAAGATAGGGTTTCAATTTTTTATCTTTTTCTCCTTAACGCCAACAGCAATATTAGGATAAATATCATATTAACATTAAAGATTAATGTTAAGTTAATAGTAAATTAGGGTTTACTTTAAAATTAATAGGATATCATTAGGTACATATTTTAAAATCAAATAGCAAGATAAATCACAAAAAAAGAAACAAATTTAAAATGAAAAAACTTCAAAAGGTTAAAATTGAAGTAGGAGTTTGGTTTGGGTGAGAATTTGAATTCGAATGGGCTTGGAAGTAAATCTAAAAACTTTTGATCATACAAGGGACTTTAAATCTGGTTTATAAAAGTGAGGGGGAAACCAACAGTTTAAAAACATACAAAAAGACATTCCAAATAAATATATATTCTTTTATTGAAAATGTCTTTTCACGTTCTTTTTTTTTTTCCTTTTTGCAGTTTGCATGTGTTATTCCATCGAGCACAAAAAAAAATTAAAGGGGTAATAACTTTTTGGCCCTTTAACTTTTCAAAAAAATAATTTTAGCCCTCCATTTAATTTTTCAATTCTTTTAGTCCTTAAACTTACATTTTTTCAAATCACCCAAAAATAAATGGAAAGTTATTAACTTTGCAAGTGTGGCATACACATGGACTGCTACATAGATAACACATCAACATTTAATTAATTTTAAAAATATTAAAAATATTTTTTAAGAACTTTTAATAATTTTAATAATTTTTAATTTTAAAAATAGTTTTTATAATTTTTCAATTTTTTAAAATTTTAAAAATAATTAAATATTGACATGTCATCCACGTGTATGCAACGTCAACAAAATTAGAAAAAACATTAACTTCTTCATTCATTTTAGGTTGTTTTGACAAAAAAAAAAAGTAAGTTTAAGAGCTACAAAAGATGAAAAAATAAATAAATGGCTAAAATGACTTTTTTTTTTTAAGTTTGAGGGCCAAATAAATAATTATGCTAAAATTAAATAAAGTTCTTGAATTTTTCTTTGAAAATCAGAAACAAGAATTAAAACTTTTTTACTTTGCACAAAAGTCAGAGAACAACCTTCAATAAAAGTTATGCTTCATCGGATTTCAAGACCCTTACACCAAAGAAGAGTTGAAAGAGAGGAACTTTTACAAAATCTATTACTAAGAAAATTAGTTTTTCAATTGTGTAAAAATAAACTTATAATTAATTAATTGATTGTCTAGGTCATCCCGACGTTTCTCCCTATTGTGTAAAAATAAATAAAGTTAATTTCACATTTCACTATTATGTCTTTTGTATTTATATCTTTTATATTTTGCATGCATAGCAAAATTGTGATAAGGAAATATTAATTCATTGATTGTCTAAAGTTTAAACTGAAGATAAGTGGCATTGTAAAGAACGTTTATATTGCAAGAAATACAACTTACTTCAGTAAATAATCTAATGAGCCCGTAATCCCGTAAAAGAATCAAAGTGAGCATTTCATTCAAATACTGAGAAGGATTATTATATCGTCTACAACTCTAATTGGGAAGATGGCTAGTCTTGGCTATTGGAGCAGTTGACTCTATGAATAGAGACATAGATGTATTCATTGGAAGAATGATACATTGGATTGAACCCAAGATGAATTAATTCACTTGTGACATTCATGGTGTGATTTACCTAAATCCTAAGTTAGTCATGGACCATACATATGCAATTCATGTGGTTTGGTATAAGTGGAGGTTTATGCTCTAAAGATGATCGAGCCCATAGCCAGTATGTTGGGTACATGACTTGTGAATGGCATGGCTTTACTAGCAACAGTGGAATTCATAGCTCGAGTAAAGAGTTAAAAATATCCTCTCATTGGCATTGTGTGGATTGATAAATATTGAACTTGGCCATGAGTTGCTTGTTCTCGAATGAGCAATTTATAACAATCATTTGTTGACATTGGTCATAATAATCGTTAAAATATACAATGATGAAAATTAGATAAAATAGGATTGTATTGACTGAACGAATTTAACGCATACAAATTAAGGATATCATATGAGAGTAACACACACATGACGAGGTTACTAGACAAAGCAATTGGATGAATTGCTTTCGTAAAGAGTATACAATAAGGAGTTTTCAATTATGGTACTTCTTGTGGACTGACTCCATGATTAAGTAATTGTGAAATATCGGAATGATGCTTCTAAACATAGTTGCAATCACTAAAGCCTAATTGTATATGTTCGATTGGTCCCTAAGCTAGCTCAACAAAAGTTCAATCGAACTGCATTTGAATCAAAATAAAATTCTATGACTTCGGGAATAATTTAATTGAGTCGATTTATTCTATGTGGAATTAAATTAAATGGTCATGAGAATTATTCAACTAGAGAATTTGATTAAAAAATTTTCTTAAAAAATTAATTTGGAAAATCTAAATGATTTTTGGAAAAATTAATTTTGATCAAGTAAAGTTAAATTAATCAAATTAGTTAAAATTAATATGATATTTTTGGAAGTTAATTTTCAAGTCAGACAATTGGCCTAATGGGTAGTTGAACTTGAAAATTGGACCTGAGATCATAAATTGGGCCCTAAAGCCCAAAATCAAGACTAAGACCCAAAAATTGGTCAAACTAGGCCCGATATATGAAATCGGGTTGATAGTACAACCGTTGGCTAAATCGAACCGGTCGAGTCATCACTGACCCGGACATAACTGGAAGCAGCTGAATCAGCTCGAGTTGCCGTAAAGGTGTCGCACCTGCATCATGGGACACGGCGGTGCTAGTGGCTGTGATGGTGGCGTCCCAGTGGACGGCAGTGATTGGTCATCGATGGTTGAGCAGTGGAAGAGTTACACTCCTATTAAGACTCTACCAGAGAATTTGATTTCAGATTAATTATTCTAAAAATAATATTATTTTAATAGTTTAATATTAAATCTTATCTTAATAAGATTGTATTCATTTAATATTAAAGTGATTATCTTAATATTAAATTTAATGTTTATCATGTAGATAAACATTCTATTATTTTAATAAGATTTAACATTAAATTTAATCTAATATTTATATTAATTTAATATTAAAGTGATTAAGTTTACTTATAGTTGAACTCTCTAACCTCTCCCTATATAAAGAGAGCCTTGAGTCATTATTTATACACACTTGAATTTAAGAGAAAGTTGTAGAGAGAATTTTCTGAAGAGATTATTCAAGAAAATTTATAAAGATATTTTTCTGATTTACAACTTGACCCAAAAGTTTAGAGAAATTAAAAAATTACCCACTAGTAATTTTTGTCAAAAAATTTCTGATTCAAAGCGAGCCCACACTCGGTAAATGTGAGCTTGAGGATAGCAGAGAAGACTACTCAGTTGAAGCGTTCATTCTAGACGAATCGAAAAGGTACAATTTTGATTAAGTGTTTATTACTTTAGATATCACAACCAAGATCTTATTTTGGAAAAAAAATTTTAAAACTCTAATTTTTCCCTAAATTTATTTTCCGTTGCATTTTCCAAACTCGTTTTTCCAACAATTGGTATCATGAACCAGGTTGTGTTCTATTTATAAGTATAAATATATAATCAAAATAAATTTCTCTTCTCCTTAAAGGATTTGTTTAAATAGAAAGTGACATTCTTTATATCTTATGCATGTTTTGAGTTATATATGTGAATGGATGCAATATTATATCTTTTATATAATTATTTTTTGCTAAGTTTGTGGTTCATAGGAAATAGACCGTGGACTATCATATCCACATAGTGTAACACCCCGAAAATTTCTACACTGAAATATTATCCTTGATATAATAAAATAAGGAAATAAAGTGACAAGAGAAATTTAAGTTATGTCATTAGGAAATATATTATGACATATTAATTCAAGAAAGGACTAAATTGTAAAAGTGAGAAAAGTTTTGTTTCCCAAGAGTAAATACTCAAATTTTAAGGGGTTAAAAGTGTAAATATGAAAAGTTGAAGGACCAATAGTGCAAATATTTTAAGGGTAGAATGATCTAGAAACTAAGGAAAATTGATGAATTAGGACTAAATTGAATAGGAGAAGAATTCTGAGGGACTAAATTGCAATTTTACCAAATTAAGTGATGACTCAAGGATGGAATTTTGAAAGATCATGAAGGGTAAAATGGTCAATGGGAAGAGAGAGAAATCTAGAAAGTAATGATTATATTGATGATATTTTATAATTATATATTAAATAATGATTATTTTATTAATATTTTATTAAGATATTTTATTATTTTATTATTTTATTTAGTATATAAATATATGTGTGTGTGTGGAAAGAAAAGGGGGAGAAAAACAACAACACCATCCATTTTCATGCATCCCACGTTAGAAAGGAAAGAGAAGAAGAAACTTTCATTTCTTTACAATTTGGTCCTTCCACCAAAAATTCACCATTTTTACCTAGAAACCAAAAGAATTTCCATAGCTACCCAAGGAGAAAAATGTTAAGGAGACTATGGGGAGTTAGAATGTCAAGTTGGACTCAAGAAATAGAAGCTGGAAGAGAGAGAATATCAAGTTAAAGATTGAAACCAAGTGGACAAGGTAAGAACATCAAGATTTCAATATATTTTTGAGTTTGATATTATTGAAAAAGCATGGAAATGATGTTAATGTAGAGTTCTCTTATATATGGTTCTATGTTCTTGATATGTTAGTGAAGAGAAAATAAGAGAAAGTGAGGGGAAATATTGTAGAGAAGGGAAATAAGAGTGTTATAAACTTGATAATCAACATTTTACACTAAAACTGTTTTGGACAGCAGCAGTAGGTCAACTTTGAAAAATCACCAAAAATGGTATAATTTGAATTAGAAGTTGAATGAGATATGGAATTAAAGCTTGTTGAGAATATTTTCATATAAAAGAAACAGAATAAGTAAATGAATTCTGTATTCTGAGATATTTATATTTTTGTGAGACTGGTTCAGAATGATTTCGGGATCCTCTGTTTTGACTTTGGAAAATCACCAAAAATTGTATAAAAATAATTAGGGACTTAAATTTATGTATTTGAAGTCCCTAATGAGTCTATTTTCAAGAAAAACAAGCGGGAACATCATCCGAGTCCCGTACGAAGAGATAATTAAATTTTAGTGAAGAAAGGTCAGAACTGTCATACAGCAGAACAGGGGTAACTTTGAAGAATAAACTGTACTTATTGGCTAAACCAAAAATTCTGAAAATTTTATGGTAAGAATATATGTGAGTCTAGTTTCATGGAAAATTAGCGGATCTTAATTTGAAGTTCTGTAGCTCATGATATAAATAACTTAGTGAGTATGACTCAAATGGACAGCTTTGAATATACACATAAGTAAATAGTGAAATTATTGATAATGTTACTTATAAGCATGTTATATAAATTAAGGATGTGGAATGGAGAGGAGGAGGAGGAAAACATGTATGAATATTCAACTAGCATGGCTAATTTGCATGTTTTAGGCTCGGGGACTAAATTGAATAAAAGTAGAACTTTATGGGTGATTTTGTAAAAATGTCAAAAATGATCAAATTGTATGTAATGGATTATTTTATTATTTAAATTACAAAATTGAATGAAAATATTAATTTAGATCAAGATCAGACGAAAACATGTTTTAGGGATTAAATTAAAAAGTGTTGAAATTATGAAAAATTCTGATATTTCATAAAAATTCATGGGCTCTTATCAATATGTATAAGAATAATGGTTGTAAACAAGGATTAAATGACAATAATTTTTATTTTTCCGAATTAAGGATGAAATTGTAATTAATTAAAAGTTTTAAGGGTAAATTGGAAATTTTGCTTAGAGCAATAATTAAATGTATTAGAAAATGTAATGAATGAAAATGATGATTAAATTTATTTATAAAGATCCGTGCAACTAAAATACGAGACTTAAACATGGAAAAAAAAAAAGATACTGGATTAGTGAAATTATAAACATAAACAAGTAACAAGGTAAATTAGTGTAGCTTGAATTGTATTTCTAAATACACGAAATCTTGATATAATGAATTACTTGATTTAAGTTTATGACAAAATGGCAAGAAAATGATATTCATATTGACATGTAAATATGTGATTATTATTTTTTATACGATAATACAAGAAAAAAAAATTAAGCATGCTGAGACGAGTAATAAAATTCAAGTAAAACACGTCGAGAAAAATAAGTACGTTTAGGGACAATATGTTTGATTTTAATTGGTCCTAAATATGAATGCTAGATGAAATAAAATATCTGATAAATAAATTAGTAACTCTGGTAATGCTCCGCAACTCTATTCCAGTGACGGATTCGGGTTGGGGGCGTTACACATAGGGCTATTTTTTAAAAAATTCGTAGAATTCTTGTGAGTCGGAAGCAGACATAGGACTTAAATGTAATTTTTCCAAAAGGAGTCCATGACGAGGAAAATATGATATGGTCATAGAAGTCTCAAGGAATGCCTTGTGGTGAAAAATTATGTAATTTTAATTTTCCATTTATTTTCTAGAAATAAAACCATGAAAACCTTGGCTGACAAATTTATTTTAATTACCTATCGCATTATATATCTATTTTATAATTGTTTATAATATTTATATTATGTAATGTTATAATTGTTATATATATATATATATATATATATATATATATGAGATAATCCACAAGTGATCAATTAAAAATAAGAAGTGTGGTAATGAGAAAATACATGTGTTGTATTGTTCTATTCATTTCTTTAGGTTATTCGATAACTGTGAAAAGTGTGGTAAATAGAAGGTGCATGTCTAGAATGGGCTCTGGCTAGGAAAGGCTTGGTTTTTAAGCGGTCAAATTTGACTCATCCCCTTTTCTTGGGACCCTACCTGGTGCACGGTTTGCATTCACTTCTTCGATTTTTCCCTTAAAAGAAAAACTATGGAGAATCAAAATTATTTGTTTTAAGATTGATTGATTCTTATGAATGGATATTAAAAAATTTCCATATCATTTAGATTAGGTAAGAATGCCACTAGGACTATTGTATGAGCGTTATTGAAATTTGGGATAAACAAAACCTTGCATGTTTTTAAAATATTGAGTGGGAGATAGTCCTTGAACAATTAGTCATGCATGACTTTGTCATGTGGGTTCACTAGATAGGATTTCCTTGCATGATAAAGTTTCGAGTCGATTCCTACCCTTGCCACACCCCAAGGTAAACTTTGTCATATGGGTTCATTAGATGAGATTTCCTTTTAAGGACAACTAGTCATGCATGACTTTCAGAGAGATTGTCCCAAAATGACTCACAAATGAGAGCATGTTCATGATAAGTGTTGAGTCAATAGTTACACACTCAAGATCATCTCTTATTAAATAGTTTCCCAAGAAATGATATTTAAGCTAGAGATGATGGTCAAACATTAAACAGTCGTTAGTTTGTACGGAGTCTTGAGAATTAAGTTTCACGAACTGATTGGATGTAATCCATGTTCTTGCTAGTTAATCGTGGGACCCCAAGGCGACATAGTTGGTGGGTGTGAGAATGATCATAGCAACAAAAAAAATTTCAAGATTTAAATACAAGACGCATACATCATACTGCATTCTTTATATGTTTCTTAAATGAAAAATAAATGTTTAATACAAAGATAGTAATTAGTGAATCTTTATGTTTTTTTTTTCAGTTCAAATATGTCTTCTACTTTTGTTATTAGCATTCTTACTGAGAATAAATTAAATAAGGATAACTTTCGAGAATGGAAACGAAACTTGCTAATAGTTCTCAGCTGTGAGAAACACTAATTCATTCTTGACGAAATATGCTCTCATGAAGTTCAGCGTAAAGCGAGAAATTGCTGGAGAGATTCTGACTCAATTGCTTAATGTTATATGTTAGCGAGCATGAGTAGTGTGCTGCAAAAGCAACAGTAGAATTTCAATACTGCCAAAGAGATCATGAAAAATTTGGAGGATTTGCTCGAAGGCCAAGTCGCATTGGCTCGACAATTTGCTATTACAAATTTAATGAATTCTCAACAAAAAATCGACTTTTGAATAGCCTATTTTGGCGAAATATGAGCAAATTTGTATGTGTTGGGTTTGAAAAAGTTTAAGACGATATTAATTGAATAGTTAATTAACATAAATGGATCATATTAATATAAAATTACCACTAAATAATGCACTTATTAATTTATAAAAAAAATCCTAATAGAAGCAGTCAGCACGTTGAAAACATGTTGTCAACTTGGATTGGTCGACATGTTGAAAGGCTAGAAAGGAAAACAAAATGAAGATAGAAGCCAAATACCACCAATTTCAAATATTAGTATATATCACATTAACTAACACCAAAATGGTCTCAAAAGTACAATAGACTCACTAGGCTATTATAATTAACCTGCTACATCCAAAACTTTTTATTTTTAAGGATAGGTAAAACAAACTAACAATTCATTTTGTGTACTACCTTCTTGTAATATATGCAATCTTCTCTTTTTTCACTATTCTTGTTTCTTGACTCTTCGCTATATTTGATAAGTGATAAAAATAATATATTTTAGTCTCATTCTTAATGTGATTTTAAATGATTAGTCTATATAAAATGGTGAATTTTGTAACACCCTGATTTATTAAATTTTGTTTTTATGAATTCTGCAATAATTAAGTATTTGTATCAATGGTCAAGTGCCTTAATTTTGTGTTTGAGGTTTTGGGTTCAAATCTGATTTCGAAAAATTCAATCATTTTTTGGTCCTAGCTTTGTCCTTGTTGGTTAGGCTTAAATAATATTTTTGATCAATTTATGTCAATATGAGCCTGCTAGTTCAAATGGTAAAGTGTTAGCTTGTCTTGAGATCTTATGATCAAGTCTTGGTGTGAGTGAAGTGTCAATATTTTAGCTTTTGTTGGTGGAATTGTTGGATAGTAGAATTTGGGTGTGTTTGAGTTAAATAAGAAGTTTGATAAGTTTTCAAAATAGGGTGGTTATTATCTTTTTTTTTTATCCTAATTTATTTGTTTAATTTTGGTTTCAAATTCAAAAGAGTGGGGTGGTTAGGCATGTTTTTTCTCTTTTCATGTTTCATTCAACTTTTATTTTATTTTATTTTATCTTAATTAATTCTTTTTTTTTCTTTCTCTCAAGCCTGCTAAACATCTTTCATCCATCTAATTTCCACGTTCTTTTTCTTTAATTCTGTTTACCTTCCTTGTTGAGTTATTGTGCATAGTTACTCGATTTTCTTTCTTTTCACATTTGATAAATTGCTTGGAGCTATAATTATTGATCTGTTGACTGCAAGTTGTGGTGGGTAAGCTTTCTTTTTGTTTGTTCTTATAAGGTTATAGGTTGCAAATATTTTTAAACGATGGGGTTATGAAGTTGTGTTTTGGGGTTTGCATTAATTTTAGTATGTTCTTAAGGGAAGATCAAGAGGTGATCGATGCTCCTCTAGCGATTTAAGTAGCGTGTGGTTGCGGTTCGTTGGCAGTAAGTGTACATGTGCATTATTCAAGTTTGAGAGGCTAGGTTCACGATCAATTCGTATTTGAGTTGTAAATCATTACTAAATTAATTGTTGGGATACTGTTTTTAGGTACTAGGAATCATGTGGTTCTATTCGTATCTAAATTGAGCTTAATGTGTAACGAGAAACTCGAAAAATGGCCATCGACGAAAGCTAAAATTGGGGTCTGTCGATGTCATAGAACCGTGCAACTGGCCGTGTGGTAGGTCGTGTATGACATACGGCAGTGTGACGTGCCCTGTGCGAGGCCGTGTGTGACACATGGGCAAGTCATTTTGGGTCGTGTGGGCCTAAATTTCAAAATTTTTCCCTAGGGTCGTACATGTCATCCCGATCGACTGTGGGCCTTTCGTGGGGTCGATATGTGTGGTATAAGCCTTAAAGTATGAAATCTGTGACTATGTTAGATTGAATTTGACATAAATAATGTCTATATGAATATTACGTAATACAATATGTATGATCTGTTCTGTTATGTATATTCATGTGTAATATCTGTTATATGAACATGCGTGATATATTAATTCTGATATACATTATTACTGTCTGTATTTGGTTATGGGGTAGGAATGTGTTATGTGGAGGAAGTATTCTGTGTGAGGCGATATCTCACCAATATACTAGCAACACTGCTGCGATTATTCTAAAAAGTGTCGTATGGACACTATGTGGTGTGTGTAAGGCTAGATGGGTGTTTTTATACTCCACATGGTGTGTTGGGATGGTCAAAGTTGGTGTGTAGAGGATAGGGGTAGGACTATGCATATCTGTATCTGTATGATTTTGTTATAAATTTGATTCTGTAAAAGATTTATGTTCGTATCTGTTCTGTCATACGATTGAATCTGAATTTATGTTTTTGTTGAGTTACACACTGAGTTTTAAAACTCACCTTTTGTTTTTCTTTTACTTTCAGGTAATCCCCAGACTTAGGTGAGCCAGTGCAACGGGAGCTCGGATATGCCACGATTGCGTAAAATATTATTTACATAATTTTCTTAATTAAGATTTTAGTTATGAGATTTTTGTAATTTTGGGACTTTCTGGACATTTGGGTTTTTAATTCTGATTTGGATTTTAATTTGGGATATCTTGCAATGACGTTTGATAAAATGATTTTCAAAAATAACCGTTTTTCTGCAGTCAACTGTTTTAGTGGAAATAAATTCAGTTTTTCAAAATACAACGATTTAAGCACTTCGACTTCAAATTATTTGACTTACTTGAAAATGTAAACAATTGACGGTTTGAACTGATAAGTATAACAACACATTTTTTTAAAAATAAGTGGACTCTTTTAGTAACAAAAATTTACGATATTTTTAATATGATAAGGTCGGCCATAAAGTCTAGGTCGGGTTTGAGGTGTTACATTTAGTGGTATCAGAGCCAAGTTATAAAACTCAGACTGTGAATTCTGGGTTCAAAATTTATAAAAACCGTATTTTTTAGTAAAGTTTATTTTTCAAATCTGATTTTGGGAATGGACTGCTTGTAAAACATCGAGTCAGTTTGCAAGATAAATATCTGAATACTCATTAGGCTAACTTTCTAGAGATTTGCAACACATTGAAAATCAATGGTGCTACTAATGACGCAATACACTTACGGTTGTTCTTATTCTCTTTGATGAATAAGGCAAAATAGTGGTTAAATTCATTGCCACAAGGTTCTATCACGATTTGGGCTCAAATGATTGAGAAGTTTTTGTTAAAATATTTTCCATCGGCTAAAATAACTAAGTTGAGGAATGACATCTCTTCTTTAATTTAATTTAATATTAGGACTCTTTATTATACATGGGAGAGATTTAAAGAATTGTTGAGAATGTGTCCTCACCATGGACTAACTTTGTGGCTCCAAGTTCAAACTTTTTAAAATGGTTTGAACCCCTCAACTAGACAAATGATTGATGCAATATATAGCGGAACATTAAATAATAAAACACCTGAGGCAACTCAAGAATTTTTTGAGGAGATGGCACTGAATAATTATCGGTGTCAAGTTACGAGAGTAAAACTTTTAAAGGCAGCCAGAGTTTTTGATATTAATGCAATTTCTATGTTGGCAAATCAGGTTGAAGCACTTGGTAAGAAAATTGATGGTTTATTTTTTCTAAACAGGTGAATCCAATGATGCAATGCCATGTGAATGTAGTGGGGATGAGTAATTCAGAATATTCACCCTTCAACTCTAATATGGAGCATGAGCAAATCGACTTTATAGGTAATAATTCTAGATTTCAAAATAACCCCAATAGCAATAGTTATAATGCAAGTTGGAGGAACCATCTAAATTTCTCTTGGGTTGGTCAAGAAAATCAAAGGTCACAACCCCCTCCGGATTTTCACCAACCTTATCAACAAGAAAAGAAGTCGAACCTTGAGGAGATGTTAGCTAAATTTATTTCAGTCTCAGAAACTCGATTTCAAAACACTAAGACAGCTTTGAAAAATTAATAATCATCAATTCATTGACTCGAAAATCAAATTGGACAACTTGCTAAACTGGTTTCGGAAACATAGTAAGATAGCTTACTTATTAACACTGAACCCAACCCAAAAAAGCATGTGAAGGCAGTTGCATTGAGGAATAGGAAAGTGTTGTGTGAACCTAAAAAGAAGCTGAAACAAGAAACTGATGAAAAACATGATGGGGTGGCAAAAAAAAAATTCAAACACTAATGCTTAAAGAATACAAGCCATTAATCTCATATCTAGCAAAGTTGAAGAAAGACCGCATGAATGAATAATTTGGTTTTTTTTTTGAAACTTTGAAACAAGTTACATATTAACTTACCTTTTGTTGAAGCTCTTTCATAGATGACCACATATGCAAAATTTTTAAAGGAGCTATTAACAAATAAAAGGAAGTTAAAAGAGCTGTCCACTGTGAAACTCAATGAGGAGTGTTCAGCCATTCTCCAAAATTAAACTTCTAGATGGTGGACTTATTTATCCTATATCTGATAATACTTGGGTAAGTCCTATGCAGGTTGTTCCTAAAAAAGGAGGCATGACTGTTGTGGCTAATCAGAAGAACGACTCCTTGTGATATTAGGATCTTGTACAGGTTGCTCCTAATAGTACTTGGGTGATGAGTATATTAAAGGGATGAGTAATTACTGAATGAGAAGGATGAGTTATTGCCTGGAAAATTTCTTGATAGTACTTGGGTGGTAGTCCTTCTTGATAAGTATATTAGAGGGATCAGTACTTAAGTTACACAAAAGACTAAAAGCCGAATAAGAAGGATGAGTTATTGCCTAGGAAATTTTCTAATCACCCACAAGATTTTAATGGAAGATGAGTATAAGTCATGTGTGCAAACTTAGAGGAGGTTAAATCCCAACATGAAGGAAGTTGTCAAGATTGAGGTAATTAAACTTCTAGATGTTAGACTTATTTATCTTATATGTAATAGTACTTGGGTAAGTCATGTGCAGGTTATTCCTAAGAAAGGAGGCATGACTGTTGTGGCTAACGAGAAGAACGGTGTTTTGCAGTAACTGATTCTAAAGGCCCTTAATTTGCAGATATTGCGAATTACTTGGTTACTAACGCGTTACCAAAAGGTTTAACTCATCATCAAATGAAGCAATTCTTTCCTAATGTGAAAAACTATTTTTTTTGGAAAATCCTTTTCTTTTTCATGTGTGTACAGATCAGGTAATTTGAAGATGTGTTACTGTACCAAAAGTGAATAATTTTTTACCATTGTCATTTGGGATCTACAGGATGACATTATAGTGGGATTAGTACAGCATATAAAGTACTCGAATCAGGTTTTTATGGGCTCACACTATTTAAATATGCTAACAAGTATGTTTCTTCTTATCATAGATGCCAAAGGACAAATAATATTTCCAAACGTGATGAAATGCCTCAAACATACGTGATTTTTTGTGAAATTTTTTATATTTTGGGTATTAATATCATGGGATCATTTCCTAGTGTTTATGGTAATAAAAACATACTGGTAGCGGTAAATTATGTGTCGAAATAGGTTGAAACTCAAGATTTACCAACTAATGAGGCTAAGGTGGTAGTCAGATTTATTAAAAAAAATTTCTCTCATTTTGGAACACCTCAAGCAATCATTAGCGACAGGGGTACACATTTTTGTAACATTCAATTTGATAAGATCCTTAAGTAATACGGTGTACATCATAGAAAAACTATCCCATATCACCTTCAAACTAGTGGTCAAGTTGAAGTGTTAAACCGAGAATTGAAACACATCCTACAAAAGTCCGTAGAGACAAATAGGGAGGATTGGGCATTAAAATTAGATAATGCTTTATGGGCTTATAGGACTGCGTATAAAACACCTATAAGAACGTCTCTTTACAAACTTGTTTATAGGAAGGGTTGTACTTACCACTAGAACTCAAACATAAAGCATTTTTGGCAATAAAATTTTCGAATTACGATCCTAAACTTGCAGGTGAAAAGAGAACGTTGCAAATAAATGAGTTAGATGAATGACGAGCAAATGTTTACGAGAGCTCAAGATTATACAAAGAATCAACAAAATGACGCCACGATGCTTGTTTAAAGCAGCCTAACAATTCATAATTGGAGATCAAGTGCTTTTATATAAATCAAAGCTCAAATTGTTTCCTGGAAAGCTAAAATCGAGATGGTCAGGCCCATTTGTGGTAAAAACTATTTTTCTATACGGTACAATAGAGGTAACACATCCTAAATATGACATATTCAAGGTAAATGGTTAACCGACTCAAATTTTATCTTGGTAGTGATATTAATAACGAGATAGAGGAGCTCCGGCTCCAAAATCTGAATTAATAGTGAGTGTAAAAGGGAAAGTCGAGCTTAGACTTTAAATAAGCACTTCTCATGAAGCAACCCGATTGTTTTTATTTTTTCAGTTTACTTTCATATTCTTTAAAAAAATAATAAATAATTGTAAAAAGTGAATACACAGTTTGAGGTGTTCTACATGGTCGAGACACACAGGCGTGTCAAAGGCCATGTGGGTATTAGAGCTAATTTTTTCAATTTTAATTTGAGACACACAGCATCAGAGAGTGAGAGGGCTTGGAGACACGGTCGTGTGAGATACACGGCCTCGCACACGGGTATGGAAAATATGAAGCATCATCGCATACGACCTAGACACACGGGTGTGTCTCAGGCCTTGTTGATACTGGAGTATTTTTATGTTCTTTTTGAAGCATCACATGGGCTAAGATGACCTACACGGCCTATGGACACAGCCGCAGGAATCTTGAAACTTAATTCTTTTAGATTTCGAATTACATACAGGCTGATAAGGAACAAACGGGCGAGAGACATAGGCCTATACATGATCGTGTCCCCTTTAAAAAATTTGAAACCCTAGTTTTTTAATTTACTTTTGCCTTTTAAGCTGTTGACTCCCTTACTCTTCCCTTTCATTACTTATAGTTGCTAGTTCTCTCTTTCCCCCTCTATTCGGCCACCGTTCCCCCACACCTCATTGATTGTCACTGTCCCTTCCTTTTTCAACCCCAACCAGTCTTCTCCTCTCATCGATCTCCTCACCCCATCGAATAGTCCTTTGCTATTTACATCCTTCCCTCTCCACCACCATTCGTCAAACCCCTTTCCCTCCTTAACCTACCCTAGATCTAAGCCACGTTTAACCCTCCCCTTCCCTTTTTTCCTCTCATCTAAACCAACCCACCAGCCATAAACACCTCCTCCTTTATCTCTCTCGTGCATCACCATACACCTCATTTCCTCTAGTTCACCTCTGGTCATTCCCCCTCCTCTTCTTTTTGCTTACTCTCCCCCATTCTCACCACTGTCAAACCCTTAGATCGTTGCACCTTCATCACTATTGATGACTTCCTAAAACCCCATTGTTTGGCCAATAACCTTTTACTTTTGTTTTATTTATTTATTATTATTTATTGTTATTCTTATTATCTATTTATTATTGTTTTGATTAGTATTAGTTTTTAGTTTATTTAATTTAAATTTAAATTTGTTTATTGGTTGTTAATATTATTAATAGGGTGAATATTAGTAGTCTGTTTAGTAGTACTAGTTATAGGTTATTTATTATTAATATTTGTTTTATTATTTTGTTCATTATTAGTATATTTTCTTTTTAGTTAGTTGGTTAGCTTAGTTAATTTATCTTTACCTGCTTAATATTAGTATTAGTTTTAGTTTCATATTAGTAATCGTCCTTAATCATAAATTGTGTGATTTGGATGTCATCATAAGATGGGTTGGTTGTTGATTTGTGTCTCTGTTGTTTTATATTGTTATTGATTTATTTGTTTATTTTTTTCAGAGACATCATGACTAACACTTGCACCAAATCCAAAGTCGTCGCCCTTACTTTGAAAAAGCGAAAGACTTCAGGCACGTCCTCATCCTCGAAACCCACCTCCGATGCACACCATCCATGCCTCCAGTTTCTATCGGGTCCTCATGAGGACCAATATCAGCATTTTCGACAGCGACCCTTGGAATTGGATCGTTGTATCAATTAAGCAGCTCTATAGGAGATTAACTTAGTTGACAGTGTGTGAGCATTAATAAGATATTCCATGGAATCAACTTTTCTCCATCGTCAAGCCTACCTAATCAAAGCATACATTAGAGTTCTGCTAGACATTTTTTCTACAGAACGCAATATTGCGATATGATGAGTCATGGACCATCTCTTTTTGATTGGGTGGTACGATGCATTATCTAACCGTTCCATGTTTTAGAGTGGCCCTCGATATTTACACTGATGAGTTTATGAGCACTTCAGAATTCTCCACCCTATATTGGCATGTTCATAACTCGACGCATCTTTGTTGGTCTGATATAGCAAAGATAGCGACACCTTATAACTCAAGTCAGTTGAAGGTCACATGCCTACCTCCTGCCCTCCATTACATCCACGCTCTTCTCTCATATACACTGACAGGATATATGAAAAGTATTGAGATCGTGAGCACGACTGATGCATATTTTTTTGGTGTATGAAGGAGTGACGTACCATCGATATTGCCTACTTCGTAGCCCTCGTTTGTCGCCATCAAACTGACTGTAGTAGGAAGGGTCCTATCTACTTGGGCCCTTACATGACTAGATTGAAATGTTGTTTTGGACTACTCGACACTCCGGAGCAGACGTCCTCTTACACACTAGTTGGGCAGATAACCCCACAAGGCCTATCTATGATTAGTCACATGAGGATGATTCCACAACAGCATGGAATGGGTCTTACTTGCTATACTTTATTTCATTCCGAGCTTCAGGATGAGCCCGAGTACTTCCCTGATGATGATGCTCCTTGAAACAAAGAGTCAGCTCGTTCCCCTTCTCCACCAAGTCACCCTACTACTGGTCCTTTCATGCCTTTCGATGATACTTTTGACCGATTTGATTATTTTGAGCAGAGATATTTTGACCTATTTGACTGCCTCGAGTAGCAGCAGATTGAGAGGATCGATCGTCTCAAGCAGTTATATTATGAGCACATCAAACAATAGTCTGTACATTTCAATGTTTGCTCAGAAATATACACTTTATTTAGACTCACTTACATTTCCAGCTTTCCCAATTCAAACGAAATCATCTAAATTCAGGGCAGTTTCAGTTATCTTCCTTTCTTATGATATTATGCTTCTTCTGTGATTATATATGTTTGTCTGTTGAAGATAATGTACATCTTAAGTGCGGGGATGTTGTTTGTATATTTGTGATAAAATCCTTGAATTATTTGCTGTGATTAAATAATTTTCTCATACCCTCCATTAGAGTGAATTATTTTTATTTTGGAATTTTTATTGATGTTGTTTTGGATAAATTTGTGGATTTTTGTGCATTGCTTGATTTATACTTTAAGACACGAGAAAGTTAAGCATGATAAATTGATTTTTAGAAATTATTATTTTAGATTGTCTCCCTGAATTGAAATATTATTTTGAAATTTTAAATTTGCAAGTTTGACATCAAAACCATAATTTTTTGTGAGCTTTTGAGCCTATAGAGCATATATTTTCATCCATGCTCATTTTATTTTTGGTTGTGAGTATGTCAACTTGATTTGTTATTCTAGAACTTGCTTCAATTATGCATGTCGAGATCACATTATTGATTTGATATACTGAGATGATAGAGGCGCTTAGGATTTAGTCCATTTAACCTTTAACCACCTTAATTGTTGAATTAACACCTAGTAAACCCCATTGATCCTAACATTTTTTTATTAATCCGTTAATGTTAACCCATAACCCATACTATGTTGTAAAATTATCCTTTTTATTGACTCCCTTTTTTGTCAAGATTTGATTTGGTTAGTTGCCTAACTATGTTTCATTGTTTGAATTGTTGATTTTTTTCTTGTTATAATAAAAATCAAAATAAAAAAAAATACTTGATTGAACTTGAATAATTAGATTCATATTCTATTGAAAAGTTCATTTTTATTATTTATCTCTTGTTGATGTGAATTCTTTTAATTCAACATTTGGTTTTTTTTCAAATTTGGCAACTTATCAACTCGATTCTCAATTATAACCAACTTTTCTAACCTCTTCCATACCCTAAGCCCTATTACAACCTTTTAAAGACCTCTTAATTGGTGTGTCATCTCATTTTATAGTGGTGGAGATTTAATTTTCAAGCAAGCTTATGGTAATAACATTTCTCATTCGACTATTGAGTGCACAATATTTGAACCTTAAACATTTTATTAAACATTTTAAGTGCTTTGAGTGATCTTTAGTGAGGATGTCAATTCTTGTATTTTGAATTTAAGGTAATTATTTAGATAAAGAGAGACACCTATGTTTTTGTGCTTTAAAAATTTCGGCTTGGACTGCTTGAATCTTTAGTGTCCTTTTGGTTGAACTTCTAATGCATGATTGTTTGCAAATTATCTTGAAACATTATTGATGAAAATGAAAAATTGGGGATATTGGATAAGTGATAAAAATAACATATTCTAGCCTCATTCTTAATGCATTTTTGGATGATTAGTCTATGTAAAATAGTGAAACTTATTCTCTCAATCTTTTAAATTCATGTTTTTATACTTAAGAGAGTATTTTGGAGCAAAATAAGCGAAAATCAAAAAATCGAACCAAGTTTTAAGAGCCACACGGGCTGAGCCATTCCACACGGGCTTGACACACACTCATGTGCCAAACCATGTGGAAATCATGAATCGCACTCCAAACTGCGGGAAAATGTGTTTTTTAGGTTTTTCGAGCATTTTAAGACCTATATATGACAAAGATAAGAAAAAGGGGAGTAAACCGTCATAGAATATTTAAGAAAACAACTCAAAAAGCACCATTGAAGTCGACACTGAAGTAAATTTCCATCAAGATTCAAGATCTTCTTTTGATTTCTTTGAAGTTTATTATGAGTTTCTTTATTTCTTGTGGTTATACTGTTTTTAAGATGTTTTTATTTGCTATCACAAACTAATTTTCCAAATACCTAGGGAGATGAACCCTAGGATGGATTATATTATTTGATTTCTATTTTTACACAATAAATACTTAGATCTTGTTCTCAATTATGTGTGTTTAATCCTTGGTTTAATATTTCTAGAATATTAATCCATATTTGATATGCTTGAATCAGAGGAAGAATAGACCATGTTTAAGAGTATATCTAGCATAATTGAGTGGAGTTGCATGCAATCCTAGAAATAGGACGACATATATCTACCGGATTAGAGTCAAATCTAATAGGGAGATCCATAGATCGAGTTAATGCGAAAATAGGAGTTTTAATTAGAAAGAAATTTCAATTAATCAACCTAGAACCAGTTGCTCTTAATCTTGAATAGAGATATTAGCATAATTTAAGAATTTCTATAGATCAAGATACTAAATAAAGAAATTGCGTAATTTAGATTGATAATGACTCATGAAATCTAGGTGGATTCTTTCCTAGGTATTGTCTCGCTTCTTGGTTGTTAATCGTTTATTTTCCTGATTTGTTCTTTGTCATGTTCTTTAGTTAATTAATTTAGTTAATTTTAGTTTTAATCAATCACTCCAATTTTTCGATTAAAATAATAGAAAGACGATAATCACTAGTACTTTTAGTCTTCGTGGAAACAATAACTATGCTCACTATAGTTATACTATTAATTGATAGGTACACTTGCCTTAGTCAGATTTTTAGTTGGTTTACAACTGCATCAAGATTTAGCGTTATCCCTCGAGCCCCAGGCTTGTTGTAAGCCAATTGTATACCTCATTTATCTCTTTAGTGATTGTCTAATGACCAATCCTGCACAAACCATATCAAAAACTTAAAATTTTCCTGGTTTTGTGAATTCATAATGAACTTATTACTGTTATTGTAAGAGCCTAAATAATTACCCTTTATAATATTTAAAAGTGAGGTTTCGAAATCTGGCTACATTCAAGGTATGGGCAGATATTTCTCCATGTCTGTAAGGGACAATAGCATCACTTGCAATAAGATTATAAGAGGATTATTTTAGTGCTCAAAATTGACAACTAGACTAACAGAAGAACTAAATTAATACAATATTATAAGCTCTGCACCTTATATAGATCACCCTACTTCAACAACATAAAGTTGAAGACAATAAATCCCGAAATAAATACTATATCATTGTCAGTAGTAAATTGATATCATATATGGCCAAATCAATTGCATCAACCATGCATAACATGTATGATACAATACACACTAATATCAAACAAAAGACATATTTAGTTACAGAACTTTGGATATAAACAAAAGAAATTTTTCTGCTGCTAGTTGAAATAAAAAAATACCAAAAGAAAAGAAGAGTTGAAGTTGGATATATTTAACTAATTTAAATATGTAAATATAAAAATTCTCAACTTACTACTGTTTATTGGACCTAAAAAAATTTCTCTTACGTTGGTTAAAGATACAAAATAAATAGAATCAACTAATAGAAACAAGTGAATAAACAAATAAGTGTTAATAACATAATAAAAATATTTAAAAGGATAAAGTAAACAATAGTTACTTGAACATAAAGAAAAGGATCACACACATTAATAATCACTTAATATCTCAGCTTTATTTGGCAAAGCAGTTTATAGCATATAAATTTGTTAATGATAAAAAAGGGTTCATGTTTCCTGCCTTTACCTATTTGAGACACTATCTACTCTGCTAATTTTAGGGTTCTTTTACAGACTAAAAATGAAAGATTTACTATTCACAATTTCCATCAACCAATTAGAGATAGACATTCATACACAAAATAAATGAATCACCTTGATACTATACTAGCTAAATGAAAGAGATCTCCAAGCTTCAGTTCAGCAATAACTTGAAGTCGACTAGTAGAGAAGAATCAAAAAAGAAAAAAATGATGATAAACTCTCAGTACAATAGGAAAACAGAGAAGGGAGATGGAATGAGTTAGTATTTATAAAACCTTGAAATTGAAATCTTATTAATTGTACAACAATTGCGCTTTAGGTCTAAACCCCACAACAATGTCCATGGCAAATGGCATATATAAAAAAAAAGTAAATGGAATGAAAAATATAGATAAAATAAAAAGCCAAAGAGCATGAAAATGGCATGTAACTTTTTTTTAAATAAACTTTGAGACTGTGGAAATCTCAAATTTGAGATCTGAAAAAAGAAAAACAATGGCATAAACAACTAAAAAGACATGAAAAATGAAAAAAAGAAAAGAAATGAGTTACTAGATTTTGAAGTAAGAAAACTCGCAGAAAAAACAAAAAAGAAGATAGCCTAGGTCACTTGAGGAATTATCATCGTCGCACAGAAGATAGCCTAGGTGTCAATAATTACATACAAATTATTCACAAGGTATCAGCTTCAATCCAATGCCAAAATTTAGCTAGAAATCTAATCATAACAAATACCTTCCTCTTCTACAATTTCCAAACCATTGATCCAAAGGAAGAATATATGCAAACCTATCTCTAACTCGAAAAAAGAAAAAAAAAAGAAAGAAAAAAAAAAGCTCAAAATCACATTTCAAGATCGTCGCTTTTCGATAATAAAATTTAAAATATAACCGAAACTTAAAAGAAAATGATTATACCTGATAATCAACCTCTTTTGTGAAATAAGTGATTTGAGCTCCTAAGCTGATAATTATTGACGATTATGATTTTTTTTATATGATATAGAGAGGGAAAAGAACGAAAGGAGAAATAAAAGAAGAGAAAAAATGGAAATGGTGGAGAAGGGAGTGTGGCTTACGGCTGTAGCAAGTTACAATTCACGCATGCAAGAGCTGACATTACTGAGAATTAAGCATCATCATCGACGATCCTTGTTCAAATAATAAAAATCATGAAACAGATCCTCATTACCTGTTAGGGATTTGATTTTGGGGAAAATTGGAAATGGTTGAATAAGGTAGAAGGGTAGTTTTAGGGATTTGATTTTGGGGGAAAATTGGAAATGGATTTATGGCAAATGGGAAAACAATTTAGCTATTTAGGAAAGGAAAAATCTAAAATGGCGTAGTTCAAGAAGGTTGGGATAAATCATGAGCAAACAAAGGCAACACAAAAAAGGTTGAGTTAAATAAAATATTTTTCAGCACATAAAAAAAGTTGGGATAGGTTAATATTTTCTCAACTCTTTTCGGGATATAATTAGATTTTGCCAACACCCATAAAAGTTGCTTAAAGGTACAAATTTAAACAACCCAAAAAAAGGTCGATGTAGTCGAAAAAGAGTTGTCTTGGGCTTTTCATATTGAAACACTTTTATATAGTTGGGAAAGGTTTAACAAAAGTCGGCATAGTGTTGGACAAAACTGACACTTATTTAAGCGTTGTCGTAGGCATGCATATCCCGATCCTTATACCAAGAGTTGGCCAAAGCGTATATAAGTAAGGGCCTATTCTTCAATGCTTAAAAAAAATACTTTTGGCTCTAAAAGCACTTTTGAAAGAAAAGCTGTGCAGAACAAGCTGCTTTTAACTGAAATTTTTAGCTTTTCAAAAGTGCTAAGCACTTCTGAGAAGGAGAAGCTAAAATTTTTAGCTTTTCCTCTCCCAAAAGCACTTTTAGTGCTTAATTACTTTTTCACCCCTCTAATAACATAGTACTTTCCCCTTTTTTTTCTTGATGCTTAATTACAAATATGTTAAAATCATTAATTAAAAATAAAAAAATATATTTTTTAAAATACTAATTACAAATATTTAATGGTTATATTTAAATATTTAAAATATAGTTTATATATTCTAATTAAATTTTATAAATAATTAATATTTATTGCTTAAAAATATTTAAAATTTATATTTCATATATTAAAATATTAACATGTTATAATAATTTTTTTATATTTATACTAAAATATAATAATATTAACTAATTTAAATATTATTTAAATGCATATTTGTTCTTGATAATAACATGTCTAAAATGGACATTTTATTTCTCAAAAGTACTTTTTTTACAGCAACGCTAAACACTCAAATTTTAAACTAAACTTTTTAAAAGTACTTTTCAAAATTACTTTTCTACAGCACTTTTCAAAATTATTGCCAAACTGGCCCTAAGTCTATCCCAACACTTAGGAAAGTGTGCCCAAAAGTGTCATGTTAGGGTTGTTTTGTTGTAGTGTTAATTTGTTGACCTATTTCAAAATTTTTATAAAATTTTTAATTAGTTTATATATTTTTATAATTTTTAATATAATTATATTTTTTATATTTATAACTTTTTATAAGGAAAAAAAAGAGTTTGTCAAATTGACAAAAAATATAAAAGTTGATGAGCTAAATCATAATTATATTTAATTTTTTTAATAGAGTTAACGAAAAAAATTAATATGAAGAAAAAATGAGGCAATCAAAAGACCAATTTTGAACAAATAAAAATATAGGAATTAAATCCTCTAAGGTTGGTTTTTGAAAGAACTTTTATGAATGCAGCTGTCAATTCGAACTTGATTTATGTATATGTATGTATAAATACTAATTTGACAATGTCTTTTACTATTTATTGTATTATTAAATTGATTTTAAAATAATAATTTATTAATATATGTGATAATAAGAAGTAATATTAATTAAACTTTATTCATTAAATATAATTAAATAAATTAAAAATAATAAAAACTTCAATATAAATATTGCATATATTATTATTAATAACAAAATTAATCTAATCGTCTGTATAATTTTTTTTCTTTCACGTTTATTTTCTAATAAATAGGATAAAAGAGTATTGATAGAAAACAACAATAAATATGATCATAATTATTTTATTAATAGTGTTTTTATACAAAATATAAAATAATTTTTAATTATATTTTTATTATTTTTATTATTAGTGTTATAATTATTAACACTTAATTACACTTTGCATCTATTTTAAATTACATTTATTATTTTAAATTGGATATCACTTAATCAATGTTTTAGTTATATATGAATTATAACTAATATTTAGTACTATAAATAAATGCACTAACTATTAGTAAATATTGCACCAAGTTAACGAACCAAGAATACGAGTTAAATAGTTTTAGATGTGTTGGAAATTGTCATTAATGATTTTTTTTTCATATAACGTATCCCTCAATATTCAATAAGCACTTTAATTATAAAACACGAACAAGAATTAACAATAGACGACAATAGAAAATACTCTGCAAACTCAAAAGGGAAAGTAAGAGCAAGAGGAGAATGATTTTTAATGTGTGTTTAGAGTGTAAATGAACCATGGTATATAGAGGATTTTTGTTGATAAAAATAACAACGGTATGTGGATTTGGTTTAGCCAAAAATAATTTAAAAAAGGTTCAATGAATCTAAACTTGACTAAATGTAGCTTCACAAATAAAAGGGTAGACGCCACGATATATCACACACACAAAAATCTACTAATTTACGTTACATTGGCCATTTAGGCCCAATTCTTATGCAAGTGACCACCCTCTCAACTTGATTCTTACTAGTCCAATAAAATATAATGATTTATAAATAAAGCTCTCAGTTTTTTTTCTAAACAATGTAGGATTTATTTCTTTTAAAATATCTCAACTTTTCTAACATTAAGAAAGCATTTTCATTCAAGTAGTATTTGGATAATTATTGGGGCCGGGAAATAGCTTTTGGCATTATTTGATAAGTTTTGTTTTCACCACTAAATAAAAAATCAAAATTTATTATTATTTGATATGTTTAGTTTTTATTATTTTATTGTTGTTTTATTATTATTAGATATTAGTAGTGTTTTTCTTGTGAATTGAGTAATAGCATTAGAAATTAAACATGTTAACAAATAAGAATCCAAGTTGATTGAAAATGATTACTATGATGATAGACTGAAGAAGAATATCAATGTTTTTTTATACATTTAATATTTTTATATATTTTTTAGAAAATTTTAATATTTTTAATATTTTTATAATTTTTCAAGTTTTTTAATTTAGTATTCTTCCAAAATGAATTTCGAAAACTATTTGTCTATTCATTCTATATGCATATTTTAATTTTTTGTTGGCCTAACATGCTACATCAACATACTATCACATGACAACTTTTGATGATTTTTATTTATCACATCAATGAGATTATCAACCAAATTAATCGACAAACGATTTTCGTTAATAAAAAAGACCAATTAATTTTGTATATATTTTGTTCATAAACACTCAATTGCTTTTTTTATTTTATTTTTTATTGAGTAGTTTTTAACCTTTAAGTCATATTTATTTTTAATAAAAATTATATTTTTATGTTAATATAATATAGTAATTAAACTTACCAAAAGTTATAGCAGACGAAGTGACAGCAACTTTTTTTTTATCATATAAAAACTATATCTCTTTAAGATAATTTACTATTATATTATTAGTTATTAAAAATAGGATACCTAACCAACAAGTATAGGTACAATTGTGAAGTGGGAATTGTAAAATAGACTTGAAGACACAAAAGAATTTTAATATATTTTAAAAAAAACATAATTTAATAAATTTTAAAATAATAAAAATCCAATCTCAATTTTATTCTTTAGAAAATATCATCTTATTCCATGAGTGGTTTCAATTTCTTAGTAGATTTTTATCTACATTCAAGTTTTTCCTGTAAATATGATGAAATGCTCTTAATATATAATTAAACTAAAAAATAAAGCCTAATTATAATTAGGCACGAAATATTTATCAACCATTATCAATATTTTTATTATTATGAAGATTGAAAGTACTATAATTGTGCATGCAGCTTTCTTCTTTCACATTTTTTTTTTTAGTAAATATTGTAAATTATTATTATATTAAAGTTTAAATTAAACTAAATCATAATATTTTATAGATAAATTACATCGCAAGTCACTTTAAAATAATATCATTTCTAGTTTAATTAATTTAAATATTCTTTTATTAATTTAATTATTCTAATTAAGATAATTATTTAAATTAATTACTACTATTAATTCACTAACTGCATAGAATTTTTTTTTGACTTATAACTAAAGTTAACTACCTTGATATAATTAGATCAAAAACACATAAAAAGAAAAATGCAAGTGTTGGCAAAAAAGGGTTCTTAAGTAGGGTAATTGCTCAACAGTCAAATTGAAATGTCAACCAAAACGCAAAAGCAATGCATAATCGACAATGATGTACATAAGTCAAAACTCATAATAGAGAACATGAATGGAATAACAAAATTCTGAAGAATAATCAAATACAAGTGAAGTGTTATTGGAATAACAATAAAAAGCCACAAACTAGCAGCAGTAGCAGCGACGGCTACCATTGTAAGCCTGGAAAATGATGTTTATGAAATTTTCATCTCTGTACATACAACATTCTCTGCAACCTACTCTCTTGTCCATGCCATTTTTATTTCACAACTCCAAATACCAATAACAATTTTCTACTACATATAGAATTCTCCTCTTTTAATCCTTTCTCTCTTTTTTCCACCATCTTCAATAATAGTCATGGAAGAGGTCAATCCTATGGTAGAAGTTCATTTCGCATGGATATCTTCAATGAGCGATGAGAATTGCTCCCCAAGGAGAAAGAATAGTTGTTTTTTTGGTGATAATGAAGCGCAAATAGAAAGAAGAAAAATAAGCCGTGATGAGTGCCAAATACAATTTTGTGAACAATTTTTTTTGAAGAAGGTTATGAGAGGAGGAAATTTCTCAAAAGAATCAACAGAAAGGTGGAGGAGGAGGTGAAGTGTACGACACTAAAATTATTGGTGGCAATGGTCCCTCATACACTGGAGCTGGAGGTGGTGATGATGATGGTAATGAACTGGTGGTGGTGAGGAATATGTTACAACGTGTTAAGAGTACAAGGAAAGAAGGAAATCTGTTATACATTAGCCAGCTGTTAAGATAAGGTTGTTATCATCTTAGCTGATAAAACTAATTACTAGTTTGTTAAGTATAGCAGTTAGATCATACTAGTGTAAGTACATCTGTAATCATTCAATCAAGCTAGCTAATACATTTACAATTTCAATAGTGTCAAGTTTGTTTCTACGTACTGTTATTCCTTGTAGTTCTATTGTTCTTCATTTGTTAAGAAATCCTTTCACAATTAAAAAATCAGCCAAAACCAACAATTGTAAAGCTGAATTGCATTATTTAATCATTAAAAAATACTTTAAAAACCTTGAAGTTGCTTCATACAAAACAGAGGGTATTTGTTTGAGTAGTGGCTCCCATAAGCCCCGCCTAGACTTGAGAACACCAGCCCAAGGAGGAAAGATGAAGCACCTAAAAACCCGGAAAAAGAATCATGTTTGGATTCCAATAATACCCAGAAAGAATAAAACAAAAATTGAAACTTTATGCGAAAAATTAAACAAATTACCGCAAGGAAAGAAGCAATTTTAAGAGCTACATCCATTGGGATTCAACTCTATGCATCATCCGATTCATTCTTGGGTTTTTTGGTTCTCTAAAAGTACTGTAAAAACTTAATGATTCATTATCTTATTTTTCTTTTCCTTAAGTGGGTGTTTAAGTTTGCTTAAAATTTTGGGTAAATTCAGAAAAAAATTTATCTTGAAAGATTTTTAATTTTTTTATGATTAAATCATGTAATGCATGGTAATTTAGTTTTGGAGTTGTTGGTTTTTGCTTAATTTCAAACCGTAGTTTAAAGGAAAATTAGGGGTTTTTTGGTTTGTTTAAGAAAGGGAAAAATGAAGGCTTTTTAGAACTTAGAACCATAATTAAATTATTTAAATTACCACAACCTATAAATATTAAGTACTAAATTTATTATTATATCAATTTTAAAATGGTTACATTTTTTTATTTAATTAACATAATTAGATAAATATGAATAATTGGGCAACCAAAAATAATCTTAAGAATAATTAAATGACTTACAGTGCAATTTACCTACGGATATAGGTAGAAGATATAATGAAGCAGATATGAGATTCATATCCCATAAAATAAAAAAGAGTAGAATATATTGTGATATGATGGAATATATGGTATTTATTATCCCATAAAATATGGAATCATGTTTTTTTCTGTTAGCAAACAAAGTTTGAGTATTATATACTTTGCTATAATAATTGAGAAATACACCCATATTGCTATCATATTTTATTATTAAAATATTAAAATAATCAAATAATCTTAATTTTTTTTATTTACAAGCAAAATATTTTAATTACAGAATTATAAAATGTTACGTTTTAGTCACGTTATCGTGTTGTAATATTTTAGTCATTAAGCGTTAATTGTCGTTAACTACGGTTAGTTGACGTGGCACATTAAATCATCATTTCAAAAAAAAATTTTAAGTTAAATTATACAATTGGTCCCTATATTTTTTTTTTTTGTTTTAAGCAATTTAATTTTTTTCTTTTATTCTTTGAACTTTCCTTCTTCTTTTTTCTTTCTTTTTTTCATTCACTTATCATTTTCCCTCTTTTTTTTCTCCCTTCTCCATTTCTTTTAACTAGTTTTTCTATGTTTTCTATTTGTTAAAACTAATGCCTATATTTTTTTTGAACAATTTAATTTTTTCTCTTTATTTTGCTTTTATTCTTCCCCTTTATTTTTCTCTCTTCTCATATTCTTCACTGTAGAAACATAATATTTACCCACCAAATAGACTAAGTCCTTGTTTCTTTCACATGATTCCTAAATTGAATTTTAATGAAAACTAAATATCAATCATTCTTAATCAAATCTCGATTTGAATATAACCTAATTTTGAAACTAAAAATGGATCTAACTAATCAATTTTAAAAAAAAATCCTCTAAACATAAATTAAATTCTTTATATCCAAAACAATTTTTTCAGTTTCCAAACTTTTATAGAATTGTGTAGATTATAATTTTTATTTTTTTTATTTTCTGATGAATAAAATTAAGCAAATGATAAAATTGATCTAAACCTTCTTGGATATTCCTCAACAAGCTTGATTGAAAGCCAAGCATGGATGAGCCAAAGGGAGAAAGGGAACATGGAACCAAACTGGTTTGGGTAAAGTTGAGGGTAAGTTTCGTACGGTGGTCGTTTTAGTCACTGAGAGTGTAAAGCTCATTTGAAAATTTTGTGAAACAACGTAATTCCAAGAGGGCGAGAATGTTGTAGGTAAGATAGATAAGGTGGTCGTGGGGTTGTTTAGGAGGTTAAGGGAAGGGGTTCGGGAAACTTTGTTGAGGGTAGACTGCCACAAGCCATGACTGGTGAGGTCTTTGAGTGAGGAGAGCTTATGGACTAAGTTATTGAGAGATCCAAATTGATTCGTTAAAGCGATGATGGATGATAAGGGTTCGTAATTATGTGGTGAGAATATGCGAAGTAAGTTATATTTTTGTTTTAGCTTTCGCATTTTCTTTTTTTGTAAACATAAAAAAGTTTTAACAAATGGAAAATATAGAAAAACTACGTTAAAAGAGATGGAGAATGGAGGAAAACAAAGGGAGAAACAAAAGAGAATGGAAAATAAAGACCAAAAAAAAAGGAAAGTTAAAAGAACATAAAAGAAAAATATTAAATTTCTCAAAACGAAAAAAATATGGGGATAAATTGTATAATTTAACCTAATTTTTTTGTTTGAAATGATGATTTAATGTACCACGTCAGCTTACCATTACACCGTTAACACAGTTGACTAAAATATTACAACACATTAACATAAGTAACTAAAACGTAACATGTTAAATATAAGTGACTAAAATGTAACCTGAGGTATAAAAAAAAGTTATTATTTTGGTAGTTTACCCTGTTTGTATTGGTTTGATATATTTATCATATCGATTTAAAATACTGTATATATTAATATATATTTAATTATTGAAATTCTTTTATGTAAAAATAGGTAGAAGTTTTAAATTTATACCAAACTTGACATGCATGTTCTATATTAATAAATCGTGAAATATAATAGTTAAATTGTTAAAATACTAATTATATGAATAATTAAGGAAGTACGTAAAATTACTTTAACTTTTACACTATATTAGTATATCTCTCCCCATTATTATAATAGATTCATTTTTTTAATTTTCACGTTAACACTTTAATAAAAATAATTAATTAACAGCCTTAAAAATTTATATTAACTAATAATAAACATCAAATTATATTAAATTAAAATATAAACATTAAAGCATATTCTTTTAACATAGTGAAGGAACTAAAATCATCATTTAACTTTTGTATTATGATTGGAAATAATTTTAAAATTTTGGTATAATCTTTAACATGCTATTTTTTTTTCAGAATTTGTTTACTATAAGATATATTTATTAAGGGGTTTCAAAAATATATATATTTTTATTAATTCTTTTAGGAAGTAGCAGATTAAATTTTAAATTATATTGCAGCTTAATACATATTAAACTTATTTAAAATTTAATCATATAATAAATTTTGAAATAAATATATTAATTTATTTTTATTTAAAAATATATTAAAGTACATGTTTATCTAAAACAACATTAGTGACCAAAATAATATAATGTAAGCATGAAAGATTAGATTCGATCCTAAATAATTTTATCCTCCTTCCTCAATTATCAAAAAATAAAATAAAATCTACTTATATTTTATTTAACTTAACGAGATAATCTCAAAATTTATAAATACATTTTTAATAAAATAATTATGAATCAAACATATTAATATAATTTTCTCATAATTTTAATAAAATAACTAAAATTACACATATTCCTTCCCAATCTAATATCTTAAAATATGTAACTTCTTTCAATTACAAAATCCGCCACATATTTTGACCTTACAAATGCTTCCATATTCATTTAAATGAACGTTGGTTCACGCGCTTCTAGTGGGTTGTTGGAAAAAGGAGTTTTGGCTTTCAACAGCGCACAAGTAGATATGAAGAGGGGGAAAGCATTGACAATATTTAATCCCTAAATTTGAGAGCATTTTCAATTTGGTCCTTATATTCTTTTACACATTAATTTTAAAATTTAGTAAATTTTATTCTTAATTTTAGATTCTATTAAAATATGGTGATGTGCCACATCATCACTTAAATTCTTTCAAAAAAATTGTATAAATTTTAAAAATTATACAAAGGTATAATCTCAAAGTATAATATCATTATTACTTAACATAATTCAAATTTAGAGAAGTGAAAAATTTGTCAAACTCCAAAGGTTATTGTGGATTAAAAAAAATTCACGGACCAATCTGGAAAAATTGACAAATTTATGGACTAAATATTGCTTTATCCCAACTCCAAAACAATACCAAAACAAAACTACAAAAGCTATACAGAGCTCCACTCTAACATCTCTATATTTAGTAAATCCAAACCCCAAAGCAAAAAGAAAAAAAAAAAGAAAAAGAAACTCGTCCCTTCATCTTCAATCTCCTTCATCATCAAAGCAAAAAAAAACCCTAATTATGCAGCCTTGTAGTCGTGAAATGCAAGCAATGAACTCTCTCTTAAACCCGACCCAACAAATCCCTCTCCAAGACCTTCAAATCAACGGTAACAGCCACCACCATCAACAGATCCACGTCCCATCATCATCACAGTTCCAGTATCCGACACCCACTTCAACAACCCACCATGACGACAGCTTCTTAGAACAGATACTCTCCTCCAACACGTCCTTCCCGTGGTCCGACGAAACGGGTCCTCCCAACCCCGAGGATAACAATAACGCCGGCTTCAACTACGATGAGATGGTTCTAGCTTCCAAGCTTCGACAGCATCAAATCAACGGCGGAGCTGCTGGTAACCCTTTTTCCGCTATGAAGATGATGTTGATGATGCAACAACAACAACAGCAACAGCAGATGATGTTAGCGGGAAGACCCACGGTTGCCTCCACCGCCGCCGGAGGCGGAATCACCACCAATCATCAGGTTCACATTAGCTTTCGCTTAGGGTAATATAAATATTGGCATGTATATTACAATGAGCGATTTTATATATAATATGTTGCAGGGTGGAGAGGGTTCAATGCAAGCTTTGTATAATGTTTTTGGCGATGGATCTTTGCATGGAACTATGCAGGCGAAGAGCTTTGTGGGGGCTAATTCAGCAACAGAGATGACCCAAAGTCAGGGAAGTGGTCCGACGGCCGGAGAAGCGGTGACGGCGCCGGAAAAGCCTAAACAAAGAGTTAGGGCAAGGAGGGGTCAAGCTACTGACCCCCACAGTATTGCCGAAAGAGTAAGAGAAACATTTCTTAAATCAGTTTTTTTTTTTTTTTTTCAAGAAATCAAATGGATTTAAAATGATTTGTTTTGCAGCTACGTAGAGTTAGAATTGCAGAGAGAATGAAAGCTCTTCAAGAACTGGTTCCCAACGCCAACAAGGTACAGTTTCATTTTCTTATGATTAGGAGCTTCAATGGCTCCGGTCACCGGCTCTCATTTGGTCAATTCCATCTTACGCGTAAGCTGGACAGGTGTCGATAGTAGGATAAATTAATCGTCACAGGGCAGTGTCTTTAATATTGCTCTCTGACTCTTTTATTTTAATTATATATAAACCATCGCCTAAAGAAACAAATCAATAATTGCAATTAATTAATTTGGTCAAATTGTGGCTTAATCCCTCCATTATATTCAAATTTACAGATGGTCGCCATTAGCAAGTTTGATTAAAACGTAGGCATTGATTTTATTTCTTCAGAAAGTTAAAAGTGTGGGCATAGTTGTCAAGGAAAAACTCACTTTTAAACGGATAATTAATTATGTTAATAATTTAGCCACTGATATTATGAAAAGGGAGTAAATTAAAATATTCAAATTGAATAGAGTGGAAGACCTAAAATTGGGATTAAACCCATTAATTTAAATAAAAAGGAGTGTGTAATTTAAACTGACTAATTAGTATTTTAATGGATGTGGGTTTTGGATTTGACAGACAGATAAAGCTTCAATGCTGGATGAGATCATCGACTATGTCAAATTCCTCCAGCTCCAAGTGAAGGTTTAAATTTTTATTTCTATTAATTATGATTCCCTGTCAGTCTGTCTTGGCTGACATGATTTATTTAATGTGTTTATTAATTTTTTTTTTTAAATCCCAATTTGTTGTATGGGCATCTCTGAAATCAAATTTCTTTTTCCTTTTCCAGGTTCTGAGTATGAGCAGATTGGGTGGTGCTGCTGCTGTTGCTCCCCTTGTTTCTGAGGTGATTAATCTCATGATTAAAATTTACCCTAATTTATTTTGTTAAAAAAAAATGAGAAATTTTTACATGTGACTATGATGAAAAATGTTGAAGTATATTGTCTTGTTCTTGTTTAAATCATTCCTTGTCTGAAATCCGACCATATCTCAATCACATAAAAAACGACAAAAACAAAAGTAGCACGCGTGCCCTCACTTTTATTGATTCCTTTTCATTGTTGGTCATATTTCGATCCTGGTCCCTTTATTATTTTAAAATTTTAGTTTTAACTCTTATTCTTTAATCTTATTTAATTTAATAATGTTATTATTTTAGAGAGACCAGCTTCATCAAGACAAGTATTTGAAGTGTTATTCGTTTTGAGTAAGGCATGAGCTCAAACCTTACTCAAATTCTCTTAAACATGTCGTTTCTCCACAAAATTAGGAGACAAAACCTTGATCGAGGAGAATATTTGCTCTTATTTAAACACATCATTAAGCATTTTAAGCTACTTTAAATTTCTTTAAAAACTTGAAGCAGTTTTTGAGAATAGCCAGTGGTATTAATAATTTAGGTTAGCTAATAACAATACAATGATTGAACTAAGTCAATTTAACGTGTAAGGATTAAATCATAAAATTTAACATAGTAGAGGGACCAAAGCCAAATTTTGACCTTTCTTTTGCTTTTTTAGTAATAAAGACAATTATAAAAGTTGTACGACTTTTTTGTCCTTTTGAAGGGAGGTGGCGATTGTATTCAAACAAGTGCCAATGGTGGGTCCCATCCAAGAAATTCCAACGGCGACCAAACGCCGTCGGCCAACGACAGACTGACGATGACGGAGCACCAAGTGGCCAAGCTTATGGAAGAGGACATGGGCTCCGCCATGCAGTATCTGCAAGAGAAGGGTCTCTGCCTCATGCCGATCTCTCTCGCCACCGCCATCTCAACCGCCACGTCTCGTTCAAGGAACCCCATGATCAACCATGAAAACCCCACCAACGCCAGCCACCTTTTGATTCAATCAAGCGGCGGCGATGGACCTTCCTCGCCTAGCATGTCCGTGTTGACAGTCCAGTCAGCCACCATGGGTAACGGCGGTCTTGAAGGTGGCGCAGCCTCGGTTTCCAAGCCCTGATAACGGGGGTGACAGGAATTGAAGGGAAACAGCTTTTAGTCTATGAAAATAAGGCGGTCTTCTTCACATGTATTTGTTTAAAAGTAGGAAACGACGCCGTATTTCACATAGACTTATAGGCTAACCCCTAAAACTGACCTCACCCAATCAACAAACAATTAAGTAGAGGATTAAGCTAAGGGAACAAGTTTTAGTATTATAATGAAATGGTTGTAAGTTGTTTTTGGGTTGAATTTTCTTTTCTTTATTTCTTTGCTTTATTAGATTATAATACAAAGAAATATTATTAAGAAAAATTCAAATAATGTGAAGTAACAAATTAGGGTGAAATCAAAATATAAAGTATTTCTGCTGCCCACTTGTTTTATTTTAGGAAAGCAAATTACCCAAAAAGTCAACTCCGTCTTAGTATTCAAATAAAAGGTATTTGTTTTGTCTTAATAGAGTCAAATACGTGGACTAACTTTTTGCCTCCTTTCTCTTAATTATTATAATAATTTGGAACTTTATTTATTTATTGTCCTCAAATTTTACTATCATTTGTCTTTTTTTATGTTTTAATTTAATCCATCCTACTTTCTACTATTTTTTATTTAATAGTATTTGTCGAAACTATTTTTTTGAAAACGGGAATTGACTTTTGAAAACGAAAGTTAGGAGTCGCCACTAATCCTTTTTGAGGTGTAATTGGGCCACCTTATAAAACATTTTGGTCCACGAATTTTAAGAAAACGAGCTCGGGAGTCGGTTACGTACGAGGAATGATTAGCACCCCCGACACGCCCAAAATTGGTACTTAATTGATTAATTGGTATCTTAAATGTCGAAAATTAAAGATTTGGACAGAGTTCAAAATGTGATCCTCTTTTTATTGGCTTTTAAAACATTTAGGTAAGTCAAGTGTGTATTAAAGACCATCTCACCTCGAGGTAAAACATTACATCCAGTACGTTAGGACACAATATTTTTGACCCTTAGATGTGAGCTTGCCTTTAAAATGGGCGTTTTAGCTTTAAGAGGATATTCGAATATTTAAAACGAACAAAGAAAGCGAAACCCAGTACGTTAGGGCACGATCCTTTGAATTCTTTAAATACCGAACATTGCCTTTATTTTGAAAAACCTTGAGAGCGAACCGGTAAAAGGATATTCAGATATTCAAAACAAACAAAGAAAGCGAAACCCAGTACGTTAGGGCACGATCCTTTGAATTCTTTAAATACCGAACATTGCCTTTATTTTAAAAACAATTGAGAATAAATCTTAAATAAATGAATTTAGGCGATTAAAATTAAAAACGAAAATAATGATAGGTCACATGAAAATAACATTACAATAATAAACTAAACAACGCATATTAACAATAAAACATTGTAATAAAAAAGGTCTAATGACAAATAACAAAATGGTAGTGGTAACATGTTAATAATGGTACGAGCAAAAGAAATAAAAACAATTATACAAATATATAAAACATAAGATAATAGAAGAAGGATTTCTAATAATAATATACATTAATAACAAGAAAATAGTTGAAATAAACAGAGTATAATTTTAAAAAACGGGATCTTCAAAAAAATAATTGCTGCATACGTATAATTATGAAGGATAATTTTTAAAAAAAATACACAATATACAAGTAGAATAATATGAAATCAATAATATATATATATATATATATATATATGAAACAGTTAATAAAATTGTGTGTATATATATAAAATAATAATTTTAGAAGTATTTGAATCTAATATTGTACTAATTTTAAAACAAAGAATCATATAAAAATTTTAAAAAAATAAAAAATAAAAAATAAGAATATGGTAAAACCCTAGGAAATTATATACATAGGTTTAAAAAAAATATTTATTTAATATATTAATAAAAATAATAGTAATAATAAATAGTACAAACTGTTATAATAGTAGAATATAATAAATAATATTAGTAATAAAATAATATTAACTATTAACAGTAAAGTGTAATAAAATAATAATAATAAAAATAATAAAACAAAAAAATAAATATAATAATAATAAATATAAAACTCAAATTAATTAATTTAATGGCAAAATAAAAAAAATAAAAAATGATTGAAATTGAATTAAAAATAGCAATTTTGGGGCAAATCAAAAATAAATGAAGGGAAATGGACTAATTTGAGCGTGCGAATAACAAGGAGGGACTAAAAAGGAAACAACCCCTACCCTCCAAAACACACAGCTTCAAGGAGACAAAAATGCAGTCAAAACAAACTTTAGGACCCAAAAAAATGAAAACTTAATTGCAAAACAATAAAAAACGGAAGGGCTAAAAGCAATTGGACGAATTTAGAACAAACAAAGAACTTGAAATGGAATGGACAAAATTCTTACGTGATTGAAAGTAGAAAGAAAATAATTCAATTCCAATGGAAATAGAAAAAGAGAATAATCCAACTCCAAATTGACGTAAGAATACCCAAAAGTCATCCCCCCTTAAAAGAACCAGATACCCCTATTTATATACACGGGATTTACTAAAAATAGCCTAACTAATTTAAAAATAAAATAAAATAAAATAAAATCTTTCTATTTTTAGCCTTTTACCAAGTCAACAAAATTGGATAATCCCTTGGTTTTCTCCATCTTTTTGTTGGCCCTTTTTGGCTTCGATTATTATTTTTTCGGGCCCAGGCCAAAATTGGCCTATTACAGTATTAATTAAATTTGTTTAATAAAATTTATTGTTAACGATGTTTTATGCATAAATTCATACTTTTCAATTTCATCATTCTTAATACTGATATTTCTTAAATTTTGAAAATTTTAATATTGATGCAAACAACAATAATTTAAATACATTAACTTATTTGTGAGTGACATATGAAAATAGCAAGTTTTACACCTACTGATAAGATTGTGAAAATATAACAACTTAATAAATTTAATAATTATTATGTAGTCTGGATTGAAATTTCAAAACTCGAAAAATATAAATACTAAAAATAATCAAACTAAAATGCATAAGCTAATAGCAGAATTTAACCTATATATATTTTATCATAGACAATTATAGTGTATAATTTTAAATATTGTTAGTAAAGTAGATATATTATTAAAAGTTTTAGAAGAAAAAAAGACATTATTTGGTGTTATCATCAAATTCATAACAGTGTATAGATTTCTTTTAATTTTAACCCAAACTCGAAAACTCAATCCATTGAGCTTGAATTTAAATTCGACTCAACCTAATTTGATAATAGAAAAAAAAAAGTCAACAACCCAAACTCGTCAAACTCTAATGAACTTAAAAATAACCCTAACAAAAAAATGACTTAAACCCAAAATGTCTTAAACTTGAAATGATCAAAACTCAAAATAAATTAAACTTAAAATGACTCAAACAAATATCCTGAAATTACTCGAAATTGAGTGTAACTTGAAATGACTCCATCAAAAAAACTTGACCAAAAAACTTGGAATGATCAATACCCAAAATGGCTTACACCCAAAATAATACAAACCCAAAACTAATTTGAACCCAAACCTGTGTCGAGGGTTCTGTCTCTCAACTCTGCAGAAAGCCTAATGCATTAATGTAGTAGAAGCGCCTCAGTTAGTGGAGGAGATATGCACTTGAAGGTGAGGTAGATTATTAATTGAGGACAACACTGATTATTTAACGGTTAACATTTTAAAAATTTTTCTTGAAGAAGTCGATCCCCTCAACTTCGATTTAACCCAATCTAAAACCAAAACAACCCTTAGTTCAAGCATTAGGACCACGACAGAAGTAGGGGCTAGGCTAGATTTCCTTTGCAGGTTTTGGCTCAGCAATTCATAGTCCCTAACACCATGAGATCACCTTTCATTACTTATATGGGTTAAATTTTACTATTATTCTATACTATGCGTAAGTTATAGATTTAGTCATTATACTTTAATTTGATCCTATTTAATTCATGTACTTTCAAATTTTGAAATTTTAGTAATTACTAAATGCTAGTTGTTAAGTTTATTATTTCCAAAATATTTTGCAACAAATATACTGTCGAAACCATTTTTTTGAAAAAGGGTCGACTTGGTTTTGAAAAACAAAAAAATAGGAGTCACCACCAATCCTTTCTTGTTTAGCTGTGATCGGATCACCTCGTAATTTGATTGTTTTAATAAAATGTTTTGTTTTACTAAAACAGTGATTTTGGTCTACGAAATTCGAGAAAATGGGTTCGGGAGTTAGTTACGTACGAGGAAGGATTAGCACCCTCGTAACGCCCAAAATTGGTACCTAATTGATTAATTAACATCTTAATGTCGAAAGTTGAAAACCCGAAAAGAATTAAAGATACGATCCTCTCTTTTTAATGTTGATTTTTACAAAGAATTTACTTGAGTAAATCGAAACAGATGTTAAAGACTTTCTTGTCCCGAAATAATAAAATGCCACATGCAGTACGTTAGGACACAACATTGTAAACCCTCGAAAATAAGCTTATCTTTTGATTTTCAAAACTCATGCATTTTAATTTTAGAAGGTTATTCGATCATTTGGATTAAACGAGAAAAATCGAAACTCAATATGTTAGGGCACGATCTTTCGAATTTCCAAACACAGAATATTGCCTTTATTAAAGAATCCTTTTTTTAATGAATTTTAGGATGAAAATTGACGAAATATTTAAAAATGATATGTGGACAAAATATTAAGCAAATGTATAACAGCAATATAAATGTGATAATAAGCAACTCATAATACGTATGATGGCAATAATCACATAATATATGTCATATCAATATTAACAATCAATGAAAATAGAATAAACAATAAGAAAAAAAATGATAACAATGATGACGTCGATAATACTAATGATAAAATATGCAAATGAAATGAAAATGCCAATTTTTAAAAATAATAAAGAAACAAATAAAATAAGGACACAAATAAGTGTAAGGAAAATAGTTTATAAAAATATTGAAAGTAAAAATATTAAATAAAATATGCAAATGAAATGACAATGCCAATTTTTAAATATAATAAAGAACCAAATAAAATAAGGACACAAATAAGCGTAAGGAAAATAGTTTATAAATAAGCGTAAGGAAAATAGTTTATAAAAATATTGAAAGTAAAGAATCAAATCAAAAGGTAAATGAAATTAAAAGTATAATTTGTAATAAAACATAGGTAAATAAATAAATATAGATAGTAATAATAATATTAATAATAATAGAATTTGAAATGCAACATGAATGTAAAATAAGGGAAAAAATAATAATAAGTAAAAAATAAAAAGTGAAAACTAAAAAAAATTCTGTGGGAATTAGGATGACATCTAAAGCATGAAATATAAGTAAATAAGTAAATATGAGAATAAAGCAAAATTGTAAAGTGTTAAAATTAATAAGCTAAGGACTCAATTGGGATTTGAATAAATTTAGGAGCATAAATTTAAATATATAAAACACTGACAAAATATAAATAAAAAAAGGATAAATCGAATACTAACGAAATTTAAGGGGAGAAAGAAAAATAAAACAAAGTATCGAGCCTAAATTGTAAAGCACGAATGAAATGAAGGACCAAGTGGGGAAATATCCCTGTCCTCCAAAACGCTGCATTTTTTATATGGGACCAAAATGAAATGAAAACAAAATAGGTAAAAAATTAAAAGAAAAAGGATCCAATTAAAACAGGCCGAAAAAGCGAAAGGGCCGATTCAGCAATTAGCCCATTTGGGCTTTAAAACAAGCGGATCCTGCATCCGGTGTGAGTCAGGTTTCGAGCTCTACTACCAAACGGCGCCGTTTTATGTTTAAAAATCCTAAGTGAAATGATGCCGTTTCACGAGGGTTATATAAATCATTTTTTATAAAAAAAAAATTCATTTTTCTTTACTTCTCAAAAAAAAAAAAAGGCTCCCAAAACTTTTTCCCCCATTGATGTCCGACGATCGGATTGTCGGCCGAACCACCGTCGGGCCGCCTCCGTACACAGCGGTTGGAGGTCTAAAAAGGAGCCTTTTTGGCCAGTTTAGCCATCTGACCCCGATTTTAGCACCAAAATACCCAAAAAAGCCGTTGATCAATCAAGAAAAGCCTGGAGACTCTTCGACTCCATCTTCTCCGACCACCGGCGAGGTAAGGTTTTTTTTTATTTGTTTGTTTATTTCAAAATATAAATAAATATAAAGGATAAAAAAAATCAAAATAACACCCTTTTTTACTCGAATCGATCTCCTCTATTTTTGTATTCGAAAAATCGCCCATTTTTTATTTTTGTATTTTTCCTTCTAAAAAGCAAAAATAAGAAAAATAAAACTGAGAACCTTGATATTCAAAATGCTTTTTTTTTCTTTGTATTTCGAAAGCTTTTTTTGTATTGAATAATCTGTAAATTATTACAATGATGGTGGTGGCTTTTATAGCCGTTTACATGTGATTTAATCTGCTATTGTTCTCTTTCGTTTTTGTTACTGTTCTCTGCTCCTTTTCTGTCCTCTTTTTTGCTTGTTTGCAGGTGTGGCAGAGGAGTTGGTGAGCTATTCTGGTGTAAGGCCGAGCCTTGGGTGTTGGATGCGTTGACAAGGCATGTGGAGGAGTAGGGAGGCGCGACGCTTGAAGGCTGGCTAGGGTTTTAGCTTTGCTGAAACTAGGTTAGGTAGTCGGCTTATCGGGCCCTTAGGGTTTCTATTTTATTTGGGCTGTTTGGGCCATTGTAATTGGACTATATTTGGACATTTTTATTTTTTGATTTTGGGTCAATTTGTATTTGTTGGGCCCGGACGAAAATGGGTCATTACATATACTATCACATGTGTAATGCAATGTCAACTTATTATTTTCACATATTATTAAAAAAAGTCAATTAAGAGATTTAATGACGGTAATTTATGTTAAGACAAAAATTTCAGAATTCCAAAAGTACAAAAACTAAGAATGTTCAAAATAGAGACTAAATCTACACTTTTATATATAGCACATGATTAATAGTAATATTTAACCAGTCGGATTTAATTGCTTGAATGAAGACTGGAATATTAAATTTTAAAAAACATAGCAACTAAATCTATAATTTACACATAATACAGAGATTGATAAGAAAATATTTTACCTATTATCTGTTGTATAGTTAATCTAAGCTTTAAGTTGGTCTCCCCTCTTCTCCCTTTGTTTAAACGGAACAATAACAATTTTAGTCATTCATAATTGTCAATAGTTCAATCTGATTCCTTCTAAAATATATATATATATATATATATTTTTATAACTTTGAGTTCCCAAAATTTTATAATTTTATTTTAACTCCAACAGGCCTTATCCCTGAGTTGTGAAAAATTTCTGGAAACCATGCTAAATGAACATTAGTTTCAATGTTACCCAGAAATGGTAGGTAACCTAGTTTTAAATACCTGGGGAATCGTCCCACAAATCATTTAGATTAATGGTTACACTGTTACTGGTTACCTAAACCTACTCCAACGTTGACTTAATCACCCTGCAAGCATGTCTTGGAGCTTAAATATCAATTTCAGCAGATTTTATCCATATTTATAGAATAAAATTATAAATCCACATGAGCCACATGGGGGTCTCAAGAGACATCAACTCCACTCTTTTTTTCAATGCAATCTTTGCTTGCATCTAATTGAATCGTTTTCATATTAATTTAATAAATAATTTAGGTATAAAATATTAATTTGATTTTTAACGTTATACATGTATATTTATCACATAAATAACTTGAATTAAAATTATTTTTTTAATATACTAAATTCAAGTTATCCGTATATATATTTATATTTTTAATCAATGTCTTAAATATATTCAACATTTTTAAGATAACATTTAACACTATAACTAAAGCTAATAAAAGAAAAAAAACCTCATATTTTAAAAATTCAATTATAATATCTTAGAGTTGAAAAAGCAATTAAGTGATTGGGAATTACATGTATTCTTATTTCTTCCACAACTACATTCAATGGCTTAAGCTATATATTAGCTGTCTTGAGAACATCATCACTCCCTTTCCCAAGAACTACTTTTATGATATATATCATGAAATTTAATGCTATGCCTGCATATGTCCAAAGATAGTATTACATGACAGATAGATTCATAGATTTCAATCTTAAAAAAATATATATATATATTCATTTTACATGATAAATTAAATATTGAAAAAATAAACTGTTGAAAAAAATTATTTATTAAATTTATTTAATATATTACTTAAAATTAATTATGGAATACAATTAAATTATTTGATAAATATATATTTTAAATTTTAAAAATATACTCTACATTTTATCTTTAATTTTTAAATATTTCATCTTATTCTAAATAAAATTTTAAATTAAAATTTTTATAATATAATAGTATTAAAATAAATAACATAACTTTTATCTACTTATTATTTTTATTTTTTTAGAAAAAATTTATCAAATTATTTTAATTTTAGATTGTCAAACATGCATAACCATTGAAAATCCTTAGTGGGTCATCACATGTTTAGGCCCATGGTTATATGGAGCTTGACCAACTATTGAAATAAAGGTTCATAGGGATATACAAATACAAGGAGTGGATTGGGTTTAAAAAACCGAAAACTTGTTTAACTCACCTCTCCTGAATAATAACCTATTTTAGGAAAAACTAAATTAAAAACAAAAAGTATGATTATAAAGTTGGTATTAATATTGTTGTCAGTATAAGAAAACATGGATTAAAGCATAATGCTGAGACATATTTATCCTTTTTATTTAAAATTAAAAAATTAGAAAGAATTATGGGTAATTTTCGTTAAAAAAAAATCCCTTATTTTCCCAACAGAAGACTTGTATGCAAGTGGGGCGGCTTTGACTTTGGCTCTGGCCTTTGTGTTTGCAAGCGTTGGACAATGCAGTGCAGGTTTGTATCTGCTACAAAACAAAATCAACACCATACAGACTGCAAGTAATGGGGTAATGCTGTACCCTTCTCAGTGCCTAGATAGCTATAGTTTTCATTCTCTCTTAAAATGAGTGCATGTCGTCAGAATGAATGTAATATCAAATATGGAAATAGTTTTAGAAGGTAGCAGCGGGTTTCATCAAATACCAACTTTTGCAGTCTGCTGATCCAGAAAGAAACCCTTCTCTTTTAGTTTTTAAATGAACTTGATTCGACCCTTTCAACCTAAATAAACTGAAATTTCAAAATACATTATTGACCCAATAGGGCATTTAAATGGCTGGTCAAGCAAGGATTCCATCAGGGCTTACAATTGGTAGTAAGGGGAGTGCTTATTGGATTTGGGCTGCTGCTCACTTAATGCATTCATATCGGACTTTATCTTCAATTAATATTAGACCTAATCATGTGTTATTGTTTGAATTGATAGGGGCGGTCACAATCTTAAAAAACGCATATCTGAGTTTGTTCTTTGAATGAGTGCTTATGATTATGTTTGATACTTATCATGCAATTCACCAATAAATAATGGAATAATTGATAAATCTTTTAAGAAAATTGACAAATTAATGGTTCATATATTTTCGAGTTATCTTTTCAATCCAATAAAATTTTATAAAATAATATCTATAAACTCTTAATTCAAATTTTGGTCCTCCTCACCTACCCAGGTTTTATTATAAAGTTAACATGATTTTTACCTTGAAAATGCGGTAAGTAAAGCATTCAGTGTCAGTGGGGTTTAGCTTTAACTTTACTTTGTTGATTTCTAAGGATTCTGGTAATCAATTTATGTGCAAATATTCTTTTACACAGCACTTACCAGTTGGCATTATGAGGAAACAAACTTGTTTTGGTTAATGCTGTTTTTCATTGTTCAAATTTTGTTATGTGGTTAAATTGATTGGTGGCTCCTTCATATTAGACAAGTAGGCAATTTTCCCTGTGTTGGAATTTGAACACCAAGTTGCAGTTATATTAACACTTGATTTTGAAGTAGATATAAATGATCAAAGATGGGATCATGAACTGGTTTAGCATGAATAATTAAAGACACATACATCATAATTAAGACCTACATCATCATCATCATCATCATCATCATCATCATCATATGTATAAGTGCCTAAAGTAGCCACATTTCCCACTTTTCTTATAACCTTTTGAAGTCACCATTGCCTCTCCTTTGTTCATATCTTTTTCTTGTTTTTTTGGTTCTCACAGCTTTGAGAATATAGTATTTACATAAATGATGTCTCCATTGATTAGTGGTTTATGCTTTAAAAGGAAACATTGGCTGTAATAGAACTAGACAAGTCCTTTATATGTATTTATCAGATTTCAGTTTATTGTTGTAGTAATGGGGGAGGGGGGTTGATGCTAACGACTGTTGTTTATCCAAATGAATCTGATGCCGAGATAAGTTGGATCTCTAAATGAGAAGTAAAGTTTTTTCAATGTTATTTTCTCCATTCACAAGATTTAAATACAAGACCCTACTTGAGAGATATCGATATTCATATTACTCAATCCAATCCAAAATGCGTACAAGTTATTGACAAATTAAACACATTTACCAAAAAGATTATTAGATAGAAGTGGTTACCTTTATGCACAAACACACACAAATGTATATATATGATCATATATATTGTATCTCAAACAATATAAGAGTTCTAGTTGTGACATTCGAGATTGATGGAGGGTGACTATAATATCATGGTTATAACGTTGGTGTTAGAAGTGTTAATAAAAGAGAATCTCTATTCAAAAAGATTATTGATAATTTTATGTATCGATATTATATGTTTTTTAAAATACATATAAATTTGATGGATTCCTTTTTAAGTGTTTCCAAGCAAATTGTGAGTAATTTGCTAACTCGCTATTTGCATGGAAGCATTTAATTGAGATTAAGGTATTATAACACATAGTATCATTTAAATCCTAGTTTTCTTTTTTTTTTTTTAAATAATGCATGAATGTTGATTTGATGCATAATATCATATATCAATTTTAGTTTACGTGGTTGCATACGTTTTAATTTAGTTTTCAAATATCATTAACACTATTATCAATGTGATATCAAATAATGAATTTCTGAGTTTTGCCTAGTAGTTAAAAATTGTCCACTAATAGAACTCATTTAGTTTTGAGCCTTTAAGGAAGTAAGTGGTGAATTTTTATTTTGACAACTCCTTTTAAACGTAGTGTGTGGTATAAGTATATTCCCATCATATTTGTTTAAAATTCTTTTAAGTATACAATTAAATTAAAATTAAAATTTTATTCCAGATAAAAATAATTTAAGATTATGTATCAAAATTTGTGTAATTTTGATTTTCTTTTTAAAATGGTGTCTTGGCTATTCTAACATATTCTTTGTTGATTGTGAATAACATGTTTATTTGTCTGTTGTTGTGGCTCAGGTTGAGAATGAAAGATTCAGTTTTGAGGCCCAAATCATCAACTTTTACCCCAAGCACCTATTTCTGATAATTTGGGGTGGATTTGTTTTTGATAATTTGATTATCAAAAATAACATGGCTTCTTTGTGAGTTTCATATGAAAACATACCATTAAACAGGTGATAATAAATTTGTTGCATAAAAAAATTAAAAATAACATAATTTAACTTAACAAATTTTAATGTTAAAAAAATTTAAAAATTTAATGACTATTATTTGATCATTATTGAAATTTTAAAATTCAAAAAATAAAAATATTAAAATGATTAAATTAAAATATAATTGTAACGTCCCAAATTTTGAACAATTGTTTGATAAATTTTGCTTATAAATAAGTATATGTTTCTATCGTTAAGTGCTCTACTTATGTGTTTGAGATCGGGGGTTCGAGTTTTCTCTCTTGAATTTTTCTATTTATTTTGGTTTAATCCCTATCCTTGAACTCTTAATTTAAGTTTATTTCTACATTAATTTGTGTTAAGAATGAGCCTACTGGTTCAATGGTTAAGCTTCTATATTTCTCTAGATTCTATATTTGAGTACTTGCCTGGTCAATGTGGAGGAATAATTTTTGTGTTATGTCATTAAGTGAGTTATTATTTTTTATTTTGAATTTTTAATCAACTTAATTGTTTCCGTTCCATCTTTCTTTCCATTTTTTTTTTCCTTTCATTCTCCTTCCTTTCTCTATCATTTCCTTCTAGATTACTCCTTTTTTGCTTTTAATTTTTTTTCGTTAATCTTGCTACTATTATATTGAAGGAGTTGCATATTTTGTCTTATTCGATTGAAAAGTATCAATGTAAGTTTTATGGTTGAAATTTTGTAAATGTTACTCTTGCTCGTTGTTGTCAATTTAGGTGTTTCCACTTGTTTGTTCTATTTATCTTTTTGAATGTTCAATTGATTTTATTTTAAGCGAAGACTTTGAGAATAACGATTTCTCCAACATTAGGAGTCAATGCATTGCTGTAGTGTGGTGGTAAGTTTTTGAATTTATGAGTTATTCTCCTTCCTTTCTCTATCATTTCCTTTTAGATTGCTCTTCTTTTGCTTTTAATTTTTTTCGTTAATCTTGTTACTACTCTGTTGAAGGACTTGTTTATTTTGTCGTGTTCGATTGAAAAGTATCAGTGTAAGTTTTATGGTTGAAATTCTGTAGTTCGATTGACACTCGCTAAAAAGGATTCGATTTCAGTCATTGTAGATCGATTGACTAAGTCTGCTCATTTTCTTCCAGTTAAGACTGACTATTCTCTTCGAAAATTGGCTAAACTGTATGTTTATGATATTGTAAGCCTATACGGGGTGCTAGTTTCAATTATTTCTTATCGAGACCCTCGCTTCACATCTCGATTTTTGAAAAAAACTTCACGAGCATTAGACACCCGATTGGATTTTAGTACTGTGTACCACTTTTAGAACGATGGGCAGTCTGAGTGAGTTATTCAGATTATGGAAGATATGTTGCGTAGTTATGTAATCGACTTTCAGTGTAGTTAGGAAGACTATATCCCGCTAGCTGAATTTGTGTATAACAACAACTTTCAATATAGTATTCAGATAGCACCCTTATAAGGTTTTGTATGGTCGTAAATGCTGTACCCCTCCATGTTGGAGTGAGTTAGGTGAACACCGAGTATTGGGTCTCGAACTAGTTTCTGAAACTGAGAATACTGTTAGATTGATTCGAGACTATCTTAAAGCAATTTTTGATCGATAGAAATCATTTGCAGACTTATAAAGGTGGGATATTGAGTATTCTTTGGGTGACTGGGTATTCCTGAAAGTTTCTCCATGAAAAAAAAGGTTATTCAGTTTAATTGTAAGAGTAAGTTAAGCCCGAGGTTAATCAGACCTTATCGTATTCTAAAACATATCGAACATGTCACTTATCAGCTAGAGCTACTCTTGAATTAGACTAGATTCATGACGTGTTCCACGTCTCTATGTTGAAACGGTATCAGTCTGATCCCTTTCATATTGTTCATGTTGAGGAGATGGAGGTGAGACAGGATCTGACATTTGAGGAGGAACCTGGTCAAATTTTGGCTCGAGACGAAAAGGTATTGAGGAGGAAAATCGTTCCTCTGGTTAAGGTTATGTGGTGGAATCATGGCACTGAGGAAACCACTTGGAAGCCTAACGATTTGATTCGTCAGCAATACCCTCATCTTTTTGAGTCAGGTAAATTTCGAGGCCGAAATTCTTCTAGGGAGAGAGAGTTATAACACCCCAAATTCTGAATAATTATTTGATAAATTCTGCTCATAAATAAATATCTATTTCTGTGGTTAAGTGCTTTGTTTATGTGTTTGAGATCTAGGGCTTGAGTCTTCTCTATTGAATTTCTCTATTTATTTTAGTTTAATCTTTATCCTTGAACTCTTAATTTAAGTTTTTTTTAATCTGTGTCAAGAATGAGCATGCTGGTTTAATGGTTAAGCTTCTGTATTTCCCTAGATTTTGTGTTTGAATCCCTACGTGATCGATATAGAGGAATAATTTTTGTGTTATGCCGTTAAGATGGTTATTATTTTTTATTTTGAATATTTAATTTAGTTGTTTTCGTTTCTTCATTCTTTCTATTTTTTATTTTCATTTCTTCTTTCTTTCCATTTATTTCTTTCATTCTCCCTTTTTTCCCTATCGTTTCTTTCTAGATTACTCTATTTTTGCTTTTAATTTTTTTCCGTTAATCTTGCTACTACTCTATTGAAGGAGTTGCATATTTTGTCGTGTTCAACTGAAAAGTATCAATGTAAGTTTTATGGTTGAAATTCTGTGGATGTTACTCTTGCTCGTTGTCAATTTTGGTGTTTTTGCTTGTTTGTTCTATATCTCTTTTTGAATGTTCAATTGGTTCTATTTAAGGCGAAGGCTTTGAGAATAATGATTTCTCCAACATTAGGAGTCCGTGAATTGTTGTAGCGCACGTGGTAAGTGTTTGAATTTATGGGTTGAGTTTTGATGTCGAAGCTTTCGACATGTCTTGGGTTTCGTATGTGAATTTTAGGGTTTTAATTGCGAATAGTTGTTTATTTGGGTATTGGATTGTCGTTTTTAGGCATTGGTTTCACTTCGATCGCTTCTATGTCGGAATCACATCAAGTGTGTACGAAAACTCAATTTTTCGCAAGTTTCAAACGCCAGAAAATAGGGTTGTTGATGCCACACAGCTATGTTCCAGGTCGTGTGGTAGGCCTTATGGGTCACACGGCCATGTACATGTCAAGCCGTGTAACTTACTGTTTATGAATTAGAATCACATGGGTCAAGGGCACGGACGTGTGTACAGGTTATGAAACTCACTGTTTTGGAATTAGAGTCACTCTGGCTAGGGACACAAGCATGTGTCCAGGTCGTATGAGAGATATTTTGTGTTTTGAGTCACACGGATATGTCATTGGTCGTGTGCTAGACGATGTAACTCACTATTTTGAGCCACATGGCCGTATTCCGGGCCGTGTGTGGCAATAGGTGAGCCACATGGGTATGTGTTTGGCCATGTGGACCACATGGGCCAACCTTCTAGGCCATGTAATGCACACAAGCAGGTGGGCCAAAATCCTAGATTTTTCGTTAGGATTGTAAACGTCGTTCCAATCGAACGTAGGCCTACCGTAGGGTCCGTATAATCTAATTTAGGTTATAAAACCATTAACTGATAATATGTTTTTGTATAAACTGTTATCATGTATATATATCATCAAGTAGTAGAATAGCGAGTAATTATGTTATGTATTAACTGAGTATAAATTTGAATCTGTAACACCGTATGCTTATGTCTGTATTTGTAAATCTACATCTACATTGGGGATGGGATTGAATAAGAAGGAAGTTGTAGGTAGTTTAATAATCTACCATGGCTAAGCCACACATGTGTATCTGATTCTAACGACTTGTCACTTTCTGATTTGGCAGCTAGTCTGCGACATTTTGGACATGACATACAGTCACTATGTAGTGTGTAGGGATGGATGGATACTTGATACCCTTTTTAGAGTGTAGGGTTGGATGGAGATGGTGTGTAGCGGATAGGGGTAGGAAATCTGCATTCTGCATCTATCGTAATCTATATTTGTAACTAAAATATTATGTACTGTTTTCGTATCTGATTTTAAAAACTGTTTGAACAATGAAATTGAAGATCTATTTTATAGTTTATGTTAAATAAAAACTATAAGTTACACACTGAGCTTGTCAACTCATTTTATCTGTTTAAATGAATTTCAAGTAACCCATCGACTTAGGCGGCTCTGCATGGCGGGAGCTTAGTCATCCTTATTTTGTATTTTACTGTTTTAGTTAAACTTATCCGATAGTGGGTTTTATCTTGGGGTTTAAATTTCAAGTTTGAATTTCTACGTAATGCTTAAATGATTTCTGAATATTAAACTTAAAATAGTTAAAAGTGGGATTTTTCTGTTAAGTTTTAGGGTGGCTTCTTAGATTTGTCTTAATGTCTAAGCCGAGAATAGGATGTCACAATAATAACTAAATCTTCTACTTACATATAATTCAGTGACTAATAACAAAATTTGATATTAAAATTTTGCATTAGTTCTTGGTTTAAAGATTTTTAGGTGAGTTTGAGTTTATGATTAGTTTTAAGTGAATTCGAAGATTGAAATTCAAATATTAATTTTTTATAAATAAATTAGATTTTTTTTAAAATTCGGATTAAAATTGAAACAACTAATCTTTTATCATCGGGATATTTTAAAGTATGAAATATGTAATATTAAACAACCTTTTTATTGTACCAACGTTGAACTATTTTTTTGGTGAACTTTAAAAAATTTTTTTTTTGGAACATATGGACCCATTTGGGTGACATTTCCTATTTATGATGTGAAATTTAGAAAAACATTCAAAGCTACCACGTGTTGCTGGTAGTTAAATAAGATTTGAAATAATTACTTGTTTAATTTTAATTAGGACCGTCCATTTGATATGTCCCCACACTCCCCTATTATGGATTAGGTTCATTTCCTAATTTGAATTATATCAAAACCTTCCCCCACATAGATGCAAAACAACGACTCTCAAGTATAATTTATAAGAATACATACGTCATCTTATGAGTGCTTTTGTAAACAAATGTTTCTTAGGATATTTAATATAGCAATAGGATTATATTAAATGCAATAGTGGATTTTTAATGCATTAGATGAGAAATATTATCTTTGAAAATCCATTACAAATTTCTCTGGTTTAACCAATTAGATGTTAATCAACTTAACATTGATGGATTTGATTTGTTAGGGTGAATTTAATTTAATTCTATTGGATTTTTTAAAAAAATTTTTTTTAAATCAATAATTCTAAGTTTTTGCATTTATTTTTATAAAATGTACTTTATTTTTCTACTTTTAAACATTATTTGATAATGTTTTAAAATTTCTTTTCTAAATATTTCTAATATATATGTTTTTATACTAAATAAAAATAATCAATAAATCATATATGTTTTGAAAAATAACATTTTATATAAAAATTTTAAGTTATTTTAACAATTTTAGATATAAAATATTTATTTTTACCTTATAAAAAATTAAAATAAATTATAAATTAAAGAAAAATAGACTTTTATTCAATTCATATAATCATGATTTTTAACTTGCATTTCAAAAACTGTATAAATATAATTAAAGTTGAATTTTCAATTTTTTACTCAACCCTATGTTCTATTAAGCTGATTAAACTGATTTTTTTTGCTATTTATGGAAATATACCTTGCATTTCGACCAAAACAATGTGTGACGTCACAACGAGAAGAAGCTCTTCATCTCGATGAGCAGCTGATGTCACGATAAGAAGAAAGCTTTCGTCGTGATGAAGCAATCCTTCTTCGTCACGTGGCAATGTGCTCCTCAAGTTTCTCGATTTTCTTCTCTCAGTTAAACTTTGTTTTAGCTTCCCATTTAAACTTTAATTAACCTAGAGTTATTCTAGTCATAAATGCTACGAATTCCAACTTATAAATTGGCATTCGTTACTCTAAGTTTTACACAACAAAAATATTTAGATTCAGAGAATTTTGTTCTTTATTTTGAAGGGTTTTTCTTTTGAGGTTTCTAGTTTTTGTTTTGATTCTCTCCTTCTCTTCTACTCTTATATTATTATAGTGAAATCTTCTTTTTTCTTGTGGCTTTTTATCCTCTTTTAAGGAGTTTTTCCACATTAAATTTGTGTGTTGATCTTTTCAGTCTCTTAGTTATTTTTCTTGTTCGTTGCATACACAAGTTACTTCCCTATAAATTAGTATCAGAGCTAGTTTAATTTCTACATTTAACACGTTCAGAGATGCCAACATCATTGTTTGATATTGATAAGTTAGAATGCTACAAACTTCAAAATAAAATTAAAAATGATGTAAAAAACAATGAGAAAGATAATCAGAAAGCTGAAGTTGTTGATGCTAGTGTAGTCAAAGATAGAGGTGATGATTTCTTGTTAGTGTCAACAAAAGCGAAAGCTCCAAGCTTACTTCTGGATGGATCCTAGATTTAGATGCTCCTATCATATGTATCCCAATAGGGATTAGTTCTCCACATTTAATTCAGTTGAAGGCAGAGTAGTACTGATGTGGAATAATTCTCTATTTAAGATAATCGACATAGGAACAGTACAAATCAGGATGCACAACTGATATCGCGTGATATGTAGTAATAAAATTTATAAAATCTGATCACACAAAAAACTAACTAATATCACGATTTTAAGGCAAGCGCACCTATCGAACAGTAGTATAGTTTAGCGGCAAGACCGAGTTATCTTACCCAAGGGAACCAAAAGTACTAGTACTTACTTCCTTTCTATTATCTAACCTAAAAGTAAAAGAGGTTTGTATGAAACTAATTCTAAAACTAAACTAAGAATGCACAAAAAGTAAATTTGGGAAAAACTCTCGAGAAAAGCTAATTGATATGGGCAATACTCAAGGGAGAATCCACCTAGACTTCACTTGTTATTAACTTCTTGAACTAGACGATTTCTTCACTTGACTTGATCCGTAGAGATTCTTAACTTATGTTAATACCTTCGTCGAGGATAAGAACAACTAATCCTAGGTTGATTAACTGAAATCTCTTTCTAGTTAAAACCCCTAGTCTTGCATTAACTCAATTTATGGATCCCCCTATTAGGTTTGACCCTAATCCGGCAGATTTATGTCGACCTATGTCTAGGGTTGCATGCAACTCCACTTAATTATGCTAGATCTACTCTTAAAATAGGGACTTTTGTTCCTCTGCCTAAGCACATCAGTTTCTTGAATTAATACCTAGGATTATTAAACCAAGAATTAAGAACACATAATTAAGAACAATTTAAGTATTTATCATATAATTCAAGAATAGATAATAACAAGGTCTGTCTTAGGTTTCATCCCCCTCAAGTATTTGAGGGGTTTAGTTCATAATTAATAAAGAAAACATCTTAGAAGAAAAAAGATAACAAAACATAAAGAACCCAAAAACCCCTGAAGAAATTTAGGGAGATCCTTTGTCTTGATGTAGAATTCCGGCTTCTGGGATGAATCAATTGGCTTTCATTGGAGTAATCCCTTGCTTCCACTCCTTATGTTGGCAGAAAGAAGGCGCTCTTTTGGGAGAAAAAAGTACTCCCTTAGCGGGAAATAAGCACACCCTTGAAGTTGCCTCATAGGGTCTTTATATAGAGTTTAGAATGGCTTTCTTAACCCCTAAGTATCCTTTTTCGAGTGAAATTAAACTTTCTCACGACAGGGACACGCCCGTGTGCCACGCCCGTGTGGATCGATAAGAGATCGTGTGTGGGCCTATCGAGGGTGGCACGGCCGTGTGGCCTAGCCGTGTGGCCTGGCCGTGCTTGTCAGGGCTGGGCCACGTTGGACCTTATGTGGCACGATCGTGTGCCACGGCCGTGTGGTGAACCCTTGGGCCGTGTCGTTTTCTCACTTTGGCCTATTTTCTTCGTTTTTGGCCCGTTTTTCGTTCTTTTCTCTTCCCTATGCTCTCCTGAGTATAAAACATGAAATAGAAGGATTAAGATCACCAACTCTCACAAATTTAATGATAATTCATCCAAAAATTAGACTAAACATGAGGTAAAAATATGAATAATTTATCGTTTATCAAATACCTCCACCTTAAGCCTTTGCTTGTCCTCAAGCAAAATCTTAATCCACAGTTAAGAATCATTCTTCTCAACTCATAATTTTTATCAATAATGTTTCAAACTAATTCACAAGCAGTCATATAGTGAAAATTCAATCAGAAGAACATTAAAGATTCAATCACTCTAAGTTGAGAATTTTATCATTGAAACATAACTTTTCTCCCTTCTCCTAAGTGATTATCTCTCAATAAAAAATCAACAAGAATTGACATCTTCACTAAAGATTCACTCTATCCACTCAAAGTGTTTAGGGTTCAAAAGTTAAGCACTCTTTAGTCAATCTGAAAAGTTATTACCATAAGCTTGCAAGAAAATCAAATCTCCACCACTATAGATTGATATGATACATCAATCAGAAGGTCTTTCAACGATTGTAACGGGGTGTTGTCATAAGTTGAAAAAGAAAGGGTTAGAATCAAGATTGAACTGAAAAATTATCTAGCTAGAAAAATCTCTATCACTGGAATATATTTCTAGAGCTAGTTCTTATGATAACATTGTTTCTCCCTTGGTAGCCTTAAAATAGAAATATGCAAAAACTATTGAACTATTAGAGATTACAACTAAATTTCTTTAATATACATACGTTTTTTTTAAGAACAATTCAAATACAATACAATAAATTGAATATTTACAACTTTACAATCTGGAAAAGAGAATAAAGCTAGATAATAATTTAACTCGAATCTCGACAAAAATAGGGATCAAAGTAATTGAATGGAATTCAACAAAAATAGGTTATGGGTTAGAATTAGAGGTAAGTCAAAGAATAGGTTGTTAGGCTCCATGGGGTTTACTAGGGGTTAATTTTGGGAAGGTAGGCTTTTATGGAGTGAGTGGGTTAAATCCTAAGTGCCTTTATCATTTTGGTATATCAAATCAATGATGTGGTCTTGACTTGTATAATCGAAGCAAGTTCTAGAATAACAAATCAGTATTGACTCACTCAAAGCAATAATAGAAGTGAGCACGAAAGAATGTATGCTCAAAAAGGCTCAAAAATCTCACCAGAATTATGGCTTTTGATGTCAACCCTGCAAATTTCAAATCTCAAGATAACACTTAAAATTAAGGAAAATAACTTATAAAAAAAAATTAAATACTCAAAAATTTCAACTTATCACGCTTGATTCCCTAATGTTTTAAAGTTTGAATAATCAAAGAACAAGTGCCTATGTCTTAATTCTTAACATATAATAAAAATCATAAATCAATCAGAATTCATTCCTAATTGAAGATTGAGATTAATGCAGAAAATTTGAAATTTGAGAGCAATTTTCAGGGATTTCAAAGATAATATAAAGAATGAAAGTGAGTTTCCCCCCCACACTTAAGATGTACACTGCCCTCAATGTACAAAGATAACATTAAGCATAATATCATAAGATAGGGAAGGAAATAAAACTCCCTGAATATTGGATGAATTTCTTTTAAGGTAGGGAAAGCTAGATTGGAGAGATAACTACTTGAAGTTCATGATTCTGGGTAACTTGAAGCACGACTGCGTGAGGAATTTAAGCCTTACTCTATAAAAAGTGAAGTGTAAAATAAAAGGAAAAATTTAAAGTGAAGAAAATAAAAATAAAAAGAAGAATAAAATAAATTTAATAGAAAATTAGGCACACGGTCGTGTCGCACAGGCGTGTGGCCTAGGTCTAGCCCATGTGTTTCATGCTCCTATCGGTGCGGCCACAGCTTTGGGGCACGGGCTTGTCGCACGCCCATGTGTAAATTAACAGTATCGACCACAGGGTAAGGGCACGACCATGTTCGATCGTAAACACCTGTGTATATTTGGTGCTACACCTGTGTAGTGCTAGACATGTTCGCCCATGGGTACCTTACACGCCCGTGGGAATTTAACGCATCCTGTGTTGTAGGAAAATTTGACCCTGTTTTCACACGGCCTAAGGCACAGTCATGTGTCTGGCTGTGTGGTCTAAAAATCCTACACTAAAACAACATAAAAACAAAACAAAATAAAATAAAATAAATTGGTTAGTGGTGTTAGTGCTCGGGTTGCCTCTCAAGAAACGCTTATTTATAGTCTAAGCTCGACTTTGCTCGAGCTTGTATGTTCACGGTGGTTTGAAGAGTTGATACTCTTCTATCCTGCTTACAATTTCATTATCAACGTAAGATTTGAGTCGAGTGTGATTTACCTTGAAAGTGCCGAGTGACTCATGTTTTATCTTGACTGTACCATAGGGGAAGATTTTCATTATTGTGAAGTAAGGTGTATCACTTGTGTGCTCTTTTGAATTCAAGATTCGAGGATCGTCTTCCTCTAAGATTACCTTATCCCCTACCTTGAGTTGATTCGTTTGTACCTGAGGGTCGTCTTGGTGACGCTTTGGGTTAGTGTGGCATATTTTGGGCTTTTCGTGATAGTTCAGCCACTCATCTAGTTCCTCAATCTGAAGCATTCACTTTCCAGGTGCGTTTTCCTTGGATGGACTTGTTTGTGATTGGGTTGCCTTTATGTGGAGTGCATCCTGCACAGAAGGTTGGTGGTGAGTTCAGTGTTTTTACAAGGACTCGTGACTATATTATTATCAACAGTCTTAATCAAGTTTCGAGCTTGTAAAGTAACTTTGTCATCACCTACACGTAGTGTAAGTTCACCTGTTCCTAAATCAATTATTGTTCTAGCAGTTGCTAAAAAGTGTCGCCCTAGAATTAAGGGTACATTGCTATCCTCATTAATGTCTAAAACAACAAAGTTAACTGGGAATATAAATTTATCAATTTTGACATGCACATCTTCAATTATTCCTTTAGGAAACCTAATAGTTTTATCAGCCAGTTGAATGCTCATCTTGGTTTGCTTAGGTTTTTCAAGACCTAGTTGTTTAAACAGTTTATAAGGCATGACATTTACACTAGCCCGTACATCAGCTAAAGCATTTTTAGCGTCTAGGCTACCAAGTAAACAAGGAATAGTAAAACTCCCTGGATTTTTTAGTTTGGTTGGTAGTTTATTTTGGAGAATAGCTGAGCATTCCTCGTTGAGTTCCACTGTGGATAGTTCTTCCAACTTCCTTTTATTTGTGAGAAGTTCCTCTAAAAATTTTGCGTACTTCGGCATCTATGAAATTGCTTCAACAAATGATAAGTTGATGTGTAATTTCTTTAAGAGTTTAAGAAACTTACCGAATTACTCATCTATGCGGTCTTTCTTTAGCGCGTTTGGGTATGGGATACATTCTTATATTTCTTGATGACTGGCTCGTTATTACTTACCTCTACCTTACCTTTACTCACCTCAGGCTCCTCGCATAACTTTGGGTCAGTTTTGGTTAAACCATCCTTATCTATTATATTCACGGAATTGAGTTGCTCCTTAGGGTTAATCTCAGTGTTGCTTGGTAACCTACCTTGCAGTCTTTCAGAAATTAACTTGGCGAGTTGGCTTATTTGTGTTTCGAGTCTTTGAATGGATGTTTGCTGGTTCCTCAGTGCCGTTTTGACATTTTGGAAACGTGTTTCTGACAGACCATAAATTTTGTGAACATCTCTTCAAGGTTTGACTTTTTCTCCTATTATGGTGGTGGCTGTTGAAATCCCGAATGAGGCTGTTGTCTTTGATTTCCTTGTCTTCCCCATGAAAAATTGGGGTGGTTCCGCCAACCATGTCTATAAGAGGAGTAATTTGAATTGAACATATTTCCCTGGGTTGCGTCACACTGTATCACTGGGTGTGCCTGCGTAGAACCAACAAAATTATCAAACTTTTTGTTTAAAAGCTCTACCTGATTAGTAAGCATGGTGACGACATCAATATTATAAACTCCTGCAGCTTTTGTCGGCTTTGTCCTCATGACTTGCCACTGATAATTATTCAGTGACATCTCTTCTATAAACTCATAAGCTGCTTCGGGTGTTTTATTGTTGATTATTCCTCCTGCGGCTGCGTCGATCATTTGCCTTGTTGAATGGTTCAAATCGTTGTGAAAGGTTTGAACCTGTAACCACAGGGGTAATCTATGATGAGGGCATATTCTCAAAAGATCCTTGTATCTCTCCTAGGCATCGTAAAGTGTTTCTAAATCCATCTATACAAAAGAAGAGATATCATTTCGTAATTTAGCTGTTTTAGCTGGAGAAAAATATTTTAGTAAAAATTTCTCAGTCATCTGTTCCCATGTAGTGATTGATCCTTGTGGTAGAGAATTCAACCATTGTTTAGCTTTATTCCTTAGAGAAAAAGGAAATAATCAGAGACGAATGGCGTCATCAGAAACACCATTTATTTTGAACGTATCACACAATTCCAAAAAGTTGTTTAAATGTTAGTTGGGATCTTCATCCTGTAAACCATCAAACTGCACAAATTGCTGAATCATCCGAATAGTGTTAGGCTTTAATTCAAAATTATTAGCAGCAATAGCAGGTCTAATAATGCTAGTTTGAGTACCAGCCAAACTAGGTTTAGCATAATCATACATAGTGTGAGGCACTTCATCTAGTTCTGTGGGTAATGCTGGAGGTGGTTGAATGTTTTGATTTGCTTCCATTTCTTCCGTAGGTTCAGGTTCTTGTTCTTGGTCTTATTCTGGATAATATAGGCTTCGTCTGATCTCTCTGCGAGTTCTGCGAACTGTCGCTTCTAAATCTTCGTCAAAAAGTAGTGGTCCTCCTAGGTTTCTTCTAGTCATAAACTAGAGATACCTAGAAGGGAAAAAGCAAAGAAAATAAAATAAAATAAAATAAAATAAAAATAAAAATAAAAAGCTGAAAATAAATAAAAATAGTAATAGCTAAAGTAATAGAAATCAAGTTTTCGTAATATTTTAGTTCCCCGGCAACGGTGCCAAAAACTTGATATCGCGTGATATGTAGTAATAAAATTTATAAAATCTGATCACACAAAAAACTAACTAATATCACGATTTTAAGGCAAGCGCACCTATCGAACAGTAGTATAGTTTAGCGGCAAGACCGAGTTATCGTACCCAAGGGAACCAAAAGTACTAGTACTTACTTCCTTTCTATTATCTAACCTAAAAGTAAAAGAGGTTTGTATGAAACTAATTCTAAAACTAAACTAAGAATGCACAGAAAATAAATTTGGAAAAAACTCTCGAGAAAAGCTAATTGATATGGGCAATACTCAAGGGAGAATCCACCTAGACTTCACTTGTTATTAACTTCTTGAACTAGACGATTTCTTCACTTGACTTGATTCGTAGAGATCCTTAACTTATGTTAATACCTTCGTCGAGGATAAGAACAACTAATCCTTGGTTGATTAACTGAAATCTCTTTCTAGTTAAAACCCTTAGTCTTGCATTAACTCGATCTATGGATCCCCCTATTAGGTTTGACCCTAATCCAGCAGATTTATGTCGCCCTATGTCTAGGGTTGCATGCAACTCCGTATAATTATGCTAGATCTACTCTTAAAACAGGGACTTTTGCTCCTCTGCCTAAGCACATTAGTTTCTTGAATTAATACCTAGAATTATTAAACCAAGAATTAAGAACACATAATTAAGAACAATTCAAGTATTTATCATATAATTCAAGAATGAATAATAACAGGGTTTGTCTTAGGTTTCATCCCCCTCAAGTATTTGAGGGGTTTAGTTCATAATTAATAAAGAAAACATCTTAGAAGAAATAAGATAACAAAATATACAGAACCCAAAAAACCTTGAAGGAATTTAGGGAGATCCTTTGTCTTGATGTGGAATTTCGGCTTCTGGGATGAATCGATCGGCTTCCCTTAGAGTAATCCCTTGCTTCCATTCCTTGTGTTGGCAGAAATAAGGCGCTCCTTTTGGGAGAACAGAGTACTCCCTTAGCTGGAAATAAGCACACCCTTGAAGTTGCCTCATAGGGTCTTTATATAGAGTTTAGAATGGCTTTCTTAGCCCCTAAGTATCCTTTTTCGAGTGAAATTGAACTTCCTCACGACAGGGACACGCCTGTGTACCATGCCCGTGTGGATCGATAAGAGACCGTGTGTGGGCCTGTCGAGGGTGGCACGGCCGTGTGGCCTGGCCGTGCTTGTCGGGGCTGGGTCGTATTGGACCTTATGTGGCACGGCCGTGTGCCACGACCGTGTGGTGAACCCTTGGGCCGTGTCGTTTTCTCACTTTGGCCTATTTTCTTCGTTTTCGGCCCGTTTTTTGTTCTTTTCTCTTCCTTATGCTCTCCTGAGTATAAAACATGAAATAAAAGGATTAAGAGCACCAATTCTCACAAATTTAATGATAATTCATCCAGAAATTAGGCTAAACATGAGGTAAAAATATGTATAATTTATTATTTATCAACAACAGAATAATTTGGACAGTGGCAGATGTCAGGTATGTACCTGACTTTAAAAAAATCTCATCTCATTGGGAATTTTGGACTCTAATGTTTGTAGAATAGTTATTTAGTCAAAAGGCTTAAAAGTTTCTCGTGGAGTTCTCGTTGTAATGAGAGGGCAAAAGAAAGGTAACCTATATGTTCTGCAAAGGTCAATAGTTACTGGTGCAGCTGCAATTATCGAATAAAAGCCAAAATTGTTGAGACAAGAATCAACCCGACCTCGTGATGATGCGACGTGATTCTTTCTCTACATATTCCAATTCGACTAGACTCTAGCACATGTGACTCGGCCATATAAGTGAGAAGGTATGACAACATTGTGTAAACAAGGTCTATTTTAAGACACTAGAATTGGTAAGTTAGGTTTCTACAAACACTGCACTTATGAGAAACAGACGCGAGTAATTTTCAATTCAGTAGTGCATAGAACAAAAGGGACTCTTGACTACGTCCTTTCTGATTTATGGGGTTCGACTCTTTACATATCAAAAGGAGGTAATAAAGATTTCCTAACTTTTATTAATGATCATTCCAGAAAATTTTAGGTTTATTTTCTAAAATATAAAGACAGTTTTCGAAATCTTTAAGAAGTCAAAAAACGCTATTAGAAAAACAAACTAGGAAGCCAGTGAAGCGGTTGAGAATGGACAATGAACTTAAGTTCTGTTCATCTGAGTTTAATGACTATTGCAAACGGGAAGCGAGAAAGAGACATCACACCGTTGTAGGTACTTTACAATAGAATGGAGTTGTAGAAAATTGAATAGAACCTTGTGGGAAAAGGCCTAGTGCATGCTTTCAAATACAGGTCTAAGGAAGTAGTTTTGGGCTGAAGTTGTAAATTTGGCAAGCTGTTTGGTAAATCAATCTCCACATCGAGCATTGAACGATAATGTTCTAGAGGAGATATGGTCAAGTAATCCTCCCAATTATTCTAATCTTAGAATTTTTTATTGTCCTGCTTATGCCAAAGTTAGCTAGGGAAAGCTCGATCCAATGGTCGTAATGTACATTTATCTCAGTTACTCTGTCGATACAAAAGGTTTCAAACTGTAATGTCTAGAAACCAACAAAACTATTGTTAGCAGAGATGTTAAGTGAGAGGAATCAACCATGATTTGTTCAGAAAATGGGTCACTTATTTTTGAAGTGTCACATCCCAAAACTTGGCCTAGTAGTTTCAGGTTAGTAGAATCGGGTCATTAAATTGAGAATTGAGTTAGGTATCAAAAATTAGGGTCATGGGTAATTAAATAATTAAAGTGGCATATTCGAGTTTTTATTTTATTAACTACCTTAAAACAAAATTTAATTTTAAGGTCTAATTTTTAAAAAAATAGATTTTAATTGATTTAGGACCTGTTTGAAAAAGAAAAGAATTAGGAGTGACCTAAATGGTAAATTGCCCAATTTTTGAAATTAATCTTCTACATGGAGTATACCATCCATTCTTATCAAAAACAACAAAGCATTCAAAAGTTTTCCAAAACCTAAAATTAGAGAGTTCTTTCAAAATCAATTCATTTTTTTGTATTTATTAACCTTCTAAACACCAAAACAACCCTCAATTTCAAACGACAAATGTGTTTTCTTCCCTAAATTTTTCATTGGTTTTCTTGAATTCAAATCTTAAATTAGAGTTGTAGATCATCGTTTTCATCAAAATAAGGCAATATTCTAACTTTTTAATATTAAATGAAGAGTGTTGTTAATTCAAATTGAGTTTTAAACGATTATATGTAGATTTGATGTTTTTCAAGAAAGTTTGGATTCAAAAATGGAAAATTTTGTAATCTTGTAAACTTGTGTTTCCAAAGTGATTTTTGATTCATTCTAACTGAATTAGAAGGTATTTCACTTCAATTTGATAGTTCATAACCGAATTTCTAAGAATTAAATGTTTTCCCCCTTTTTTGTGTTCTTGAAAGCTTCAACTTTTTGGAAAATTTAGGACCATGGATTTAGGTGAAACTACTAGTTTAAATATGAAATTAAATGATATTTAGGATGTTTGAAATTGAAACTGAGGACTAGAAACGAGATTAGGATGTCGAAACTTCAATTTCGAAAAAATTAACTAGTTTTTTTTATAGTGAGAAAAGATAGGCATGAATTGTATTTTCTTTAATGTTATGTTGTGTTCAAGGATGTTTTTGATGAGTTTGGAATGTGTTTTTTTTTTTTATGTGTGAAAAGTTCTAGATCAATTGGGAGCCAATACGAGCAAGTCTAAAGGCAAGGAAAAACTTGTTTGAGCTTTCAACTTGTAAGTAGAAGCGTGATTGGTGAGTGTCTAAAGTCACTACTAGTATGCGTGATTCATACCGTTAATCAAGAGCTTAGGAATATCCTAAACCCTTAGCCTAAGTTTCAAGTGTAAGCCTTTCTTATACTATTAGTTTGCTGTGAAATTACATTTAATGAATGTTGAGTTGTGGATTGAGATGTTGTTATAACAGGTAATGTCTGTGAATACTTGTATGTGATAAACTAATTTTAATGGACACATATATGGTCAAATATGTGATGGATCAATAAACATAGTTGTGGTACTTAAAGTGCAAATAAATGTGAATCTGGTAAGCATGCATTGCGTACAAATTTGATTTACGAATTGATGATTATAAACAGAGGTTATGTATATTAAAACAATAATTGAATGCGTATATTTGTGGATATTTTAATCTTGTGATCTCTTGAAACCATTGGATATAGTTGGCGTGCCATAGGATTGTGAGTACTTACCTTTTTGTCTTGTGATTTTGGCATTGAGGCCCCGTGACAGATTGGAGGGATAAGGGAATGTCGAGCTAAGCTCCATTTATAGGGATATGTTGGTGTGTTAGAGTGTGTTTAGCTTTATACTACACTTACAAGATATGTTAAACTTTTTGAGTCATTGGTGTGATGGAGAGTTGTGTATCCAATGTGTGGTGGTAGAGCCTACTTTTATCTTTCATGTTTCCAAGTTGTCAAATTATCATAAGTTGGTTAATATATGAAAATGTTGTATGTAAACGCGTGTGAATATATAAGCTAGACTTTTGAGTCATTAAAGCATGAATACATTGTTTTGTCTTGATGAATTATCATTAAATGAATTATATATATGAGTGGAGTGTAATTGCGTGTGAGAGTATATGCTAGTTTTATGATTTAATCAAGCCAGAATATGTTATTTTGACTTGATAAAAATATGGTTATGAGTGAGCTGGAGTATGCTCTTGCTTAACACGTGACGTTGTGTATGCTTAACGGTAGTTCCGAATATTCACTAAGCTTAGTTATGCTCGCACTCCTCACTAAATCTTTATAGAAAAGTAGTGTTTTCGGTGTGAGTGGTGTGGCCAAGGAAGTGATCCTAGCAAGGAAATAAGTTTAAGTATGTGGTGTTATAAATTTTGGGTATTTTTGAATAAAGCCAATATGGGTTTAAAATTTTGTTTGATTATTATTATTTGTTTATTATGGTTTTGGACTCTGGAGTTTTGATATTGTTTGGAACTATAATTATGAATGTTTGATAATTGGTAGTGTGTCTAATGATGCATGTTGAAAGGAATAATTGTTGAGCATGATTATATCCTCTGTTTTACTGTGTTTTGGTTGATTTGTACAAAGGTATCGATACTCGAGGCTTAAATATTGATACCTCAATGTTAAAATATATGTGTAGGAAAACAGTAGCTTAATTTGGTATCGATACCCTATCATGAGTATTGATTCTTGGGGTAAAAATATTAATACCTGCTCATTCGATATTGGTACCTACGTGGTTTTTTGAGATTTATTAAAAGTGAACCTTAATTATGGTTAAAACTAGTTCTATTATCGTTTAAATGTTTAAATTAGCCGTGAACTTTTCTTTAAATGTTAATTTTAGTAGCCATTATTCTTATTCGAAACTAGATATGCATGTTATTAAGTTCTGTTGGTTGATGTAAGATCCTGTAACTCGGGTCTATCGACTGAATCGGGTGAGGGGTGTTACATAAAGACATAACAAACGAAAGTATCTCAAGCAAGGTGGTGTAAAAAACTGAAACAGTAAGTAACGTCACGACAAGAGGAAGCACAACGTCGCAGCATTATGAAGAATAAGGTTCTCAGTCACGACGAGAAAGCAAGCGGCGTCATGACAAAATCGAGATTCTTGCAAAGTTAAAGTTGTTTCAGATTAGTTTGGGACTTCATTTGACCCTTAGGTACCCTCACCAACTGAATTAACTAACTATAAGTTGGCTCGTGATAGGAAAATGTGAGAAATTTAACCACCACAGAAGTATTGTGAAGGAAACCTAGTGGCATACGCTCCAAGTGTTTCAGGGAGCATTGAATCAACTGACCCTTTATGTTATTCCAAGGCAGTTCAGGTCGTCAATTTTAGTAAATGACTTATTTTTATGGAAGAAGATATAGTATCACTTTAGAAGAATGAGACCTAGAAGCTAGTTAAACCACCCATAAGTAAGAAAATAGTTGATTGCAAATGAGTGTTTAATAAAAAAGAAGGTTCAGGTTCAAACAACACTAGGTACAAGGCAAGATTAGTTGTAAAGGGCTAAAGCCAAGTGGAGGGAGTTAATTTCATGATGTTTTCTCTCCTGTTATAAAACATACATCCATTTGGGCACTTTTAGCTCTTGTTGCATCAAACAATCTTAAGTTAGATTAGTTAGATGTCAAAACTGCTTTTTTTGTGATCTTGAGGAGGACGTATACATGCAATAACCAGAAGACTTCAAAACTGAAGGTAAGAAATATCATGTTTGCCTTCTTCGAAAATCATTATTGGTCTAAAACTGGCTCCTCGACAATGGTATAAAAAGTCCGACTCCTTCACGTTAAGTATTGGTTTTTCACAAAGTAGGTATGACATTTGTGTATATTTACAATGTTAAGTATTGGTTTTTCACGAAGTAAGTATGACAGTTGTGTATATTTACAATGTCTTGATGATGATTCATTCATATATTTGTTGCTTAATGTTAATGATATGTTGATTGTAACTAAGGATCCATCCAAATGCTTAATTCTAAATTTGAGATGAAGGATTTAGATGCAACAAAGAAAAATTTGGGGATAAAAATATCAAGGGATTGACGTTTTGAAAAATTGTTTTTATCGCGACCAAGGTACATCAAGAAGATCATTGAGTGATTTGAAATGCAAGATTCAAAATTGGTAAATACTTTCTTAGCTGCACATTTTAAACTTGCAATTTCAGATTCTCCCCAAAACAAAGAAAAAGAGAGGTACATGTCAAAAGTAATTTACTCAAGTGCAGCTGGAAGTTCGATGAATGCAATAGTATGCACTCATCCCAATATTTCACATGTTGTTAGTGTTGTTAGTAGATACATGGCCAAACTGGGTAAGTTACACTGACATACAGTTAAATGGATATTCAAATATTTACGAGGTACTTCTATCATGTGCTCAGAGTTCCGACAAAGCCAAAAAGGGTTAGTTAGATATGTTGATTTGGATTATACAGAAGGCTTAGATCGAAGGAGGTCTCTCACAGGTTATCTATTTGCTTTCAGAAATTGTGCCATTAGTTGGAATGCTACACTTCAAGCTATAGTGGCCTTATCGACTATTGAAGTAGAATACATGGTAATCACTGAAGCTATAAAGAAAGCAATTTGGTTAAGTGGTTAATGAAAAAAGGGGCAATTATCACATATTGTGATAGTCAAAGTGCCATACATCTCACAAAAGATTGAATGCACCATGAAAGGACAAAGCACATAGACATTCGTTATCACTTTATTCGAGAGGTAATTATTCAAAAGGATGTTCATATCCGTAAAATCGGCACAGAACACAATCCAACCGACATGTTGACAAAAAGACTTTCAATTTCAAAGTTCGATCATTGAGTGGATTTGATAAGTATCCGATGAAGATCAGATTAGGCCCATAATAGGGCTTACGAGTCAAGATGAAGATTTGTGGAAGTATGCCTGGGATTTCAACCAAAACAATGTGTGACGTCACAACAAGAAGAAGCTCTTCGTAAATATAAAAAATAAAACATAAATAGAAGTTTATTTAAGTTTTAGTTAAAATATTTATTATACAAAACATGAAAAACAGTTAGCCTAGATCTATTTATTATCTATAATCGATCATAACATATTTTAACTAGTTACAAAATCAAATCAATCATGATAATCAATTCAATCAAATCAACTTAACTAAAAAAATCAGTTAAATCAATTAAGGGTGTTTTTACTATTGCGTTCTAAAAATACTTTTCAATCCAAAAGGTAATTATAACTTTTCACGTCAAAATTGCTTTTTAAACTAGCTTCCACATTTAACCAAAAAAGGTTAACATATATTTTTCTTCCTAAATTTGTTTGTTTATAATCAATTGGACCTAAGTGGTACCTAAATTTGTATTCTATCACACAGCTTGGTACATCTACACTAACGTTGTTCGTTTATGTTGACGAGGCACTGATAGTCAATTTGAAGGTAACACATGGCAGTCTTTTAGTATGTTACATGGAAAATATAAATAAAAATAAAAAAATTTAAAAAATATATATAATTTTTTTAGCACCTAGAATGAACCTAGACAAATTTTTGCCCAGAACATCTGAATCTAGATAATCATTTGTCTAGATTCATTTCAAATGTGTTTTTACTAATTTTATATATTTTTATTTTTTTTAATCAAATATTAGCTTTGTAGGTTATTATTATTTTGAAAAATATATAAAATATAAATTTATAAAAATATATACAATTAAAAATTAATAAAAAGTCTATAACTATATATAGATTTATAATATATACTTTTATTAAAAAATAAAAATATATAAAAAACTAAAACTTTATGAATATATAAATTTCCTAAAAAGCACGTCTAGAATGAATTTGGACAAATGATTATTTGAATACATTTGAATCAAGACAACCATTTGTCCAATTTCATTCTTGATGTGAAAACCTTTTTTTAATACTTTTTTATTATGTTATATATTAAATTAATATATTTTTAATTTTAAAATAATAATATAATAGTATGATATTTTATAAAAAATTAAAATATATAAAATTGCTAAAAGAAAATCTAGAGTGAATCTAGACAAATGGTGACAAAAATTTATCCGAATGAGCATACTAAAAAGTTGTCACCTGTCAACGTTGGATTGGTTATTAGTGCCACGCCAGCACAAACTAACAACATTAGTAGAGAGGTACCAAACTATGTGACAAAATAAAAGTTAGGTACCATCTAGGTCCAAAAAAATGAGGTACCAACTAGGTACAAATGGACAAGTTTCGGGGGAGGGGGAATATATTAACCCAACCAAAATACTGAAAATTCTAGTTTTTGACTTTTCAAAAACCATTTTGAGTGTCAAATTGTAAATTTGTTCCTCATTAACTATAAATTCTAAATATGGTTTATATTTTCAAATTGAATGTTTGTTTATATCAAAATAATAATAACATGGCATAATAATAATAATAATAATAATAATAATAATAATAATAATAATAATAATAATGGCTAAATATAAAGTTGGTACACAAACTTGTCCACTTCTCCCAAATTGGTACTTATGGTTTTTTTGCCCAAATAAATGTTCGAACATTTTTCCGTCAACTATTTTGGTACTCAAGCATAATGTTGTTACTTTTTTGCAAATGTGGAATCGTTGGCCACTCGTGCAATGCCACATGTCATCTTTTTTGTACCTCTTTTTTTTTTTCATTTTCCCTCATTTTCTTCCTTTTTCTTTTCTTCTTATTCTTTTTACTACCTTGGCCACCACATTGTTTTCTTCATCTTTCTTCTTCACTGTCTTCTTCATCTCCCATTTCTAAGCTTCATGGTTTTTGAATTTTTTTTAAAGGTAAAATTGGTCAAAAAGCATTTTGGGAAGCATGCAATAGTTAATAAATAAACACAAAAACAAAACTAAAAAGGTTCAAGAAGGTTAAAGTTTTACCAGCATTTGGTGCATGCCAGTTAACTTCAACAAATTTTAGCCTCCCATTTTCAGAAACCCCAATTCTCCCACAATCCCATTGTTGTTCTTAGAATCATCTTAATCTTGTAAAGTATTAAAACAAGTTTCTAAACACGACACCCTCTTATCCAACTCCTTGAATCTCTTCCTTAGTATTTCCAACCCAGTTTAAGGTTTAGCTTTCTCATTTTTAAGCTTGCAATTCTTGCTTCTCAAATTGATAATTTCGTGTTCTTTCTCATACATACTCTTCACTTCCTCCGACAATCTATTACACCTTTCTTCAATAAACTTTCCTCTTCCCCTCAAAATTATTCAATTTATGTGCAAGTATACACAATAATTAACAAGTAACGAAGTAGTGAGTAAGAGTTATTGTCTCCACAGGGAATATTTATGAAAATCAAGTATTGCAAAATTAATACTTAACAAATTGGTCGGTGGTGGAAATAAATTAAATGTGATGAATTTTATAAATTATACTAAAACTATCCTAAGTATAAACATAGAAGAAATAAGTATGCAAGTTTTTAAGAGTAACCATAATAGTATGCATGTGTTAGAATAATTTCCTTCCTAACTTAGAATTATTTAAACAATGCTAAGAGATGCTACAGAGAATTTGTGACATATTGATAATTTACTAACCTTGATTTTACGAATACTCGCTTCTTACTAAGACCTAAGTTTGACCTTTTAGTCTGCATATTTCTATGTCCATTTTAACTTTAAGATTACCTTCCCATGCATCGTCTAAGAAATCACACTTATTAAAATATTAAGCTTTTCTAGCATATGTCTATATCAATTAACTTAGTGTTTTAATAAGCATGAATAAGATTATGTGAGGTAAAAGTAATATTTCTATACTGATATAGTTTAATCACATAAATCCGAGGATTATGCAAGGTAATAAAGTTCTTTCGATATTATTACTAATTTGACCTAATTTCATCTTAAAAATATCAACATGCATCAGTTAGATATTGTGTCAATTAATTACAATCTGGTTCTAATTTAATAATTAATTCAATTGCATCCTACATTTATAATGCACGAATAATTTGTTCATGATTTTATCTAAGAGAATAAATAGATCAAATGCACAGAAAACCTTTTAACAAAATTAAATGATCTAAGCTACATAATTTAAGTCATTCTAAGACCAACAAAATTAAGCAACCTTGATTATATTAAAAGCAAAAAACTTAGGTTCAATCATGTTTCTTGAATTGAACAAAGTAAAAGATTGAAGGGATAAGAAATGCTAAGTCGTTTTCGGTGGCTCTCTGAGGCACAACTCACTTTTCTCCTCTTTCATTCTTTGCTTCTTACCATGACAACCAAGCTAAAAAAATCCTAACATGGCCGAATGAGGCTGCTCTCAAGCCTTGCAAACTCTCTTGAAGAAAATGGAAAATGGAAAGTGAAAAGAGAGAAAAGATGGTGAGTGAGGGATGAATGAAATGGGTGAATGGCTAGGGGTATTTATACTTGTGAGGAGCCCCTTGAGTTTACTAAAAATAGAATGCCAATCCCCCTTTTTCTCTCATGCATGGCCAACCCCTTGAGTTGAGGAAGGAAGGTGGATGACTTTGCTATATTTAGCTAGTTAAAGCTTGATTCATGGAAAGGAGTTGAACGATCACATGGGGAACTTGTTGTGGCTGATTTGTGATTTATTAACAAGTCTTGGGTGCCTAATTTAATTATTTTATGGATGTTTGGGCTTCCATAGCTGAATTGGGATATTGTCCTCCCTAAGTGTACGGTTTGTGTTTCAAATTAAGCGGCAGGCTTATCCACTTCAGTGATCCAATTATGAGCTAGGTCAATTTGAATTTAGAATTACAATAAATAATTTTAGGGCATCTCATGCTGATAACCCATCAACCCACGTCTACATGGCCTTTACTGCTGGAAATTCTACAACATTGAACATCGAATAGGTGAGCTTTAAGATTAACTTTTCTCTTATTGCACCAAATTGCGTCAAATTGGCAAAAATATTTCAAATTGGCATGTAAATAAGTAAGATTACAAATTTATCTTTAATTTTCTTCTACTCTACAAATTTTTAGTAAAAATAAAAAAATTGCAATTAAAATATCAGAATTTGCATGAATTATAAGTCAAAATGTACAATAAATGTCTATATAATTTTGAGTTATCACACCCTTAAACTTAATCGGAATGTGTTATCACACCCCTAAACTTAATTCATTACTCGTCCCGGGTAATGAATATGCTAACTTACATTACAACTTTGAGTTATCACACCCCTAAGCTTAATTCATTACTCGTCCCGGGTAATGAAATATGCTAACTTACATTACAACTTTGAGTTATCAAACCCCTAAACTTAATTCATTACTCGTCCCGGGTAATGAAATATGCTAACTTACATTACAACTCAAGGAGTCACTTTTGCAAAAATCCCTTCAAACAAAATAAACCCTTCTCATAGTCATGTGTTTACAAAACTAAGCTAAAAAAAATTGATATGCTAACAAAAATATGTACTAAATACCTTCCCTTAACAAATGCGTGCTAAATTTTTCCCAATCAAATTCTATTTCCCTCGATTAAGCTAGGTAGTAATCCTAAAGTTTAACTATGCCTTCATATATTGAACTTAGTAATTCCTCTCCACTAATGTAGTCACCACAGAAGTCTAAATAAATAGGTTTCTATTATGATTGTAACATGGCTAAGATTTGGTTAAAACCTTACTCTCAATAAGTCAAAGTAGGAAAAAGATACATAATTTTTAGGCTAAAACCTTAGCCTCAACTTACCTCGGACCTTCCAAATACAATTATCCCCAAGAACACCAATTCTTTTGAGTTTGAGTACATATGCTCACTATACATCTTTTTCAACAATTGGATTTTCTTAAGCAATCAGTGTTACTCTCTTAAACGTACAACTCAACATTTTGAGCATTCTTGTACTTCTCTCTAACTCCCTAAAACTTAATCACAAAAATATTCTAGATGTATTGAGTCTAAGATTTGGGACAAGAAGAGAAAATTTTAAAGGAAAGATGGCTAATTAATGTAAGGTTTAGAAGAAAATCAAGCCATATTGCTCAAAGTAGGGTTTAAACGGAGAATTATTACTAGGGTTGGTTTTAAAGGCTCAAACGATCCAACAAAAATTTGCCTAAATCATTTTCAAATTACCATGCCTGCTAGGATTTCACCTCAAGGAAATTACTAAATTAATTCTAAAGACTTAAACCTTCATGCATGCTTAATTTTTATAAGGAATTAAAAATTTTCATGGCAATCCTTATACACAATTACTAAGTTTAGCACTTCTATTATAATTAAGCTAGCATAAAAATAATTGAACTAATAGAATTTTATTGATACTAAAGCTAACATAATTAAGTAAAAATTAAATTTTTGAGCAATATTTTACTTAAACAAACTTGATAAAAAAATTAATTTTCGTAAAAAAATCCACAAAAAATTTATTTTCAATCCCCACCAAAGAGAAACAATGTTCTTATTGTTTAAAACATAAATTACAAAGGACAAAAATAAAGAAGTGAATGGGAACTGTGTTGTAACAGCCCATTTTTTAATGGTGTTGGAAACAGTAGTTTTGGGACCACAAATCCGTCGAGTGTTTCCATAAATATTATTATTTAACATTTACGAGTCTAATATAATATTATATTGAATTTTGATTTGATAACTTTTTGTGACTGAATTGATTTTAAGTACAAGTGGTTTTAGAAAATGAAGTATTGAGACTTCGTTTCTATAAATCAAGTTCGTAAATATTTTTATTAAATATTTATGGAGTGATTATATAGGTATATTGAAATTTGGTTTAGAAATTTTGAAGTTTGAATAGTAAGTTAAGGAAAAAGGACTAAATCGTAAAGGTTGTAAAAGTTAATTGCTATAGGTTTATTTGTATTAAATGGTTATAAAAGTATGAGATGAAGGTTTTAAAGTGCAAATAGACCTTTATTGTTATGATCGCCAATTAGTGGGTGGAAAAATAAGAAATATTATGTGTTAAAGTTTTAAGTAAAATATTATATGTTGAAATATTAATAAATGAATAAAAAATTTATTATCATCACCTTCTTCATTTTCATGGTTTTGAACCGAAAACCATTTTTGAAGAACATAAAAGCTTCGAACAAGTTTTGTAGGTGTGCATGTAACACCCCAAACCCGGCCTAGACGTTATGATCGAATTTGACGACATCACATTAAAGTGTTTGTCGTAAAGTATGAATCAATGGAAACCTTTTTTGTCATTCTAGGACGTGTCATTCTTTTTCTAAAACGTGAGTCATTACCAAAAAGTTATTCACATTTAAACGTTATTAGTTTTCAAAACGTCCGTTATTGCTGAAGCTTTTAAATAGGTTGCGTATTAGTGATATTTTTGCTAAAACATTTATCTTTTGAAAACACGTGTCATTGTTAGTGGGTAGCCCCTAACACTTACTAAGAAGGATTCAATGTGGGTAATCATGGATTGATTGACCAAGTCCGCCCATTTCATACCGATTCATGTTGACTATTCACTACAAAAGCTGACTAAGCTGTACGTGTTTGAAATAGTGAGATTGCACGGGGTACCGGTTTCAATAATATCTGATAGAGATTCTCACTTCACGTATCAGTTTTGGGGGAAACTACATAAGGCTTTGGGTACAAGGTTGGACTTCAGTATTGCGTTTCATCCTCAGATAAATGGTCAATCTGAGAGAGTGATTCAGATACTGGAAGATATGTTAAGGGGTTCTGTAATAGACTTCTGAGGCAGTTGGGAGGACTATTTTCCAATTGCGGAGTTCGTTTACAACAACACTTATCAGTTTAGCATACAGATGGCACCGTACGAGGCACTATATGGTCATACGTGTTGCACTCCTTTGTGTTGGACTGAGTTAGGCGAACGTCATGTTTTGGGTCCTGAACTGGTTTTTGATACCAAGGATAAGGTCAGGTTGATTCGAGATCGACTGAAAGAGGCATTTAATAGGCAAAAGTCGTATGCAGATTTGAAGCACCGAGAGATAGAGTATTCTGTGGGTGACTTCGTGTTTCTCAAGGCCTCACCATAGAAGAAGATATTAAGATTTGGTCGTAAGAACAAGTTGAGCCCTAGATTCATTAGGCCTTATCGCATATTGAGATAAGTGGACCAGTTGCCTACTAGTTAGAGCTACATCTAGAACTAGAGCGGATTCACGACGTGTCCCACGTCTCTATGTTGAGGTGCTACCGCTCTGATCCCACCCATATTGTTCCAGTTAAAGAGACCGAGGTTAGGCCAGATCTGACTTTTGAGGAGGAGTTAGTCCAGATATTGTATCGCGATGTTAAAGTTCTGAGAAGAAAGTCCATCCCACTGGTTAAAGTTATTTGGCGTAATCATAGTTCTGATGAGGCCACGTGGGAGCTTGAGTATCCAATGCGACAGCAATATCCTCATCTGTTTTGATCAGGTAAAATTTTGAGGCCTGAATTTTCTTTAAGAGGGTAGAGTTGTAACGCCCTAAAATCTGTTATAATTATTTTCATATGTTGTCGTTACACAAATGCATGTCTGCTTCAGTGGTTAAGTGTTCTAGGAAGTGTCTAAGAGGTCTGTAGTTCAAGCCTTGGCTTAGGTAATTTTTGCTTTTTATTGAATAAACCCCTATGTTTAGTCAGTAGGTTTATAAATAAATATTGATAAAGATATGTCAGAATGGGCCTACAGGTCTAGTGGTTAGGTAGAGTGTTGATGTTGCAAGGGGTTAGGAGTTCGAGTCTCTGCGCAAGCGAAGGATTTATTTTTACTCGTGGCCGTGTAGGTGGTTGTGTGTTAGTGAAATTCTAATACTAGTGGAGAGTTGCAGTGGTTGAGGAGTGTGGGGGTTGTTGTGGCCGAATTTGTGGAGGATAAGGTAGGGAATTTCAGTTGTTAAGGGATTGTATTAGTGGGAGGTTGGAGATTTCTGAGGAGAGATTTTAGGCGTAGGGTGAGAGTCATGCTAAATGAGGTTCTCTTTTTCGCAAGTTGCCAACAGCAAACCTTTCCCCTCTTAGCCGAATTTATGTCTAGTGTTTCCTTTCGTATTTTCTTTTGCTTTCTACCGCAAATACAGTTTTATTTTGTTTCTCTACTCTTGAGTCTATCATTCCTCTTCTTTTTCCTTCTTTTTGTTACTGAATTTTGCTAGGGGCATGTTTCGGCTAAGTAATTGTTCTTTTTGATTTTGGCACTTTTTCACAACAAACACTCTTCCTCCGTCATTGCCGATTCCTTGTTTGGGTTCTTCTACTTTTACTGTGTTGTGGACAAGCGTTCCCCACATTGTTTCTCTTGGCCGAATCTCTCCTTTTCTTCATTGCTCTCTTTTATTTCTTTATTACTGATTTTATTCTTCTTTTTCCTCTTGGGGCCGACTGTGTTTCTTTCTCTGTTTGCTGGTAAGCGTTCTAGACTTACTGGTTTATTTTGCACTTTGTAGTGGGTTTCTCCGCCAATTATGGGTAAAGGGTAAATATTATAGAGTTAGCTTTTTACTGGATGGATCAAATGCTTACTTATTTTCCCTTGGTGTCTAGGATCTATTTGACATGAGGAAGGCCATTTATTGGCGTTCAGTAGGCAAAACCTCCCTCATTACTTGATCAAAGGTATGTTGCTATGAGTTTAGCATTTTGGGTAACTTATGCGTTATCAATTGATTAAGCTTATAAATGATTAATTGGGGACTGTTCGAACAAGTGTAAGTTTCAAAGGTGTGGCAATTTCCTTAGCAAATTAGGAATTAGGTGTGTAACGTAATCTTGACTATGCAAAACAACAAAAGCCAGAATAAGAAAACGTCGATACCACATGGGCATGCGCTCGCTAGCGTGGTAGTCCGTGTGACAAAACATGGGCATGTGATCGATGAGGCCAGCCATGTGCGATATCATGGGCTGGGTCGAATTAGGCCAAATTAGGTGGTGTTGGCCCCACAGGCATGTGGGCCCCACACGGGGAAACCACACAGACGTGTGAGAATGTTGGGCCAGGCTATGTGATCCACACGGCCAAAGCCATTTTGGGCTATGTGGGCCACAAGGGCGTGTGGGCCTATATCGGCCCGTAATAGGGCCATGAGCCCATTTTTACTATTTGATGGCTAAGATTGTACATGTAACAGCCCTATTCCGACCCTAGTCGGGAAGTGGTTTCGAAATCACTAAACCGAGTCAAAAATAATAATAATAATAATATGTATAAGTGCCATATCTTGTGCTTAAAATACTTGAATTAGCATGTGTGATAAATTAATTTGATAACTTGATTTTCCTTTGTATGCCTATTTTATTAAATTGGACTTGATTGTGAAAATTAGAAAATAAGGTAGTCAAATACTATAGTGGCCGAATGGTGAAATTTAAATTGTATGGCATTTGCATGGTTATTAAACCATTTCTATGTTGTGCACGGTAATGAGTGATAAGTGAAGCCATTATATGTATTTTTATATTATAAAAATATAAAGTTATAATTATGTTGCATAATAAAATATATTATTATAAGTGAGTGGGAGATAAAAACAAAGTTGCTATGTTATTTTCTCTCACTCTTTAGCCGAATCACTTAAGAAACAAATAAGGAAGAAAAGAAAATTTAGAAGCAAGGACATTCGGCTAGCTTGTGTGCAAAATTGAGGTAAGAATTGAAGTTTATTTCTTTGAATTTTTATGAAATTGAGATGCATGTTAAGTAGTGGTCAAAGCCCATGTAAAATTTCTAGAATTTGTGTTCACTCATGCTTTCGGTTATGAAATAAAAGTATGGATTGGTTGTGGATTTCATACTCTAATTAGTGATTGGTAAATGAGAATTGAATTATGTGTTCAATGTGGAATTTAATTGCCGAATAATGAAGTATTTGGCCATTAGATAATTGGAGTCTTAAGGGTAAAGGTGTATTCGGTTATTGTGGACTAATGAGAAATTTTGTTTAAGATGGGAAATGAATGTTTAATTTAAAAAGGTGATATACGGGTATGGTTATTAAATAATAAAATTTATTTTAAGTGATGTAGCTAAGGTTTGAGTGTTAAGCAAATTATTTGGATGGCCGAATGAATTAATCCCAATACAAGATTTAGCTAAAGTGATCAAAAATAGGAATGGACTTAAGAAGGTCTAATGAGCTTTGTGATATCGAAATTCAAGAGAATGTGGAATTGTAAGTCAAATATATGAAAGTTATGTTTTGAATGGTCTAAATTGTTAAAGGAGCATTCGGTTTTGGTCTATTGTAATGTGCTTTGTGCAAAAGTATGGGTAGTTAGTTATATTGAAATGAATAGAGATGTATATGCCGAATGTATGTATGTTTAAGTAAAAGAAATTTCTGTATACATGTATTCTATTAAAGAATTATTTTATTATTGGCAATGAGTTGATCAAGGGATTAAACTATTTATGTTATTGAATTAAGCTCAAGAACAAAAAGGAGGAGAGTTGGATAAAGGGAAGACCAAGGTGATTGAGTAGCCGGTTGAAGTTATTCCATCCCACATAAGGTAAGTCTATAAGTAATTAAGAGTCTAGCTAATTCATACATGAATGATGCTTATATATGTATGCTTGATTAATGGCTATGTGATAGTAAATACCCTTGGGATTAAGTCAGTTGATGTGTTTTAAAAAAAAATTAATTAGTGTGGCACTATGTGTGCGGATTTTATATGGCACTATGTGTGCGAAATTTATGTGGCACTATGTGTGCGGATATTTACATGGCACTATGTGTGCGGATTTTATACGGCACTATGTGTGCGGATTTCTTTAGCACTATGTGTGCAAATTCGGCTGAAGGTATAACAATTGCATGAAATTGTAGGAAGAAATGGAGCTAATGAATGAGATGAGAAATTATACATGTGAAATCGTATGTGTATTCGTATGTGTATTTGTCTTTATATATTTTGTCATTTTTGATTTCCTTGGGGAAAAGATTTTGGCGATTGGTCATATGTAAGTTGGATTGAATAGTACTACTTGATTTGTGATGAGATTTATAATCTAAGTGTGATGGGGCATGAATTGGTACGGTTATGAAAATTAATTTGGCACGAAAATGTTTATAATGAGTATATGATTATAGAAGTGAAAAACAAGAAGTAAGTTGAACTTTGAACAATTAAATTAAGAGGCTAAAATTCTATTTTGATAAGATTAAGTTGATTATTAGTATTATATTGCTTATAACTTACTGAGTTATAAACTCATGTGGTGTGATTGCTTGTTTCTTATTTAGATTTTTTTTTGGATCCGTGGTGCGCTCGGGACTATCGTCAAAGTCATCACACTTACCCTCAACGTTTTGGTGTCTCTTTTGTTTAGTCCTAAGTTACATATTGGCATGTATAGACTTTAAGTTATTTCTCAAATGTTTTAAGGATCTATTTTGTAAACCGGGCTATACGAAGATGGCCTACATATTTAAATTATAGATGGTGGTGATTAGTATAATACATCTCCTTTAATTTAGTAAATTGAGTTACTAAATGGATGGTTATTAATTAAATTAAATAGGTCACTTAAGGTGGAGTTATAAGTTAGATTCATGGGACGTATTTGCTACTTTTATAAATAAGCTAAGTATTATATGATTTGTGAATGGTTAGGTAATCGAATATAATGATTATCCTTTATTAATCTTTGTTCAAAGATATGACTCGTTTCAATTCTTCGAGATACAACAAATTTGTAATTGTTGAAATTATTAGTGGATGTTTGCTTTTCAATTGGTTCTGTACTACCTCGTAACCCCTCCGGCGATCGGTACGGGTTAGGGGTGTTACATTTTATTGGTATCAGAGCTACGATTTAGTCGATTCTAGGACTAACGTAGCACGTGTAAGTTTAGCTATACATGCCATAAGTGAGTAATCGATAGTGTGATGACTTCTAACGGTTAAACCTTGTTGTTTTGTTGTTTAGTAAATGGAACCTGATCCCGAGCGAGCAATAGCGGACGATGTTGAGAGTATAGCGCCTGCTCCCGCGCAAGGGGCGGTACCGGCCGACTCTCGACCCTCCGCGAATAATCAAGAGGATAGGGTTAGGCGAACCCTCTTTTCCTTAATGAATGAATGGTTTGCCCAGTATACTCATACAAATCCGGCTGCTCAACCACCCCCTAATTCAAATCATCCTCCTCCGGTACCTGTGATGCCTACACCCGCTGATCCGATAAGATTAAACAAACCCCCTGTGGATAAGATTCGAAAATATGGGGCCGAAGAGTTTAGAGCTACAGCAACTGATGATGCCGAGAAAGCTGAATTCTGGCTAGATAATACCATTCGCGTCTTCGATGAGTTATCTTGCACACCTGATGAGTGCTTGAAATGTGCTATATCGTTATTACGAGACGCAGCTTATTACTGGTGGAGAACTCTAAGTTCGATTGTTCCAAAGGAACGAATTACGTGGGATTTCTTTCAGATAGAGTTTCGCAAGAAATATATCAGTCAGAGGTTCATCGATCGAAAGCGTAAAGAATTCCTTGAACTGAAACAGGGCGGTATGACTGTAGCTGAATACGAGCGAGAATTCGTGAGACTCAGTCGTTATGCCCGAGAATGTGTTGCTGATGAAATAGCTATGTGTAAAAGATTTGAAGAAGGTTTGAATGAAGACTTGAAGCTGCTTGTGGGCATTCTTGAAATAAAAGAATTCGTGATACTGGTCGAACGAGCTTGCAAGGCTGAAGAGCTTGGGAAAGAGAAAAGAAAGGCTGAAGCTGAAATTAGATATTTCCGTAAAAGAACAGCCAGTAAAACTTCTTTTTCAGCTGCAAAGAAATTTAAAAACGAGAGTAACAAGTCTAAATCGTCCGCGGGGATTTCTATTCGAGAGCGACCCTCAATGGATTCTCGAACTAATTCCGTAACCAGTGTTGGTAGTAATCGTCAAGATAGACCCGAGTGTCTCTAATGTGGCAGACGGCATGTGGGTGAATCTGGGGCAAATCGATTAACCGAACTTGTTACAGATGTGGATCGCGGGATCATTTTGTTCGAGATTGCATGGAACCGGATGAAAGAAATAAGATGCAGAATGCAAGATCAAGTGGTACAACGGCTAGAGGTAGACCGCCAAGAACTGTGGGAGGTAGAAATAGCAATCAGAGAGGGAATTCCGAAGCAGCGGTTCGATCCGAGGCCCGTGCACCCGCCAGAGCTTATGCCGTTCGTGCACGAGAAGAGACATCCTCCCCTGACGTAATCACCGGTACATTTACTCTCTATGAAACTAGTGTACTTGCTTTAATTGATCCTGGTTCAACTCATTCGTATGTGCGTGAAACCTTAGTATTCAGTAAGACTCTGACAGTTGAGTCAACTGAGTTTGTGATACGAGTGTCAAACCCTTTGGGTCGGTATGTGCTAGTTGACAAAGTGTGCAAGAGATGCCCACTAATGATCCGGAACTTTTGTTTCCCTGCTGATTTGATGTTACTACCCTTTGATGAGTTCGATATAATTCTCGGAATGGATTGGTTGACCGTGCATGACGCGGTGGTGAATTGTAGACAAAAAGTAATAGATCTGCGATGTTCGAATAGTGAGATGATCCGAATTGAATCAAGTAATGGAAATGGATTGCCGATGATGATATCTTCTATGTTGGCTCAAAAATATGTGAGGAAAGGCTGCGAAGCTTATCTCGCTTATGTATTGGGTAGTAAGATGACGGAACAAAAACCTGAAACCGTGCCTGTGGTTTGTGATTATTTAGATGTGTTTCCTGAGGAATTACCAGGATTACCACCTATTAGGGAAGTTGAGTTCGGTATAGAGTTAGTTCCGGGTACAACTCCAATTTCTATAACTCCGTATCGTATGGCACCGACCGAGTTGAGGGAGCTGAAATATCAATTACAAGAGTTGACCGACAAGGGCTTTGCGCGACCTAGTTTTTCACCCTGGGGTGCACCGGTTCTGTTTGTGAAAAAGAAAGATGAAACTATGCGAATGTGCATCGACTATCGTCAACTCAATAAAGTTACGATAAAGAATAAGTATCCGTTGCCACGTATAGATGATTTATTTGACCAGTTGAGAGGGGCATCAGTGTTTTCGAAAATTGATTTGCGATCTGGTTACTATCAGTTGCGAGTTAGAGATTCCGACGTACCGAAAACCGCCTTCAGGACGAGGTACGGACATTATGAGTTTTTAGTGATGCCGTTTGGGCTCACTAATGCTCCTGCGGCTTTCATGGATTTAATGAATCGGGTGTTTCGACGGTATCTAGATCGATTCGTGGTTGTGTTCATAGATGATATTTTGATTTATTCAAAAGACGACTCGGAGCACGCCGAACACTTGAAGCTTGTGCTTCAGACCTTGCGAGATCATCAACTGTATGCAAAGTTCAGTAAGTGTGAGTTTTAGTTGCGCGAGGTCAGCTTCTTGGGACATGTTGTGTCCTCCTCGGGAATACGAGTTGATCCGAATAAAGTTTCAGCCATTCTTGACTGGAAGCCTCCAAGGAATATCTCAGAAATCCGTAGCTTTTTGGGACTCGCCGGGTACTATCGACGATTCGTAAAGGGATTCTCGATGATTGCGACACCGTTAACTAAACTGCTACAAAAAGACGTCAAATTTGAGTGGTCCGAAAAGTGCCAGAAAAGTTTTGATCGGCTAAAAACTCTTCTAACGGAAGCTCCAGTGTTAGTTCAGCCGGAATCTGGTAAAGAATTCGTAATCTATAGTGATGCATCTCTAAACGGTTTGGGCTGTGTTTTGATGCAAGAGGGTCGAGTTGTTGCGTATGCTTCAAGACAGCTGAAGCCTCACGAGAGAAACTACCCGACGCATGACCTCGAACTAGCTGCCATTGTTTTCGCTTTAAAAATTTGGCGACATTATTTATTCGGGGAGAAATGTCATGTGTATTCCGATCACAAAAGCCTCAAGTACTTGATGACACAAAAAGATTGAATTTGAGACAGCGACGGTGGTTAGAAGTATTAAAAGATTACGAGCTCGTTATCGATTATCACCCGGGAAAAGCTAACGTGGTTGCAGATGCTCTAAGTCGAAAATTACTATTTGCCCTTCGAGCGATGAATGTAAAATTGTCGTTATCCGCTGATGATATGTTGATAGCAGAATTAAAGGCCAAACCCGTGTTGGTACAACAAATTGGTGACGCCCAGAAACTTGACGATGAATTGGTTGCTAAGCGGGCTCAGTGGGATTCTAAGGTGGATTCAGAGTTCCAAGTCGACGATAATGATTGTTTGAGGTTCAAAGGTCGATTGTGTGTTCCAAGAAATTTTGAAATTATTTTAACGATTTTAAATGAAGCTCATAATAGTCAAATGTCTATCCATCCGGGCAGTACGAAGATGTACAATGATTTGAAACTCCGTTATTGGTGGCACGGTATGAAGCGAGATATCTCCGATTTTGTTGCGAAGTGCTTAATATGTCAACAAGTGAAGGCTGAACATCAAGTGCCTTCGGGACTGCTCCAACCGATCATGATACCCGAGTGGAAGTGGGATCGAGTCACAATGGACTTCGTATCCGGCTTACCGCTAACACCGAGCAAGAAAGATGCCATTTGGGTTATTGTGGATAGACTAACGAAATCAGCCCATTTCATCCCTATTCGTGCGGACTTTTCACTCGATAAACTAGCTGAATTGTATGTCTCCCAGATTATACGATTGCATGGTGTGCCGACTTCTATTGTTTCGGATAGAGACCCCCGGTTTACCTCGCGATTTTGGAAGAAATTACACGAGGCATTGGGCACTAAGCTTCAGTTTAGCACTGCCTTTCATCCTCAGACCGACGGTTAATCTGAAAGAGTCATTCAAATACTCGAAGATATGTTGAGATGTTGTATTCTTGAGTTTAGCGGTTCGTGGGAGAAATACATACCGTTGATTGAATTTGCCTACAATAATAGTTTTCAAACGAGTATCAAGATGGCACCGTATGAGGCTTTATATGGTCGTAAATGCCGTACGCCTTTGTTTTGGACCGAACTCAATGAAAATAAGTTATACGGAGTGGATTTAATTAAAGAGGCAGAACAACAAGTGAAGATAATCCGGGATAGCCTGAAAGTAGCAACTGATCGTCAGAAGTCTTATGCAGACCTGAAACGTAGGGACATCGAATATCGGGTTGGCGACAAAGTATTTTTAAAGGTCTCACCTTGGAAAAATTTGCTCCGGTTCGGCCGTAAAGGCAAACTGAGTCCAAGGTTTATCGGGCCGTATGAGATCTCAGAACGGGTAGGACCTGTGGCTTATAAATTGATTTTACCTCCTGATCTCGAAAGGATTCACAACGTCTTTCATGTCTCTATGCTCCGTCGATATAGATCTGACCCATCGCATGTGATCAATCCGTCGGAAATTGAGATTCGGTCGAACTTGAGTTATGAGGAGGAACCAGTCAGTATTTTGGCTCGAGAGGTGAAAGAATTGAGGAATAAGAAAATTCCGTTGGTTAAAATATTGTGGCGGAAACACGGAATTGAAGAAGCGACTTGGGAATTAGAGAACTCAATAAGAAAGAGTTACCCAAATCTGTTCACCGGTAAGAATTTTCGGGGACGAAAATTTCTTTTAGGGGGAGAGAGTTGTAACAGCCCTATTCCGACCCTAGTCGGGAAGTGGTTTCGAAATCACTAAACCGAGTCAAAAAAAAATAATAATAATAATATGTATAAGTGCCATATCTTGTGCTTAAAATACTTGAATTAGCATGTGTGATAAATTAATTTGATAACTTGATTTTCCTTTGTATGCCTATTTTATTAAATTGGACTTGATTGTGAAAATTAGAAAATAAGGTAGTCAAATACTATAGTGGCCGAATGGTGAAATTTAAATTGTATGGCATTTGCATGGTTATTAAACCATTTCTATGTTGTGCACGGTAATGAGTGATAAGTGAAGCCATTATATGTATTTTTATATTATAAAAATATAAAGTTATAATTATGTTGCATAATAAAATATATTATTATAAGTGAGTGGGGGATAAAAACAAAGTTGCTATGTTATTTTCTCTCACTCTTTAGCCGAATCACTTAAGAAACAAATAAGGAAGAAAAGAAAATTTAGAAGCAAGGACATTCGGCTAGCTTGTGTGCAAAATTGAGGTAAGAATTGAAGTTTATTTCTTTGAATTTTTATGAAATTGAGATGCATGTTAAGTAGTGGTCAAAGCCCATGTAAAATTTCTAGAATTTGTGTTCACTCATGCTTTCGGTTATGAAATAAAAGTATGGATTGGTTGTGGATTTCATACTCTAATTAGTGATTGGTAAATGAGAATTGAATTATGTGTTCAATGTGGAATTTAATTGCCGAATAATGAAGTATTTGGCCATTAGATAATTGGAGTCTTAAGGGTAAAGGTGTATTCGGTTATTGTGGACTAATGAGAAATTTTGTTTAAGATGGGAAATGAATGTTTAATTTAAAAAGGTGATATACGGGTATGGTTATTAAATAATAAAATTTATTTTAAGTGATGTAGCTAAGGTTTGAGTGTTAAGCAAATTATTTGGATGGCCGAATGAATTAATCCCAATACAAGATTTAGCTAAAGTGATCAAAAATAGGAATGGACTTAGGAAGGTCTAATGAGCTTTGTGATATCGAAATTCAAGAGAATGTGGAATTGTAAGTCAAATATATGAAAGTTATGTTTTGAATGGTCTAAATTGTTAAAGGAGCATTCGGTTTTGGTCTATTGTAATGTGCTTTGTGCAAAAGTATGGGTAGTTAGTTATATTGAAATGAATAGAGATGTATATGCCGAATGTATGTATGTTTAAGTAAAAGAAATTTCTGTATACATGTATTCTATTAAAGAATTATTTTATTATTGGCAATGAGTTGATCAAGGGATTAAACTATTTATGTTATTGAATTAAGCTCAAGAACAAAAAGGAGGAGAGTTGGATAAAGGGAAGACCAAGGTGATTGAGTAGCCGGTTGAAGTTATTCCATCCCACATAAGGTAAGTCTATAAGTAATTAAGAGTCTAGCTAATTCATACATGAATGATGCTTATATATGTATGCTTGATTAATGGCTATGTGATAGTAAATACCCTTGGGATTAAGTCAGTTGATGTGTTTTAAAAAAAAAATTAATTAGTGTGGCACTATGTGTGCGGATTTTATGTGGCACTATGTGTGCGAAATTTATGTGGCACTATGTGTGCGGATATTTACATGGCACTATGTGTGCGGATTTTATACGGCACTATGTGTGCGGATTTCTTTAGCACTATGTGTGCAAATTCGGCTGAAGGTATAACAATTGCATGAAATTGTAGGAAGAAATGGAGCTAATGAATGAGATGAGAAATTATACATGTGAAATCGTATGTGTATTCGTATGTGTATTTGTCTTTATATATTTTGTCATTTTTGATTTCCTTGGGGAAAAGATTTTGGCGATTGGTCATATGTAAGTTGGATTGAATAGTACTACTTGATTTGTGATGAGATTTATAATCTAAGTGTGATGGGGCATGAATTGGTACGGTTATGAAAATTAATTTGGCACGAAAATGTTTATAATGAGTATATGATTATAGAAGTGAAAAACAAGAAGTAAGTTGAACTTTGAACAATTAAATTAAGAGGCTAAAATTCTATTTTGATAAGATTAAGTTGATTATTAGTATTATATTGCTTATAACTTACTGAGTTATAAACTCATGTGGTGTGATTGCTTGTTTCTTATTTAGATTTTTTTTTGGATCCGTGGTGCGCTCGGGACTATCGTCAAAGTCATCACACTTACCCTCAACGTTTTGGTGTCTCTTTTGTTTAGTCCTAAGTTACATATTGGCATGTATAGACTTTAAGTTATTTCTCAAATGTTTTAAGGATCTATTTTGTAAATCGGGCTATACGAAGATGGCCTACATATTTAAATTATAGATGGTGGTGATTAGTATAATACATCTCCTTTAATTTAGTAAATTGAGTTACTAAATGGATGGTTATTAATTAAATTAAATAGGTCACTTAAGGTGGAGTTATAAGTTAGATTCATGGGACGTATTTGCTACTTTTATAAATAAGCTAAGTATTATATGATTTGTGAATGGTTAGGTAATCGAATATAATGATTATCCTTTATTAATCTTTGTTCAAAGATATGACTCGTTTCAATTCTTCGAGATACAACAAATTTGTAATTGCTGAAATTATTAGTGGATGTTTGCTTTTCAATTGGTTCTGTACTACCTCGTAACCCCTCCGGCGATCGGTACGGGTTAGGGGTGTTACAGTACAGGTCACCGGAGACGAATGTGGACCTACCGTGGGGTCAGTAAGCTTATCTAGACTCTTAATTGATTGAATGACTGTTATACCCCTATGTGAGGTATATATAGATGTACATGTATAACTGTATTTTAGCATGCTATTTAAATTGTATTGGATACATGTATGATACTATGATATGACATGACATGATTACCTGATGCATTGGATGGGGATTGGGATTATATGACTGGAGGAAGTGTACTGTATTGGCAGCTTTGCTGCAAACCACTGATAGCTTTAAGCCTAATATATTGGCAGCTATGCTGCAATACTGTTTAGTGCCGCAATCGGTGCTAATTTGTAAGTGTAGGGATGGGTGGGTGGTTTATTCCCCATAGGAGTACAGGGTTGGACAAGAGATGGTGTATAGCGGTTGGTTGGGTAGGACATGCATTCTGATTCTGTCACTATTACTGATACTGTAATGGGCTAAGGCCTAACTAATTACTGATAATTTGATAGGCTAAGGTCCTGTAACACCCCCTACCCGAATCCGACGCCACAATAGGGTACGAGGCGTTACCTACTAAATTCCATGCAAATATTCACATACACTTAATGAAATGTGTCCCAATTTAAAACTCTTCAAACATTGTCCTACGGACCTTCTTATCGGCCTACGAGGCTTAAAATGAAAATTAGAAACATTCTAGAACCGTTTCGGATACTTAAGAAAATTTCTTCAAAAACCCCTAAAATCACATCACACACCCATGTGAAATCGGCAACACGCCCGTGTGGTCTATAGACATGGTCGTGCTTATGATCCGTGTGGTTCACACGGCCTAAGCATTTAGGGACATGCCCATGTCCCTCGTCCGTGTGGATTTATCTTCTAATATCGAACCTACAGGGGTTTTCACACAGCCTGGTACATGCCCGTATGCTAAACCCGTGTCCCTCACACGGCTATGACATGCCTGTGTCGCAGCCCGTGTGCAAAAACCTTGACATTTTGTTTCTAATGTCAGAAAACACACGGCCGTGGCACATGCCCGTGTCTCAGTCGTGTCTCTCACACGGTGGAGACACACGACCGTGTCTCATGCCTGTGTGGAACACTGATGGGCATTTGATTCTATCCATGCAGGGTGCAGGGGACACACGGCCGAGTCACCTATATTGATCTAACTACATCTCACATAATGTGCATGCACAAATAATCTAAACAACCATTTACAATTTCTACGAACTCATTCTCAATTCATTAAAAGTAACTACAACAATTCTTTTCGCCAATTCCAATAGCCATTTACAAAATGAGCTATACATGCCAACACGACCAAAAGACCTATACATGCCATTATCCAAAACACAAAATAAAACTATACCAAGTGCTTCAATTGATAGTGTGAATGATGCCTCCGACGTCTCTTGGATCCTTGAATTACTTAGGTGGCACTACAAGAAAAAATGGAAATGAGAGGGGATAAGCATAAAGCTTAGTAAGTAGAACGCAAATATTAACAACTGAGTATCATAATTTAACATTCTTAAAATCCTTACACAACGTGAATGACTATGAACATAACTTACTCATCATATTTTCCTTACTAATCATGTAATATATAATCGAGCTCATATCTTATACATGATATATATATACATACATAGGTACCAATACCACTCACACCAAGATCGTTACTTCTTTTACATAATATTCAGCTATAAAATCTTTTCTCATGAAACTCAGTGGAATTGAAGGGATACTCGATGGCTTTAAAAGTGGGTTAAGCGCCGATGCCATGTCCTCGACATGGTCTTACACTGGCTCTCATCTCATCGCCAATGCCATGTCCTCGACATGGTCTTACAATGACATTAAACTCATCGCCAATTCCATGTCCTCGACATGGGCTTACAATGGCATTAAACTCATCGCCAATGCCATGTCCTTGACATGGGCTTACAATGGGATTAAACTCATCACCAATGCCATGTCCTCGACATGGGCTTACAATGACATTAAACTCATATCCCCTACACTCTCAACTTAATTATCCAATCTATCCCAACGGTTCTACCGGGAAATTACCATTATGACATTTCATTCTCGTTTCATAGATATAATCAATACCTCATGTAGTATAAATTCATAAATGAATATGCAATAAGTAGATTGTAATATTTACACCCCACTTACCTCGGTATACAAAATGTTGCAAGTCTCGATTCACTTTGTTTGTTTGACCTTCCCTCGGTCTAGGCTCAGATGTTGTACCTCTTGATCTAAAATGAATGGAAATTCACTAAATTAGCCATCATATTAACTAAGACATCTTCTAATTTCACAATTTTGCAAAATGACCATTTTACCCCTAGACTTTGGCAAAATGGCCACTTTGCCCTTATGCTCGGAAATTGATTTTTATCAAATTTCCTTACTTCTCATGCCTTTCTAAACCCTTTTTACTCTGGTGGCCACTTCAAATTTCCATCATCTCATACATTTACCATGCAATTTATCAACTTTTTTACTTTAGTCCAATTTAGATGTTTTCCATGAACACCCTTCCATAAAAATCATTTATTTAGCAACTAAGACTCATTTGCCCTCATAAAAATCCAGCAAACTACTCTTCTACATTCATGCAAAATCTCTAATTTTTTTACCAAAATGCTAAATATGCCCCTCAATAGATAGCTTATGATGTAAGGGTCTCAAAAGTATTAAAATTTTTGAAAGAGGACCTTAAAATCACTTACCATTGAGGGTTAAATATTGCTGAAATTTTTGAAGCATTCAAACCTTTAGTTTTGCTTGAAATTTTGGCAAGATGAAGAAGAAAATGATGAAACATGAAGGCTAGGCCACATAGGTAATATTTTATGAATTTTATGATAAAAATCTCACCAAACTTTGACTTTTCTTACCACTTTAGCTACCTTGGCCGGCCATGCTTATCTAATGCGTTTATTTTTCCTTTAAAACCCTCCAATTTTTTTTCTCTATCTAATTAACTCAATTTACTAATTATTTGCTACTCCTACCTTTTATGCGATTTAGTCCTTTTTCGCGATTAAGCCCTCAATCGCGTAAATTAATTCACCAACATTTTCGTGCATAATTATAAAAATACTACAACATATAAATTAACACTAAAATAATTTTCTTAAACCTTGGGAAGTGATTTTGAAATCACCATTCCAACTAGGCCCAATTTCGGGCTTACAGGCCTAAATTGATACTGCTACTGTAAAGGGCTTAGGCCCAGACTGTGTTTGTTTCCTAACTGTATGCTATGGGATTACATACTGAGTTTTTGTAAACTCATCCTTGCTTTTAATTGTACATGAAATCCCCAGACGTAGGCAGATCGGCACAACGGAGGACTCAGCAGTGGCCACACGACCTATCTAATTTTAAATAGTAATTTATGATTTTGAGTTGATTTTGTGGTATTTTAATGTAATAATGGCCTATTTGGATTTTTATTTTAATTTGGGATTTTTTATTGTTTTAATCTTTATAACTGCTAGTAGTAGGGAAAGACGTGAGTTTTCAAAAGATAAATGTTTCAGCAAAAATACCACGAATACGCAACCTATTTAAAAGCTTCCGCAATAACGGACATTTTGAAAACTAATATCGTTTAAATGTGAATAACTTTTTGATAATGACTCACATTTTGGAAAAAGAACGACATGCCCTAGAATGATAGAAAAAGTTTCCATCAATATCATTCTTTATGAAAAACACTTCAATGTGACATCGTCAGATTCAGTCATAACGTCTAGGCGGGGTTTGGGGTGTTATAGTGCATGTAAGTGTAATTTTATCTCATTTCTTGTAATATTTTTGTTTCGGTGGTCGTTGTAACTAGGTCCAACTAACCTGAGTGTTAAATTGCAAAACTTTTAAATGTTTTGACATGTGACATTGTTGAATTTGTGAGATTTTTGAAGTTTTATGACAGTTTTGTAAACTTGATAATTAAATAGGACTATTTTGTAAAGTGATTTTAGTTAAATTTAAAGTTTAAAGACTAAGTTTTTAAAATAGTAAAATTATATGAAATTATTGTAAATTTTGTTAAATATGGGCTGAATAAGAATATAAGAAATTCGGCTAGCATGAATTGAGATTAAATGTGGTTAATTTGAAGGTTTTGGGTTGAAGGACTAATTGAATAAAAAGTAAAAGTTTAGGGTAAAAGTGTAAAATAATGAGTAAGGGTCAAATATATGCATTTTTGTATTTTATGATATTGAAATTGTTAATTGAATAAAAATATTATTATCTAGATCATGAAACATACAAATTGATAGACAAACGTGGAAAAGAAGAAAATTGCTTATTAGACTTTGGAGTCGTGTTTGCTACAGAATTAGTTTAGGTAAGTTCGTATAATAATTGAATTGGCTTAGTTGTTGTATTGTGAATTATTAAATATCTAAGTATGTTGTACTTAAATCTGCTTGCATAGTAAATATTTAATTGTAGAATTAGATCAAATTGAAATGAATTTATAATTAAGGGTCATGATTGAAAATAGGGAAAGTATATAATTTAATTCATGTGACATAGAAATGTTTAGGTAATTATATGATATGTTAATTATTATTTATGTTATGAATGAATTAAATTGATTGATATATGTCAATTAGTAAATTGAACTAAATTGCATTATTGGATAAATCGATGCTACGTCTCATTAATAAGAATTATATGGATGTATGCTCGTAGTGGTATAATATGAAGAAAGTTAATTGAAATGGACATGGTATATAACCTGTATGAACCTTGTGAATACTTAAGATACAAATGACATGTCATTAGGGGTTATTACAGTTTCGAGTATTGGTCTTCGATGTCCTACCGATGGCTGAGGTCCTACATTTGTAACTCCACAAAATTTCGGCTTCTGTGATTTGTTATGCATGAAAATTTCTGAAATTCCTTTTGCAATTTTTTGGCGCAAATAATTGTCTGCTTAAGTGAATGTGTACTCTGGGTGTATGTGGGAGATCCCAAGTTCAAGCCTTAGCTTGGGTTAATTTTTGGTTTTTATTTGAATAAAGATTGATACTTGGATATTTGGCTTAAAAGAATTTATGTGTAAAGGAATGTCAGAATGGACCTGCTTCTAGGTAATTACCTCGAACTCAAAATCAACAAGAGTTGACATCCTCACTAAAGATTCACTCTATCCACTTGAAGTGTTTAGGGTTCAAAAATTATGCACTCATTAGTCAACCTGAAAAGTTATTACCATAAGCTTGTAGGAAAATCAAATCTCTATCACTATGTATTGACATGATACATCGATCAAAAGGTCTTTCAAGGGTTGTAACATGACCTTGGTTAGGGTGTGGTCACAAGCTGAAAAGGATGGTTAGAATCGAGATTGAATTTGAAAATCATCTAACTAGAAAAATCTCTGTCGCTGAAACATATTCCTAGAATAAAGCCTTTTGGATGACATTGTTTAAGAACAAGAGCTCAAAAATTACATGGAAATATGCAAAATTTTGAAATTACAACTGAAATATACATTTTTTTAAGAACAAGTTGAATATTTATAAACTTTTCAAATTGAAAAGGAGAACAAAGCTAGATAATTATTCAAGTCAAATCTCGAAAAAAATAGGGATCAAAATAATTGAAGGGAATTCAACAAAAAATGGGTTATAGGTTAATATTGAAGGTAAGTCAATGAATGGTTTGTTAGGCTTAATGGGGTTTACTATGGGTTAATTTATGGATGTAGGCTTTTATGGAGTAAGTGGGTTAAATCCTAAGTGCCTTTATCATTTTGGTATATCAAATCAATGATGTGGTCTCGATATGTATAATCGAAGCAAGTTTTAGAATAATAAATCAGTATTGGCTCACTCAAAGCGACAATAAAAGTGAGCATGAAAGGATTATGTTCAAAAGGCTCAAAAATCTCACCAGAATTATGGCTTTTGATGTCAATCCTACGAATTTCAAATCTCAAGATAACACTTAAAATTGGGGAAAACAACCTAGAAAAATTTAAGTTCTCAAAAAGTTCAACTTATCATGCTTGATTCTCTAATGTCTTAAAGTTTGAATAATCAAAGCATAACTACCTATGTCTTAATTCTCAACATATCAATAAAAATCATAAATCAATCAGAATTCATTTTAATATGAGATTGAGAATAATGCAGAGAGTGAAAGTGAGAGTTCGAGATTTGAGAACAATGCAATAAGTTAGTGGCAAAAATTTTCAGGGGTTCAAGGATAATACAAAGAATGAAAGTGAATTCCCCCCATACTTAATATGTACATTGCCCTCAATGTACAAAGATATCATTGGTAGCAATAGAAGCATAAAATCATAAGATAGGGAGAGAAGTGAAACTCCCTGAATATTGGATGAATTCCTTGAGCTGGGTGTGAAGATTTGTAGGGAAGGGTGTTTATCCATAAATTCTATGCCAAAAGGATATGATGATCGGGGTCATGGTGGCTATGGTCGTCGTGGCAAGGGTCGTGGTCGTGTAGGAACCAGTAGTCGTGGCAGGGTTTTCCAATTAGATATAGATTTGAGCTGTAAAGCTCTTTTGAAACTGTGATAGCGTTTATCAATTTTAGAGAATTTGGATTAGCACAATGTACTCGTTAGGAAATAGCCAATATTAAGCATTTGAAATAAAATAAACTAAGTTCTTAAAATACTCAAATTCAAATAATGAGAAAGATAAAATAAAAGAAAAAGGAAAAATAAAAATGAAAATAAAGGAGAAGATAAGAGGACTCGTGAGTCCTAATCTTTAGATGGTTCGTGAGGTGGGGACGGCGGTGCGAGACGAAGGTGCTGACAAATCTGAGATAGAGTAGCATTAATGTGATCAAAGCGCTGAAAACATTGTTGCTAGAATTGTGCGAGTTGCTAAGAAGTGACATAGTTTGAAGCTGCCGCATGAACTGGGCAGCGAGTAGGCGGTGGCTCCTCATAGGATGGGGGGATATCATCAGTAATGTCCTCTGGGTCCTTCTACTTGGTGGATTGAGCTAGCTGGTACTTAGGAGGATAGCTCTCACGTCGACGGTCAATAATCCTCATGTGAAGCATACTTTGGATGCCCTGCAGGGACATCTGGCCGATGATGGTGTAGGAGGATGTCTGCGCCTCTATGTTGAGGAGGCCGAAGTAACGGGCCAGGCGGGTCACGTACGAGCCCATCGATATTACACTCCTTCGATGCTGCTTAGTTTGGTGCTGAATGGCATGGGCGATGAAGTAGGTGAGATCGAGCACGTGTGTATGCGCCATGGTCCACAAAAAGTAGGCATCATGGGTGTTGATGACGCTGGTGCTCTTACGTCTGCCTGTCAATGTATGCGCGAGTAAGGCATGAATGCACCTCAATAAAGGGGCGAGAGCTATCGCCTTAAAGCGACTGGGATCGTAAGTGGCCGAAATAGGGACTAAGGCCTGCCAACACTTGGCTAAAGAAAAATGGATGTGGCGGTAAAGCTCTGAGAGGTCTTCCTCCTCTATAAACTGCTCAGTATGTAAACCCAGTGCTGTACCAAACTCTGGTACACTGAGCTATCAAACAGTGCCCCCTCGAGGGAATTGGACTATCCCTAGATCGTCGTATCGAGACATGACCGTCTGAATATGAAAAGTGGAGCAGAGCTCTGGGGTAAGCTCGAGGTAAGTGGGCTCAATGATTTGGAAGAATTGGTCCCACAGGTTCGTCGTTAATAAAGCTCGTACCGCATCTGCTAGTTGGACCCGTTCTAATACGGCCCAGTCGATGCACCTTCCTACTCCGAGGGGTCTGGCCCCTAGAATTTGAAACAGTTCCTCTTGGGAACTTTGCAGAAATTAGAGGAAAGGGTGTCTGATTTCGGTTATTGCTCTGGAGGAGTGACCACCAAGCCTCTTTCATTTTTTGGAAGCGGAGACGGCAATTTTCTTTCCTCGTCAGGACGACATGATTCCTGAAAGAAAGTTTTGAAACAATTTTAAAAAAAAATAGACAATATGCATATTCTTAAGTTGCTAAACTAACTAACAAAATAAGCTAATCAACACTTACTAAGCTAATCAACACTTACTAAGTATCTAATGCAAGAGGTAATTTCAAAACAAATAAATTCGGTGTTTGAGTAATCCTAAGCATGGAACTTAACATAATGATGAAGACAATGGTTCCTATAGTGAGCTTATATTATCAATGTGTGTTAGAATCAATGGCATGAGATAGCTAAAGATGGCAGCAAAAGAATGATTCAAGATGGCATGATTCTAAATCAATATATCACGGGTATTGCATGGATATCAAATAAGCATTGAGAATAAAATTAAAAGAATAAAAGCATGTACGAACGAATGATACAATAAATAGTTAAAAATAAAAGCAAAGATTAAGAGAAATGGAGAAGGGGGAACCGATAATGGAGTTGATAAGGTAGAGCACGGTCGTGGCGAGGGTCACACGGGCGTGGAGGCGTGGTCTAAGTCGGGGGCAGCGCTAGAAGGGGCTGGTGGTGGGAGAGAATTTAGGATTTTGAGTGAAGAAGACAATGAACAATAAGGGGATTTTCTAGAAATTAGGGCACACGAGCGTGTCACACGCCTGTGTGAATAGTTTGTACCCATGTGGTTCACATTTCAAGGGTTTTGGCGCCCCTGAGTCGTGGCACACGCCCGTGTTCCTTGGGCATGTTGGGGCACACGACCATGTCGCACGGCCGTGTTGTTTGATGTTCGCTTCTCCCACGCCCATGTAGGGGGTCACACGCCCGTGCTAGATTGGCAGGTTCGACCACAGCCTTAGGGCACGAGCATGTCACATGCCCATGTTGATTTATCAGGATTGGCCATGACCACCTCGCACGACCGTGGCGAATTGTCGCAGCTCGTGTTAGGAAAGTTTTTGTCCTGTGTGCGCACGGTCGTATCACACGGTCGTGTCTTTGCCCATGGTGGCCACACGGCCTTAGGCACGCCCGTGGGCATGGCCGTGTGGCTTAAAAATCCTGCATTTAGGGGGTTAGTTGATGAATTAAAGATCTTAAATAAAATAACTTTACTATGTCAGTGCCCAGGTTGCCTCCCGAGAAGTGCTTCTTTATAGGCTAAGCTCGACTTTCGTCAAGCTTGCATGGTCACGGTGGTTTGAGGAGTTTGAACTCCTCTCTCTTGTTATTAGTTTTACTATCAAAATAAGGTTTGAGTCGAGTATAATTTACCTTAAAAGTGCCAAATGTCTTATGTGTTACCTCGACTGTACCATAGGGGAAAATTTTCATTATTGTGAAAAAAGAAATGTCACCTGTATGAGCTTTTGAATTTGAAATTCGAGGATCTTCCTCCTCTAAGTATACCATATCCCCTACCTTAAATTTATTCATTTTTACCTTAGGGTCATCATGGTGATGCTCTGATGTGATGTGGCATACTTTGGGTTTCTCTTGTCGGTAGTTCAGCCACTCATTTAATTCTTCAAGCTGTAGCATTCGTTTTTCATGGGTGTTCTCCTTGGAAGGACTCTTCTGTTGCTTGAGCTTACCTATATGAAGAGTATCCTGCAAAGAAGGTTGGGCGGTGAGATTGTTTTTATATTCAGGACTTGTAATAATATCTTTATCGTCAACAGTCTTATTAGAATTACGAGCCTGCAATGTAATTTTGTCATCACCTACGCGAAGTATGAGCTCGCCTGTACCTACATCAATTATGGTTCTAACAGTTGCTAAAAAGGGTCGCCCTAAGATTAAGGGTACATTGCTATCCTCATCTATGTCTAGAATAACAAAGTCGACTAGGAATACAATTTTATCAATCTTGACAAGCACATCTTCAATTATACCCTTAGGAAATCTAATGGTTTTGTCAGCCAATTGGATACTCATCTTAGTTTGCTTAGGTTTCCCAAGACCTAGTTGTTTAAACAATTTATGTGGCATTACATTAATACTGGACCCTAAATTAGCTAAACCATTTTTAACATCTAAACTACTAAGTAAACAAGGAATTGGAAAACTCCCTAGATCTTTTAGTTTGTTGGGTAGCCTATTCTGCAAAATTGCTGAGCATACTGCATTCAATTCCACGTGAGATGTTTCATCTAGCTTCCGTTTGTTCGTCAAAAGCTCTCTTAAAAACTTAACAGCGTTTGGCATCTACGACAAAGCTTCAATAAACAGTAAGTTAATATGTAATTTCTTTAAGAGTTTAAGGAATTTACCAAATTGCTCGTCTGTGCGGTCTTTCCTTAGCGCATTAGGAAATAGGACATGAGGCTTATATTCTTTAACAATCAGTTCTTTGTGACTTACCTCATCCTTATTGCTACTTACCACAGTCTCCTTACTTGGCTCTGGTTTAGTTTTAGCTAACCCTTCTTCATCAATCGTATTGATGGCATGGAGTTGCTCCTTAGGATTGGTCTCGGTGTTACTCAGTAAACCACCTTGTGGTCTTTCAGAAATTAGCTTAGCGAGCTGGCCTATTTGAGTTTCAAGTCCTTGAATGGATGCTTGTTTGTTCTTGGGTTTCGTCTCGGTGTTCTGGAAGTTGGTTTCTGACACAGAGATAAGTTTTGTGAACATCTTCTCAAGTTTCGGCTTCTTCTCTTGTGGGTACGGTGGTTGTTGAAATCCCGGAGGAGGTGGTGGTCTTTGATTTCCTTGATTACCTTGTCCTCCCCATGAGAAATTGGGGTGGTTCCACCAACCTGCGTTGTAAGTGTTACAATAAGGATTATTTTTGGGATCGAGAATTATTACCCATATAGTTGGCTTACTCGTTTTCTATGCCATATCCATAAGTGGGGTACTCAGAATTGCCCATGTTTCCTTGGATTGAGTCACATTGCATTACTAAGTGTACTTGTGTAGAACCGACTAAACCATCAATTTATTTATTTAAAAGTTCTACCTGATTAGAAAGCATGGTGACTGCATCAACATTAAAAACCCTCGCAGCTTTTTGTGGCTTTGTTCTTATGACTTGCCACTGATAATTATTCAGTGACATCTCCTCTATAAACTCATATGCTGCTTCTGGTGTTTTGTTATTAATTGTTCCACCGGTGACTGCATCGATCATCTGTCTCGTTGAAGGGTTCAAACCATTGTGAAAGGTTTGAACTTGTAACCATAAGGGTAACCCATTGTGAGGGCACCTTCTCAATAAATCCTTGTATCTCTCCCAAGCATCGTAAAGTGTTTCTAAATCCATGTAGTGATTTGTTCATTTGTTCCTATGTAGTGATAGATCCTCGTGGTAACGAATTTAACCACTATTTAGCCTTATTCCTCAAGGAAAATGAGAATAGCCAAAGACGAATGGCATCAGCAGAAATGCCATTTATTTTAAACGTGTCACAGAATTCCAAAAAGTTGGCTAAATGAGCGTTAGGATCTTCATCCTGCAAACCAGCAAACTAAACAAACTGTTGTATCATCTGAATAGTGTTAGGTTTTAGTTCAAAATTATTTGCAGCAATAGTAGGCCTAACAATACTAGATTTAGTACTAGCCAAATTAGGTTTAGCATAATCATACATAGTACGAGGAATAGGATTTTGCTCGACAGGATTTGTGGCTACTATAGGAGGTAACTGATTATCTTGATTTGCCTCCATCTCTTCAATAGGTTCAGGTTTTTCTTCTTGTTTTTGTTCTGGATATCGCAAGCTTCTTCTTATCTTTCTGCGAGTTCTACGAACGGTAGCTTCTAAATCGTCGTCAAATAATAATGGTCCTCCTAGGTTTCTTTTAGTCATAAACTAGAGACACCTGGAAGAGAAAAGAAAAAAATTAAAAAGAAAGTTTTAGTAAATAAAAACCTAAAATAAAAATAGAAAAATAAATTGCAATAAAAGTAAAAATAGCTAAAGTAATAGGAATCGAGTGTTCCTAATATCTTAGTTCCCCGGCAACGGTGCCAAAAACTTGATCTCGTGATTGTGATGAAGTAATAAATTGATCGTACATAAAAGACTAACTATTATCATGAAAAAAGGCAAGCGCACCTATTGAGTAGTAGTATAGCTAGTGGCAAGACCGGAATATCGAATCAAAGGAACTAAAAGTACTAGTAATGACTTTCTTCCTATTATCTAGCCTAAGAATAAAAAGGGGTTTTGGTTGTAAACTATCTAAACTAAACTAAAAAAACGACAAAGAGTAAATTGGAGAAATTACTTTGGGAAAACTGAACGATAAGGACAATACCTAAGGAAGAATCCACCTAGACCTCACTTGTTATCTAACACTGAACTAGACAATTTCTTCATTCGACTTGATCCGTAGAGATCCCTATATTATGTTAATATCTCCGTTGAGAATAAGAATAACTAATCCTAGGTTGATTAATTGAAATCTCTTTCTAATTAAAACCCCTAGTCTTGTATTAACTCGATTTATGGATCCCCATATTATATTTGACTCTAATCCGGTAGATTTTCTTCGTCCTATGTCTAGGATTGCGATCAACTCCGCTTCATTGTGTTGGATTTACTCTTAAACAGGGATTTTGCTTTTCTACCTAAGCACATTTAACTTAAATTAATATCTCGAAAATATCAATTAAAGAATTAAAAACATAATTAAGAACAAGTCAAGTATTTATCATATAGTTCAAATAACAATAACAAGATCCGTCTTAGGTTTCATCCCCCTTAGATATTTGAGGTTTTAGTTCATGTTTATAAAAAGAAACATCTCAGAATAAATAAAATAACAAAACATAAGAAAACCCAAAACTCCTGAAGGGATTGAAGGGAGATCCTCTGTCTTGATGTAGATTCTGGCTTCTGAGATGGATCAATCGGCTTTCTTTCGAGTAATCACCTGCTTTTAGCTCTCCGTCTTGGCGGGAAGACTGTACCCTTGGCGGGAATAATGCCCCCTTTGTTGTTGCCTCCTAGGGTCTTTATATAGAGTTTGGAGAGTCTTTCCTAGCCCCTAAGTAGCTTTTTCCTCGTGAAATTGAACTTCCTCACGACAGGGACACGCCCGTGTGATTCGATGCTAGGCCGTGTTCAAGCCTGTTAAAGTGGCACGGCCGTGTGGGTTGCCCGTGTGGGTTTATCAGTTCTAAATGGCTCAGGGATCCTTTGGGCTTCAATCGAAACTAGGTGTGTACTTTGAACGCACTGAAAATGTGATTCAGCGAAACCCAAAAACAAAGTTGCTGATGCCACACGGGCATGTAGACTGCCCGTGTGAAGGCCATGTGGCGATACACAACCGTATGATCGACGAGACAGGCTGTGTGCGTGCTACATGGGCACGACAGACATGGGCATGTGAGGTTGGTTAGGCCGTGTGCGAGGCATGGGCTAGGGCAATTAGGCCGTGTGGGCCACACGAGAATGTGGGCCCACATGAGTCAAACTACACAAGCTTGTGAGGTTTTGAGCCAGGCCGTGTGATCCACACAGGCATGGCCAAATTGGGCCTTGTGGGCCACACAGGCGTGTAGGCCCACACGGGCAGGCCACATAGGCGTGTGAGCCCATTAATCTGAATTATTTTGAAAGGTTGCACGATTCACCCTGGTCGACTATAATCGGTTAAAGGTGTCGGTAAGCGTTACTTAGACCCTGTTTTGTGCTATGAATATGAGATGTATGCTACCATGTTATACTTAGCATGTGTATTAATGCAGTTCTAATATGATCTGTGTATGATACGTATGATCTGTTTACTATATGAAAGCATGGCATGACATTATGTATGTTGCATTGCATTGGGTTGGGTTGGTTATTAAAGATAAGGAAGACTATATGTCTTTTAGCCTTTGACTGGCAGCTGTACTGCCTTTATTTATTATGTGCCGTTTGACGGTACCATATGGTGTGTAGGATTGGATGGGTTAATTTTATCCCCATACATGGTGTGTAAGGTTGAGTGGGTTGATTTTATCCACACATAGTGTGTAGGGTGGGTGTGCAGGGTGGGTGGGCATGTACTATACTGATTGATATACATGTATATCTGTATGGGCTAAGGCCCGAATGTATATGATACTATTCTGTGTGGGCTAAGGCCTACACTGATTCTGTTAAGAGCTCAGGCTCGATTGTGACTGCTTGACTGTTATCTGTTTATATGCATGCTTTACTGTGGGGATGTACGCATTGAGTTTGCAAAAACTCACCCCTTTATTTTACTTGTCTGTCAGGTAATCCCCAACTGTAGATGGATTGGTGCTGCAGAAGGCTCAAGGGTGACCACTGATGGACACTTTACTGGACTCTATGTTTTTATTACTGGTTATTCTTTATTTTATAATTTTGGGAGTTTTATGTATTGTGGACCTTTGGACTGTTTTGTTTTATTCTTTGGGTTTTCAATTTGTTATTTTTATTGATTTATAAACTACGGCATCACAAACGTATTCTAAAACTTAATTTTAGATTTTCGTATGAATGAACGTTTTCAATGCTTCCACGATAAAGAAAAGAAAATAATTTGGACAAGTTTTTGATATTCGAAACGGTTTTCCAAAAACACTGTCATGTGACGCCACCAGATTCGGCTATAACGTCTAGGTCGGGTTTGGGGTGTTACACAACTAATGTGAACAACATCATATAGCCTAACATCCCGACTCACAGCTCGTGTGAGCAGGCCCATTTCACAGCTCATGTGAGCTTTTATAGATATGGCTCGTGAGAGCAGTTACAGTTACGGTTATAAGCACACTTTGTGTGAGCATGGTTTTCGCGTATCCAACGTTACTTCATTTGGTCCATCGGGTGTTAAATATATAAAATGAATCAGAATACACCAAACAGTTACATGAAATTAAACATTGAATGGATAAATTTATATGAATTATTGAAACGAAATGTGGTATATAGAATGATTATGTGTTATATATGTAAATGAAATGGTTATATGAAATGATTACATGAAATGGTTATCTGAAAATATATGTGTGAATTAGTGAAATAGATATAGATATTTGAAATGAAATGTGAGTGTTAAATGAATATGTGATGGTTGGTTTATATACCAAATATGTTATTCATGTATAAGTTTGATAACATGATATACATTTTAAATATGAACTCACTAACCTTGTGAGACTTGTCATGTGTTAGGTGATTAACGAACTCATGATCATGATATTGAATTATCTTGAAGAATGTTTAAAATTACATCCTTTACGGTAAGTAAAAGTTTAAGTTTATTACGAACTTACTAAACTTTACGTAAGGTTTATGTAAGCTTAACTTATTTTGTAACTAATTATTCACTTTGGTTCGGTTATAAGTGGCATGTAAATAAGGCTTTGGAATGTGTAAGTTATGATCATTTTGGTTATGTTTCTTTTCATTTGAAATATGTATGTATGTTTGATGGAAATCTTTATTGATGATTTGGTTGGACTGGTATTTGATAATATATAAGTATTTTTTTGTTTGATTTTAAGTGTAAGAGAGGGGAGACTTGATACACATTGAAAAAGTAGAGAGAGAACAAGAAGAAGTCGAATGCACTCACCGATTTGCCAGAGAACAGTTGTCAAACCGAAAACAAAAATGAATAGAGTAAGGGATGGAGAAGGAGAGAATCGATCAAAACCAAGGCTAAAACTGAAAGAGTTTAAGAGAGAGGGAAATGAGGGTTTTCAGCCAACACAAAATTGAGCAAGGGGAAAGAATGACTGTTAAAGGAGTAAAGGGAAAGAAGAAAATCATTCAGTAGAGTACTGATGAAGAGCAGAACCAACACGAAAAATACCCGAATGGTAAAAAGAAAAGTTTAGCTACCCAAAACTGAGAATGAAGAGAACCTGAAAGCAATGTCAGAAATTGAAAATGAGGAGAGAGCAAAAATGCAGAGTAAGCGAAACTAGAATTCCTCCCCAAAACTGATTCTTTGTGCGCCTAAAATCCCCATTCGGCACAACACTTCCTTCTCTTCATCTCCCCACGATTTTCTCCTAAAATCTCTACAACCATCTACCAAATCCCTTGATCCACTCCTTAAACCATCCTCCAATCTCTCCACCCACTAGTTTCAACACCCTTCAAATTCCTTAGAGTTTCGGTCAACCTGGGGCACTCCCCTTACTCACAGCAAAATAAAACACTCCTTTATGCTTTGCAGGACTCGAACTCTAGACCTTTAGTAGCAATGGCACACCACTTACCCCTTGACTAGTAGACCTTCTCTGTCATGCTATGCTCCCATTAATTCAAGAAACCTACTAACTATAGGCAAGGGTTTATTCCTTAAAAACAAAACTTTTTGTACATGCCCAGGCTTGAACCCAAGACTTCTCAGACTCTCCCCAGGACACTTAACCACTGAAGCAGACATATATTTTTTTTTTACTTTCTTGCACGACTAAACATTTATGTGCCGCCTCCTACTTGTTCCCATGCTCAAAACTTAATACTTCTAGGCCCAAAATTCGGGGCGTTACAGTTACATAATTTGAAATGGAATTTTTTTTCATTTTTACTCTATCTTTTATTTATGCAGTTATTTCTATTTAGAGATAAACATGAGACATTCGGCACTCCTCAAGTACAAAAAGTTTAGAAGCAAATTAATTTGGGTAAATAGTTAATTCAATTATTTAATTTAATTTAATTTATATTATTTAATTATATTGTACATTTTGAAGTTATTTTGAAATTTAAATAATATTATGCATCTGAGTGGTGGCTAATATACGGCACATGTGTTCCTTAGTTACAAATATTAGCAATTAAAGTGCTTAGTCAAACAACTTCTGCATCAAATTGCGAACGAAATTGGAGCACATTTAGTTATATTCACACCAAGGCAAGAAATAGGTTGAAGTATACAAAACTTGAGGAACTAGTGTTTACGTACTATAATATGAGGCTTCAGCTTAGGCATAAAAAAAGAATTAGCGTTGATGATATAAACGCTAGCTTTAATCCTATCAACCCTGATCATATCTTTGAAGATGTTGATCCACTATCATAATGGCTTCAAGAGAAAGAGAATCCATTGTTAGATGGTAAAAATGTCAGTGTGTTGCCTGTGGATACCTCTAATAATGAAATGGATGTTGATCAATCTTAACAAAAAAAATTTTCTCATCCAAGTTCTGGTACAACGCCAAGTCAGAGTGGCGATGGACTCGATGGTGGTGATTTAAGTCCAATTTATGACGATGATGGACATAATGGTGATAGAGGTGAAATTAGGTGTTCTAGTCGGCATGGAGGAGAATATGGGGTTGGTACCACTAGTTGGCATTTCCATGATTGATCAGAATTTGATGGAAATATGTTTTCTGAACCTAAGAGAGATAGAAGTGAACCTAGAGCTCCAACAAAAGGAAAAGGTAAGAAGCATACTTCTACAGACTCTTCATCTGGTAGGAGATTGAGTTTTAGTAACCTTGGGTATAGTGATTCATTTACTAGTACTTAAGGTTTTTATCCACTAGAATAACCTTCATATTTTTAACCTTCACATGGTTATTCATAACCATATGGCTATTTTCCACCATTTCCTAATTATGGAGTGCCATATCAGCCTTAACTGCATCCTCCACCACCAATGTATCACCCACCTTCACCTCTTATGTATCATTCTCTTCAAATATATCCTCCATATCAATTATATGAAAACTAAGGTAAAAATGTTATCTTTTTTGGATATATTTTTGGACAAAGGCCACGAGAATCAAGTCAAGAACGCTCTTAAAGTGAAGGTGAAGGATTTGATCCTCATTGTCATTCCACTAATTGGTGAAAACTAAATTGTACTACTACCACTATTTGTAAGGTATTTTTTTGTAAAAAAAACTTTTGTTAATGTTTTTAATTTTAATGATATTAAAACATTTAAAATACATCTATAGATAAATGAATGGAGTATATTTTATGAAAAGATAATTAAGAATTGAAGCATGTTAAACTATATATGAAACTAGAATTAGAGTGAGAATAAGCGGTAGGAAATAGGAATAATTAATGAGAATCTATACATTTATCTATTCCCTTTTTTCCTTTTGTAGCATAGAATGCTTTGATATCTTCACCATCTTTAAAGCTGTTAAGAAATATTGAAGACCTCTCTTCATGTATGAATTTTTAATTATTTTATCTATAAAAACTTTCAAACTTATTAAATATGATGAATGTTTAATATTTCCTATTTTTTACTTAGTTATTAGTTAATATAATATTCTTAGAAAATTTATAAATAAATATAAGAATAATTAATGATTGTAAAAATTGTGTTCTCATATTAATAAAAGTTCATAAGTGTTAGAAAACACTCTAAAAATCATTCAAAGTGACTTTTTACAATCATAATTATAATTATAATTCTTATATTTTACAATAAGTTGTGCAAATTTAAAAAAAAAACCACGACCGTGATACCCGCAATGACCGCAATAGCATCCATTATGCCCGCAACCGCGATAAACGCAATGCAACCAAAAATGCAACCACAACCACAATTTAAATCCCTACCTCCAGGTTCAACAACTTTGGTTTCTATCGTCTTCCCACTCCTCAAGGTGACAAATTTACAATGTTCTTTTCCCGTGCTTCTCAGATTTTCTATGTCGCTAAGCAAAACACCTTAGGGTATGCTTCTAAGCTCATTGGTTAGTTATCCACTTGGTTTTATAGATTCCTCAAGGTTGCATTATTCTTTGCCATATATGTCTTCAACAAGTTCTCTGAACCCTTGGAAGATTCAACTTGTGGAGGTTTCTAAACTTGTTGAGTAAATCCTGATGGATTATTCAGTTGGGATGGCATATATGAGTTTCTAGGACTTGAGCCTTGATTACTCCACGGAAATTTAGGATGGTTATGCCATGAAAAATTATAAAATTTTGAATGCATAACTTGGTCATTCTTATTTTTATTTTGATTCTCCATGTAGTAAATAGACTCTGGATTTGACGAGCAATTTTTGAACACATGGTTGTCCCCATGGAAAATACATGAAATGTTCTCATATTGACTTGGCTGTTGTCCTATCATATTACCATTGAAACTATTAGTAGAAAAGTTCTTAAGTATAGAAGACATTAAAGAAACCTAAGCTACTAAAAATGTAAGTGCATTCGCTTTATGTACTCTTGTCACTCTTCTTCCTATAGTTGCTTGATTAGCTGACCATTGATAATTGTTGCTAGAAATCCTTTCAAGAACTTTATAAGCTTCGGTGTATGATTTAGAAAGGAGGGCTCCATTTGCCGAAGCAAACACCTTCATTCTAGTATGAGCATTAAAACCAATATAGAAAGTCTCCATTTGAACGCAGTAAGTAATGCCATGATGAGGACACTTTCATAATAATTCTTTAAACTGCTCTAATGCCTCATATAAAGATTTTTCATCAAATTTTTGAAATGAAGTGATTTCAATTCAGAGCTTGGCATTTAGAGATAGAGTATTTGATTAAGAAATGTTCAGCCAACTCTTGCCATGTACTTATGGAACCTAATGGTAGAGAGTTCAACCATGCTCATGCTCTATCTCTTAAAGAGTGTGGGAATAATTTTAGTCTCAAGGCATCTTTTGTAAACTCTAATAAATTTGAACGAGGCACTTACTTCCATGAACAAGCGAAGATGAAGATATGGATCCTTAGAAGGCATCCCACTAAATTGACTAACAGTTTGCAACATTTGGAACATGACTGGCTTTAGTTCGAATTGCGGTGCCTTAATTTTTGGTCTCACAATGCCTGGATTGAGCTCGTTAAAGAGAGGAATGACATATTGTCGAATGGCGCAGTTTCTATCATCAGGAACAATGATTGAATTATGAGTATTATAAGAAAATACTTATCCTTGAACATGTTGTAGAGGATCCATTATCACCTGAATAATAACGAAAACCGTTAAAGTAAAAATAAAAGAAAATTGAACCAAATTGCAAGATAATTAATTTCTCAAATAATTGACTAAAATAATAGTCCCCGACAACGACGCCAAAAACTTGTCTCAAAATTATTCGATTGATGTGTAAGTATACACATTCGTTAAAAAGTAGTAAAGTAGTAAGTAAGAGTTATTGTCTCTACAGAGACTATTTATGCAAATCAAGTATTGCAATATTATTACTTAACAAATTGGTCGGTGATGAAAATAAGTTAAATGTGATGAATTTTCTAACTTATGCTGAAACTATCCTAAGTATAAACATAGAAGAAATAAGTACGTAAGTTTTTAAGAGTAACCACAGTAGCATGCATGTATTAGAATAATTTTCCTTCCTAACTTAGATTTATTTAAACAATGTTAAGAGACGTTACGGAGATTCTGTGGCATATTGATAATTTACTAACCTTGATTTTACGAGTGCTTGGTTTCTCTCTAAGGCCTAAGTTTAACCTTTTAGTCTGTATATTTTTATTTCTATTTTGACTTCAAGATTACCTTTCCAGGCATTGTCTAAGGAATCACAGTTATTAAAAAGTTAAGCATTTCTAGCATATGTCTAAGTCAATTAACTTAGTGTTTTAATAAGTATGAATCAGAATATATGAGGTAAAAGTAATATTTTTTATATTAAAATAGTTTAATCACATAAATCCTAGGGTTATGCAAGGTAATAAAGTTCTTTCGATGTTATTACTAATTTGACATAATTTCATCATAAAAATATCAACATGCACCATTCAGATATTATGTCAATTAATTACAATGTGGTTCTGATTTAATAATTAATTCAATTGCATCCCTACATTTATAATGCACGAATAATATGTTCATGATTTTATTTAAATGAATAAATAGATCAAACGCACAAAACTCCTCTTAAAAAAATTAAATAATCTAAGCTATGGAATTTAAATCATTCTAACACCAACAAAATTAAACAACCATGATTATATTAAAAGCAGATAACTTAGCTGCCATCATGTCTCTTGAATTGAAAAAAATAAAAGATTGAAGGGATAAGAAAGGGTAAGCTATTTTCGGTGGTTTTTTTAGGCACAACTCACTTTGCTCCTCTATCGTTCTTCACTTCTTGTCGTGACAACCAAGTTGAAAACTCTTAATATGACCGAATGGGACTGCTCTCAAACCTTGCAAACTCTCTTAAAGAAAATGGAAAATGAGAAGTGAAAAGAGAGAAAAGAGATGGTGAGTGAAGGATAAATGACATGGGTGAATGGCTAGGGGTATTTATACTTATGAGAAGCCCTTGAGTTTGCTAAAAATATAATGACAATACCCTATTTACCTTTCATACATGGTCGGCCCCTTGAGTTGAGGAAGGAAAGTGGATGACTTTGCTAAATTTAGCTAGTCAAAGCTTGATTCATGGGAAGGAGTTAAACGGTCACATGGGGAAGTTATTGTAGCTGATTTGTGATTCCTTAACAAGTCTTGGGTGCCTAATTTAAATATTTTATTGAGGTCGGGCTTCCATAGCCGAATTGGGCTCTTTTCCTTCCTTAATGAATAGGTTGGGCTTTAAATTAAGCAATAGTCTTGTCCACTTCAGTGATCCAATTACAAGCTAGGTCAAATTGAATTTAGAAGTCCAATAAATAATTTTAGGACGTCTCATGTTGATTAGCCATCAACCCATGTATGCATGGCCTTTGCTGCAGGAAATGCTACAACATCGAATATCGAATAAGTGAGCTTTAAGACTAACTTTTCTCTTATTGCAACAACCTACGTCAAATTGGCAAAAATATGTCAAATTAGCATGTAAATAAGTAAGATCACAAATTTATCCTTAACTTTGTCCTACTTTACAAATTTGTAGTAAAACTACAAAATTTGTTGTTAAAATACTCAAAATTTACATGAATTATAAGTCAAAAGGTGCTATAAATATCTATATAATTTTTATTTATCAAGCCAACGTTGCCACATCAGCAAAAAAGTAACGGGATTAGGCTCAGGTACCAATATAATTGATGGAAAAAAGTTTGGGTATCAATCTAGGACAGAAAAATCCATAAGCACCAATATAGGAGAAGTGGATAAGTTTGGGTATCAATTTTATATTTAACTGTAATAATAATAACATGGGAAAATAAGTATGCTTTACATGACAGTAAATCAAATTTATATATTCAATATATTATAATATTTTTTGTATAGGGTTAATGTACCATTTGGTACCTGAGTTTGACTTCAAGGTTTAATGTGGTAGTAAGATCAAATGACATCATGTGGCCCAATAAATGTTGTGCTCTAGGAAAAAAACATAAGTACTTCATTGGGTCAAAGAAAAAAACTCAGGTACCAAATTAAACGTTGAAGTCAAACTTATATTCCAAATTGGGACCAAGAAACCCTTAAGTATCAAATTGAAAAAAAAAATCATGTATCAAACTAGTGTAAGATCGAGTTTGTAGCCCCTGAACATGCGAGATGTGTAGCTACTCGAATTAGGGCTTAGTCAAAATAGTGATTTTGAGACTACAAATCCGAAGTAGAAAAGTATAGTTTATGATTATTATTAAGTTTATGACATGATTGCATGATAATGATAAAATTCCACGAAGGAATTTTTATGAAAAAGTGATTAATTTGTCCTTAGGGACTAAATTGAAAAAGTTGCAAAATATGAGTTTCTAGAATGTTTAAGTATGAAATAGCATGAGAAAAATTAGTGGAGGTCCTTCTTTAGCAAATAGACCAATTTTTAGCATGATGGACAAAAATGCCTATGGAAGGGAAAAATATCAAAGAAATGCCATAAAGGCATTTTGGTCATTTGGTAAAGTTAAGTAATAAAAAGGGAAAAGGAAAGCAAAAAAGGTATCATCTTCTTCCCTAGTGTGCCGAAATTAAAGGGTTCTCCATAGCTAGGGTTTCCTTCATTTTCAAGCTTCAAGTAAGTGCAATTTGGTCCCGTTTTTAATTTTCTTCGTATTTTTGAAATCCTTGTAACATGATTAAGCTATTTCTACCACTAATTTGAGCTAGGGTTCACATTGAAAATTTTACCATGCATGACATGCAAGTAATTTGATGTCTAATGGTAGAATATGAGAGTTTGAAGTGTTGTAAACATCTTTTTCTATGTGAATTTCATGAAAAACCCTAATAGAGACTAAATTGCAAAGGTGATTAAATGTGTAGTAAAAGTGAGAATTTATGAAAAATAGGGGCTGTTATGACAATATGAAAGGTTTGGCTAGGCTTGAGAAGTCAAGAAATTAAGTGCATTTCATTTTACGAGCCTAGGGACCATTTTGCAAATATGTAAAAGTTTACGGGAAAAATTATAAATTTTTCCAAAGAGTTGATTATGGGCTATTTAGCTAATGTGTGTATTAAATTAGCTTAATTTTTCTTTTTAGATCAAGAAACATGAAACTCGGACCGAAACCAGGGAAAAAGTAAGGTGGTGAACTAAATCGAATGTTATTCCACAACTTGATTTCTGAGGTAAGTTGTATGTAATAACCTAGCCTTATATTTTGTAAAAACTTATTGTGATTATTTTCTATGAATTCATGATATCCTATGAGGTTTATTAATATGACAATGTATAAATTTTGCATAAGTTTCATGAATCGATTAATATGATTTTTACCAAGAAATGATGAAGACATGAAAAAGAAATTACATGCAAATGTTAAAGAATTCGGAGGATACCATGGTCATCAGTATAGTAGGTCCCGTGTACGACCATGTCTAGGACATGGCATCGGCAACGAACTGAGATCCCATGTAAGACTATATCTGGGACATGGCACTAGAATCGACATAAGGTCCCCTATAAGACCATGTCTAAGACATGACTTCGGCACCGAGATGAGACATGGATCCCCTATAAGACCATGTCTGGGACATGGCATGGGCATCCTAGATAAGATCCCGTATAACACCATGTCTAGGACATGGCATCAGCATCAAAGTACGATCTCGTGTAAAACCATGTTTGGGACATGGCATCGACATCGATATGAGATCCCGTGTAAGACCATATTTGGGTTATGGCTTCGATATCGACTTATGACCCCATGTAAGACCATGTCTAGGACATGGCATTAGCATCATGTCATAAGATTGACTTACGGGTATCTTTTGGTAATCTAAAATAATTTTTAGAAGAGAAAGTATTCAGGTTGATTAGTTTCATGAGAAAGACTAAAGTTTCATGATGAGTGTCACAGGTGCATATGAGTAAGTTACGTGAAAATAAGAATGTAAGTCATGAAATAAAGTAAGCCATGAAAATAAGTAAGCCATGGGAATGAGTAAGCCATGGGAATGAGTAAGCCATGGGAATGAGCAAGAAATTATATGAGTTTTATGATATTTTATTTAGATGATGTTTCATGATCTTTGTTGCTAGTTTATTCATGCAACTTACTAAGCATATATGTGCTTATCCCTTTTTTTCACTCTTCCATGTAGATTACCGAATCAGCTCGGGGATCAATCAAAATTGGAGCTCAAAGTCACACTATCAAGTCGTTCATTTTGGTATAGTATAGTTAGTTATTTTGATGTATGGCATGTATAGGAAGTTTAGTTACTTTGATATGTGTTATTTTAAGTAGCCAAATGTGTTACCTATTGTTAACACTTGAGTCAAGTTGTAATGGCCTTTGAAATTGGCTAATATTGTCTAAGTTCTATTCTATGCAATGTGGATGAAATTCATAAAGGTGCAAGTTGCAAGAGTAAGTAGAATAATGAAGGATGAGAATGCATGATGGTTGAGTTGTGTTGTGGCATGTGAATGCCTTAGTTGTGGATGTTTAGACATGTATATTATGCCTTGATTTGTAAGGTTGAAGCTGGTATGAGTTGGTTGTGTTTGCAGGGTGGCAAAAAGGCTTAAAAATAGCCTATATTTGTCCACACGGGTAGGCACACGGGCGTGTGTCTAGACCATGTGTGACACACGGTCCAAACCAAGGGCATGTAGCTCGACAGTGTATCCACTGCATCTTAAGTAGTTAAGTCAGTATTGCACACGGGCTGAGCACACGGGCGTGTGCGTTAGCCATGTGAACCCAAGATGTTGTAGTGTTTAAGATCAGATTGCTCCATAGGTTAATGACACAGGCGTGTCTAGGCCGTGTAAGGGACACGGGCCATAGACACGGGCATATGCCCAAGCTGTGCCAAAACCCTTGTAGGTTCAATATGAAAATAAATTTAGCACGGGCTAGACACATGGGCATGTGTGACCACACGGCCTGCCCACATGGTTGTGTCCCATCTCACACGAACGTGTGGCCTTATTTTAGGCAAATATTTTATTAGTGCCCAAAAGTTCTCGAATTGGTCCCGAAACACACCTGATGTATGTTTTAGGCCTCTTAAGCCTATGATATGATTATTAAAATATTGAATGAAACATTTTTTTAAAAGGAAAAAAATTTTATGACCCGAGTTTCTTTGTTCAAGCATGATTAAGTACGGTAATGCCTCGTACCCTATCCCGGCGTCGAACTCGGGTAAGGGGTGTTACATTTAGTGGTATCAGAGCTAGTTTTTAGTCGATTCTATGACTAACCTAGCTCATGCATGAGTCTAGCTATGCATGTCATACTTATGTATATATGTGCTATGATAGTGTGACGACTCTTGACAATTTAAATGTGTTTATTTATAGTAAATGGATCCCGAACGAGCTACGGCAAATGATGTAGAATGTAACCCGCCAGCTTCTGCTATAACACCCTAAACCCGACATAGAAGTTAGGCTTGAGTCTAGCGTGTCACATTGGGGGGTGGAACGATTGTTTGCGGTTAAAACAGTGAAAACCTATACATTTGTAAGTTTGAATAAAATCTTAAGTTGGTGTTAAAACACTTAATTCTTATATTACTAATATCCCATGTTTCAGTTATAGCAGAAGCTTTTATTTTAAAACCCATTTGTTGTGTTATCGCGATATTTTTAAAAAATAGTACCACGCCCTAGAGCTAACAGATTCAAATGAGAAATAACAATCCCAAACTAAAAAAAAAAAAACGGAGAAAAGGCTTTATTACAGAAATTTAAACCCAAAGAGAATAATTTAAGTAAAGTAAATGCGAATACCAAAAATTAAACACTGCTCGTAGCGTGGCCACCACCGAGTCCTCCCATACGTCGAACCGCCTACTGAGGATCACTTGAAAAAAATAAAAGAGGGGATGAGTTTTCGAAACTCAGTGTGTACATCTCTCGTCGATCAACAAACATGCATTAATCAAATTGGGCCTAAGCCCAATACAATACAGATGGCAATTGGGCCTTAAGCCCAGAATAGCCTCAACTGGGCAAAGCCCTTATCACATTAACACATGTCACATCTATCTGGGCCTAAGCCCGGGTCAATATCAGAATCAATATATGCAATGCTCAATGCCTAATCCAACCAACACACCACCTGTACCAACCAGCACACCATGGGGGCATTTAATCGACCCACCTAGCCAGCACACTAGAAGTAGCACCGGTTATGGCACTTCCAATATCGTAGCAGAGCTACCATTCATATAATCGGCTTAAAGCCTTTGGTGGGTCCACAGTCGTCTCGGGCGACCCGTGCGACCTCACCCGAATAGATTCACAATCGTCTCGGGTGACTCGAGCGATTAGGTCCACAGTCATCTCGGGCGACCCGTGCGACCACTACAAATCAATCACTTCCCCCAACAATGTTCCTATCCCCATGCAGCATAATATCACAAAATCAATCAAATAGCCTATAGGGGCATTTTAGTCATTTTGCCCTTCAAGGGCATAACAGTCATTTTATAACCCTGGGCCTAAGTACACGAATCGGCCCATTACTAAGTCCACAATCATTCAGTGCAAACTATGTCGCTTTTGGTGATCAATATTACACTCGGGCCTAAAAGCCCAATATATAGCCCAAGTGGGGCCCATACTCGCGTGTGGCCTATTGAGCCCAAAATTGCCTTTGGCCATGTGGTCAACATGACCGGCTCGTTAATTCCTATCCGTCCATAAATTTTACTCACGTCGAGCCCACGAGCCCATCGGGCCAATTTGGCCTATTTCGGCCCAGTTGGCCAAAAAGTGGCTCAAGTCCGTAAGATCACTCGTGAGGCCTCTGTCGTTATCTCGCTCCTTCCACATGAGCGTTCGCATACTCGTGTGGCTACCGTTACCAAACTTTCAGTAATCTGGCATTTCGGCTTTTGCCAATCTAAGGTTACAAGGGTGTACATGTACACACCTGGATTATTAAGCGTGCTACGAATCCCTTAGCAAAGAACCTACAACGTCTGAGACTAACAATTAGTCACTTGATTAGAACCATTATCTTCCTTTACTAACAACATGAATCGATTCCTCACTAATACTTACCTTGAATGATAACACATTGCTAATCTCCCTATACGATATTTGAGTTTCCACCCATTGACTGATCTACATTGACCAAATCCTTGTTAAAAAAGGGATTATTAAAACATGTGATACTAACCACACTTGGCAACTCATAGGGCCAATAAAGAATATTCGGCCTTCAAACATTAAAGAGCAAGATCACTTACTTAAATCAAGACCAAAAGTAGGATGTCGATAGCTTCAGGTCACTTGCCCCTTTGTCAATTCTCGAGCAAACCCAGGTACCAACAACGTCAGTCTAAGTGAAGAGATGGAAGATTCGACAGATAGGAAAGAAATATCACTAGCCATGAAAACCAAAAAATGAAATTCCAATACATACCCCTACTTTCGGCAAATGAAATCGCAACTTAAAGAAAGGAGAAGGAAATGAGAATAGATTCGGCACAAGTATAAGAAAAAGATGCTTAAGATTCGGCCCATTCAAGATTTATAGATAGATTGAGAAGAAGAAAAACAGAGGTATGCGGCTCAAGAAAAGAAGACAAAAGCCAAAGGATAATCGGCTATTTCTTGAGTAAAGGAATGGGTACAGAGATTCGGCCAAGGCAATACTTAATAAGAAAAGAAGATAAGGTAATCAATCTTAGGTATGTGAAAAGAAAGAAATTTGGATAAGTAGAAGAAGAGTGCTCAGTCAATCGCGTGAAAGGAGATTGAGAGAGGAAGAGAGAACAACTTGTATCTAAATGATCAAAATGCCAAAAATAAAAAACCCGAAAGGCAACACAAAGAGGAATTTGGCTTACAAAAGAACCAAGAAGAAAAACGCACAATACCAAAAAGGCAGAACTCACAAAAACAACTAGCTAGAAACTGAATGAACAAAGAGCCAACCCCAAAACTGGCAAAAGAAATTTGACACCTCTCCAAAGTGACCAAATACAGCACTCATTTCCCCCCAAGCCGATTTTGCACCTACTCAAAGTCCTAATTTGGCTCAACCTCCCTAACAACCCTAAATCTCTTTAATTTTCTCCCATATCTCTCCATGAATTCTTCCTTAATTTCCTCCCCACCTCCCATTCAAATTTCAAGACCAAGTCAACCTTATACCACATAAAATTTTACTCTAGTTCAACCACTTGCCATCCACCAGTATAAAATAAATACTTCTCAAAAACCCATGCCAACGCTCGAACCCTGGACCTCCTTATCATGTATGTGATGCTACTTCCTGGCCTCCCATGTGGCACCATTTGCCATTAGACCACCAAGCTTTCTGTGTTACTCCTTCACCTCAATTATTAGAAAGGCTCAACATTTGAAGTCAAAGTTCCACTAAAGCTCAAAATTAAAAATCTTTCTATGACATAGCCTGATCTCAGAACTTCCTAGAAACCTTCTAACACCTCAAAACCATCAACCTAACAGTTCTAACATGCAATTGTCATTGCATTGCTCTAATGGAATTTTAAATGCACTCATGCCTGAGGCCTAATCCTTTTAGGCCTAAAATTCTGGGCGTTACAACTCTACCCCCCATAAAGAAATTTCGTCCTCAAAATTTCCAACTATCTATTAGTCGCATTACCCAAGTCACACCACCATGCTTCTGCTGCGCACTCTAATTCTAATTGTAAATTGGGTAGATAAAACACTATTAGTAAAATACATGTTGCATAGACCAAAGCTGGCTACCTCACCTCTGCATAAACAACACCCCTGCCTGGTGCTCCACGGCCATGTCTCAAATCATTTTTGCCCCTGGCCTGACCACGGTCTCTCGGCAGCTGTTGACCACCCCTCAGCGGCTGAACGTTACATCTACCAAAGGCTTACATCTAATTCGGTCTTCTGGGACACTGTCCAAGATGATGCTTCATGGAACCACAACTCAAAAAGGCTCCCGTCCTCCTCCGGCACTCACCCACAAATTGTCTTCCACAATCCGCGCAGGGTGGCAATCCAAAAGTACCAAAATGGGGCCCAGCTCTGGTTAGTCCATCCACTCTTGCCCTTCTCTTGGGTATCTAATCAAAATTGGATGACTCTGAATCCCTCTTACCTCTGCCCCTTTCTCTTTCTCTGTTAAGGCGCTCAGCGCGCTTTACATCTTCAGCGATTTTTTCTTTCTCTTCTAATTCTACCAAGTCCCGCTCTCTCTGAGGAGCAATCAAGACACGAAGACTATCTCTGAGGCTGCCTTCGAACCGAACACAACGTTCATAATTTGTAGCCACTATCCCTTTATTATACCGGCTCAGACGTAGAAACTCCGGCACGTACTCCGCCACAGATCTGCCTCCGTCAGTCAAATTTAAGAATTCCTTCCTCCAGGCATCCATATAACTTGCGCCTACATACTTCCCTTGAAATGCGGACTTGAAGAACTCCTAAGTGTCCAGATCAGGTTGTATGCCCTCTTTCACGATAAGCCACCACTGGTAGGCTTCCTCTCGTAGCAACGATACCGCACCTTTCAATTTTTGCTCAAATGTGTAGTCCAAGTCGTCCATTGTCCTTTTTGTAGCCTCCAACCAAAATTCAGCTACATTCAGTGCTACTCCTGCAATACCCTTGAAGATCTCAGCTCCATTCGATTGAAGTCTCTCAGCAATTGACCCTCGGCTCCCACTACCAATATTAGGCTCAGCGACCCTTTCAAGAATCCTCAGTATTGCTTGCAACAAAGTGTCGTCTGTCGCTGCTCTACCATACGATTTTGTCTTAGCTACCAGTGAAGTCGGAGCCTCACTCTCGTCAACACTAGGCATGTGACCGGATGCTGAAGATCCAGTCCTAGCATCTCTATGACTTCTGCCAGGACCTCTTGCACCCCTTCTAGTGCTCATTATCACCCTACATCTAGTATGGATTATAAATTTTATGTAATTTAGTTCATGTTTCCAGTAATTAAGCAGATGTTTTATGAAAGTAGCTATGAGTTGTTTTCGCAGTCATAAGTCCACTACAGTTTTAGTTTCCTATGGGCTTCAGGTCTTACTCTAACTAACAGTCTCTGTACAATCTATCATCTAAATTAGCCCACTAACTATCTACAGTATATCAATTTAAAACAAGCTTAGTAATAAAAGAACTTACTTGGTTCGACACTGAAGACTCGGTGTGCCACAAAATAAAATCCTTCAAAAAGGTTTTTAAATCATTATAAACTACTTTAAAACCTTAAAACTAAAAACCCATCTCACAACTGAGTTTTAAACCTATCTCTGATACCACTGAATGTAACATCCCAAACCCGACCTAGAAGTTAGGCTCAAGTCTGGTGTGTCACATTGGAAGGTGGAATGATTGTTTACGGTTAAAACATTGAAAACCTGTACATTTGTAAGTTTGAATAAAATCCTAAGTTGTTATTAAAAAACTTAGTTTTTATATTACTAATATCTCATGTTTCAGTTATAGCGGAAGCTTTTGTTTTAAAACCCATTTGTTGTGTAATCGCGATATTTTTGAAAAACAGATTCTTTTATGAAACCATGCCCTAGAGCTAATAGATTCAAATGACAAATAATAATCCCAAACTAAAACAAAACCGGAGAAAATGCCTTATTACAGAAATTTAAACCCAAAGAGAATAATTTAAGTAAAGTAAATACAAATACTAAAAATTAAACACTGCTCGTAGTGTGGCCACCTCCGAGTCCTCTCGTACATAGAACCACCTACTGAGGATCACCTGAAAAAAATAAAAGAGGGGATGAGTTTTTGAAACTCAGCGTCTACATCCCTCATCGATCAAAAAACAAGCATTAATCAAATTGGCCTAAGCCCAATACAATACCGATGGCAATTGGGACTTAAGCCCAGAATAGCCTCAACTAGGCAAAGCCCTTAGCACATTAACACATGTCACATCTATCTGGGCCTAAGCCCAGGTCAATATCAGAATCAATATATGCAATGCTCAATGCCCAATAAAACCAGTACACCACCCGTACCAACCAGGACACAATATGGGGATTTGATCAACCCACCCAGCCAGCACACTAGAAGTAGCACTGGTTGCGACACTACCAATACCGCAGCAGAGCTGCCAATCATATAATCAACTTAAAGCCTCCGGTAGGTCCACAGTCGTCTCAGGCGACTCGTGCAACCTCACCCGAATAGATCCACAGTTATCTCGGGGGACCCGTACGATCAGGTCCACAGTCGTCTCAAGCGACCCGTGCGACCACTACAAATCAATCACTTCCTCCAACAATGTTCCCATCCCCATGCAGCATAATATCACATGAATGCAAACATATCATAACATAGCATAAAAAATCAATCAAATAGCCAATAAGGGCATTTTAGCCATTTTGCCCTTCAAGGGCATAACAGTCATTTATCACCCTGGGCTTAAGTACACGAACCGATCCATTACTCAGTCCACAACGATTCAGTGCAACCTATGTCCCTTTTAGCGATCAATATTACACTCGGGCCCAAAAGTTCAGTATGTGGCCCAAGTGGGGCCCACGCTCGCGTCTGGCCCACTGAGCCCAAATCTGCCTTTGGTCACGTGGTCAACATGATTGGCTCGTTAATTCCTATCCGTCCATAAATTTTACTCATGTCGGGCCCATGGGCCCGATGGGCCCATTTCGGCCTAATTGGCCAGAAAGCGACTCAAGTCCACCAGATCGCTCGTTAGGCCTCTATCGTTATCTCTCTCCTTCCACACGAGTGTTCACACCCTCGTGTGGCTACCGTTGCCAAAGTTTTGGTAATCTGATATTTCGACTTTTACCGATCTAAGGTTACAGAGGTGTGCGTGTACACACCTAGATTATGAAGTGTGCTACGAATCCCTTAGCAAAGAACCTACAACATCCAAGACAAACAATTAGTCACTTAATTAGAACCATTATCCTCCTTTGCTAACAACATGAATCGATTCCTCACTAATACTTACCTTGAATGATAACACCTTACTAATCTCCCTATACGATATTAAGGTTTCCACATTTTGACTGATCTGTATTGACCAAAGCCTTGTTAAAAAGGGCTTGTTAAAACATGTGATATAAACCACACTTGGCAAATCATAGGGCCAATAAAGAATATTTGGCCTTCAAACATTGAAGAGCAAGATCACTTACTTAAATCAAGACCAAAAGTAGGATGTCGATAGCTTCAGGTCACTTGCCCCTTTGTTAATTCTCGAGCAAACCTAGGTACCAACAACGTCAGTCTAAGTGAAGAGAGGGAAGATTCGGTAGATAAGAAAGAAATATCACTAGCCATGAAAACCAAAAAATGAAACGCCAATACATACCCCCGTTTTTGGCAAATGAAACTGCAACTTAAAGAAATGAGAAGGAAATGAGAACATATTCGACACAAGAATAAGAAAAAGATGCTTAAGATTCGGCCCACCCAAGGTTTATAGATTGATTGAGAAGAAGAAAAGCAGAGGCGTGCGGCTCAAGAAAAGTAGAGAAAAGCCAAAGGATAATTGGCTACTTCTTGAGTAAAGGAATGGGTACAGAGATTCGGCCAAGGAAAAACTTAATAAGAAAAGAAGAAAAGGTAATCAATCTTAGGTACGTGAAAAGAAAGAAATTTGGATAAGTAGGAAAAGAATGCTCGATCGATCGAGTGAAAAGAGATTGAGAGAGGAAGAGAGAACAACTTGTATCCAAATGATCAAAAGGCCAAAAACATAAAACCTGAAAGGTAACACAAAGAGGAATTTAGCTTACAAAAGAACCAAGAAGAAAAAGGCACAATACCAAAAATGTAGAACACACATAAACAAATAGCTAGAAACTGAATGAACAAAGAGCCAACCCCAAAACTGGAAAAAGAAATTTGACACCTCTCCAAAGTGACCAAATACGGCACTCATTTCCCCCTAAGCTGATTTTACACCTACTCAAAGTCTTAATTCAACTCAACCTCCCTAACAACCCCAAATCTCCTTAATTCTCTCCCATATCTCTCCATGAATTCTTCCTTAATTTCCTCCCCACCTCCCATTCAAATTTCAAGACCAAGTCAACCCTCCACCACATAGAATTTTACTCTAGTTCAACCACTTGCCGTCCACCAGTGCAAAATAAATACTCATCAAAAACTCTTGCCAACGCTTGAACCCTGGACCTCTCTGTCATGCATGTGACGCTACTTCCTTGCGTCCCATGTGGCGCCATTTGCCACTAGACCATCAAGCTTTCTATACTACTCCTTCACCTCAATTATTAAAAAGGCTCAACACTTGAAGTCAAAGTTCCACTAAAGCTTAAAACTAAAAATTTTCCTATGACATTGCCTGATCCCAGAACTTCTTAGAAACCCTCTAACACCTCAAAACCATCAACCCAACAGTTCTAACATGCAATTGTCATTGCATTGCTCTAATGGAATTTTAAACGCACTCATGTCTGGGTCCAATCCTTTTAGGCCTAAAATTCAAGGCGTTACACCCGCTGAAGAGACGATTCCAGCTAGAACTGAAAATTGACCAGCTACTATAAGTTAAGGAGGAGATTCCCGAGCAGCCTTCTTCTAGATGATGAACGAGTGGTTCATAGAGTTCATCCGAATGAACAAGCCACTTAACACAAAACTCCACCCCCTCAAGCTTCTCAATCTACCCCGGTAGCTCCTTAAATTGTAGAGGTAATAAGACAAGAGAAGTCTTCGATTGATAGGATCCGAAAATAAGGGGCAGAAGAGTTTTGGGCTACTAAGTATGATAACCCGAAAAGAGCTAAATTTTGGCTAGAGAATACCACTAGGGTATTCGATGAATTATCTTACACACCTGATGAGTGTATAAAGTGTGTAGTATCTCTCCTATGAGATTCTGCCTACCAGTAGTGGAACACCCTTGTGTTAGTGGTACCAATGGAGAAAGTTAATTTGGAGTTTTTCCAAGAGGAATTTCGGAAGAAGTATATTGTCATTGGTTCATCGATCAGAAGCGTAAGAAATTTTTAGAGTTGAAGTAAGGTCGGATGACCGTAATTGAATATGAGCATGAGTTCATAAGGCTCAGTAAATACACTCAATAATGCATATCCACCGAGGCCATTATGTGCAAAAGATTTGAAGATGGATTAAATAAGGATATTAAGATGTTTGTCGGTATTCTTGAGCTAAAAGAGTTTGTGGTGCTCCTAGATAGAGCTTGTAAGGCCAAGGAATTAGTCAATGAGAAGAGAAAAGCTGAGATAGAGTCTCATGACTCGAGAAATAGACCGTTTGGTAGGTCGTTCTAATTCTTCTCCAAGAAGTCAAAAGAATTCTCTACTTGGTCAGCTACATCAGCTGGGTTTTCAAGTAAAGGCAAAAGTAAACAGTATTCAGCGTCCAAAGCTCAAACCACTTTTGTTGCGAGTGTAGGCAACACTCGATTCAGTAGACCTGAGTGCCCCCAGTGCGGTAGACGCCACCTTGGTGAATGCTGGGCACATGAGAGAGCTTGCTTCAAGTGTGTTTCTCAAGACCACATCATTAGAAAGTGCCTCGAGATGGTTGACAAAGATAGAAGTCAGAGTACGAGATTGGGTAATGCTCCATCTGGAGGTAAACCACAGAGAAACCCGGGTACAAGAGCAAGTAGTAAAGGTACACCGAAAAAATAGGATGCGAAACCAGAAGTTAGAGCGCCAGCAAGGACATATGCTATTCGTGCTCGTGAAGAGGCATCATCACCCGATGTAATTACGGGTACATTTTCTCTCCATGAAACTTCTATTATTGCTTTGATAGATCCGGGATCTACCCATTCATATATTTGCATGAAACTAGTTTCTAGCGTGAATATACCCATAGAGTCTACGAAATTTGTGATACAAGTCTCCAACCCCCTAGGCAAGTGTGTGTTAGTAGACAAAGCATGTTAAGATTGTCCTTTGATGATTAGGGGTTATTGCTTTCCAGCTAACCTCATGCTTTTACCATTCGATGATTTTAATGTTATCCTTGGTATAGATTGGCTAACCACTTATGATGTGATAGTAAATTGTGGTAGAAAGCTTATTAAACTGAAATGTGAGAATGGTGAAACCCTTCAAGTGGAATCAGATGAATTAGAGACTTTGACTACAGTTATTTCTTCCATGGTTGCTCAGAAATGTATTAGAAAAGGGTATGAAGCTTATCTTGCTTTTGTGATGAATACAAAAGAGTCAGAGTTAAAAATTGAGGCAGTTCCAGTAGTTTGCGAGTATCAGGATGTCTTCTCGGAAAAATTGCCCAGATTACCTCCAGTTAGAGAGATAGAGTTTGGAATAGAATTGGCACTTGGTACAATGCCTATTTCTATTGCTCCTTATAAAATAGCTCCGACTGAGTTAAAGGAATTGAAGGCTCAGCTACAAGATTTGACAGAGAAAGGTTTTGTAAGACCTAGTCATTCTCCATGGGGTGCTCCCGTATTATTCGTGAAAAAGAAAGATGGTTCTATAAGGTTGTGCATAGATTATCGACAACTTAACAAAGTGACCATAAAGAACAAGTATCATTTTCCAAGGATCGGCGATTTATTTGATCAGTTGCGAGGAGCCACAATATTCTCTAAGATAGACTTGAGGTCTGGATATTATCAGTTAAGAGTCAAGGAGTCCGACGTGCCGAAGATTACATTTCAGACGAGGTATGGCCATTACGACTTCCTTATCATGCCATTTGGTTTGACTAATGCTCCTGCTATATTCATGGATCTACTGAATCGTATTTTTTGACCATACTTGGATAGATTCGTTGTGGTCTTTATTGACGATATCTTGATCTATTCTCATGATGAAAATAAACATGCTCAGCACTTGAGGACAGTTTTGCAAACTCTATGAGATAAGCAACTTTATGCCAAGTTCAGCAAGAGTGAATTTTGGCTTAAAAAAGTTAGATTTTTGGGCCACATCGTTTCGGGTGATGGCATTAGAGTTGATCCAAATAAAATCTCGGCAATTGTTGAATGGAAACTGCCAAGAAATGTATCTGAAGTCAGAAGTTTCTGAGGCTTGGCAGGTTATTATCGACGATTTGTCAAAGGATTCTCTATGATCGCCACTCCAATGACGAGATTGTTACAAAAAGATGTTAAGTTCGAGTGGATCAAAAAATGCCAAAAAAATTTTGAGAAGTTAAAGACGTTGTTGACTGAAGCTCCTATTTTAGTACAACCCGAACCGGGAAAAGAGTTTGTGATCTACAGTGATGCATCATTAAATAGATTGGGTTGCGTACTTATGCAAGAGGGCAAGGTGATAGCATATGCCTTGAGGCAGTTGAAACTCCATGAAATGAATTATCCGACCCATGACTTGGAGTTGGCCGCGATAGTGTTTGTGTTAAAGATATAGAGACACTATTTATATAACGAGCAATACCGAGTGTTCACCGGCCATAAAAGTCTCAAGTACTTAATGACTCAAAAGAAGTTGAATTTACGACAAAGAAGATGGTTAGAGTTGATCAAAGATTATGAGTTGATTATTACTACCACCTGGGGAAAGCAAATGTTGTTGCCGATGCTCTTACCCGAAAATCGCTAATTGCCTTGAGAGCTATGAATACACAATTGTCCTTGATTGATGATGGTTCGATTTTGGAAGAAATGAGGGCTAAACTGATGTTTATGCAAGAGATTCGAGAGGCACAGTCAAGTGATAGAGAATTACAAGCTAAGAAAGCTCAGTGCGAATCAAGCACCGATTCAGATTTTTTGATCGATTCAGATGGTTGTGTAAGGTTCCGAGATCAAATTTGTGTACCAAAAGATAATGAGTTAATTCAGAGAATTCTACACGAGGCACATAGTAGTCGTATGTCTATTCACCCCGGCAGTACCAAGATGTACAACGATTTACAGAAATGGTATTGGTGACCAAACATGAAAAAAGATATCTCTGAGTATATAGCAAAGTGCTTGATTTTTCAGCAAGTAAAAGTGGAACATCAAGTACCATCTGGTTTATTACAGCCTATCATGGTTCCCGAGTAGAAGTGGGACCGTGTTACCATGGATTTTGTGATGGGTTTACCGATGACACTGAAAAAGAAAGATGCTATTTGGGTTGTGGTCGACAAGTGTACTAAGTTGGCCCATTTTATACCAGTACACACGGATTATTCATTAGAGAAATTGGCTGGTTTGTACATTTCTAAGATTGTGCGACTTCATGGAGTACCGTTATCGAATATTTCAGATAGAGATCTGAGGTTCACGTCACAATTTTGAAAGAAATTGCAAGATGCTTTGGGTACAAAGCTGAATTTCAACACCACTTTTCATCCACAAACCGGCAGTTAGTCAGAGAGAGTAATACAAGTACTTGAGGATATGCTCAGATGTTGCGTATTGGAATTCCAAGATAGTTGAGAGAAATACCTACCTTTGGTCGAGTTTGCGTAAAACAACAGTTTTCAGTCGAGTTTGAAAATGGCGCCTTATGAGGCCTTATATGGGCGTAAGTGTTGAACGCCTTTTCATTGGACAGAGCTAAAAGAAAATCAGATTCACAGTGATGATTTAATCAAGGAAATAGAGGAGAAAGTAAAGGTGATTCGAAACTATTTGAAAGTTGCATCTGACAGACAAAAGTCATATGCTGATATAAAACGAAAAGAAATAGAGTTCCAAGTCAGGGATAAAGTGTTCCTGAAAGTTTTTTCGTGGAGAAAGGTTCTTAGATTTGGTAGAGAGGGTAAATTAAGTCCGCGTTTCATCGAACCTTATGAGATTACCGAGAGGATAGAGCCGGTAGCTTATCGGCTAGCTTTGTCGTTTGAGTTAAAAAAATTCATGATGTATTTCACGTATCAATGTTACGACACTATCGATTGGACCCTTCACCTGTGATTACCACGACAGAGATTGAGATTCAACTGGACATGACTTATGGTGAAGAACTAGTTAAGATTTTAGCTCGAGAAGTCAAACGGTTAAGAAACAAAAGTATAGCTCTTGTAAAAGTACTATGGCAAAGACATGAGGTAGAAAAGGCAACATGGGAGCTCGAGGAAACCATGAGAAACCAATATCTCAACTTATTTACTGGTAAGATTTTCGTGGACGAAAATCCCTGAAGGGGGAGAATTGTAACAACCCGACTTAAGGCTTAATCAGAATAGTGGTTTTCAGACCACAAATCTGAAGTAGAAAAGTATAGTTTATAATTATTATTAAGTTTATGACATGATTGCATGATAATGATAAAATTTCATAAAGGAATTTTTATGAAAAAGTGATTAATTTGTCCTTAAGGACTAAATTGCAAAAGTTGCAAAATATGAGTTTCTAGAAGGTTTAAGTACGAAATAGCATAAGAAAAATTAGTGGAGGTCCTTATTTAGCAAATAGACCAATTTTTAGCATGGTGGACAAAAATGCCCATGGAAGGGAAAAATATCAAAGAAAGGCCAAAAGGGTATTTTGGTCATTTGGTAAAGTTAAGTAATAAAAAGGGAAAAAGAAAGCAAAAATGGTATCATCTTCTTCCCTAGTGTGCAGAAATTGAAGGGTTCTCCATAGCTAGGGTTTCCTTCATTTTCAAGCTTCAAGTAAGTGTAATTTGGTCTCGTTTTTAATTTTCTTCGTATTTTTGAAATCCTTGTAACATTATTAAGCTATTTCTACCACTAATTTGAGCTAGGGTTCACATTCAAAATTTTACCAATGCATGACATGCAAGTAATTTGATGTCTAGTGGTAGAATATGAGAGTTTGGAATGCTGTAAACATCTTTTTCTAAGTGAATTTCATGAAAAACCCTAATAGGGACTACATTGCAAAGGTCATTAAATGTGTAGTAAAAGTGAGAATTTATGAAAAATAGGGGCTATTATGAGAATATGAAAGGTTCAGCTAGGCTTGAGAAGTTAAGAAATTAAGTGCATTTCATTTTACGAGACTAGTAGAGGTGTGCATGGGCAGGGCCGGGCTCAATTAAAAATTTAGGCCTATTCAAACGGCTCGGGTCAGGCCGGGCCTAAAAAATTAGCCTAAAATTTTGTCTAAGCCCGACGCATATAAAAATGCTAAAACCCGGGCCCAGCCCGGCCTTAATTTTTTATATTATTTTATATAACTTTTAAATATATATATATTACATCAAAAATACTAAAAAAACCAAAATAAATATTTTCCAACAAATTGAAAATAAAATTTAAAAAAATATGTAGACTTAAATAACATTAAGATAGATGCAACTTAACAAGTAAATACCTCTAAAATAATAACAAAATTAACAAATACCTTTAAAATAATAACAAAATTAACAATAAAATAAGTTTTATGCAATATCCAAATAATAACAACAAAATAGTAGCAACATAATAGTAATATGGTAGCAAAATAGGGAGAAAACAACAAGAAAATAACATTCAAAAATAAAAAAAAATAGATTTTTTTGTCATTTAGTGAATTCGGGCCGGGCCGGGCCCGGGCGGAAAATATCTTACTCGAGGCTCAGCTCATTTTTTAAACGGGCCTTATTTTTTGTCCAAGCCCATTTTTCGGGCCTATATTTTTACCCAAACCCTCCTACATTTCGGGCGGGCCTTCAGGCCGGGCTGCCTGGCCCATGCACACCTCTAGAGACTAGGGACCATTTTGTAAATATACAAAAGTTTAGGAGTAAAATTATAAATTTTGCCAACGAGTTATTTATGGGCTATTTAGCCAATGTGTGTATTAAATTAGCTTAATTTGTCGTTTTAGATCAAGAAACACGAAGTCCAGACCGAAACCCGGGAAAAGTAAGGTGGTGGGCTAGATCGAGTGTTCATCCACAACTTGATTTCTAAGGTAAGTTATATGTAATATCTAGCCATATATTTTGTAAAAACTTATTGTCATGATTTTCTATGAATCAATGATATCCTATGAGTTTTATTAATATGATAATGTATAAATCTTGCATAAGTTTCATGAATCGGTTAATATGATTTTTTACTAAGAAATGATGAAGACATGAAAGAGAAATTACATACAAATGTTAAAGAATTCGGAGGATACCTTGGTCATGAGTATAGTAGGTCCCATTTAAGACCATATTTGGGACATGGCATTGGCACCGAACTGAGATCCCATGTAAGACCATATTTGGGACATGGCATTGGCATCGATATGAGGTCTCGTATAAGACCGTGTCTGGGACATGGCATGGGCATCCTAGATGAGATCTCGTATAAGACCATGTTTGGGACATGGCATCGGCATCAGAGTACGATCTCGTGTAAGACCATTTCTAGGACATGGCATCGACATCGATATGAGATGCCATGTAAGACCATATCTGGGATATGGCTTCAGCATCGACTTATGATCCCATGTAAAACCATATCTGGGACATGGCATTGGCATCATATCATGAGAGTGACTTACGGTATCCTTCGGTAATCTAAAATAATTTTTAGAGGAGAAAGTATTCAAGTTGATTAGTTTCATGAGAGAGACTAAAGTTTCATGATGAGTGTTACAATGCATATGAGTAAGTTACAAGAAAATGAGAATGTAAGTCATGAGATAAAGTAAGCCATGAAAATAAGTAAGCCATGAGAATGAGTAAGCCATGGGAATGAATAAGTTATGAAAATGAGCAAGAAATTATAAGTTTTATGATATTTTATTTAGATGATGTTTCATGATCTTTGTTGCTATTTTATTCATGCAACTTACTAAGCATATATGTGCTTACTCCCTTTCTTTTCCCTCTTCCATGTAGATTGCCGAATCAGCTCGGGGATCAATTAAAGTCGGAGCTCAAATTCACACTATCAAGTCGTTCATTTTGGTATAGTATAGTTAGTTATTTTGATGTATGGCATGTGTAGGAAGTTTAGTTACTTTGATATGTGTTATTTTGAGTAGCCAAATGTGTTGGCTATTGTTAACACTTGAGTCAAGTTGTAATGGCCTTTGAAATTGGCTAATATTGTCTAAGTTCTATTCTATGCAATGTGGATGAAATTCATGAAGGTGCAAGTTGCAAGAGTAAGTAGAATAATGAAGGATGAGAATGCATGATGGTTGAGTTGCGTTGTGGCATGTGAATGCCTTAGTTGTGGATGTTTAGACATGTATATTATGCCTTGATTTGTAAGGTTGAAGCTGGTATAAGTTGGCTGTGTTTGCAGGGTGGCAAAAAGGCTTGGAAAATAGCCTATATTTGTCCACACGGTAGGCACACGGGCGTGTGTCTAGGCCGTGTGTGACACACAGTCCACACCAAGGGCATGTAGCTCGACTGTGTATCCCCTGCATCTTAAGTAGTTAAGTCAGTATTGCACACAGGCTGAGCGCACAGGCGTGTAAACCTAAGATGTTATAGTGTTCAAGATCAGATTGCTCCACGGGTTAATAACACGGGCGTGTCTAGGCCGTGTGAGGGACACAGGCAATAGACATGAGCATGTGCCCAAGTTGTGCCAAAACCCCTGTAGGTTCGATATGAAAATAAATTCAGCACAGGCTAGGTACATGGGCATGTGTGACCACATGGCCTGCCCACATGGGCGTGTCCCATCTCACACAAACGTATGGCCCTGTTTTAGGCAAAAAATTTATAAAACGCCCAAAAGTTCTCGGATTGGTCCCGAAACACATCCGATGTATGTTTTGGGCCTCGTAAGCCCATGATATGTTATTAAGAGATTGAATGGAATGTTTTTTTAAAAGGAAAGAAATTTTATAACCCGAGTTTGTATGTTCAAGCATGATTAAGTACGGTAATGCCTCGTACCCTGTCCCGGTGTCGGACTCGGGTAAGGGTGTTACAAGATGCATGCAAAAATCCAGCCTATTGCCAGTGGCCACAAATTTTAAGGATCGTAAGCTTTCTCATATTATGAATGAAACCCTCCAGAACAAGATCATTCGCCTATTTGCACAATAAAAAAATTAAATTAGAAAATATTTAAATTTAACTTAATTTAAAATAATGAAATTTAAAACTCTGTCTTACCATTATTGCTTGGGCGGTGGAAATATGCTTGTTTTCGAAGCAGATTAGAGAGGCGGCCATTTGTAAGAAGTCGATTTGAAACAAGATAATTAAAATATATATTTTTAAATGAAAATATCGAAAATTTTAAAACGAGAGAGTTTGAGAGAATGATGTGAATGAAAAAAAAATTAAAATTTGGGGGTATTTATAGGGTAAAAAAATTACGGTTAGGGATTTTAATTGCTTTTACTATTGGCGCGACAATGTTCAAAAAGTCATTCCTTTTTACCGCTGAGAGAAAGCGTGGCCAGTTGGGCGAGCTTTCCTACCACTTGATCAGAAAACCGCCCAAAAATCTAATTTAAAAAAAAAATAGACATATAAACCTAATTTTTCCCATAAAAGAAACAATATATAAAATATATCTTTTATCTAATTTAATAATTTAAAAAAATACATTTGAACATCAATAATAAAATTTGAATGGAGTGAGGAAGTTGAAAAGACAAGTTGACGTGTTAAACAACTTGAAAGTTTGGGGTTGAAAATGAAGTGTGGACAAAAAAACACGGAATGGAAGGGCCAAACCCATGTGCCTCCAAAGTGGATCTTTAGTCACCATAATGTGACACGTTATGTCCCCTCCAAAGTGGATCTTTCTATCCTCACTTACCCCTTCTATCGGTTGAATTTAATTGAATGAAAATTCAAATTATGTGGATTAAAATATTTATTATTTATAAAATAAATGGTTATTTGTTTATTAAATTTATTTTATTTTCTAAACATTTTATTTGATTGGGGCAACATTCAGATTAAAAGCTGGCACCCAACACAACTTTGCTGTTTAACGTTAACTATTTTGTCTTGTACACCAACTTATATATTGGAACAAAATTACCCATCATTACATTTCATTTATTTTTTTAGTTTTAAATATGCAAAACCTACTTTATACAATCTCTATATTTAAAGAAAAATAAAATAACTTTTTAATCCTCAGTCTAAAATATATAAAATATCAGTATATTAAAAGAATTTTATATGCAAATACACTATATTAAAAGAATTTTATATAAAAATGGATCCGATTTTGACAAAATACAAAGGTAATAAATTATTTTTTTAAAATTTTTATTTATTGTATTTTGAACAATAAAATTACACAATATATTTAAATTAAATTTCAATCGATTTAAAGTTTGCGTCATATTTAAATTTTATTTTACACTAATATTTCATATACTTTATAATTAAATATAATTAAAAAATTATGTGTAAAAAATTTGAATTAAATTAAAAATAATTTTTTAAATATGATTTAATATGAATCTTATTATAATTAGAAGTATTCATTAGCAATGCTAGACCAAAGCTCCATTTAAAAAAAAAAATTGAGTTCGTTTCATCCAAATAGACCATTTTTCTATTTTAAAATAATAAAAAATTATTTTATATTTAAATTTAATTATATAAAATTAATATTTCTATAATTTTTATATTTTTATTATTTTAGATAGTAAAACCAACCATGCCAGCCTAAGGTTAAAAATATAACCTCAAGAGCATTTGAAAGTGAGTTGGGTTGATTGAGTTGGTTAGTGATGGTGATCCCAAAATTAACTATGATCACGATAAAGACAAGCGCGCCTATCGAACAGTAGTAAAGTTATGGTAAGATCGGAATATCGTATCCACAAGGACTAAAAATACTAGTATTAACTATCTTTTTATTATTTAGCCTAAAAATAAGGGGATTTGTTTTTAATCTAAACTAACTAATTAACTAAGAATGCACAGAGAGCGAATTGGAAAATTACTTTTAGAAAAAGATTGAGAGAGACAATACTCAAGGAAGAATCCACCTAGATTTCACTTATTATTCAACTTTGAATTAGACGATTTATTCACTTGACTTGATCCGTAGAAATCCCTAATTTATGTTATTATCTCTTTCGAGACTAAAAACAACTAACTCTAGGTTGATTAATTGAAATTTCTTTCTAATTAAAATCCCTATTGTTGTATTAACTCGATCTATGGATTTTCCTATTAGATTTGACTCTAATCCAACAGATTTATGTCGCCCTATCTCTAGGGTTGCAATCCACTCCGCTTAATTATGTTGGATCTACTCCTAAACAGGGACTTTTGCTCTGCTGCCTAAGCACATTCAACTTGATTTAATATTCTGAAATATTAAAACAAGAATTAATAAACATATTAAGAACAAATCAAGTATTTATCATATAATTCAGAAAATAATAAGATTTGTTTTAGGTTCCATCCCTCTTAGGTATCTAGGGGATTTAGTTCATGCTTATAAGGGAAAACATCTCAAAATTTGGAAAATAACAAAACATAAAGAAACTTAAAAACTTCGAGGAAATTGAAGGGAGATCTTTAGTCTTGAAGGAGATTCCTGCTTCCGAGATGAATCCAATGACTTTCTTCGAGTAATTCTTTGCTTTCTACTCTGTGTGTCCTCCTTTAATCCTCTCCTAGTGTGTTTAAATAGACTTTGGAATACCCAAAATACCTAAAAATTAGCCTATTTTGAGTGAAATTGAAATAGGGCTCGACAGGGACACGGGCGTGTGGTCTACCCGTGTGCGAAGGCTCAGGCCATGTGCAATACTAAGTAGGTTTGAAGTCGACACAGCCTTAACACACAAGCGTGTCGTGTGTCTCACACGGGCCTGTGGTGAACCCATGTGGAAGTGCCTATGCCGTGTGGAATGCTAAAATTAGTCCATTTTGTCCGTTTTTGCCTGTTTCTCACTCTTTTTACTTTCCTATGCTCACCTAAGTATAAAACATGAAATTAAAGGGTTAGAAGCATCAAATTCATTAAATCATAAAGTAAATCATCCAAAAGTATACCAAGCATGGGGTTAAAAAGTGTTACTTTTACGGTTTATCAGTTAGATCACATGGCTCATGAACACTTCATATTATCATTCAAGGAGTAAATAGCATATTCTTTGAAATTTTGGTTTTTTATATTTTTAATAAATTTATTTTTTATTTTTAAAAATTAAAGAGTTCTGTTCTTTTTCATAATTTTTGAATTTTTTTAAAAATTATATATTTTTTTAAATTTTTATGTTTTAATTAAAATATGAAACAAATGTTTAAAATTTTTATGTATAGTTTTAAAGAATAAAGACCAAATTAACAAAAATTAAAAACATTGCGAGCTAAAAAAGTTTTTTCTTTACCATTTTTAATTGTTACATCATTTATTTTAACAGTAAAATTATATGGAGGGACTGAGGGCGCCACCAGCTCCCTAAAATGGGAAAATATCACATTGGCCCCTTTATATTTTATAAAATTATAAATTAGTCAAATTGCACTTTGACCTCAAAATAATAAAATTTTAATTTAATCTTTTAAAATTATAAAGATATATAATAATACAATGATGAAATTGAATTTTAGCTCTTATAAAAAATATACTAGAAATCCTATTACATATGTATGTGTGTGAAAACTACAAGTTTAGAATACATATGTGTGTTTAATAATAACATACAATAATTAATAAAACTTACGGTTTGAAACTAATTAATCATAATAATACATGAAATGTGTATAATATTAAAATTAGAAAAATAGATTAAATTGTGAGTAAAATAAATGCATCAAACTAGCAATATTAAAATGCATTACAATTGTTTATCATTGTGTTGTCATCAATTGTGAGTTAGTGTCGAATTAACGTGTGGCACCAACTTAATCAATAATATTATCATTATAAAGTTTACTTATAACAACAACACAATTAGTACATTTTATGTTAAAAGTTATTTTTTTTTAAGTTTACTTGAGAATTATTATTAGTGTGGTGGTAAAGCATTTGTTTATAAATCTATTATACATGGGTTCAATTTTCAAACATGTTAATTTTAGTTTTTTTATTTAAAAACTATATAAAAAGAGAAAAAGAGAAAAAAAAAGTCACAAAAATAATAATAGCAATTATTTAATAAAATGGTATATTAGTCATTTCCTTACTTGAGTTGGTACCAGGTTAACCTGTGACACCAACTCAGTCAAGAGTTTTATTAATTGTATAAAAGTATATATACACAAATTTGATGAGAGACAACATTTTAAGTTAAGTAATTTTTTTTTTAAATTTTACTCAAGAATTGTTATTGGGATAGGGGTAAAGAATTTTTTTATAAATTTATCAATCACTGGTTTAATCTTTGGATATGTTAATTTTAGTTTTTTTTCTAAATTATATAAAAGTATAACCATAAAAAAAAACGGACATTTTACCAAAAAAAGCTCTTTTTTTAATTGAATTACTGAAATAGGTCGATTATTGGATTATTTACCGGACTATGCCATTTTCCCCGAAATCACGTCCATGTTTGTGCGCTTTCAGTGTTCGTGTCAGCAAAACGCTCCCTCAGGGAAGTGTTTTGCTCGTTTAATAGTAAAAAAATTTGACCGTTGGCTTCCAACGATCCAAAAAAAAAACTATAAAAAGGCCCCCACTTCATTTTCTCACACAAATCACTCCCAAATTCTCTAATTCTCTCAAAATTTCAATCCCCTCATTTATTTTTCACACAATTCTTTGTTTATTCTCGACTTTCTTTCAATATTCCCTTCAAAAATCTATCAATTTTCATTGAAAATTTCTTAAAATTCCATCAAATTTGTATCAAATTTCTTTGTTTAAATTTTTTTTGAATTTAATTTTTTAAAATTAAAAAAAATCTGATCTTGTTAACAATGGCCGTAGAATTAATCCGTCTCAATAAGAAGCACATCTCTGTTGAGCAAATGAAAATGGTAAGTGATATTTTTATTCATTTATGCAAATTTAATTTTCATTTATACAAATTTAATTAAATTTGCAATTCTATTTAGTATTTAGTTCATTTATGCAATTATAATTAAATTTTCAATACTGCTTGATTTTTTTTCAGTTATGATGTTTGCATTAATTAATTTATGCAAATTTAATTAATTTTTGTTTTATAAATTTTTATAATAGTCTGTAGATCGGGTGTTGCAATGTTACATCCGTAATATGCCTGGTCCTCCATCGCTGTTGATCGAGAATTACTTGCTGGAAGCGGGATTTTGGCACGTGGCCACGATAGGCCGGGGTGAAAATTGGACCCGAAACTAATTAGTGCGTTGATAGAGAGCTGGAGACCCGAGATACATACTTTTCATCTTCCATGCAGAGAGTGTACTATCACTCTGCAAGACATACATTTGCAATTGGGATTGCCGGTGGATGGATACGTAGTTACCGGGTCTACATCATCTGCTGATTGGGACGCCGTATGCTACGAGCTTTTGGGTGCTATACCGGATAATATTAACGGAGGTCGGATCGAGATAGGCTGGTTACGAGACACATTCCTGGAGCCAGATAATGATTTGACCGAACTTGAAAGAATACGATATGCTCGGGCATACATTCTAGAGATGATTGGAGGTTATCTGATGCCGGACTTGTCACGAAACCTCGTACATCCGAGATGGTTGTTGAAACTTGTAGATTTTAGAGCTGCCGGCGAATTGAGTTGGGGGTCTGCTGTGTTCGCAAAGTTGTACAAAGAAATGTGCGAGGCGATGCTACCGAACAAAGCCAAAATAAGAGGTTGCCTATCACTACTACAATCATGGGCATGGTTTTGCTTTCTATTTTTACGTCCTCGAGTGGACCGCCCATATACATTTCCACTAATAACGAGGTAAATTTTATATTAGATTTAACAATTATTACGTAGATTTAGTATATAATTGTATGCTAAAAATTTATTTAATTAGATGGAACCATTCAGCGAGTTATGTTGGAATACCTACCTCACTCGAAGATATACGGCTTCTATTAGACCAACGATCGGATGTAGAAGTAAGTATTAAATAAAATATATATACATAATAAAATAGCCGCTTCGTATTTAAAATTTACTATTTAATATTTAGTATTTAGTATTATGTATATAAGTAATATTTTTTATCATGTTCATATAGTTTGAATGGACACCATACGATGATCCGGCAATTCGGGCAGTAATTCTGGATGAATACTTCTAAAATTCGAACACTTAGTATGTGAAGGTCGCATTGGTGAGCTATGCTACGGTGGAGATGCACCAATCAGATAGAGTATTACGACAATTTGGATTTCGACAACCGATTTCCGTGGCGCCCGAGGTGTTCAATGATGAGCACAAAGTCGACTTACGGCAATTGCATACGGATTGCCCGAGATACTGGTCACACTATATCAAAATGTGGGAAAATTGGTATGATTATATACCTACTCGAGAACCGATCATCGTTCCAGAGTTAGCATGCGTACTGGAATATATGCCATGGTTTAGGATTCATGACAAGCCATATTTATTATCGAAAGAGGAGAGACGACGACAAATTCGTGCTCAAAGGGATCGACGGAGCCCTTTAAATCCAAGAAGAAGGGACGACGACGCAAGCTCATCAACAGTGCCCATACAATCAGCAGGCCTATCAACAGCGCCGACACAATTACCCGGCCCAACAGTTCAATCGACGACACCTACATCACAGCCTTTTCAGATTATGCCAGGTGCGTATCCTAGCTGTAACATCCCAAAATAGGGCCTAATCGGAATAGTGGTTTCATAACCACAAATCCGAGATAGAAATAATTATTTTATAATTTTTTTGAGGTCTATATTATGATTGCATGATGGTGTGAAAATTCCTTGAAGAAATTCTATGCGTAAAGTGCTTAATTTAAAATTAGGGACTAAATCGAATAAGTTGCAAAACTTGCATTCTAGAAGTTTCTAGTATGAAACTGTTTTGAAATATTAATTAGGAGGTCTTAAATAGAAATTTGGCTAATTTTAAGTTCATGGACAAAATTTGGACATGGATGGAATTTTTGAAAGTTTAAGTAAGGAGGGGCATTTTGGTCATTTGGATATTAACATGAAATAAAAAGGGAAAAATAGCACAAAATTTATCATCTTCTTCATGACCACGAAATTTCAAGGGTTCTCCATAGCTAGGGTTTGTTTCAAGCTTCCAAGCTCCATAGTAAGTGATTGCAAGCCCCGTTTTTAATGTTCTTTACGTTTTCGTAGTCCCGGTAGCTCGATAAAGCTTATGTTAGCAATATTTTAAGTTAGGGTTCATATTTGGAAAAATACCCATAGGTGAAATTTGTGTATTTTGATGTTTTATGATAGAATATGAGGTTTTAAATTATGCTAGACAACTTGAGCTACTCGGTTTTAGGTAAAAACGAGTAAAAGGGCTTAATTGGTAAAAATACCTATTGTACATAAGTGTATGTTTTAGTAGGAATTTGAAGATGATGTTGGTAAATAAATGATCAGCATGTCTTAAAATACAAGAATTTGTGATAAGTTTTGATTTCCGAGTCTTGGGGAAAAAGTGTAAATATGCAAAAGTTTAAGGGCAAAAATGTAATTTTGCCAAAGTTTGAGTAAAGGGCTGTTTTGATAAATGTTAATATTAAATAAGTTAAATTTGCTATTATAGATCAAGAAGAACGAAATTCGGGAGTAGATCGGGGAAAAGAAAAAGTAAAGGACTAAATTGTAAAGTTTAGTCACATTTGGTATCGAGGTAAGTTTACGGTAAATAAATGCAATATTCTGTCATTTTACATTACTATTGTCATTTTCCAGCATTTATATATTCATTTTATGAAAATAATCAAGTTGAATATAAGGTGATATGACAGAGAAAAGCAGTAGAAAGTCCCGATTGAACCTTAGGAATGTTAGGATACGAAATGTCATGACATTAGGGGTCGACAGGACAAGACAGGACAGAAATGAGCCATGTAAGTCCGTACTAGATATACGGCTTTGGAGACTGGATTGAGCCATGTAAGTCCATATTAGATATATGGCATTGGAGACAGGAATAATTCATGTAAGTCCATGTCAAAGACATGGCATTGGCAGGATATTGTTAGACAGGAACGACCCTCGTATCCTTAGTATTCCGAGTGGTTCAACGGGCCATTATTCAAGTAAATGTACAGTGAATTATCAGCAAAGGAAAGGTAGATTGTAATCATGAATAATGAAAGGTCAGGTAAGAAAGAAGGTAAGTGAAGAAGAAGAAGGCAGAAAATGAGATGTAAAGAAAGCTTATAATGCTAATTGATAGTTTGCATACTTATCCCATATGATGAATGTTGTAATTTATTTGCTTGTAAACTTACTAAGCCTAGTGCTTACCCTCTTTATTTCTTTCTTCTTATAGTTCTTGCCAAACCACTCGGGGATCAAAGGAAACGTCGGAGATCCGATCACACTATCGAGGAATCCTATCGGTATTGTTAGACGTTTCTTTTCGTGTATGGCATGTATAGGGACTTGGCTTCTTTTGATATGGATGTCTTATGACATGTTCAATGAATGGGATGTAAATACTTGATAGTGAATAGCTAATGAAATGGCTAATGATATACAAGTATGATAATATGTATGCTTGAGTGATAACTGTCACATGGAAATTAAGGAAAAATGTGAAAGTAGCTTAAAAACAGAACATTGTAATAGTAGTGACGTGAGTTTGAAAAATCACTAAAAATAATAGAAACATGGTTTGATGTTGAATAATATATGAAATTAAATCTTATTGTGTCTATTTTCATATGGAACAAACAAAACAAGTAAAGGTATTGTATTTTATGAGATATCTGAGTTTTAGTAAAACAGGGCCAGAGCAATTTCTGGATCCTCTGTTCCAACTTTGGAAATTCACCATAAATTGTACAAAAATAATTAGGAGGATTACTTTATATGTTCAGAATTCTTATTGAGTCTAGTTTTAATAGAAATAAACGAAATAGTCATATGAATTTTGTACAGGGAGAAAAGTGGTTCGTAATAAGTAGAGGTCTGTGCAGTTGAGTTCTGAAATAGGGGAAACTTTAACTAATAAAATGTACTAATCGGCCCAGCCAAAAATTCTAGAAAAAAAAGTAGCAGATAGATAAATGAGTCTAGATTCAGGGAAAATTTACGGATCTTGATTTTGAGTTTCGTAACTCGAGATATGATTTTTCAAGCGACCATGACGCAGATAAACTACTTATTCCGAAAATCAAAATAGATAATGTAAAGTTGTTTAAAATGGTAAATTATGTGTAGTAACACCTCAAGCTTGACTCCGGCGACGGTCTCGGGTGTGGGGGCGTTACTATGTATCCTAACCCTTATATTTTTCCTTTTCCTAGTCCTATGGCAGGTTGGAATCCATGGCCCGGTTCATCTCCGTTCTTAATTACTCCGAGTCAACCGCCGATCTATAGGCCGTCGTCGCATGAGGGATCACATGAGGCACTATCGGGGAGCTCTTCTTTCTATCAATCTCCATCACCTTACAGGGTTCAAACACCTCCTCCGTGGGTGATGCAAACACCGTCGCAGTCATTATTCTATCAAGGTGGGTCACCCTCCCAATACCTAGAACCAGATCCACTACCGAAGGAACCACAACCCCCGCCGGAAGCTGAACTAAGGAGGAATCCAGCACGGACCCGTCGACAACCCCCATGTGGTACTGATTCCGACCGCCACGGACATTGATTTTTTTTAATATATTTGTACAAACTTTTTATATTGTTTCATTTAATAAAATAAAAGTTCTTTTGAATAAGGCAATTGTAAATTACTTTTATATTTTTAATAAAATAGAAGATATTGTTTCATTTGATTAAATAAAAGTTTGATAAAATAAAAGTCTGATATATTCCAAGAAAGGACTAAATTGAATAAAAGTAAAAATTTGGGGGCAATTTTGTACAAACTTTTTATATTGTTTCATTTAATAAAATAAAAGTTTTTTTGAATAAGAAAATTGTAAATTACTTTTATATTTTTAATAAAATAGACGATATTGTTTCATTTGATTAAATAAAAGTTTGATAAAATAAAAGTTTGATATATTCCAAGAAATGACTATATTGAATAAAAGTAAAATTTTAGGGGCAATTTTGTAAAATATTTTTATATTGTTTCATTTAATAAAATATAAATAATACAACATAGTTTTTTTACGACAACTATCAACTATTTCGATTAGGACATGATCTACTTATATGGCCTGGGTTCCTACACCGTCCGCACAATTTTTGTTGATTCGCTATTTCTTAGATATCCATATTGGTACGTATTCTGGTTGAGCAAGGTCGACCTTTTGGTTTGCGACGCAATTCTCTATCCGGTAACAGCTTAAATGGAGCAAGCGATACAGGTAGCCACTTACGTTCATCTGGGACAGGTGGGAATACGTGTCTCTACACGTTGTACATGGTTTCTAGTTTATACACTTCGTCGACGTAGCTCATGGGATCTATACGGAGATTCTGACAAGCTGTAATTACATGAGCGCATGGATAACGAAATGCGTCAAACCTCCCACAGTCGCAAGTCCTATTTCTCAAGTGTACACGATATTGCCCGCCAATAATACCTTCGTGCGGTCTGTCAAACTTCGTCACACGAAACCATAGGTTGTCTCGATCGTGACACACTATGTGCATGATGTTCATCCGCGCATTCGTCTTGTTAATTTCTTACAATACCTTTGCGCACCATGTATGTCCTTCTTGCATTTGGCCTTTATAACTCGCTGCTCGTTTCGGAAATAGTGCTGCCAAACGAAAATATATCTCTCGAACAACTGATGTTATTGGTAAATGACGTGTTCCTTTCAGAATAGAATTTATACATTCAGCCAAGTTTGAGGTCATATGATCATATCGTAGGCCGCCGTCGTATGCTTGTGTCCACTGTTCGAAAGGTATATTACAGAGGTAGTCTGAGCCTTCTTCGTTAACCGAATGCAGAACTACCAACATGTCATGAAAAACGATCCTTACTTATCTCATATCCTGCCAATATAAGTTGATAGCGAAAATTACATACCACTTTTCCATTTAAAATAAATTCAATATTACCAACAAAATTATATTAACAGATTTATATACCCATGTTGGTTACTTGCCGTTTTTCACTTGTAGATCAAAATTGCCCGTAGTAGTTGGATGCAACGTGCCTTAGGCAATACCGATGGTGTGTACGATGCCACATGCTTCCCTGTCGCTCAATTGTGGCTAGTATTCCAGTGCCCCAATCCGATATGACGCATATATTAGGTTGGGGACAAACATGCCTCCTTAACCTAGAAAGAACGAAATCCCAATCATCAGCTGACTCCCCTGGTGTTATTGCAAACGCAATTGGAATTATTCTCTCACTGCTATCCTGTGCCATAACTAGTAATAGCCAATGGGTATATCTACTGTACATAAAGGTACCGTCAATCTATACCAGTGGCTTGCAATATGGAAATGCGTCTCGGCATTGCTTAAAGCTCCAAAACAGACGCTTAAATACTTGGCATCCACTGAGTAATCAGTCGTTGTAGTATGCAGGTTTCGTTTCAAGGTCTGTTATGAAACCTGGGACATATCTCTCTAGCACCTAACACCACTGCCACACTTTATCATATGAAGCGTCTCACCCACCATAGATATTTTTCAACGCCTTCTGCTTAGCTATCCAAGCCTTACGGTAAGAGAGTGTGTACCTCAACTGGCTACGAATATTGGCAATTAAGACCAGCACTGTAGTTCTAGGATCTGCCTTCACCGTCGGTAGTATTAAGGTAGCTAACATTTTTGAATCCATCTTGGGATGATCTTCTGAAACACCAGTCAACGAAGTACGTTAAAAAATGCAACAGTACGTAATAATAGTACTACTAAAAAACCCTAAACAGTTAGTGGTACTGTACCAGCAACACATGTATGTGGACCTTTGTACTTTTTTATCTCCTACAAGTCTGTCATTTTCCTCAATGAAACTATGATTTTCCATGAACATGTACCGTCTTGCACTGCACACTTGGCCTCAAACTTATCGGATTTGGATTTAACCACTTTGTAGTTAACCCTGTTCGTGATGCTATGTTGTTTTAATGCACCAAGAAAACTATTTTTATTTGAAAACTCTTTACGAACTTCCAATTCACCCGAATCCAATGAGGAATTTGTACGGTCACGCCTTCTGTGTGGTAGATCTAGAAACTCCAATGCATCATCTTGAGATAGATCGACATTATGCATGTGGGTTAGAGGAGAGTACGCCGTGAATCCCGGATCCTCTTCTTCATCATTTGAATCCCCTTCGACATCATCAGGTCTAGTTGGAACATGCTCTGGTTCAGAAAATAATGCGATTTCTGCACCATCGGGGCCGGCCTCTCGAGGTGGATCCGCATCAGACTCATCATCTGACCCATCATCATATGCAACGTATGAGGTCCCTTCACCGGTGGACGTCGTAGGGAGTACATCATCTCTCCTTGTGGACGTTTCATAACGTTTCCAATCAGATGTGAATTGCCAACCACTAGAAGTTGATGTCATTCCCCAGTACGTATTTCCAGTATCAAACATCGACCCACTAAAGTGCATGTCCCATCCACTAACGGAGTGTCATGTAGGGGTCGGGTATTCCATATTGCTACCAAACACGGGCGCTTCCGTATTTTGCCACCCACTAACGGAGTGTTGGGCAGGGGTTGTGTATTCCTCTCGATCAGCAATAAATGTTGAAGTTCCAAATGGATCATTTGGCGATGAAAATTGTACATATAACTCAAGATAGGGCGATCCACTAGTGAGATGAGTCTGCACCATTGCCTCCAAGCTACGAGCACATTTGATGTCGAATGAGTCATATGTCACAGGGTCAACTGAAGCACAAAATCGATACTTAATAGACAAAACTTTCATTGGCGTCATTCTGAAGATTTTGCGCCTAATTCTTTTACGAAGTTCTGTCAAATATATGTTCTGGTTAAAAACTAGCCTCGCTGTATTCTCCGATAAAAAAACAACACCATTCTCGGTGTTACAGACTCACCATAATAGTAAATAACAGCAGTAATACGTTCACTCATCTTCAATTTCTATTCTTCTTTGCCTCTCAATTTTTTTTTTTGTTGTAAGTTATGCAACCTGAGAATAAAATTTGGCTCATTTATAGCCTTAATTTTTCTACGAACTACTGTAGCAAAAGTGCGTCCACGTGGGAGCTTTTTTCTGAAATTTTGCTGACAGTGCATCCTGCTTGAAACGTTTTTGACACTATTTATTCAGAAACATCTACTCAGAATTATTTTTCTACGAACTACTGTAAAAAAAGCGCGTCCACGTGGGAGCTTTTTTCCAAAATTTTACTGACTGTGCATCCTGCTTGAAGCGTTTTTGACACTATTTGTTTAGAAACGTCTACTCAAAATTATTTTTCTACGAACTACTGTAGCAAAAGCGCGTCCATGTGGGAGCTTCTTTCTGAAATTTTGCTGACAGTGCATCTTGCTTGAAGCGTTTTTGACACTATTTGTTCAGAAACGTCTACTCAAAATTATTTTTCTACGAACTATTGTAGAAAAAGCGCGTCCACGTGAGAGCTTCTTTCCGAAATTTTGCTGACAGTGCATCCTGCTTGAAGCATTTTTCACACTATTTGTTTTGAAACGTCTTCTCAAATTATTCTTGCATAAACACTAAACCCTAAGACAATAAAAAAATTATATTGTTATATGTTTTTTTTAATACCCTAAACACAAATTTTTTTAAAAAACCCTAAACCCTAATTTAATCAATAAACCCTAATACCTAAACTCTATTTTACTATTTAGTATTTAAAATTAATAGTTAATTTAATGAATTAACCCTAAAACCCTCAACCCTAATTCAATTAATTTTTTCTTCAAACCCAAAACTTTGAACATCGCCAGTATGTATATATGCTGCAATCATGTTATCTTTGAGAATTTCTTTTTCGTGTATATATATTGGAAATTAATAATTAAAAAAATTAGAAATGTGCTTCTTACAAGGTAAAAGAAATTTAGCCGGTGGATCAAAAAGAAAATGATGTAAGCCATTAATAAGGGAAAAAAACCTAAACGTTGAAGTAATCGAATTACCAAGTTGTTGTTTACACGTTAACAGTTATTTAAGGGTTTTTTACTAAAAATTATAAGAAATAAAATATTAAAATAGTACGTCTAAACGATTATGTATCAATTAACCCTAAATTAATCAATTAATGCTAATTTAATCAAATAACCCTAATTTAATTAATTAACCCAAAACCCTAAACTCTAATTTAATATTTAGTATTAGGCAATTAATAGTTAATTTTATGAATTAACCATAAAACCCTAAATCATAAACTAACCTTAAACCTTAAACCACTAACCCTAAAATCACTTACCCCAAGAAAACCCTATCCCTCATGTGAAAACACGGGCAAAACAGTCCCCCAGGGAAGCGTTTTGTCCACGTCAGCAAAGCGCGCCCTCAAGGACGCTTTTTTTGCTGACGTGGACAAAACGCTTCCCTAGGGGAGCGTTTTGTTGACACGCACACTGAAAGTGCGCTGACGTGGATGCGATTTCTGGAAAAATGGCCTAGTCTGGTAAATAATCCAATAATCGGCCTATTTACCGTAATTCAATTAAAAAAATAGCTTTTTTAGGTAAAATACCCAAAAAAAACTAGCCAAAATAATAGTTGTCATTTCATAAAAAGGTATATTAGTAATTTCTTAGTTAACCCATGACACCACCTCAGCAAGGATTTTATTAATAATATAGATATACAATTGATAGAGGTAATAAAGTGCGTGATAAAATTAAAATTATAAAAATATATCAAAATAAAGCTTTAGCTTAATGATAAATTGAAGGATTTATAATATAATTGGTATGAGTTCAAATATAATCATATGCATATTTTTTGGATTTCTTAAAGTGAAAAGACTAAAATAACCTCAAATAATATTACTTAATTTAATAACGGGAACGCATTCTCGTAATTTCATAACTGAGTTGGTGACCCGATTAAGGGTGACACCAATTCAGTCAGGAGTTCTGTTAATAGTATAGATATGCTAAAAATATAAACGAAAAAAATTAATAAGCAACAACAATCTTATCAAAATTAAAAAAAAAAAAAAATGGATTAATGTACTAAATGGTACTTGATTTTGGCATGAAAGTTCAATAGAGTACCTATATTTTTTTTGTTCCACTTAGGTATTTTTTTTTCTATTAAACAAAGTAGTACCTAACTCTATTATTATTAAGTTTTAAAATTTTATTCATTTAGCACTTGACAAATGTTTTTGTTCCAATATTTTTTAATAAGTTAAAATCTTAATATATATTTTTAATTATTTTTATTATATATATTAAAAATCTTATGGTACACATATACACATGGAAATCATAAATTTAGAACACAAATATTTATTTAAAACTCACATATAATAAATAATGAACGTATGGCTTAAAACTAATTAATAATGATACCTGAAATATGTACATTACTAAAATGAAAAAAAATAGATTAAATTGTTTATCATGGTGTTGTCATCAATAGTCAGTATCGAGTTAACTTGTGACACCAATTCAATCACATACATTATTAATATAATATATACAACTGATAAAGGTAATAAAATGTATAAAAAATATAAAAAACAAAACTTTAGTGTCAATAATAAATTAAAGGTTTTATTAATGCATTTAGTGTGGGTTCAAATATCACTATATGCATATTTTTATTGGTTTTTTAAAGTGAAAAGCCTAAAATACCCTCAAATAATATTACTTATTTTAATTACAGAAGAACGTTTTCGTAACTTCCTAACCAAATTGGTGACCTAATTGAGAATGACACCAATTCAATTAAAAGCTTAAATATCAGTATAGATAACTTAATTTTGCCCCTCCCAAAAAAAAATATTTGGCTTCGTCCTTGGGAGGGACCAAGGTTTTTAAATAAAACAAATAGAAAGACTCAAGCTTTCAAAATAAAAGTATTGGGATTGAATTTTAAACTTTAAAGGAGTATAAGGATTTCTAGTATATTTAAACTTATTTTTTAATATTTTTTAAAGTTTAGAGTTTAAAAATATTAAATTTTAATATATTTTTATTTAAATGATTGCTCAGAGTAATATAGCTTGAAAGATAAAATACATGATTATTTTGTTATTTATCAAGATTTTTTTTTATTTAATTCAACTGATTCGATCACACCAGTGGTGTTAGTGCGAGTCATTTTGGGGCTGCTGAAAAGGCCATGGGAAGTTCGGGTCCAGCATGTTTTGACCGAGGTTAACCAAATTGCGGATAGAGTAGGGAAAGCAGGAGTGAATGCTCCTCCACCAGCTGTTCAAGTCGTTGTTGTTATGCCTAACGTGGTTTGAATGTTCGTGACGGAGATGGGGCACCTTATCATTGCGCTACTGCTGTTGAGGTTTAGTGGGCATATTTGCTTTTGGTTTCTTTCACTTATTCAAAAAACAAAAAAACAAAGACAAAATAACTATGAGAAAATATGTATGGGTTTATTTGCAGGTGAATACATGTGGGTTAAATTTGATTTCACATTTTTTCGGTTTTGATTAAGTTGGTTATCTATATTATATAAAATGATTAATTGAATTGGTGTCATTAATAAATTCGATATTAATTTAGTTATAAAATTATTAAAATATTCTTATTTTAGAATATAATTTATATTATTATAATGGCATTTTAATCTTTTCATATTTTTAAATATCTTCAAATAAAATAATTAAAAAACATAATTTGAAAATCAAATACATGATCAATAAATTCGTGAAAAAATCTCTTACCACTCCATCAATAATAAATTGTTGAAATAATTTTGTAAATATATATATATTTAATATAAAACATTTTGGTAGGTGTGATACATATATTATTTTTATTTATTTTAAATATATAAGTTATATAATTATTTTAAATATAAAATGTATTACTCTTAATTTATTTTAAACAAGAAAAGTGGATTAATCAAGTTAAACTGGTGACCCTTAAACAACTTGTTATTAGTGCACAACTTGACCAACCCTTTCATGTTACAGAATAACGAGACAAGAGACCTAAGAAATTGCTTTCAAACAGCTTGGACCGACCACACATTTTACATTTACTTCATATATTGAATTACTCCTCTAAGACTCTATTCTTCTTATAGTTTCATGGTGAGTGACGGCATCCTCAACAACACATGGCAGACACGTTGGGCGGTGGATGGCACTTGGTGTTTTGGGTTTACAAGTTCCAACACGCCAGAGACAACATGCAATGAATCTGGTGCAAGATTCAGGGTCTTAGCTTGATTCATGCCAAAATATTCGCTTGGGACAATTACTAGTCTAAGATCAACCAATTATTTGAAACAAGGCTGCAGAGCCTATAGAGAGCACCAGCAACCCTTCTGTTTTACCACTTGCTTATGCTACTTTGTTTTATTACTCCCATAACATGACTCAAATATTCTAACTAACGCGCATCTTCATAACCTATCTCCAAATCCTATGCATCTATGATCATAAACTTAAATTATCACCACTACAAAGCTTTGGTGGTATTGTAGAGTGTAGAATCAAATGTCAAAATTGATGATCCCAATGGACACTTTTCAGGAGGTTTTCTACTAGATTTAGATTTAGAATGTTTGGATACCCCAGTGGACAATTAAGGTATGTTATCCATATTGCAATACATAAATAGCAACAATCATTTTTCCTCATTAATTAGTGTAAATACTATTAAGTATGGGTCGAATTTAATCAAACAGTAAATGTGAGATAATAATATTGAAAATGTCACCATAATTGAAAAGAGAAAATGAAGGAAAGTTGCAGACAAAGATGGTAACTTAAAGCAGCCCACTACCACAACATCAACAGCACAACATCTGAAAACATCAGCAACATACAATGGATCAAACAACAACAAATCTGGGTTTTCAATTTCCCATCTAAAAACAATCACATAAACACACTGTTACAATGACAACAATAACCTTCATCATCAAACAATGACTTCCCACCTCACATAAATCAAGCCACAGTCGAGTTCTCGGGCGGCGACGTCCATAGGACGTCTTTAAGCGCCGGCCGGAGCTCTTTACTGCAAAACTGATTGTACTCGAAGGTGTCGCCATGGTCCTTTTTAACTTCCACCACCAAGAACGACGGCGTCACCGCAAATATATCGGCAGCAATGGCAAGTTTACCTTTCCTCCCACATTCTTGACCCTGCAACCTCACCCTACACTCGCTCTTTTTGACACTGAACTTCCCCGATTTGGCCACCTCTTCGAGCCTTGATATCACGCTGCTTGCCGGCCTCGTCGTGGCGAACCTCAACTCCTCTTTCTCTTCCCTCTTTTTCTCTTCGAACAACGGAGATAAATCGAAGCCTTCCGACAATGAAATTATGTGGAATGCGTTTAAGGTCTCGGGTTTAGAAGATTTCTCTCCATTGAATGCTTCGAATTCTATTTCTTCCTTAGTTGTTTTAGTCTTGGGGATTGATTTTTTGAACCAAGATGATTCCGTGATCTTGGAGATGGCGATTCGGGTTTTCGGGTTCGGGTCTAAAAGCTTGGATATTAGCCTCCGAGCTTCAGGTGAGAACCATGGCGGACACTTGAAATCTCCTCTGTAAATCTTCTTATACATCGCCACCAAGTTATCATCTTGAAATGGTAAAAACCCGGCGAGAAGAACGTATAAAATCACCCCACAAGACCAAATATCCGCCTTGGCTCCGTCGTACCCTTTTTTTCCAATGACTTCCGGCGCCACATACGCCGGCGTTCCGCAAGTCGTGTGCAACAACCCGTCTTGTTTCAAATGTTCCGTGAAAGCGCTGAGTCCAAAATCGGTGACCTTTAAGTTGCCTTCTTCGTCTAAGAGAAGATTCTCCGGCTTCAAATCACGGTGGTAAACGCCACGGCTGTGGCAGAAATCGACGGCGGAAACGAGCTGCTGGAAGTAAATCCGGGCAGCGTCTTCCTTGAGACGACCTTTGGCGATTTTCGAGAAGAGCTCGCCGCCGCGGACGAGCTCCATGGCGAAGTAAATCTTGGACTTGCTCGCCATCACTTCGTGCAGCTCGACGATGTTGGGGTGTTTCACCATTTTCATGACGGAGATCTCTCGCTTGATCTGCTCCATCATCCCGACTTGGATCACTTTCTCTTTGCCCACCACTTTCATGGCGACATTCGTCCCTGTTTGAAGGTTCTTCGCATGGTAGACTTTGGCGAAGGTTCCATGACCCAACATACGGCCAAGCTCGTATTTTCCATGGAGTAAACATGGGTTTTCGGTTTTAGCTTTGTCTGCCATTTTTGAACCGTAAAAGCTCGAGAAATTAAAAAGAAAAATAAGAAAAGAAACGGATACCCTTTGATCTGAATTACTGTATATTTACAATAGAAGTGAGAAATATATGTATATTTAAAACTGAAAGCCTTCAAACTGAATCACCCGTCTTCGACGTGTTTTCGGTGACAATTTCGGCCGCCGATGGAGCGCTTACGGTGGTAACAAAGCTCAGGCCTTGCCAACGATGAACGTCTCATCTCTCTGCATTCCCCAAGGGGATTTTTACACTTGTAAAATTATTAAAAGGAAAAACAAAAACAAAAAAGCCTTTTGCTGTAATCTCCAACAGGCAGAGGAGATTTGAAGCTTTTTGCTCTCTCTTTTGGGATTCACTGCTCAAGTTTCCAACTTATACAAGTTTTTCAGAGCCTGGAATTCCCGTTTTGTCCCTTGTATTATGGTCAAATTTCTAAATGGTCCTTATACTAGGTACTTTTTACATTTTTAATCACTTTGATAATTTGTGTATTTTTCGTTCAAGAGGATATTTTTCTATTAATTCTGTAATACAGCTGAACAGATTATATTTTTTTCATGTTCTAAAAGACACATAATTTCAAATAATTCAACGAAATAAATGTAATGTAATGTATTAAATTAGCGTCCGAAAATACAAAAACTAAAAAGTATGAGATTATAGTAAAAGGACTAAATGTGCGAAAATGATATAGTAGAGGGATTTTAGATAGCATTTGACCTTGAATGATCATGATATGGACAGAAAATGGTGACAGGTGGGAAGCCTTCCAGCAATGATCTGACCGTCTTGTCCTTGTTGATGGTAGGTTATTAATAATTCCGTGGGCTCCAGTGGGGATGTGAGGTTATTTTGTGATGATAGCTTATTACGCAGTTATAATAATTAGTAATTCTATCAAAATTACGTGTTTACCACTGCCACGTCAATAAATAAATATTTCAACATGCGGTTCTCCATTCATCCATTCTAATATCATAAAAATTCAGACCAATAATCTTATTTTCAATCATTTTTTTTTTATTTCTTCCAACTAAGCCATATTTAATAATTAATAACTTTATGGCTGACCAAATATAACAGCCAAATGGTCAGGTTCTGAGTACACGTGTAAGGTACTAATTTTTCCTTTTTCACCTATTGATGACTAAATTATAAAAAATTTTAAAAATTATAGAAATAGATCCATCCTTTAAAAATTTATAAGAATAAGTTGATTTTGGTAAACGTTTTCAGGAGAAATTAAAAAAAAACGCTTTCAATTAAAAGTATTCTTATCATATTAACACTAAAAGTGATTGTACCAAATTTTTTTTTACCACTTATTAATGTGAAAATAAAATTTATAAAACAAGTCTTTATATAGTCTTAAAGTTTTGTTCAATTATTTTTTTAAGCAATATGAGATATGAAATCTGTGTATATATAGACTCGTTTGCAACTTGTTCCTAGACAATATAGAATTGATTCCTTAAATTATGATATATTTAGACAATGTGTATGTATAAACTAATGACTATCTTTAATACACTACTTTACCTAAATAATTATTTTATTTAAATAAAAACCCAAATTATTTAATTTAATTTTTTTTTTTACCAATTTTTTCAGTATCACAATTCCAAATCCTAAAGAATTTGGAAGAATATGCCCCCTACTATCTCTGTACAGAGACAAATCTTGATTTTTGTTTTTATTATTATTTGTTAAAATAGATTGAAGCCCTTATATTCTTGATAAGTTTAGAATTTAGGCCTTTTATTTTATTTCAAATCATTTAGTTTATCTATTTTTTAATTTAAAAATATAAGTCTAATTGTTAACATTATTAAAATCATTTTGTTAAATTTATTGGTGTGACTAAATAAAAAAATTCATAAATATTATAACATCTAGATTAGTGATTAAACTGACCAACCAACAATTTTCAATTTAATTGTTCAACAATATTTAAATAAAAAATTCAAATCAGCTCTAGATTTTGTAACAAGTGTTGAACTCTGATTTCCAAAACGTAACTCCAAATCATATTAGATAAAAGACAAAATTGAAAAGTTGTGCAAGAAAAAGGAAAGAACATTATCCTTAAGTCATAATTCTTTTCAAAGTAAATTATAAATCTTCAAAATAAAGTGCAGCTCGACTATTTTAAATATACATTTAGAAAAAAAATTTAAATTATTTTTTGAGTATGTCAAATATAGATTTTAACTAGTATGCAACATAGAAATTAATAATTTTAAATACTTATTTTAAAAATAAAAAATATTTTTTTAACTTTGTTTCTTTATTATATTAGGTATAGACTTTAGATTCGCACTTTTCATATAAATTAATTATTTTAAATACAATAGTTAAACATTAAAAAAAGACATTGAGTTTATTATTAATCATATAGATACAAACACTTTATGATTTTTAAGGAATATATTTTAAGAAAAATCAATTTACATATTGACAACTTAAATTTCATAATCTATATGTCTTCAAAAAAAATCACAAATTATATTGAACAATTATCTTAAATTGAAGTTTTATAATTAAACATATTCATGAGTTTATATATATATATATATATATATATATATCATATACCACATTACTTAAAGAAAACAAGGAAAATGAAACTTTGAGTCAATATAAAAGCCAATTTTGTAAGTTTTATTTCCACGATAATAGGTGGCAAAAAAAAAAAACTTGGTGCTGCCACTTTTAGTGTTGAAGTTGGAAGCGTTTCACTCAGTTTCCCCTGAAAACTGGAGATATTTTACCAAAATCAGCCTAATCCCGTAAATTTTCAAAAAATCGGCCTATTTCTATAATTTTTTTAAAAATGACTTTTTTTTTTGTTAATTTAGTCCATTTGAAGAAAATATTAATTCAACATTGTAATATTTACTTCAAATTCGACTCTTAGGCTTCGTTTGTTTGCAGGTAAAATATTTTCCGGAAAATAATTTCTGGAAAATAATTTTCTGGAAAATGATTTCTGGAAAATGATTTACTTTTCTGGTGTTTGGATGAAACTGTGTAAAATATTTTCTGCTGTTTGGCAAATTTCCTGAAAATATTTTCCGGAAAAGCTATTTTTACATATATTAATAAATTTATATATACATATATATACACTTAAAATTATAGTTTTCTACGTTAAATTATCTGTATGAGCATATTAGGAGCTTCAAAACATACAACAATGTTTTCATTTCAACAGTTTCTTCGAATTCTTAGAGCAACCATTAGTATTTAGTATTAGCTTATGTTAAAAAACCAACTTGATATTAGAAGAATTTAACCTGCTGTTTGTAAAAGGAAAGAAAGGCCCCTGCATTAAACGTTTGGCAAAACTCAATTAATTCATTCCAAAACTAATGAGAACTTTAAAGACATACTTTTCTAGAGCTCTAATAATCAATTATCATACTATAAATTTTACTCCAAAGAATCAAAAGGCACAATCAATAATTATATAATCTTGATCTGCCAGAAAGCTAACAGCTTTTGAATCAACATACCCCAAGCAGTTTGCATCACTAATCCAACTGATCATATCAAATCAAGCATAATTATCTATCATCAAATTTTTCTAGATGATATACATAACAATAAAATGCTCAAAACAGCAAGATAATACAAATTTAAGTTATATAAACTAATATAACTTAAACACTACCATAGATATAAAGGTATTGGAGCTGCAAGAAAAAAATATAAAGCAAGCCAAATTAAAACTACACTCAGTAGCACAACTGAAGAAAGGCACCTATTATGCCTCAAAACTACTTATTATGACTAGCAAAACAGATACTGCAAACTACAGGGTTTCAAGCAATCCAACCGGTCCCGGGGTGATTTATCATCCAACTTGAACCTCTCCTGTTGCTGCTCGAGTAAGAAACCATCACAATTACAAAGAGCAAAGAGAAGGTCATGCGCAGAAGAGTTTGAGATCAACCCGTCTTCAGTTAAGGTCGGAGGCAATCCTCCAACAAAAATCTTCTTGGTCCTGATATTTCCACCACCTCCGGAATTTCTACCCTGACTAAAATTACCAGATCTAGCAGACGTTTGCTGCTCCTCTCTAGATAACGCCCTCTTTGCCTCAACCTGGGAAACAACTATCTTATAATTGGGAACTATCTTTGCACCAGGCAACGCCAATAACAATACAGATAAAATACAAAAAGTCAGATGAAATTAAGCGCGCACACACACATATAAGCACAAAAACACCTTAAATTGTAAAATTGGCACCACAATAATATAGCAGACACTAAGGAACTCCAAGTATCTTCTCCTGCGTAGGCAAAAGACAATAAGATAAAAACATACAAAATTAACAATAAATAGAACATAATCGGAGGGGGGGAAGAAAACATAGAACCAATCAATCATCAACCAGTAAATTAATAAGAAATAACATATAAACCCCATAGATTTATTTCCCTCCCTAGAATTAGTATTAAAAAGGAAAACCCACTGAGATAACAACCACCATAGAAATGGATTTGGCAACTAATTACACCTGAGCAGAGCATTTGGCTCACAGAATGGATTTGAATCCTCCACCATCCCATTCCCAATATAAAAAACAAGTTTTAACATATATTTGGAGAACCATAAGTTCATAACCAATACCCTTTCCGAATATTTGGGATGCACATGATGGACAGGGGTAGTCAGGGAAATAACGACTCAGAGAAACATCGATATAAAATGCCATATCCACACAAACAATTACAAATCCTAATCTAAGGCAGTCTTACTGTTTAATTAGAATCGAAAAGAATTATTTTCCGTTTCTTATGGCAATGATTCCGTTTTAGTATAAAATTTTAGGCATAAAATGGGTAAAAATTTCAGGCATAAAGAAACAAAGAAAAAAAAGAGTTTTATGCCATACCTTAGCCAAGACACAGCGAAGAAGAACGAGATTTGCCTGAGAAAGAGAGAAAGAGAAGAAATGAAACAGCAGCCTGAGAAGAGAAGATAGCGAGGGAGTAGAAGATGAAGAATGAAAGAAGGAAAATGAACGAAGAAGGGAAGAAGAATACTTTTACCTGGGTGGAGGAGGAACCGGAAAATGTCTTACAGAAATGAAATCCGTAAGACATTTTCCCAAAAAAGTAAAGCATTTTACCCGTGCCGTGGAAAACATTTTCCAAATGGAAAATCAATTCCATCAAACAAACACTGGAAAACAGTGAAAAAGGGTGAAAACATTTTCCGGAAAATGTTTTACACCCAAACAAACGGAGCCTTACTAGATTTAATTTCTTTATTTTAATTTGGACATTTTTAGTTTATATACTTTTCAAATATTGAAATTTCAATCTTTTCAAAATTTGAAATTTCAATCTTACCTAAACAGTAACAGTTAAATTCTACGATTTCTAAAATTGGTCACCCAACTGTGGATTTATTTTTAAATGAGTCACCCAACTAATCAAGATTGTTCTTTTTGGTCCATCTCCGTTAATTGCAGTAACAAGAGGGTAACATGACAATTAAAAATTGATATAATAATAAATTTAGCACTCAACTATTACATATTATATCGATTTAGTCATAATTTTAAAAATTAACCCTCAAAATTTACAAATGGTCTCAATTTGATCCTAATTCTAACATTTTTAAAGAAATATATAAAAATAAAAAAATATTTTCAAAAGATAAAAATAAAAAATGATTGTTGACTGGAAGTAATAATATATAAAATGCATAATTTTTTCAAAATATAAAAATAAAAATAAATATTTTATATTAATATTAAATAAAAATAAATTTAATACTAATATTAAATAAAAATAATGATTTTAAATATATTATTATATTTTTGTGAAAACATTTATGTATTTTTATATATTTCTTTAATTTTTTAAAATTAGGATTAAATTGAGACTATTTGTAAATTTTGAGAGTTAATTTTTTAAAATTATGAATAAATCGATATAATATATAAAAATTGAAAACTAAATTTATTATTATATTGTTTTTTCAATTATCACATCACTCTCCTGCTAGTCGATTAACAAAAATGGACCGATCTTGATTAACTGAGGAGCAATTTAAAAAAAAAAATGGTAGTTAAACGGAAAAAAAAAAATCACAATTGGATGATAAAAGAAAATGTAGTATACTTAGGGAAGTTGTATTATAGTTTACCATTGAGATATTTAAAACTCAAAAAGATTTAGTAAATAAAGTTATTTCCTTTTAGAAATAAAATGTTCTTTCGCGTATTCTTTGTTTTTGACTCAAGGTTTTGTTGGTATACAATTAATGGCAAAATATACGCATCACATGGCATACCATTTAATATATTTCTTTTACAAACAACCACGCCATGCATGGAACATGCAATTTCATCACATTTCCAATATAAATTTCTTGTTTATCAACCTTCACATGCACATTACATCTATATCAACCAATTTACTTGGATAATGAGGAAAGATATCTCTATTTTAGAAAATAAATTATATTGTTTTGAGAGGTTTTTGTCATTTTATTTATTTTTATATAAAAATATGATTTGAATCTATGTTTTTATCATATTTAACTAAAACTTCATTTATTATTTATATCAATTTTTTATTATTTGTTATATAATTTTGTTTTTCACCTACATAGTGGATGTGGCATAATCTAGTATTACATCACGGCAAACCTATAATGTAGTTGAAAAAAAATATGGATGTTGAAGGGAGACCGGCTCCTTCCAAAGTAGCCTTTGAAGTGTTGTTTGTCAAGAGCTAATGAATCTCTCAACAAATCAGATATTATCCTCAAAGATAGGTTTTATCTATCAACTTCATTCAAAGCTGTGCGCAGTTCATAAAGTGGGAGCGCGTCATTAGATGCCTAATAAGGTAGATCGTATGTATGCACAAAGTCACTAAGGTTAACCAAGACAAATCGAGAAATTGCAAACTAGTCCAAACCAAAGTGTTTGAGCGATTAATGGAATAAAAAATTAAAAATTATGATACCCAATTGAACCAAATTCTATTTTTATTTAATTTATAATTAATTTTAATATTTTATTATATAAAATAAATATTTTATATTTAAAATAGTGTATTAATTTAAGAGTTCTGGGATTATCTAATTGATTGTCAATGCAGCTCTGGCTAAGATCTCGGACTTTAAAGGTGAGTCTCATTTTGCATAAATTATACATGGGCTGTCTACTTTTATCCCGACTGGCAAGCTTAATTATCTTTAGCATCCATTTGGGTAGTGGAAGGTTAAAAATTGGTCGCCGGACCACCCACGTAATTGCAATTATTAGGTATAATTTTTCTGATTATTTACCGCAAAAAGACAATCATATAAAATAATAATATCCTTAGATCTAATTAGTTTTGAGCTGCGAGAAAATATATTTAAAAAATAAGTAAATTTTAATATTTTATTAGAATTCGGGTATTTAAATAATGATTGATTTTATTGTCATGAATACTTTTCGAAGAAATAAATGATCGACTATGAAATGTGTTTTATGTCTCTAAGTAGAGATTGAACTTTCAACCATATAATTAAGAGGTGATTTAAATAACTACCACACTACACCTAATCATTAAATAGTTTTTAATATTTTTAAAATATTTATTCACACATTTTAAATTCTAATTCTTGAATGTAATATATATGTAATTAATTTAAAATAATTTATTTTTTTAGCTTGTAATTAAAAAAAAAAGTTTGATTCTGTCTTGCTGATCAACCAATAAACCAAATGCTAGTACTAGGAAGACAAAGTCAATAAATACAAGGAAATTAAAGGATACATTATTATTATTTTGACTCTTCTATTATGGTAGACTATAATAAAGAATTATAACCTTACAAACAAATGTTAAGATACAGCAATCAAGAAATTATACTTTTATAAAAACAATTTAATTCAAATTTTATAGATGATAATATTAAAAGAAACAATAAAAATTTAAATTTTGTACATCATAAATAATAAAAATAATTTACATACACTAACTATATTAAACTATCATAAATGAAAGGTTACTCGCTTCATCAACCCCAAGGTTGGCTGCAAGCTCTTAAGGTGGGTTGACAAACACTTATACATGTCTGTACTCTTCTCCGAAGTCATCTTACCAAGACAATCAACAACTTGATTTCTCTCATTTGAGATATGTTTAGTTTGCCATTATTCTATGATTTGTAATATCAAGTGAATCATTTTTACCAAAATTGAGTTTAATTCAATCAAGTATTTGTTTTACAAAACTTTGACAACCTCTAAATTATCAGAATGTATAAAAACTAACCTATCTAAAATCTCGAAATTTGATATAAAAAACTGAACAATTCCCATTTGGTCACATATTACAGCCGAGCCAAAAGCAAAACCTATACCCATCTTTAATCATTAAAAGAACCAAAACTGTAATTGGATTAAAATAAAATAAAAATAAAAGGAAGGTTGTTTTTGGTTCAGGTTGTATTCAAAGGTTTAATGATAATATTTTTGGGGTCCATATCTCATGCGTTTGGTATGTCTGTCTTTACTCTTTATTGTCTTCTAAAGGAATTGACCCCACTGGCCCCAATCAAAAATTAAGACATAAAATTTCATAACAATAATTCAGTGGCATGTGGCTCAGAACTTTCCAAAAGTTTGAGTTTTGTGACAGGGACAGCCGGAATCCGACAAGCACCTTACTTGATGCAATTTGTCTCAATTTAAGTATTGTGATGTCATCCCACAAGTAAAGTTTGGAGTCTTTTAAATTAAATTAGTACCGAGAGAGATTATTCCTTTGTTTAACAATTTAGTTTGATTTTATTCTAAATTTACTTATAACTTAATATTCATAATCTATAATCTATAATATTATTAATTTGATATTTTAAAATTATTATAATCAATTCCAATAAGTTAAAAAGATATATTAAAATAAAAGTTGCTATAATTATTTTATAAATTTAGATTTATTTAAATTATAATAAAATAACTAAAAATGAATTAATATACACTAATTATAATAAGAATAAAATTGTGATAATTATAATAAATTTAAACTAGTTAGAAACCCTCTCCATTTCTTTTTTCTATTGTTAGGGTTTTTAATATTTTTAAGTTTAGGGTTTTAATATTATTAGGGTTTAGAGTTTTTAATATTTTTAAGTTTAGGATTTTTGGGTTTAGGGTTTTTTTAAAAGGGTTTTGCGTTTTTAACTGAAATCAAGAAATTTCAAAAGTAGTTTTGAGGAGTCGGGGATATGATAACGCACCTCATAATACATACATTTCATATGTCATGGCTAGATAGCATAATCACCTCAGAACCCATTTTGGGGAAATATGGTCTCGGGGTGATTGTGCTTGATAAGATCAGGGGTCGAAGTCCAAGTGGAGGTCCTAGTCGAAGGCCATGATGCGGTCACTGATTCAAGTATACCTGGAGGACAGTTAACAGTTATTACGCAGTCATGGGTTCAAGCTTTTTGGATACCTCGTAAACGATGCCTTATATATACCATACATAAGATTGATATCATAATCATAAGGAAAAACGGAGGGATTTTCAGTGTAACCAACGTAATTTTTTTCTCTATTTCCCCACAGTCGGTATCTTTAACATTTCATTCTTATTCGAAGATTGACACCAAGGTGAACACAAAAGGACTTTCAAGGGGAGAGTGGATGTTTCGACGGAAGTTGAGGTCAAGCTCGGGTCAGCATGACAACAGTTGTAGTTATTAATGAGTTGTTTAATAACGACAATTACTGTTAGCCTGAAAGGAGCATCACGTTTACTCCACTAAAATAGTCACTCCTCGCCTAAGAGTCCTCTTACTTCTACGACGGTGTTGGCTTTGAAATAAGAAGTAAGGTTAAATGTATCGACTGCTTGGAAATTGAGAAAAAAAATTATGTCAATTAAAGCAGGAATGCCCACAATTTCTCCCTATTATTATGCCTTCAAACTTCCGTATGTTATTTATAAGGCAATATTTTTGGGTATCTGAAAACTTTGAGCTCGTGGCCGCATAACGATCGTCAACAGGCTCCCCCGTTATACCTTGATCCATGAATGCATAATGATCATCGATTGAGACCTCTACGTATACTACCACCCGGGAACCCGACTTCCCCAATATAGGCTTCGGGGGTAATGGTCCCATCTCGTCGTGATATATAAAATGTGTACGGCTCGAAATGATATCGCGTCACCAACGACTCAATAATACGTTGAACATCAACCAAAAATCTTTAACACTGAGAAGTGTTTGTTAGACGAGGGATGGAGAGAGGCTGTAGGAGAAGATTTTTGAGGGACGATGAAACATGGAGTGAAAGACTAGGCACATACTTTTGAAAAAAAAGGTTAAAGAAAGCATGCCCAACTAGGCGAGCTTTTTTTAACATTTTTTGAGCTAAAATTTAAAAGTAGACGATTCCAAAGAATATTTTTATATAATTGATGCACGTTTCAATGTGTCGAACACTATTAGGGGCACTATTTAAATAAAATTTTATAATTTCAGGAACGCGCCTTTGAATAATACTTTTGCACTTCATCATCATTTTTCAACGAATGCGTGTATTCATAAACAAATATTAATGCACGTATTCCCTCTCTTGTTGGTTTATTTTCCTATAAAAGGCATGTAATTTGCATAACTTAGAGACAAATCAAATTAATATAAAAAATTAAATTGTTGCATCGCTAAACTTGTGTGTACTTTTTTCGACAACCCTTAATTTTTTTTGGTATTTTAATCCAATTTGTGACCGATATTGAAATGAGTTGATGAGTGAAATTCATTATCTACTTCGATGGTCAACTCTATAATACAAAGGTCGATATGGTATTTGTAGGAGCACAGCCCATGGAATTAACGTTCAATCGTGGTATTCAACTGCGTGAGCTATGGACTAGAATCAAGAGAAAAGTTGTAGGTTCGACTGGGGGAAGAATTTCGAGGTTACAATGTAGATACCTTGCTACGGTTGACCTCTATAAGTATGACCTATTTGATATGAATGGCGAGCTCTAGCTCGAGACGGTTATATCATTGCACGTCTTAAGTGGAAATGTTGTAATTGATTTATACGTCGAGTTTGCCGAAGTTGATGGATCTTGCCTATCTTCGACCACCGTTGTGGCAAATGTTGGAACCGAGACCAAGGTAGAAAGTCCCACAACATGGTTATATGGTGGGTTCACTGACTTGTTACAAAGCTCCTACTATGATGTCCCCGGAACATCTATTGGTAGACACTCATCAGTCTTCAGCACGGATCTAAACTCTGAGTGCCAGTACCAGTCAGGGTATGAGCATAACCCTAATCTCGACATTCGAGCTCGACTTTAAAACAGTGTGTTTGATTTCAACTTCAGTACAGGTTCAATGTCACGAGTTGGAAGCATAAATACTAGAGGTTCATCAATATACACCGGACACCAAAACGATCCAAATTTTGGCGAGCACATAGGTTACAGAAGAACTGTTGACTTACTCTTTTCCGTGGGGATTGGCGAGGGTACATTGAACCCCTTACTAGAAAGGGAATATGAATGCACAGATGAGGAAGAAGATGCAGTCGAGGAAGAAGATGTGGCCGAAGAACAAGTAACAACGAGTGCACTTGACTGAAAAGAGTCAGACCCTAAGCCAATCCAATAGTGTGGACCTAATGGTTTGGAGGCGGCATTATTTTTTAATCGGAGTCGATTTCAATAGAGCTAAAACCTTACGGATCTGACGGTGTCGCTCAGACAATGCTCCAGATCCAGATTCGTGATATAGTCACATGAACCTCTGCCCCACATGACCAAAATTGACCTATCAACTTAAGGTGGTTTAGAGTTTCTGCGTCTACCGCACAGAACACATGACCATGCAAGCATATCGCGTGACATACAAGTACTAGAAGATGGTATGGAATACCTAAAGAAAGATGCTTTCCTTGTTGCATTAAAGTGGTACAACCTCAAGAATAGTGTGAAATATCACGTCATGTAGTCTTGTTCTGATAAATTTTAGGGAAAATGCGTAATTCGTGACAGAGGTGCAAGTGGAAAATCATGGCATCTTTATGGAAGAAAATCGAGTTGTGGATGATAAAGAAGTATTCCAGTCCATATACCTTTGTTGTGGTAGGTGCAAGTCAGTATCATCTAATGCTAGGTTTTGACATTATTCTATCAATGATGAAGGTAAATCTTAGGATTCCTGTTCTGGTGTTGCTTGCAAACATGCATAGCCAGTTCGGCTATATTCCATTGTACTACAAAGTATAGGTTCGAAAATAGAAGGCTATGAATAAGTTGCATCATGGTTAGGACAGTTTGTACAACTTTCTTTGAAAAAAGTGTCAGGTGTTAGGTCGATATGTTCTAGATTCCATAATTGATCTGGAAACGCACCCAGCATACTTCGACGATCGAGATCAATATGTTTCAGATTCTATAATTGATCTAGAAATGTACCCAGCGTACTTCGATAATCGAGGTCATTAGGAAAAGAGTATTCAATCAATTATTTTGGACCTTTGAGTAATGCAAAAAAGCTTTCCAATTTCTATCACTGTAAGCCTTTGGTGCAAATTGATGGTACCTGGTTGTACAGAAGACATGAGCATCAGTTGTTAATTGCCATTGCTCAGACAGTAATTAAAGGATTCTACTGATTGTGTTTGTAATAACTCCCAAAGAAAAGGCAGATGATTAAAATTTCTTCCTAAGCAGGTTGCGCTATCGCGTTTACACGCAGCCCGACATATGTGTCATATCAAATAAGAGAACCAGGATCCTGTCCACTATTGAGTGCCAGGGTAGCCTTTGGGATCGCACCCATCACAAGTACTGCATACTACATGTCAGATCCAACTATCACTCAAAATAGCGTTCGAAAAGTGAGCGAGATGCAATCATCGACATGGGTATGCAAATGAAACTATTTGTATAGTCATGTTGTACCCTATTTTGTTCATTGTTTTCATTCATGGGTATGCTTTTTTTAATAGGTTACGAGTTCGTCTAACATTTTTTCGTGAAATGTTGAACAACTTAGACGCCATCAACAGCTATGGTGCGACATAACTCGCCAACATACCCTTTGAACAGCGGACGCAATTGTATGGCGGGCGTTTACGGTATGGACACATGATGTCAAACTTAGCAGAATGTATCAATTTCATATTAAATAGGATATGTCATTTGCTGATAATCTCGATTGTAAAAGAAACATACTTTTGCTTGGCTACCTTATTTCCAAAAAGAGCGGCGGCATACGCTGGACAGATAGCGGGCTACCATACTTTTTGTGAGGATGTAATGAAAGAAATCAGATGAAATATGATGAGAGTGAAAACTATATATGTAGTGTGCCACTCGCATCAAAACCTAGAATTTCGAGTCATGGAGCATATTAGGCCTGGAATTTCAAATTAGGACATGTCAAGTGCATCACATCGTACTGACCTAATAGGAGGGATTTATGATTGTGGGAGGTTTCAAGTACTTCAGTTCCCATGCGCACATGTAATTGCCACATATGGGAACCTAAGAATTTAGTATGTGTCTTACATCAACAATGTGTACGTTTAAAACTCATGTATAGAGTATGGCATCCTAAATTCCCACCCGTCCCAGATGAGAGTATGTGGTCACCAATGTCTAGTGTGCCGTTCGAGTTGACACTGAACATGAACCTGCATCACGTCCCAAGAGGTCATTCGAATACCACCTGGATACGAAACTATGGATATTCGAGAAAGAGACAGTCAACAGAGGTTTTGCGCATATTGCAGAAACCTAGGGCATACGAAAGCAACATGTTTTGTTTTGAAGGGTACGTTGAGGCCTTAACGTTGATAGCATTATTTTTTGGAAAAGTATATATTCATTATGATGCTTCCATTATTCTGTTGTTCAAAATTTGTTCTTTATTATTAACTTACGTATATCTCATCTTAGAATGTAATGAAGACAAATATAGTGTTTAAATGAAAATCTATATTTATGTCATATATATTTACTTAGCAGTAATAATAATAATAAAATACATCAATCGTGTCGTGGGGGAGAATATGCGCCGTAAGGCGGTGGACGATGCTTGTGAGGGGGATTTCTTTGCACAACCGAATATGCTCAACTACAATGTCGTCATGACCTCTCATCGTGTATCCTCTACTCTATTGATTGTCGATTACACCGATGGCCCACCCCGATAAAAAATGATACAGGTGGTGTTTGTGTTACTATTGGCGTGTAATAGTAAGGCACAACAAAACGTGGATATGTCAACATTGACCTGGGCATTGACATTGACATTGACATCTGCATCAGTGTCGTCATCAGTGACGGTACATACGTCGACATCTGGCTCAACATTTGGGTCAGCATTGACATCGGCATTGAGATGTAAAATGCGGGAGATGTTAGTGGCCCAAAATATTTGCCCGCGAGAATAGAAGAATCGGGCACGTACGGCGGTGGTGCTAGTAACATGTTTATTTTGTATGTTTTACATGTTTAAATAAATTAATTCTTGAATCAATTCCTGCTAAATTGGTGATTTTATGTTTAAATTATGTCAGGAATGTAATTCAGATGCTTTAATTAAAAAACAAGTAGAAAAGGACTAAATTAGAGCACAAGCAATAAAAGAGAGGCCGAATCAGAATTTTGAGACATTTAAGGATTAATCAGATTTTTGTCTTTGTAAAATCTATATTTAAAAAAAATTTTCTTATATGAATTTGATTTCATGTAATTGGTTATTAGATGATTAGGCTAATTTTAATATATGATAATATAGGACCTTTGAAATACAAAAAGTGCACGTTGTATAAATAGGATGGTATTCAGATGACCTCTTTGGATAGTACAGATTCGTTCATAAAATATGGATATATATAAATAGGATGGGTGGTGACCTCTAAAAAATAGACTGGAATATACGAGGAAATTGAATACAATTTATCCTCTTTCTTTTCTTTCTCCCTTCAAAACTACTGCAGGAATTCTGCCATTTTACTTTTTTTTTCATTTATTTACTTTTTGGCTTAATTGTTTCCGAAGTCCCTTCTCTCTCCACCTTCTACCATTTCCATTAAATCCATTTTCATACACCAACTAGCATGATTAAGCTTATGCTTAACTAATTCCCTTTTTCGGGTTATTGCTCTGACAAAACAATTGTGAGATATGAACTCGCACTTAAAAATTTTCAACACGGTATTCGCTATCTCTTCGAAATATGGGATAGTACAAATTCGTCCCTTAAAGTTAATTTCATTTCAATTTAAAAAGTGTATGTTGGGTTGGAGTTGTCTAGTGTACAGTTGGGAAGTCAAGTTATGTAATATCCCGAATTAGGGCCTAATCGGAATAGTGGTTTCGTGACCACAAATCCGAGGTAGAAATAATTATTTTATAATTATTTTGATGTTTATGATATGATTTTATGATGGTGTGAAAATTTCGTGAAGAAATTCTAAGCGTAAAGTGCTTAATTTGAAATTAGGGACTAAATCGAATAAGTTGCAAAACTTGCATTCTAGAAGTTTCTAGTATGAAATTGCTTTGGAATATTAATTAGGAGGTCTTAAATAGCAATTTGACCAATTTTAAGTTCATGGACAAAATTTGGACATGGATGAAATTTTTGAAAGTTTAGTAAGGAGGGGCATTTTGGTCATTTGGATATTAACATGAAATAAAAAGGGATAAATAACACAAAATTGGTCATCTTCTTCATTACCATGAAATTTCAGGGGTTCTCCATAGCTAGGGTTTGTTTCAAGCTTCCAAGCTTCATAATCAAGAAAGACGTGGAATCAACCTTGATCGAGGAAAAGAAAAGATTTTGGACTAAATTGCAAAATTGCTATATTTTGTACCGAGGTAAGTTCATGTGTAAATAATGTAACATAATCGTTATTTTTAAGTTAATTGATGTTATTTATATGATATGCTGATTTTATCATGAAATATATGCTTTGTGGTTATTATCGAATAATATGCAAATTATGTGTGCTACTTGTTAAATATAAATTGCTACCGAGTATTGGTTTCGGCATTCTGTGGAAGACGGCAAGGATATGTGATTGAAGAAAATCCCGTTTGAACCTTGGGAATAGATTAGGATACAAGTGACATGTCACTAGGATGGTTGGGCATCCGAGCTCGTTGAGTTGAGTCCGAGTTCACTTATGGATGCAAATGTCCGAACTCGTTGAGTTGAGTCCGAGTTCGTGAGATGTAACTAGGCATCCGAGCTCGTTGAGTTGAGTCCGAGTTCACTTATGGATGCGAACGCCCGAGCTCGTTGAGTTGAGTCCGAGTTCGCTTATGGGCGGGTTACACGATTGATTGATTACATATGTGGCACTTATGTGCAAATGATCCGTGTATCCGAGTTATATTCCGATGTGTTCAACGGGTAAAATTCTAGCGGAATGAAAGAATACTCAAGATGAAAATGATATTTTGGTAAGTGTTGTGAAATGGACAATTTGGACAGGTATGTACTTAACCCTCGGGTTGAAACTTAATATAACAGAAATAAGGTGGTAAGATGATACACGATAGCTAGAAATGTGGTTTGTATCTTGGTGATATCATGCCATTGTTGTTGATATAATTGCTTTGTTATGTTACTTGTTATTTGCATGTGAACTTACTAAGCATTTATGCTTACTCCCTCCTTTTCTTTCATTTTAGTTTTTAGCGAGCCAACTTGGATATCGGGAAGGTCGAAGAAACGCTCACACTATCCGAGGAAGAATTGGTATATTGGTTTGTATGTTTTGATGTATGGCATGTATAGCAATACACTTGTTTTGTGTAAATAATCTTGTGATATGGTTGTGGTTTGGTTGAGAAAATGCTTGATAATGATTAGTAATTGGTATGGCTAGCCTAGATAATGTTGGATGCCTTGTGAGTTTAATATGTTATATAGTTCATGAGAATTCATAAAAAGATGAAACTTGCCATAAAACAGAACACTACAGCAACAACGACATGAGTTTGAAAACTCACAAAAAATAGTAGAAAATGAATTAGCTGAAGAATTAACTATGAAATTGAGCTTTCAAATGGAAAAAGAGAAATAGGTAAAGGAGTTATATGTTATAAGATATTTGAGTTTTAGTGAAACAGGTCCAGAGCAATTTTTGGATCCCCTGTTCCAAATTTGAAAATTCACTATAAATTGAAAAAAAATAATTAGGAGGTATAATTTATATGCTCAGAATCCCTATTGAATCTAATTTTAATATAAATAAACGGTATAGTTATATGAATTTTGTACATAGAGAAAAGTGGTTCGTAGTAAGTAGAGGTCAGTGTAGTCAAGTCCTGAAACAGGGGTAACTTTAACTAATAAACTGTACTAATTGGCCCAACCAAAAATTTTAGAAAAAAATTAATAGATAGATATGTGAGTCTAGATTCAGGGAAAATTTACGGATCTTGATTTCGAGTTTCGTAACTCGAGATATGATTTTTTTAGCGACCATGATGCAGAAAAACTGCTTATTCCGAAAGTCAAAATAAATGATGTAAAGTTGTTGAAATGATAAATTATGTTCGGTAACACCTCAAGCTCGACTCCGGCGACGGTCTCAGGCGTGGGGGTGTTACATTTTGTGGTATCAGAGCAGGTTTAGTCGGTTCTCGGACTAACATGTTTTATGTACGGATTTTGCTATACATGTCATATGTGTATATTATGATAGTGTGACGACTTCTCACCTTTTAAATGATTTTTTTATAGTAAATGGATCCCGATCCAACTGTGGCCGATGATGTAGAAAGTAATGCCCCAGCTCCGGCTGAAGGGGCGGTGCCGACTGAAAATCCACCTCCCACTATTAGTCAAGGAGGAGGAGAAAGGGGTCGAGAAGCCTTTCTCCAGATGATGAGTGCTTGGTATACTGAGTTCGTTCGTACGAACCCGAATGTACAATCTCCCCCACCTCCCCCAATTCCTCAACCTGTACCTCTGATGCCTCAAGATGTGGGTATGATAAAATTCCAAAGAACTCCAGTTGATAAAATCCGTAAGCTAGGGGCCGAAGAATTCAGAGCTAATGTAGATGATGATGCCGAGAAAGCAGAGTTCTGGCTTGAGAATTCTATCCGGGTATTTGATGAACTGTCTTAGACACCTGAGGAATGCTTGAAATGTGCTATATCTTTGTTGAGAGATTCAGCTTATAATTGGTGGAAGACACTGATTTCGGTGGTACCGAAAGAGAGGGTAACTTGGGAATTCTTTCAAGAAGAGTTTCGGAAGAAATACATCAGTGAAAGATTTATTGATCAGAAGCGCAAGGAATTTCTTGAGCTAAAGCAAGGTAATATGACAGTCACTGAATACGAAAGAGAGTTTGTTCGATTGAGTAAGTATGCCAGAGAATATGTTCCTACAGAAGCCAAGATGTGCCGACGATTTGAAGATGGGCTCAATGAAGAAATTAAGGTATTTGTTGGGATTCTTGAATTAAAAGAAATGGTGGTACTTGTCGATCGAGCTTGCAAGGCTGAAAAACTACTTAAAGAGAAGAAAAAGGTAGAATCTGAGACACGAAATTCGAAGAAAAGACCAATGAGTAATGCACCCTCACAGCAACCCGAAAAATCAAGAAATATGAATCCTCGTTCCCAAGTTTCAGCTGGACAGTCATATGGGAATTTTAAGAAGCAAAATATGGGTCCTAAGTCCCAGACTACTTCGGCAGCTAGTGTAGGGAATTCGAGATTTGTTAAACCCGAGTGCCAGCGGTGTGGTAGAAATCATTTTGGTCCGTGCAGAGCAAATGAATGTTTCCGATGTGGTTCTCTGGATCATTTTATTAGAGACTGCCCAGAGAGGATTGAAAAAGAAAAATTTCAGAGTACAAAAGCAGGTGGTGCAGATTCGAGAGGAAGGTATCCAAGAAAAGCTGGGAGTGAAGCAAGCAGCAAGAATGTAGCCAGAGATGCAGCAGTTAGACCTGAAGGAAGGGCTCCGGCTAGAACTTATGCTATTAAAGCTCGTGAAGATACTTCCTCACCCGATGTGATTACTGGTATATTTTCTCTCTATGATGTTAATGTTACTGCTTTGATTGACCCCAGTTCTACTCATTCATATGTGTGCATGAAATTAGTATCTAGCATGAATATACCTATTGAGAATACAGAATTTATGATTAAAGTGTCAAACCTGTTAGGCTAATGTGTTATAGTTGATAAAGTATACAAGAACTGTCCTTTAATGATTCGAGGTTATTACTTTCCGGCCGACTTGATGTTGTTGCCGTTTGATGAGTTTGATGTTATTTTGGGTATGGATTGGTTGACATTGCATGATGCTATAGTAAATTGTAAACAGAAAGTTATTGAATTAAAGTGTGAAAATGGTGAAACTTTGCGAGTCGAATCAGATAAATCAGAGGCATTGTCTAGTGTGATTTTTTCAATGTCGGCTCAAAGATATTTGAGAAAGGGTTATGAAGCTTATTTAGCGTATGTGTTGAATACAAAGGAAATTGAAAAGAAAGTGGAATCAGTGCCGATTGTATGTAAGTTTACGGATGTATTTCCAGAAGAATTGCCGGGTTTGCCTCCAGTTAGAGAAGTAGAGTTTGGTATTGATTTGATGCCGAAAACAGCTCCGATCTCGATTGTTCCATACAGAATGGCACCAACAGAGTTGAAAGAATTAAAGTTGCAGTTGCAAGAGTTGACCGACAAAGGCTTTGTGAGACCGAGTTTTTCGCCTTGGGGTGCTTCAGTATTGTTTGTGAAAAAGAAGGATGGTTCGATGAGATTATGTGTAGACTATCGGCAATTAAACAAAGTGACAATTAAGAACAAGTATCCGTTGCCGAGAATTGATATTTGTTTGATCAGCTGAAAGGAGCAACATGGTTTTCAAAGATTGATTTGAGATCTGGGTACTATCAGCTGTGGGTAAAAGAGTCAGATGTGCCTAAAACTGCTTTTAGGACAAGGTATGGTCATTATGAATTTTTAGTTATGCCGTTTGGATTAACAAATGCTCCTGCCGTGTTTATGGATTTGATGAATCAAATATTTCGACCATACTTGGACAAGTTTGTTGTGGTATTTATAGATGATATCTTGATTTATTCGAAAGATGAGACAGAGCATGCTGAGCACTTGAGGATAGTTTTGCAAACTTTGCGAAACAAGCAGTTATATGCCAAGTTTAGTAAAAGTGAATTTTGGCTTCGGGAAGTTGGATTTTTGGGTCATATTGTTTCGGGTGATGGTATACGGGTTGATCCCAGTAAAATTTCAGCTATTGTTGATTGGAAGCCACCGAAGAATGTAACCGAGGTTAGGAGTTTCTTGGGACTAGCTGGATATTATCGACGGTTTGTAAATGGATTTTCTATAATTGCTGCTCCTATGACTAGATTACTTTGCAAGGATGTTAAATTTGAGTGGACGGAAGAATGTCAACAAAGTTTTGAAGAATTGAAAAAGTTATTAACAGAGGCACCAGTGTTAGTACAGCCCGAGTCAGGTAAAGAATTTGTGGTATATAGCGATGCTTCTCTAAATGGTTTGAGATATGTACTGATGCAAGAAGGAAAGGTTGTGGCTTATGCTTCGAGGCAGTTAAAACCTCACGAGAGGAATTATCCAACTCATGATTTGGAATTGGCTGCAGTGGTGTTTGCTTTGAAGATTTGGCGACATTATCTATATGGTGAAAAGTGTCGAGTATATACCGACCACAAGAGTCTTAAATACTTGATGTCACAAAAGGACTTGAATTTGAGACAGCGAAGATGGTTAGAGTTATTAAAAGATTACGAGCTTGTGATTGACTATCATCCAGGAAAAGCAAATGTAGTTGCTGATGCTTTGAGTAGAAAATTGTTGTTTGCTTTGAGAGTTATGAACACTCAGTTGGAAATGTCAGATGATGGTTCCATTCTGGCCGAGCTAAAAATAAGACCGATGTTTTTACAAGAGATTTGTGAAGCTCAGAAAAGCGATGAAGACTTGCAAGCCAAAAGAAAGCAATGTGAGGTTGATACAGACTCAGATTTCAGAATCGGTCCTGATGGTTGCTTGATGTTTAAAGATCGAATTTGTGTACTGAAGAATGAGGAGTTAATTCAAAAGATTTTGTAGGAAGCACATGGTGGTTATTTGTCGATTCATCTAGGCAGTACGAAAATGTATAATGATTTGAAGAAAATGTACTGGTGGAATGGAATGAAAAGGGATATATCGGAATTTGTATCGAAATGCTTAATTTGTCAACAGGTGAAAGCTGAACACCAAGTGCCTTCAGGATTACTTCAGCCTATTATGGTTCCAGAATGGAAATGGGATCGGATTACTATGGATTTTGTTTTAGGGTTGCCGTTGACTCCAGGAAAGAAAGATGCCATCTGGGTAATAGTTGATAGATTGACTAAATCAGCTCATTTCATTCCAGTACGTACGGATTATTCTCTTAACAAGTTAGCTGAATTGTATGTTAGAGAAATTGTTAGACTACATGGAATACCATTGTCAATCATTTCAGACAGAGATCCGAGATTTACTTCGCGGTTTTGGCAAAAGTTGCAAGAAGCGTTAGGTACAAGGTTAAATTTCAGTACTGCTTTTCATCCACAAACTGATGGGCAATCAGAAAGGGTAATTTAGATTCTTGAAGACATGCTTCGATGTTGTGTATTAGAATTTCAAGGAAGTTGGGAAAGATATTTACCGTTGGTGGAATTTGCTTACAATAACAGTTATCAGACGAGTTTGAAAATGGCACCTTATGAAGCATTGTATGGTCGTAAGTGTCGGACGCCTTTGTATTGGACCGAACTCAAGGAAAATCAGATCTATGGAGTTGATCTAATAAAAGAAACCGAAGAAAAAGTGAATGTAATTCGAGATTGTTTGAAAGCTGCTTCGGATAGACAGAAATCTTATGCAGATTTGAAACGAAAAGAAATTGAGTTTCAAGTTGGTGATAAGGTATTTTTAAAGGTGTCTCCGTGGAAGAAAGTCCTCAGATTTGGACGGAAAGGTAAATTAAGTCTGCGTTTTATCGGGCCGTATGAAATAATTGAAAGAGTTGGACCGGTAGCTTATCGATTAGCATTACCATCTGAGTTGGAGAAAATTCATGATGTGTTCCATGTATCTATGCTACATCGGTATCGTTCGGATCCTTCACATGTGGTTTCACCGACAGAAATTGAATTACAACAAGATATGACCTACGAAGAAGAACCGATTAAAGTTTTAGCTCGAGAGATCAAACAACTAAGAAACAAAAGTATTGCTCTTGTGAAAGTGTTGTGGCAAAAGCATGGAATAGAAGAGGCTACATGGGAACCCAAGGAAACTATAAGGAAACAATACCCACACCTGTTTACCGGTAAGATTTTCGAGGACGAAAATCCTTAAAAGCGGGAGAGAGTTGTAATATCTCGAATTAGGGCCTAATCGGAATAGTGGTTTCGTGACCACAAATCCGAGGTAGAAATAATTATTTTATAATTATTTTGATGTTTATGATATGATTTTATGATGGTGTGAAAATTTCGTGAAGAAATTCTAAGCGTAAAGTGCTTAATTTGAAATTAGGGACTAAATCGAATAAGTTGCAAAACTTGCATTTTAGAAGTTTCTAGTATGAAATTGCTTTGGAATATTAATTAGGAGGTCTTAAATAGCAATTTGACCAATTTTAAGTTCATGGACAAAATTTGGACATGGATGGATTTTTGAAAGTTTAGTAAGGAGGGGCATTTTGGTCATTCGGATATTAACATGAAATAAAAAGGGATAAATAACACAAAATTGGTCATCTTATTCATTACCACGAAATTTCAAGGGTTCTCTATAGCTAGGGTTTGTTTCAAGCTTCCAAGCTTCATAATCAAGAAAGACGTGGAATCAACCTTGATTGAGGAAAAGAAAAGATTTTGGACTAAATTGCAAAATTGCTATATCTTGTATCGAGGTAAGTTCATGTGTAAATAATGTAACATAATCGTTATTTTTAAGTTAATTGATGTTATTTATATGATATGCTGATTTTATCATGAAATATATGCTTTGTGGTTATTATCGAATAATATGCAAATTATGTGTGCTACTTGTTAAATATAAATTGCTACCGAGTATTGGTTTTGGCATTCTGTGGAAGACGACAAGGATATGTGATTGAGGAAAATCCCGTTTGAACCTTGGGAATAGATTAGGATACAAGTGACATGTCACTAGGATGGTTGGGCATCCGAGCTCGTTGAGTTGAGTCCGAGTTCACTTATGGATGCAAATGTCCGAACTCGTTGAGTTGAGTCCGAGTTCGTGAGATGTAACTAGGCATCCGAGCTCGTTGAGTTGAGTCCGAGTTCACTTATGGATGCGAACGCCCGAGCTCGTTGAGTTGAGTCTGAGTTCGCTTATAGGCGGGTTACATAATTGATTGATTACATATGTGGCACTTATGTGCAAATGATCCGTGTATCCGAGTTATATTCCGATGTGTTCAACGGGTAAAATTCTAGCGGAATGGAAGAATACTCAAGATGAAAATGATATTTTGGTAAGTGTTGTGAAATGGACAATTTGGACAGGTATGTACTTAACCCTCGGGTTGAAACTTGATATAACAGAAATAAGGTGGTAAGATGATACACGATAGCTAGAAATGTGGTTTGTATCTTGGTGATATCATGCCATTGTTGTTGATATAATTGCTTTGTTATGTTACTTGTTATTTGCATGTGAACTTACTAAGCATTTATGCTTACTTCTTCCTTTTCATTCATTTTAGTTTTTAGCGAGCCAACTTGGATATCGGGAAGGTCGAAGAAACGCTCACACTATCCGAGGAAGAATTGGTATATTGGTTTGTATGTTTTGATGTATGGCATGTATAGCAATATACTTGTTTTGTGTAAATAATCTTGTGATATGGTTGTGGTTTGGTTGAGAAAATGCTTGATAATGATTAGTAATTGGTATGGCTAGCCTAGATAATGTTGGATGCCTTGTGAGTTTAATATGTTATATAGTTCATGAGAATTCATAAAAAGATGAAACTTGCCATAAAACAGAACACTACAGCAACAACGACATGAGTTTGAAAACTCACAAAAAATAGTAGAAAATGAATTAGCTGAAGAATTAACTATGAAATTGAAGCTTATTGTGTCTACTTTCAAATGGAAAAAGTGAAATAGGTAAAGGAGTTATATGTTATAAGATATTTGAGTTTTAGTGAAACAGGTCCAGAGCAATTTTTGGATCCCCTGTTCCAAATTTGAAAATTCACTATAAATTGAAAAAAAATAATTAGGAGGTATAATTTATATGCTCAGAATCCCTATTGAATATAATTTTAATATAAATAAACGGTATAGTTATATGAATTTTGTACATAGAGAAAAGTGGTTCGTAGTAAGTAGAGGTCAGTGCAGTCAAGTCCTGAAACAGGGGTAATTTTAACTAATAAACTGTACTAATTGGCCCAACCAAAAATTTTAGAAAAAAATTAGTAGATAGATATGTGAGTCTAGATTCAGGGAAAATTTACGGATCTTGATTTCGAGTTTCATAACTCGAGATATGATTTTTTTAGCGACCATGATGCAGAAAAACTGCTTATTCCGAAAGTCAAAATAAATGATGTAAAGTTGTTGAAATGATAAATTATGTTCGGTAACACCTCAAGCTCGACTCCGGCGACGGTCTCAGGCGTGGGGGTGTTACAAGTTACCCGTGCTGTATTCTAATTCCCACGAACAAATTAGCGTGCGCAGGTGGGAAAATGCCAGTTGGATTCCATCAAGGGATATAGTGGTTGGATTTAAATGACCCACGTAGTTGAGGCCGCTGATCCGAGTTGGCTTCTTTAGAGTGCAAAGCTATCGGGGTTTTGAATGGCGAACACCTGTATCGCAGTTAGATAATCAGTAAGGGTTGGTTTGCAAGTCGTATCAAAATCAACTACGAAAGGAAGAATTGGTGGCTGGGACATTCTTGATTGCTATAACGAACTTATCATTTAGAAAAGAAAATCCATTTTTCAAGTATCAATTCAAGTTTGGAGTGTACCGAGACTGAGGCTAAGCTTTAATATAATTAGTTTACCGATTTAATTTAATCCATTTAATTTTATTTTGCTACCATAATTATGTTTTTATTTTATTATGTTATATATTTATTTATTTTATTTTATCTATCCACTAAATCTCCCCATTTTGTTTATTTTACAATTTTGCACGCATAGGTCGAGGGCACAACAATTGCCTAAAATCAGAAATCTAGTCATAAAAATAGGAAAATTAGGAGTCCTAGTCCTTATGGGATCAACCCTAGTACTCTATACTACTTTTTACTTAAGTTAAAGTGTAGGAATTTATATTTGGTGGATTTGACATCCATCAAATTTTGGTCCCATTATCGGGATTGAAATTTTTTTTTAGCTTTCGTTTGTTTTCCTTATGACCAGATTAGAACCAAGGACTCTAGAAGTTGAACCGAAAATAGAGAAGTTGGCTTGGACACTGTGAAGAGAAGCTATTTGGCACAGTAAACGGCTATAACCTGAGTTCAAAACAAGATTTTATACTAAAGATATTTTCTTAATCAATGAACCAGACGAAATGGTAAGTCAAACTAAATGCCAACTCCTAGTAACACCAGATTAACAACAACTACTATGCATAACTTATCCAACGTGAGGAATGTCGTTTGAGTTGAAATCGAGATTAATTCATCTATTGCTCACCTTTCGTAGATTGCAAAATGAAAATTCGCTTACCCATCTTAAAGAATATCATATGGTTTGCACAAGCATGAAACCTCAGGGAGTGACCAAAGATCAAATTAAACTTCGTTCTTTTCCTTTCTCATTAGTTGACTTTGCTAAAGAGTAATTATTTTATTTACCTCCTGGTTCAGTTAATACATGGTCTGATATGTCTTGTTTATTTCTTAACAGATTTTTCCCAACAATTCGGGAAGTCGAATTAAGGAGAGACATTGTAGAAATTCAGAAAATGTGGTACTAGTTCTTGGAAATTATAAATGGTGATCGGATGGATGATTGTCGACATTAAAAGTTTGAGTCCTTCGACTTGAATGCACAAAATTGCAATAGCAGAGAATGTGGTTCCCAAAAGAGAAACTTAAAGACGTCTCAATCCGTCAATGATAGAAGTGGTAAGGAAAGAAATTTAGATATTACTTGACGCCGGGATGATCTATCTTATTTCAGATAGTAATTAGGTTAACCCAGTTCATGTAGTGCCAAAAAAACCCAGCATAACTGTAATTGAAAATTCGATAGGTGAGATGGTTCCCACTCGGATCCAAAATGGGTGGAGAGTCTTCCTAGATTATATGAAGGTGAATTCTTAAACTCGAAAAGTCCACTTTCCACTTTCTTTTATTAACTAAATGCTAGAACATTTAGCTAGTAAGTCTTACTATTGATGTCTTGATGATTATTTAGGTTTTTTCTAGATTCTAGTGGCACCTAAGGACCAAGAGAAGACGATGTTTATATGTCCCTTTGGCACATTCGCCTATAAGTGAATGTCGTTTGGACTTTGCAATGCACCAGCCACGTTCCAAATGTGTATGGTAAGTATATTTTCCAACTATGTCGAGAAAATAATTGAGGTATTTATGGATGGCTTTACTATGTATGGTAAATCTTTTGATATATGCCTATCAAATCTTGCCAAAATTTTAGAAAGGTGCCTAGAATTTAACCTTGTTCTAAATTATGAGAAATGTCATTTTATGGTTACAAATGATTAGTTCCAGGCCATATTATTTCTACTGAAAGAATTTTAGTTGATAAGGCAAAAATTGATGTTATTAACTCTCTTTCATACCCTACAACTGTGAGGGAGATCCATTTTTTTCTTGTTCATGTAGGTTTTTACAGATGATTAATTAAAGATTTTTTAAAGATTGCACAACCGCTTTGTAATCTCTTACAGAAAGACAAAGAATTTGAGTTTGATTAGTCATGCAAAGATACGTTTGACACACTCAAACACAAACTAATTTTGGCATCTATAATACAGTCACCAAATTGGAACTATACTTTTGAAACCATGTGTGACGCAAGTGACCACAGTATAGGAGCGATCCTTGGGCAAAGAATTGAGAAGGAATTGTATGTTATCTCTTATGCATCTAAGAACTTGAATGTCATCCAAAGCAACTATTCGACCACTGAAAAAGAATTTTTAACTAAAGTCTTTACTTTGGAAAAGTTTCGATCATATTTATTAGGAACTAAGATTGTTGTTTTCTCTGACCATGTAGCTTTTATTAGATAGATTTTATCAGAAAAAAAGAAGCGACCCCAAGAGATATTAGATTGATTTTGCTTTTGCAAGAATTCATTATCAAGATTAAGGATAAGAAAGGATGGGATAATTTGGTAGCTGACCATTTGAGCCGAATACCCCTATCAAATGACGTCACTCCTCTTAAAAATGATTTCCCAGATGAAAGTTTACTTTCTACACAATCAATTTTTCCTTAGTACACAGACATGGTAAACTACCTTTCTACATGCATAATTTCTTCTAATTTATCACGATCTGAAAAGGATAAGATTAAAACAGAATCGCGATACTATGTTTGAGATAACCCCTACCTTTGGAAATGTTGTCTCGATTAGGTAATTCGACGATGCGTTATAGAAACTGAGGTAAAATCAATTTTAGCCTTTTGTCATTCTTATGCATATAGTGGGCATTTTGGCCCTAAACAAACTACACATAAGATACTTGAATGTGGATTATTTTAGCCACATTTTTCGTGATACGTATTTATTTTGTAAAACTTGCGAAAGATGTCAAAAGGTAGGAAATTTGAGTTAAAAGAATGAAATACCTCTAACACCTATACATGTATGTGAAATTTTTTATATATGTAGCATCGATTTTATGGGACCTTTTGTTTCATCGTTTGGTAACATTTATATTTTGCTTGCTGTTGACTATGTGTCTAAATGGGTGAAAGCTAGAGTTGCCCATCGTGATGATGCTAAAACTGTAGTAAGATTTCTAAAAAGATTCTTTTTTACTAAATTTGGAACGCCAAAAGCGTTGATCAACGATTGGGGAACACACTTCTACAATAAGGTAATCGACACAATTTTGAAAAAATATAGGGTAATACAACGAGTTGTTATGGCTTATCACCCTCAATCAAGTAGTCAAGCAGAAGTGTCAAATCAAGAAATTAAATTGATTTTGGAAAAGACTGTTAAGACAGATAGGAAAGATTGCAGTTTGCGACTAAATAATGCATTGTAGGCGTACCGCATAGCTTATAAGGGACTCATAAGTGTGTCTCATTACTAACTTATATTTGGTAAACCATGTCATCTTCCTATAGAATTAGAACACAAGGCGTTTTGGGCTATTCAGCAATACAATGTGGAGTTGGATGTTGTAAGTAAGTATCAAAAATTACATATTCATGAACTTGAGGAAATTCGGTGAGAAGCATACGAAAATACCCCAATTTATAAAGATAAAATCAAGGCATTCCATGATTAAAAGATAACTCGTAAATATTTTTATAATGGGCGGAAAGTACTATTTTATGACCCTATACTAAGATATTTTGTAGGTAAACTCCGAATTAAATGGTTAGGGCTTTTTGTTATTACTTACATATTTTCGTATGGTACAGTTGAAATTAGAAGTGAAGAATCCAGAAAAATCTTCAAAGTCAATGGACATCGTTTAAAGCCTTTTCACGAAAATTTTCAAGTGTGCATGATCGAGGAGTTAATACTTGAAAAGCCAATTGAATAAACTTTTAAGTCGTTGAGCTAACGACGTTAAACAAAAGCGCTTTTTGGGAGGCAACCATATTTATTTCAATTTAATTTTGAATTTCTGTTTAATTTAGGTTAAAAATAAAATAAATAATGATTATTATTTAATCCATTTTAATGTGTAATTTTCCAAGAACGTTGGTAGAGGCTGTAACAGCTTGATTTAGGGCTCAAACGGAACAGTACTTTTGGGACCATGAATCCGAAGTAGAAATATTTATTGTGATAATATTTTAAGGTCTACAACATGATTGAATGACTGTGTGAAAATTTCATTAAGAAATTTTATCGATAGAGTGTCCAATTTGATTAGTAGGACTAAATTGCAGTAGGTGCAAAATGTGTGTTCTAGAAGCTATGGGTGCTTAATTGAAATGAATTTTTAAATTGGAGGTCCTTAAATGGCAATTAGACCATTATATCAAAGGATGGAAAAAAATAGACATGGTTAGGTAAAATTTCAAAGTTAGACATTAAGGGCATTTAGTCATTTGGCAAATAAAGACAAAATGTAACAAACAAAAGATGTCATCTTCTTCAATTTCATCCCCCATAGCCGAATGTGAAGGTCTCCATAGCTAGGGTTTTGGCCAAGCTTTCCAAGCTGAATTGTAAGTCTATCCTAGCCCTGTTTTTAATATTTTTTACATTTTTGAGATCCTCGTGACCTAATCTAGTCTTTCTAAGGACTAATTTGAAGACTTATCAAAGTTTAAAATTTTACCCATGTTAGACATGCATGTATTTTGATGTCTAATGGTAGAAAATGTATGTTAGATGTGTGATAAACGACTTTTGCTAAGTGATTTTCGGTAAAAATGTTAAAAATAACCTATTTATAAAAGTTGTAAAATGTGTGTAGAAATATGTGAATAAATGGAAAATGTGGGCTGTTATGAGCAAGAAAAGGATTCGGCTAGGCTTAGGTAATGAAGAAATTTATTTTACGAGCCTAGGGACTAAAGTGTAAATAATTGAAAAATTAGGGGCAAAAATATAATTTTTCCATAGTATGATTTTTGGGGCGAATTGAATAATATGATGATTAAATAAGTTAAATTTGTTATCATAGATCAAGAGAAATGAGGTTCGGACCTAGATCGAAGGACAAACAAAGTCTTTACGATTAGGTTCATTTCAACTATTTTTGTACCAAGATAAGTTTGTATGTAAATAATGCATCGTTATATTGTGGTTTAATGCTTAAATATTGTATAAAATGTATGATTGACTCTTTGGACATATTTGACAAAGTTTGGACAAGTGAGAAATCTCAGTTGAGCCTTAGGAATAGAATAGGATACAAGTGACATGTCACTAGGAACCTATGTGTATATACATGTTTATGTGATTCTGGGTGTTGGTCCCATATGTCCTTCCAGTGGCTGGGTACTTCAACATTTGTTGCAGATACCTGACAGCTTGAATGAGCAGCACTGCGTAACTACATTTTGACCGACAGCTTGTGTGAGCAGGCCCGTGAATAGTTTGATAGTGAGCCTATGTGTGTTATGTAATATGAGGTAGCTCAGGTACATATGTGGCACTTATGTGCAAATTTCTGAGTATCCGTTAATATTTTGATTGTTCAATGGGAAATGTAAAATATGTAAAAGTGTGTGTGGCTATGTTACGATTTTGGTACAGGTATGTACGTAAAACTCACAAGTACGAATACTATAAGTGATGAACTCTTAGTAAGATTGCGATTGAGTAAGTTATACCTATGGAATGTTAATGACAATTATGCCATCTCTCACTATATGAATTGCATGATAATTGTGTAGTTACGATGCTTATTATTTGCATATGAACTTACTAAGCTATATATCTTACTCCCCATTTCTTTCCCTTGTTTTATAGTGTTGCCAAGCTAGCTCGAATCGGTGATCGTCAAAGATTCGAATTACACTATCAACTCTCTCATTTTGGGTATTGATGACTTTAGCATTTTGAATGTATGGCATATATAGGAGGACTTGGTTATTTTGTTATGTGTCGTATTTGATTTGGCCAAATATGTTGGCTTATTTTGGTTTGATGATTACTTTGTATAAAGCCATTTGAAATGGGCCAATATTGATTATAAGCATATTCATCTAATAATGACTTTCATGAATGGCTTGGCTTAGCAAATAGCCTTTATTTTGTCCAGACGGGTAGACACACGGGCGTGTCACATACGGCCTATCCCATGGGCATGTGTTTAGGCAGTATGTCCCCTGCACCTTAGTTTTGAGAAACAGAATGCTCAGAATTGAGCACACGAGCAGAGACACGGGCGTGTGCCCTGATCATGTGAAGTCTACACTTAATTTATGAAAATTAATTTTCCACATGGCCTAGCACATAGGGTTGGGACCCGGGCGTGTGTGTCATACGGCCTACCCACACAGGCGTGTGACCCCTTTTAGTGAAAAAATTTTTAAGTCTTGTAAAATTTTCTTAAAGTTCTCGATTTGGTCCTGAATCACCTTCAATGCATGTTTTGGGCCTCGTAGGCTGGTATTAGGGACTTTATGATTAATTGTAATGATTTTAATTTATATGCAAGTTTGTAACCTGAGATTGAACATTTGTTCGTGAGATAAGTCTGGTAATACCTCGTACCCTATTCCAGCATCGAATACGGGTAAGGGGTATTACAGAGGCTGTAATTTTTCTTCCCGAAGAATGAATTCTGATCGTGGCGTGGCATGGCCACACTTTGTGCTGCCATTTCTCTTTACATACCTCTGTCATAACACCGTTCAACCTCCACTCCTCAAAAACTGCTACTGCCTCATACCCAAACGACTGCTACTCCGTATGCTTTTTGTAACACCCCTAAACCCGAATCCGTCGCTGGAAGGGTTATGAGGCATTTCCGGAAATACACACCTATTCATATTAATCATAAGTAATCATTTTCATTCATTTTTTTAAACCCTTAGATCAATCAAAGATCTCATTAATGGATCTGATAAAAACATGCATATTCGAATTTGTATCACTTTTATCTAACCTTATTCGGCACATGAATATTATTATTTGAAATATCCAAAACATCAAAACCACAAACAACATATCAAGCATAGTCCAGACTTATATTATACTTTGGTTGACTCTCAACATGTGTAACCATTATTTAATCAAAGTACTAAACTAATTTGACATAATAAACAAGCCATTTTCGCATGGTTTATATATGTACAAATCAAAATGAATCATCAAAACTAGCCTATACATGCCACATAACCAAATCTCAAAACACTTATTTACCGAAATGAAAACTAGATAGTGTGAAGACGTCTCCCCGACTTCCAACCTGAGCAAATCTATGAAGCTCTATAAACATAGGAAAAACATACAAAGTAAGCTTTGAAAGCTTAGTAAGCCATAAGCAAATAAATCATTTCAATGATAATTGATTCCATAACACTAAACTAAATTTTTTAAACAATCTCAATCACATGTACATCCATTGTACTTTTTAATTCATATAACCTCATTAAATAGATTCACTTATTTTATTTATCAAACTTACATATATTCCTTACGCAACCAACCAAACCATATCTTTGCTTCACTAACCGATTTATAGATACATAAGCCATGCATTATAATATCACCGTCTTAATATCCAATTCATGTCCATTTACAGTTTAAACAGCATATCTTAAAACCATGGTTCTTATTTCATATTTCTCATGTTCGAATCATAAGGCCGCAAGGCCATATCGCAAGCACATATATCATATATTCTTCTGTGTACCCTTCTTTCATTCATGGCAACATGTTTCACATATAATCATTCAATACATAATCATTTTACATTTCTGAGTTTCAATGATAATTCACATGTACCAGAATCATGTATTTACGAACACAGTTACCATATCAAGTTTCCCATATACTTTATTAGATTATAGTCACTTGCCATTAATCACATCTCATTTTCACGTAGACTATATATTATCTGATCATACTCATACCCACTTTCAATCCAAATAAACATAAACATCACTCATATATTTATTCACATAACAAATCCAAAATTCATAGTATAATATCACTCATATGTATACATAGCCTACATGGCCGATGATACCAATTCATGTAAATGTCATTATACATTCAACTATAATTCCACTCATTTATGCAATCTCACAAGACAAGATTTAACTTCACATATACAAACATCACTTAATTGGCCGAATAATACCATTGGGAACATTACTTTATCTTAGCTAAGTGAACTTGACCAAATCTACTTAGTTAATTTCGACATTACATGATTACTTACTCATAAGGTTAAATGTATAAAATTCACTACATTGTTTATATCCCGAAATGATGAATAGGTATACATATATGAATTCAATATATCATCACATGACACTTAATAATTCACTACAACAGATTATTTCACAGGGCCGAATATATAAACCCTATATAATCTCATGTATATATATATATAATCGAATATGTTAATTTTTTATAAGTTCATATCAATTCACATATGCCAAATCACTTTAAAATCACATATAACCAATTATACCAATTCAATATAATTGCTCATATTGAGCCGTTTATGCTAAATGCATAAATTCATTCCATCCAATGCATACAATTTAACTTATACTTAGGTCCAAAATCTATAATATAATATCTCAAATGCATGAGCATAACTCACAAGGCCAAATGCATTAATTCAAATAGGCACCCCTTTTTATGACATATTTTCCCAATTTGTACCAACTGCTTATTGACAATCGAATTCGTATACATACTTATTTCACAAATATACACATTTTAACAAAGAAACACATACGTACCTTATTTCAGGTAATTAATAATCCCATTTATCCAAACCTTTAGAGCTCGTTTACCACATTTGATATCACATCGGTGCATAGCCTTCTAGATGTATATCTTAATACAATTCACCGGCTCAAGGCCTGCTAGGCATAAAGCCCAAAATCTCATACCGGCACTAAGCCTGCTAGACTCAAAGTCTGATATTTAATCACCGGCAATAGGCCTGCTAGGTTCAGAACCGGAATCAATTTCACCGGCACATAGCCTGCTAGGTATAAACCTGATTTAATCACCGGTACAAGACCTACTAGGCTTTTATCCTGATTTAATTCACCAGCACTAAGCCTGCTAGACTCAGAGCCCAAATATCTCAAACACATAGCTCGCACTCTCATTCATTAACCGAAATACTAATAAACTCTTTGATTTATCACTTCCATCTCATAGTCACATTCGGCAACCTCATTATACATTAATTAGAACCATACATTTCTTTATATCACATTCGGCAATCTCATATAATCCGTAGCCACAATAATTCCATAATTAAAATTTTCACATTCGGCAATAATTCAAATAAGTCTCTAATATATCAATTCATCATATTTATTATGTTTTTCATTGAATTCAAGTATAACCAATAGCTTAAAAACTTACCTTGGTATTTTCGTATGATTGAATCGACTACTCGACTAACTTCTCTTTTCCCCGATCCAAGTCCCGTTTCTTTGGATCTTGAACTAATTTAAAAACAAATTTAACTTACTTAATCAATTAACCATTTTATTTTCACTCAAAAATCATATAATATAATAATTTAAATAATACCCTTTTTAAAATTTGGCTTTGACATTTCGGTTCAAACATCCTTAATACATCAAAATAATTAAATTCTTCCCATGGCACACTAAAGCCAAATATGTCTTATTCAAATATCAATTCTCATATTTCATTTATTTAACCATTTAACCCTCCTATTTAATAATTTTCACAAATTAATCTTAAACTCAAAATCACATAAAATCGTAACACAAAAGGCATTCATCTAACACTTGATTTCTAATTTCTAACAGCAAACTCAAATTTCTGAGCTTATCAACTCATGGCCGAACATCAATTATACACCAAAACAAAAATTAACTCATGGGTTTTAGAGAAAATTTAGCAAGGAATTCAATGATACTAAAAATTAACAAAAACAACATGAATTTTACCTTGAATTTTTGCTTTCAAATGGCCGAAACTTCAAAGCCACAAATTTTATTTTCTTTCTCCTTGGTTCGGCCTCCAAGATGAACTACATGCATGTTCTCTTTCTTTTTTTTATGCTTTGTTTTATTAAAATTTCACTTAATAATAATTTACTAGTTTAACCTTTGAAAATAATAACATAGCTTTATTTTTTTCATGTCCCACACCGTCCATATCAATTGTCTAAGGTTAAATATCATCACAAGTACTCCAACTTACAAAAACAATTTCAATTCGGCCCTAAAGATACAAACATGCATGGCTTTCCATTTTATGATTTATAATACTTATAAAAATAATTGTCTCACAAATAACTTTAAAATAAACATATAAAGACATCATGCATTAAGCCATTATCGTCCATATATTTATTAATGGTATAATTGCCATTTAAAACCTCAATATTCTAAAAACATAACACTTTAACATTTTCATGATAGCATGCTTATTAATCAATTGATGCAATTTAATCTTTTTTAATAATCAATCACTCAAATCTTCGAATCTAAACACGAAACTTTAGCACACCTAAATTCATACATTCAAAACACACAAAATGATATTTAAACATTTTTCTAACTCGGATTCGTGGTCCCGAAACCACCGTTCCAATTAGGGTCAAATTTGGGCTGTTACACTTTTGTTTCCCAAACTCGAATGTCACCATCAGCCACTATTTACCTTGCCTTTGCCCAAACGATGACATTACTTGAAATAGCAAAGACCTCCACCCCTTTGAAACCCAAACCTTAATCCCATTTAATTTTACCGTTCTTCACACTATCGTTCTATTCCACCGTTGTCAGCCACCGTGAATCACAGTCGTGAATAATCGTAAATAGACACTGTTTGTTTTTCAAGCCCGAACATAGGCCACGGTTTGCACTAGAAAACAATCAGTTAACGAATTCCTGATTTTTCTTAATCGTGGTCGAAACTGATTTTTGGTGTCTCTAGTCATCAATTTAGATAATGAAAATGAAGACTCTAAACCATCTACACCCCTTACAAAGCGAACTGTCTCACCTGTTAGGAATCATCACCAACGAAGCCCAACTCTGATCGAGACAGAACACTCTCACAACAGCCCTAATACTTTCGTAAAGTTTATTCCTAACTTACAACCTATTTTTCCTTTACTATCGTACTATACAGGTTGCTGGGATGAGATCGGGACTTTTAATAACCATGGAAATGGTCTTTCAAATAGAAACAAGCACATTTTTTATGATCGAACACAGTCGTCCACCACTCGAACACATCGACCACCACTTGATGAACCAATAACACCTCCAAATAGTGGTACTAAAGTTGCTTAAAATTTGAGTCTACTGCTCGGCTTGCTTGAAGAAAATGTTCGACCACTCCGAGACAGTTAATGTAATATGCGAAGCTGTACATACAGTACGCTGACAAAAACACGACTTCAAGGGTCCCTGGACTTTGCAACCTTAGAGTATCACGCAAGATACAATGACATTCAACAACGGCCACTCCCGATCTATAAGAATTTTTCTCGTTACACTATTGATATGTTTAAAATACGTGATGTTGTATTGAACTATTTTGATGTTATTGGTTGGAATTCGTTTGCAAATATTTCATGTGCTGCATATTATGAACTAGTCTATGAGTTCTATGTAACGTTTAGCTTCACTATTAATGTATTACAAACTATTGAAACTTGAGATGTCTATTTTTTATTACTTGGTAAAGATTTTATGATGTCGATTTCAGATTTTAACATCGCCATGGGTTTCGCTGACGCTGACGATGTTCAAACTAATTCATACCATACTACTTTATTAAATATACCAAGTAATTTTGATGCTAATGCTGCTTATTCCGCTTTAACTCAATCTGGGAATCATCTTTATAACCCCAAGACCTCTAAGGACTTGTTTCTGCATTAACCAGTTTGAAGATATATTCATCGATTTTTAGCTTTGAGCTATTCAGGTTGAAGTGATTCATCATCCGTTTTAACCAACACAAAATTATTTTTCCTGTGGTGTATGCATGCTAGATATAATGTTAATTTGGGATATTGGTTTGCACGAAATTTTCATGGTGTTTTACGCTCTAATCGGCCACTCATACTTGGCCTATATATAAAAAATTTAATCTCCCAACTTTTCCCCTCTGAAGTTGATTTTTCCTCTTCTACATGTGCATATACTATGGATCATCTAGATGAGTATTGTTTGGATTTTATGGGTTTGCTTGTCGACACCCCTACTGCATATTATTTTGTTCCTCCAACTATACGAACTGCTCGCAATAATAGGGTCTTTCGCCAACATCACAATTTTGCTACTAGAGAGCTAGAGGAGCAGCCTCCTTCATTTGTAGAGGAATGTTTAAGCCGCGTTAAAACTCACCTTGAAACAATGGAAACCAGTGTCTCCATGATTCTCGCCATCTTACAAAGTAGTCACTCTAAGTGTCGACAACCACGTTAGATAGACACGGGAGTATGCTTCACCTTTTCTCTCTACTTACTTTAATTCTTATAAAATATGCTTGAGAACAAGCATAGGTTAAGTAGAGGGTGTTGGATTAGTAAGTATGCATGATTATTTCTCTTTAGCTGCATGATTGTTTCTCTTTCGCATGTGTTGATTCTTATGCTGGGATTATTCGTTAATTTGTTTGACATTGAGCCTCTAATTCCAATGCTTAGTCAATTTAGATAGTTAGGTGGTTCTTGAATTAAAATGTTCACTATCTAGTTTAATCGACGTGTATTATAAAGTTGAAATATTGTAATTTGATTTTTTTTATGAAAATTGATTGTTTAAAAATTTACTTATTAAGTATATCATTCTTAGTTGTTTAATTTTAAATGTATTTGCTAATGGCAAAAAAAAAGAATAATTAATTCTACTCCGTTAATAGCTTAAGTTATGAGTGAAAATTTTGGAAATGTGACCGAATTTAGTAACCAGAATAAGGTGCTTGGGTTGTCATCTCATTTCATGTAAAAAAGTTCGAGTGATGAGCCGGACACTTGTAAACACTCCGGTAACTGAGCTACCATAAGTAGGGAAAAATAGTCCGTTTGGAGACGTGCCAAGTTGAGTACCTGGGGTAAGGTGCTTGGGTTGTCATTTCACTTCGCATGAAAAGGTTTGACTATGTCCCAAATTTACTACATAATTAGTTGAGAATAAATACCTTGCAAATTTTGGTTCAATTTCAATTTAGTGAAATGATTGAATTTACATATTTAAATTTTATGGACACTTGTTGATTAAACTGAGTATTTGACCACTTATTCATTTTTTCACCTAAATTGTTTGCATTGATCGTGGTTACGGAAAAGAGACTTGATTTCTAATAAATTATTGGATAATTTCTAATGTAGGAACATACAATGTGCTTGAGGACAAACATAGGCTAAGTAGAGGGTTTTGATAGCATGTTTATTTTGCATGTTTTACATTAAATCAATCAATTCTTGAATCAATTTATGGTAAATTGGTGATTTTATGTTTAAATTCTATTAGGAACGCAATTCAGATGCTTTAAATAAAAAATAAGCAGAAAAGGACTAAATTAGAGTACAAGCAATAAAAGAGGGGTCGAATTGAAAATTTTTAGACATTTAAAGACTGATAAGATTTTTAACTTTGTAAAAGCCATATTTAGAAAAAAAATCTAATACGAATTTGATTTCATGTAATTGGTTGTTAAGAGAGTTAGGCTAATTTTAGTATATGATATATATAAATAGGATGGGTGGTGGTCTTTGAAAAATAGACAGGAATACACGAGGAAATTGAATATAATTTATCTTCTTTCGTTTCTTTCTCCCTTCTCTTTCCACCTTCTACCATTTCTAGATTTTTTTTACATACACCAACTAGCATGATTAGCTCATGTTTAACTAATTCCCTATCGCTTCGACAAAACAATCATGAGATATGAACTTACACTAAAAACTTTTCAACACAGTATTCGCTATCTCTCCGGAATATGGGATAGTACAATTTCATCCTTTAAAGTTAATTCAATTTTAATTCAAAAAGTGCATGTTGGGTTAGAGTTATTTGGTGTACAATTGGGAAGTCAAGTCAGCCATGCTGTATTCAAATTCCTACGAACAAATTGGCATGTCCAAGTGGGAAAAGGCCAGTTGAATTCCGTCAAGGGAGATAGTGATCAAATTTAAATGACCCACACAATTGAGGTCGTTGCTCCAATTTGGGTTCTTCAGAACACAAGGTTGTCGGGGTCTTGAATTGCGAACGCATGTATCACAGTTAGATAATTGGTAAGGGTTGGTTTGCAGGTCATACTAGAATTAACTTCAAAAGGAAGAATTGGCGGTTGGGACGTTTTTTATCGCTATAACTAACTTATCACTTGGAAGGGAAAATCTATTTTTCAAGGATCGGTTCAAGTTTAGAGTGTACCGAGGCTGAGGCTAAGCTTTAATACAATTATTTTATCGATTTAATTTAATTCATTTAATTTTATTTTGTGACCATATTTCTATTTTTATTTTATTATATATTTATTTATTTTATTTTCTCTATCAACTAAATCTCCCCCTTTCATTTATTTTACAGTGTTGCACACACAGGTCAAGGGTACAACAATTGCCTAGACTCAAAAATTTGGTTACGGAAATAGGAAAATTCGGAGTCTCAGTCATTGTGGGATTGATCCTATTACTCTATACTACTATTTAATTATGTTAGAGTGCAGGAATTTATATTTGGTGGATTCGACACCCATTAGGTCCGTAGTGCGATGCTTGTGAAAAAACATGGGGTTAGTGAAACTAAAAGAGACAAGTGAAGTGTAGTGACTGAGATATTGTATGGACATAGGCGACACTTTCTGGGGTGGAGCTAATGACAAACCCATTATGCAACTCCATTTGGCCCTATGCTATTGTTAGAGTAATCGTCGTTGCCTCTTTTGACGAAGTTGCCTACTTTTCACCTCCACCGATAGCAGATACAACTTGTAAGCAAATCTGAACCACGACAAGTACTCCAAACAGGCCACCTTGTCCGCTAAGAAAAATGGTTCGTAGATGGATAAGAACTTCATCTTACGATCTTAAGCCTTGATGCACTCCTTGTGCATCTCTCACAAATTCTCTTCGTTCTTCCCATGTATGTCCACCTTGTGCAGTTCTTTCAAGTCTTGCAGTGGCTGTGGAATTTTTTGCCTCTAACTTAACTGTTGCACCACCCGGTCTGATTCCTACATTTCCTCCTTCACGTATACTATCAACGGTACCTTCGTATCCCACATCCTCCAACTGTCCAACACTTCCGAGGGGATGCAAGATATGATATCGATGTCGGCATATAACATCCTTTCAAACTGAAATACACAATTGTAAATTTTGTTATGGACAAAATTTTATTTTACAAATCATTGCGTAATTAATTTAGGTTCGAAAGAATAAGTAACTAACCTTGGCTTCCAAGCATTGATCTAACAGTAGCCTAATGTCTTCCAGCTCCTCGGGTAGTCCCACGTAACTCGGCCTATGATTCAACCTGTAAAAGCGATAAGTTAGTTCAAATATATGATAAATAAAAATATTTACTGTACAAACTACGCATTTATTAATAAATAATTTTTACCTTGTCACCAACGGAAACATGTATGAGTCGTTCACTTGGGGACGTAGAAATGGTAGTCGCCACTAGGCCCACGACTACAACAGTAGCAGGTAACCACCGATTGACATCTTATCCGATTCTATGGCCCGACATAACTCCCAGTAAAATATGGCCAACACGGCTGATCCCTAACTTAGTTTTTCGCATTCTTTGAAGTCTATTAGGTATAGCAGCCATCTTGTGCGTACCAAATTTCGAGATTTATCAGGCATTGAAATCCCCTCGATTAACTGAAGGATGAATGCTTGGGTGTATTGTTCTTTGACGACCTCGATCGCATCCACGGGAAGCTTATCAAATTTTTTTGCCAACCAATTCATCAATATCTGGCAATCATCAAATTTTTTCGAGACCTTCCCCAATAATGCCGCACAGAGATCCTCTTTATCAAGAATGATCACTACTCTTGTGACGACCGACCCATCCATTGACAAACCGAGTTGTAACGCCATATCCTCTAGTGTGATTGTATAGTCGCCGCATGGAAGATAGAAAGTGTATTATCCCAGACCTCTATCTTTCCACCAACGCGCTGATGAGTCTAGGATCGAATTTGCAGCCCTCAAGCATACGAGACGCTTGCAAAAATCTCACCTCTTGCAAGCAACCACGAATTTCGGTGATCGGAGGCTTTGCCAAATTATGCATGAACGCCTCCAAAACACGATCATTTGCCTATTTATAATGACAAAAAAATTATTTTAATTTATAAAAAACTTTTAAATTTAACTTGATCAAAAATAACGAAAATTAAATTTTTGTCTTACCATTATTGCTTGAGCGATAGAAATGTGCTTGTCGTTGAAACGAATTAAAGATGCTGCTATTTGTGAAAACTTAATCCAAACGAATCAAATACGAAATAATTAAAAAATAATATTTTTAAACGAGAATATCAAAAAATTTTGAACAATAACTTGAGAAAATTGAGAAAGTTGAGAGAGTTTGGAGATTAGAAAGAATTGAGAAAATAGAATGTGAGTGAAAAAAAATATTTTGGGGGGTTTTTATAGGTAAAAAAATTTGATCGTTGCCCTTTTAAATTTGTTTACTATTGCACAACCAACAGTCATTTGAACATTAAAGAAAAACGCGTTCAAATGAGTGTGCTTTCCGTTTCTCTCTCCAAAAATAACTTATTTTCTTAAATTAAAAAAAAACGACTTAAAAGCCTAATTAAAAAAATTGGTATTTTTACCTAATTTAACCATTTAAATCTATTAGTTGAAAAACCGAATACATTACTATAAAAAAAAGTTGTGCTAGTTATATTATATTATATATATTTAAATTATATTAAAAATAATTATAACCTAATTTAGATTTAGTAGTTAAAAAATATACTTTTGAAAAAAAATATGATAAATATAAATATAATATAATTTAGAATAATTAGTTATTCTAAATATATTATGATATTTCTATCAAAAAAAATTATGGTGGTTATATTAAAAAAAAGGTTTGATAGTAATAATGTAATTTAGATTTATTAGTTATATAAAATAGTATATGCATGGTACTTTTATTAAAAGGAGTTGTGATAATTTTTTTAGTGATGTAAAATAAGTTATAATTTAAAAAGAAGTATAAGCAAAAAAAAATGTAAGCATAAAATAGAAAACAATTTAGATTAATTATCATTTAATTAATAATGGCATTATATATAAATTAAAATATAAGTTTAGCTTTATAAATAATATTCAGTAGTTAGTCATATTCAATTAAATAATATTTATAAAAATTACCCATTAAAAATGGAAATTCTTGGTATTAATAAGTTAGAAGTATCTCAAAAAGAATGAAACATTCAAGTTAGAGTTGAAAGATCATTTTAATTGATTATAAGATAATATAATATTATAATATTATTTTTTAAAATTTTTCTTTAAATTATTTATATTGTGTGAAGCAAACACTCTTTTATCTTCTTTTTTTTTTTACATCATCATCATTATTTGTCAAGCAAAGGTAAAAATAATTTAAAAAATCACAATTATTAAATGTATTTATTTTTTAATGTAAATATTTTTCATATTTATCATGAATTATTAAAATGGTTGTATTTTGTTTTACCTAATTTTTTTAATTTTAAGTTAATATTATTAAAATTTTATATGTGTAATTGTTTTCTTAGTTGAATATTTATTTTATTTATATTTATTTTTTAGGGATCAAAATAATAAAGCTTGAAGAATATAAAATATTGATATGCAACATGTTCATCTTTTCAATATTAACTAAATATTCACATGCAGACATTACATAATTGCTAATTAATTATTATTTTGAATAATATTATTTTATATTAATTATATGAAATATTGTACATTAAATATGTTTAAAATACTTTAGTTATGATTTCAAATTTATTATAATATTTAAATTTTAGATAAGTTAATATATTTTAATTATATTTAAGAACTTGAAAAAATATTATTCATTAATTATATTAATTAAAATATATTTTAAAATAAATATTTTTTTACATTAATTACATTAATTAAAAATATAAAATTTGAAACTTAATTAAAAATTAAACATGTAGAATCACATGCAATAATAGAAATTAGTATATATAAAAACATGAGTTTGAAAAAACTTTTGAACTAACGAGACCCTTTATTTTTTATCATATTACTAAATTCAAATTTAAAAATAAAAATGTTGAAGTAAAATAGAAATTGTGATAATTATATATTTAAAAATAATTATAATTTAGTGTAAATAAATACTGATGATCACCCAACTATGTCTGCATTTCTGTTTTGGTCACCCAACTTAAAAATTTTCAATTTAGGCATTAATGTTTGAATATTTTCCTGTTTTGGTCACCCGTTGTTAAATTGATAACGTAAAGCATTTTTCTAATTGGTATAATAACATATTTAGTCATCAATACTCACATATTCTATCACTTGGATCCTAGTTCTGAATAATTAAATAAATTTAACCCTTCACATTCACAAATCGATTTAATCTTCAAACTTCCTAATCAAAGCTTTCAATTTTAAAATAGAGACATCCCACATTTATAAATTTGTAAAAACTCAAAAAAGAAAAAAAATCTATCAACTAAAGAATTATTTTTAGAGTCAATTCTTTTACCTATAAATTTTTGGAACTACACATCCAGAATGAATAGCTTTTTGATAATTAAATCAATCAGTAAAGAATACATTTGAATGTTAAGGACAATAAAACTGTTTTTTAATAAAGCAGTGGATACAATTTTCACATCCCGTTTGTAAGACTGAGGCAACACCTCAATGATAGCAGCAACAGCAACCCTCTTGTTGGTGGTTTACTTATGGGTAGCACCAAAATACAAAATCAAGGTTTCCTTTGTTTTATTTAGTCTATTTGATTAGTGTTCTTATGGATAAAAATTGTAGCAACTTTGCCCCAAATCAAATATGATTGTTGCTTGTAGTCTGACGCATAAAAACAATTAATGTGTCATGATCGGAATATTTAGGTTAAACCTTGAAGAAATGTAGCTTTGAATAATTAATTACAGAGCATCCAATTGAGTCTCTTACGCAACAAAATTGCACTTGTGTCAAAAAAGGCTTGAAATGTCTCCTGTATTATTATATATTTATTGGGTTAAGTGATAAAAAAAAATTAATATCTAAAATTTTAAGTTTGAGCTTTATAAATTAAAAAAAAAAAGTTTTATTGGGTTACTTTGATATCAATATAGAGTCTCTTGCAATTTGTTTTATTGAAGAAGTTTTTCCTTTTTGGCAGGGTGTTCACATATTCATAGATGTGGAATGTCTCTGTCTTAAAAGTTAAAAGCTTAGGTTAAAATATTTGAACATCAAATTGATAGAATTTGTAAATGTAAAGAGTTAAATTTATCGAATTATTCAGAATTAGCATCAAATTCATAGAATATGTAAGTATTTAGGACTAAATGTGTTATTATACTAGTTAGAAAATTGTTTTCCTTATCAATTTAACGACGAGTGACCAAAATAGGAACAAAATCAAACATTAGTGCCTATATTGAAAAGTTTTACAGTTGGTGACCAAAGCAGGAACACAAGCATAGTTGGGTGACCATTTGTATAGTTTACCATTTAGAAATAATTATAATTTAATTTACAATTATTAATTTAAAAATAACAATTTAAAATAGAGTTATTACATGAATAGAAATCTAAGTATAAAATAGATGAAAAAAATTAAATATAAATAAAATTACAATTATTAATTAAAAAAATTCAACTATAACGGACTATGTAAATTAGAAATATAATGTTATCAATAATTTAAATTAATAATAATGAGATAAATTTTAACAATTATTTATATTATTATTTAAAATTCTGATTAAGTTGATGTAATGAGATAATTAGACATCAATTTAATTAAAAAATTATATAAATATTTTTTCATAATTAAAATAAATTACATGTTTATTAATAAAAAAAACTCTCGATTAATCCATCACAAAATTTAGCACTCACTGGAATTGGAAATTCATCACAATTCACAACCAAGCCCTTCATATACGTTGACTTTTTTTGACCGTTTAGTTTTTTTTGGCTAACGGTGGAATCAGGTAACGACAAGTGGTGCACCACATCGATGCTGAAATGGCAAATCGGCTGACGTGGGTTAATCATATTTTAATATCCCAATTTTTCTTTTAAAAATCCAAAATAAAAATCTTATCTTTTCTCCTAACTTCTCAACATTGTCACACTCTTTGCAACCAAAGCTTCGACAATGGCAGCATCGAACAAAAAAAAAGGGCTTCATTGATTTAAAATATGTTTAAATAATTATTTAAAAAATATTTTTTTGGATTTTTTATTTTTAAATATTGTCTGATGTGATATTTTATCATATCAACATGATGTTAATGTGGCCGTCATCTGTCACCATGTCAATAAAATTTAATAGTCAAACTTAGCCAACATTAATGAAGGAGATTAATTGATAAAGTTTTCATCTTTAATGGCTCACTTGAGTGTTAAATTCCGTTGAGGGCTTAATTAAATTTTTGATTTTTTACTGATGGTTTTTTTTTAATGATAAGGTAAATTATATTATTTAAGAGTATTTTAATTTTTTTATTTTAATAAAAACAAATAAAAATATGCATATACTAGAAATTGAAACTCATGCAATCGAATTAGTAAAATTTTAAAATTTCCAATCAACCAAAGCTTCAATTTAATGTTTTTACACATTTTTATTTTGATATTCAAAAATTTATTACCTCCATTAGTTTTAAACACAACTCTGTGTTCTAAATACGTGGTTTCATTACGCATTCATATATAATAGAATTTTTTATTATCTTTTAATTTGATACTTGTTAGTTATAATATTATACATATAACATTATAATTTACTATGTATTTCATTTGAAAAAAGAACATTAATAAATCGGGCATAATGATTTATTTGGCCCTTAAACTTTATAAAAAAAAAAGTAATTTTTGTTATCTATTTAATTTTTCATCTTTTTTAGCTTTTAAACTTGTGTTGTTTATTAAAGCACCCCAAAAGTTAACGTTTGTTAATTTTGTTGGTGTAGCGTGACATACATATGGATTGTCACATAAGTAATTATTTAATTTTTAAAATTTTAAAAAAATTCAAAAAGATTATAAAAATTATTTAAAATATAAAGTTAAATGGATTTCACGTTGTATGCCCTTTAGCATAGTTAACAAACATCAATTTTTTCATCCATTTTGAGGTGATTGGACAGACAATATAAATTTAAAAACTAAAAAAGAAGAAAAAAAAATGGATGACTAAAATGATTTTTTATAAATTTAAAGGATTTTTTTTATGTGAATTAGTCCAATAATTATTATCTTCTAGCGGATTAAGTCAATATTATAGTATAGATTACCTATGAAATTATATTCTGGCCCATTTAATTCATATGAGACTTCTCTAAGAAATAATAATTTAATCTAGATTCTCATAATATTTTAAATTTATAATTCTCCTGTAACATGGAAAATCATGCATAATCTTTAATAAATAAAAAAAGGAAATTAAGGAGATTTGAAACATAATATTATATGCATTTTGGGAAATAAAACATAAACCAAAAGATAATTAGAAATTTAGAATATATTTTCTTTTCTTTTCTTAAACTTCACAAGCTAAAGCTTAAAAGTGACTAAGGTAACATATATTTTTAAAATTTTTATGTTAATTTAATTAAGTAAAAAAAATCACGTGTGCATTTTAGTTAAAAAATTTGATATTTAATTATTTTTTAATTACAATAATTAATGTAAAACAATATTTTTTATTTGAATTATTGAATATAATTAAAATATATAACTCATCAATTCACATACTATAACTAATTTTTTTTAACTAATAATTAAAACATTTTTAGTATATTGAACATACAATATAATTTTATTTTTATATAATTAATATAAAGTAAAATTCTGCAAAATAATAATTAATTGATCGTAATGTTAATAAAGCGATAATTAAGATGTTAAGATTCTATTCAAATAATAATTTTATTTTATAATAATAAAATTATCAAAATTTTTCTTTATGTCAATTTTTTAATTAATAATTGTAAATTATAATTAAAATAACTTTTTCCCTATATTTTATATTTAGAGTTCAATTGAAGTAAGGGTTTGTATTCCTTACATTGACAGTGAATTTTTTTATTTTTATAAAGTGAATTTTATAATTAATAATTGTAAATTATAATTAAAATTGGCATGTGTCTTTTTTTTTTTAATATTTTACTATGCTATTATAAGACACTTATCAACCTCTTAACCATACTTGTGGAGTCTAAAAACTCCATTAGTAATGTACCAAATAATTTCCCTTGAAGTAATAACTCTATTTTAAGATTTGCACAACTTTTTTAACTAATAATTATAATTTAAATCTAATTATTTTTAAATATGTAATTATCACAATTTCTATTAAATTATAATTATTTTTAAAAGTATAATTATCTCAACTTTTTTAAATAACAATTCTAAATTAAATATTATAGCTATTTTTAAATATAAATTTAATAATAAAGGGTGTTCTCGTCAATTCAAAAGATTTCTAAACTCATACTTTTATATATATATATTAATTATAGATAGATAGTTAAATAATGAATAATGGCATTAGTAGAGTAGAAGACTCAAATAATATCAAATTAAAGTATATATAGAGACTAATTTCAAATTTAAGCAAAGTAAAGGAACCAAAAATATGCGCTTCATTAATTTTTGTACAGTTCATATTTTAATAATCCAAATAATTTCATCCAAGTAATAATTCAAACAATAGTTTTACTCGTTTCATTAATTTTTGTACAATTAATATTTTAATAATCCAGTCGTTAAATTTTTCAATATAATTGTCATGTATATAAATTTTCAAATCAATTGAATATTTTTATCATATCAATCTAAAATACTATATATATATATATATATATATATATTACTATATTTAATTGTTAAAAGTTTTTTTATTACTTAAAATAAATAGTTCGGCATTTTTAATTTACTCAAAATTTGACTTGTATAATCTACATGAATGATACATAATATCTGATGATTGAATTGTTAAAATATTAATCATAAAAAAATTATAATCATGTATAAAATTACTTAAATTTTACATCAGTATAAATGGATCACTATTTAATAATTAATCATGGCTATAATATTTTATATTTACAATATTACAAAATATTAATTTAATTTTTCAATATAAACACGATTTTGAAAAAACCTTATCTCGAATACGATTTTGATTGGGTCTATTACAATTTTGCACCAAGTGTTAATATAATTAACGGATAAACTATTTTAGTCCCTAAATTTGGTATTCTTTAACTTGGTTTTTGATTTTTTTTTAATATTAAATTTAAAACTTGATAATTTTTTTTCCAATTTGATCTCTAAACTTTGATTCTTTTTAGGTGTTACAAGGCTACATCAAATTTCAAAAAGAATTTATAAAATCTAAAAAATACAAAAAATATAATAAATAATAACTTTTTAAAGAATTCTATATTTTTAGATAATGATGTGGCAAACTCTTAGAGTACCACATTGTCACACTTTAATGGAATCTAAGTTTAAGAACTAAATTAAGAAAATCTACCAAATATTGAGACTAATGAGGACCAAAATAAGAAAAATGATCAACTTCAAGGACTAAATGTTATTTTATCCTCATAATTAATGTCCTAATTGAAGAAATTTAAAATAAAATGGAAAAAAGGGATATGGAATAAATGTGACAATCAAATCTTTTTTGTTATATTGTGTTTTAGAAGGGACACTTGGACACCCTTCCTTTCACTTCTTTGCATGTTCTAGATTAAATTTAATAATTTTCTACACGATAAGATTATAAAATATTGACATGATAAGGAAATAACAAAGAAAATAATATAAAGTAATATATATATGGGAGATCGAAGATGGTTGATAATGGTCGAGAGCCAATGAAAGTGATTTATAGACCTACGAGCAAGATGAAAAGTTTCAAGAAATCTCTTGTGAGAATCCCATCAATGACAAAGATTTATATATCTTTTGGGAGGTTTTCTTTACATTTTATACCCGATTTAATTGTCGGGTTTGAATTATAATGTACCATATTTTTTGTCGGAATAATTACGATCAAAATAAATACAATTTAAATCATTAAACTTATTATTTATAATTTATATAAATACAAGGTACATAGATAAATTTATCTATTAATGCTTACATTTTTTTTTTATTTTCGCACTTTTTTTTATAAGTTAAATTTAGTCATCAACTTTTTAAACAGAGTCGAATTGCTATTTTTTTAATGATAATATTAAAATTTTACATATGAAAACGCGTAGAACAATTCTCATGTACTTTATGCTTTTCTTTTTATGAATTTTGAATATTTTTATATTTTTAAATAATTCATCGAAGTGTGACATATAAGACAAATAATATCATGTTAGTAGGAAGTATATATTGACTGCCACAAGAGTTGCCACACCAACATCATTAAAAAATTGATGTTTTAGTTAGCATTTTTGATTAAAAAATATTTAACTCTTTTTAAAAAGTTAATGGCCAAATTTAGTTAAAAAATAATGATCGAATTGACAAAAAATGTAAAATATTAAGAGTTAAATTTGTAATTATGTCTAAATACAATACTTAAATGTAATTATAATTGGCGTAATGATAATTTTGAACTTTAAAGTTTACTTTTTTTTATCAATTTGATCCTGATTCTTTTTCTAGTCTTTTAAATTTCAATATTCAAGAATTAGTCAAATTATTTTTTTAATAAAAAAAGTTAACCGAAGTTTTTAAAACTCAATGACTGTTGTCTGGCAGCTCAAATGTCAAGTTCTATGACTAACATGAATAATATTTTAAAAAATATGAACAATTCTAAATTTTTAATTTATGCATATTTTTGAAATACACATAATTTACTATACAAATTACTACACCAATATTATTAAAAATTAAAAATTTTAATTAATTTTTAAAAAATAAATAATCAAAATGTCAAAAAAATCAAAATTGAAAAGAAATAAGAGCTACGTGTATCACTGCATTATTTAATACAATTAATGTACTTATTGCTGTTGTAAGTAGACTTGATTATGGGGCACTTGCTTAGGTTCGAAAGTTCACTCGAAAAGTAGTAGAGTTTTAATAAAAATAGAAGCTCGAAAACTAAAGTTAGACAAAAAATAAGATCCATTTGTTTTCTAAACAGGTTGATTCTCAGGCAAATTTTGTTGGCCTAGACTCAGCTCAACCTGAATTACATGCCTATATATTTTTTATATTTTTAATTTGTTAGAAAAAAATTATTTTAATTGTTAGAAAATATTTATTTTAAATTTTTTAATGTATTATATTTTTTAAATTTACTTTTATATAAAAATAATCTAAAATAATTATTGCGATGGATTGAAGTTGAGCTTAGTATTTCTAATATGTGTTAGACTTGGATAAATTTAAAGCTAAATTTTATAGATCCATCCTGCCTATAAAACAAATTTAAAATTCTACAATGAAACGGAACATGATGTGGCGTAGTTGTAAGAGAAAAACTTTTAAGCTAGGATCCATTATTATATAAAGAAATTTAGCAGAAAAATTAATGAAAAATAAAAATTACTTTCTTGGAAAAATAAATAAAGGATGCAATAATTGTGACAATCAAATCAAATCTGAAATCTTGTTTTTCAATTTGATTGGCTGGTAATATTTGTGGATTTCCATTTACCCATTTGTTTGTTTCTTTGTTTTCTTGTGTGTTTGAATTGACACTTGTACACCCTCATTCTCACACCCTCAGCTCTGCCGTCATTTTCACTTCTGTTGTTTCTTTCGCTTTTGTCCATTAATTTTTTGAGTACCATGTTTCATCCCTATTCATTTAATAATTATTGTATAAATTTATTACATATTTAACTGATTGGAAAAGTAAAGTGAACTTCGATTTTACGTGAATACAACTCTCGATTTAAATAAGATTGATCTCAGACCACAAAACGAATAAGAACACCTGTAATTGTACCAAAAAAATATTACATGTTTGGTATTAATGCATTCTCAGACCATAAAATGAATAAGACACCCTGTAATTGTACTAAAAAAATTATTACATGTTTGGTATTAGTGCTTTTATTTAATATTTGAAGTTTTTTATTCTTGGGGATGTCCCAAGTTAGTCTATATAAAGGCTAAATGATAAGTGTTAAAAATAATATGTTTTAACCTAATTTTTAACACGTTTTGGGTGACTATCTGATGTTAATTGTAAATTTTGTATTCTTAATCCTTTAAATTCATATTTTAATGCTTAATAGAGCACTTTAGAGTAAAAGAAGCGAAAAACGGAGTGTCGGAGCAAGTTAGAGGAACCACATGGGCTGCACCTTTATTGTGAGTTTTAAGCCTTTTATTCAATATTTCAATCTCAAGCAGTGTGTACATCTTTGGTTTGATAAAATAGAGATTATTTGACATCCATCCATTACAGATGAGATTGTGATTTCTAAATGTTGCAATTTAATTATTAAAAGTCACAGTCAAGTCGTATTTATATAAACATGCAACAGAAATTAAGTTCCTTTTGAAACTTGGTACATAGAAAACGTCTTTTAAAATATTGTAATTGCCCATTTTTGCCCGGGCCCATACAAAACCCAAAAACAGAATTTTAAAAATCAAATTAATAAATGTCCAGTGTCCTTTTACAAAATAAGAGGCCCGATTTACTAATCCAACAACCATACCCCATTACACCCACCAAATCAAACCCAAACACTACCCATGGCCCAATTACACCCAAACCCAAATGCCAAATACAACCCGAATTGGTCTAAACTTAACCCAATAGCTGCCCCAGGCTCAAAAGGCCCAAATGGTTAGCTGTTTCAGAAAGCCTAGGGTTTCTGAAACCCTAGGCGCTGCAGCTCCTATATGCAAGCCTCATGTCGCGCCACCATCAGTGCACAAATCGCGCTTCTGTAGCCGGGACCGTTGCCATGCACCTGCAAGAAAAAGGAAAGAAAGAGTGCTGATAGTAGAGAATATAGCAAGAAATTAAGAAAATACTGTAACACCCCAACCCGTATCCATCATTGGAATAGGGTCACGAGGTATTATCGGAGTTTATAGAACTTTTTTTTTTTTGTTTATCACATGATAACTTATTTTATAAGAAATTGTACAACTTAAATTTTACCACTCTTCCATAAACACATGTATATTTTCATTTGATCATTTACCCTTTCGATGTATCAAATAATAAACATATTACCATTTAACCAATAGCTTGGCACTTGTCTAAGCGTCAACAACAACAGTCATTAGTATACTTGAATATATTTCATATAATTTTAGAATCGATAAACTCATTGTATCAACATATCAGACTTGAGATTATTACTTATTACGGCTTATCCAATTTCTATGTATCAGCATATTAAAGATAGCCACATATTCATATAATATGATACATATTATTCTCTTTCCATTTCTTCAAAAACATAAATCATTCATTATACCAAAATTTCATGTATCATTGTTTTCATGGATTTTGTATATATTTATTCCAGGACAATTCATAATCTTGAACATGCATAATTATCAGGTAAGTTTCATATACATGTATTTTCCATGTCATATTTTTAAAATATCGAATAAATATCGTTTTCGTGTATTTCAAGTTCAATTTCGTGATTATTGTTTCGTGCTCAAATTATTTCCATGTCAGGGCTTTATTCATTAAGTCATTCGAAATTTTATCGTCATACAATTAATATTATTATTAAAGTATACGAATCTATAATCATAGATGCATATATTCATCAATAAATTCCATGTACAAATATCATCATCTTATATTTCCATATATCCAGTATCACTGTCATTTTTTTCATGTACTTCAGGAATATATGTACAAATCTTTTTATATGCATATTTCCTTTTCTGGTCAGGATTCTTACCTACTGAATTTATCGGAATATCGATAGTTAAAATCATATAGTATACTTAAAATATGCAAATCCGTAATCCATCAATTCACATTTACCCTTTTTAGCTATGTGTTTACCATCTTCTATATTTATCTCGTTGAATTTCTCGGAATTTCGATGGATATCCAATAGTACACTCCTGGTGTACAATCTCATTAACCATCAATTCATACAGGAGTACACTTTTAGTGTACAATTCCGGGTCCGTCAATTCATATGCATGTGTTGCCATGGTATCTTTCAACCATGGTCTTATTCATTGCCATGGTATCTTTCAACCATGGTCTTATTCATTTTCTCAATTTGTTGCCATGGTATCTTTCAACCATGGTCTTACACATTTCATTTCAGTAAGCACACTCCCGCAAACCTCACTCTCCCGCGAACCTCAATTCTTGGCACACTTCCGAGAACCTCAGCTCCCATGTATTCTTCGGAAGGGCCTATACACATGTATTCTTCGGGAGAGCCACCAGCACACTCCCGCGAACCTCATTTCCCATATATTCTTCGGGAGGGCTGATATTAAGATTACCCTTTCGGGCTTAATCCTTTTTCCTGTATTCTTCGGGAGGGCTATATCAGGATGGGATCACCCGTCTGGGCTAGATCCCTTTTTACCGTCAATTCCTTTTCAGAGATCCATCGAAATCCATTCCATTCAACCGGGATTTACTTTCTTTTTATATCGGGTATTATCAATATTTCATCAATTATTATGCATTGATAAATCATTTTTTTCATCACATAACCACATATTTCAAGTATTTAAAAATACAATTTAAGTTACACGAACTTACCTCGTTGCTTGTCCGTGTTTATAAATTCATTAATCCAATATCTTTTCTCTTTTCACGTTCAAGTCTCGCATTTGAGTCGTTGGGATCTTTATAAATAAATTTGACCATTGTTTTCATTCATTCCATATTCTAATACATTCAATTAATGCTCTAGGCAAAATTACCATTTGTCCCCCAAACTTTTAATTAATGATGATTTTACCCTTAGGCTCAGAAAAATAAATTCTTGCAATTTAATCCTTATTTCCAGCTGTTATCATCATACATATTAATAACATTCCATAAATTCTATAAAATATCAAAATTTTCCATAATTTCAACACTTTTCAATTTAATCATTAAAACATGTTTTCCCCCGATCTTGAACTAAATTAACAATTGTCATTTAAAATTTTCAATTTAAATAATAAAATAATCCATTTCATGTAATTTGATCATTTCTAACATTTTTACAAAATTACCCATAAAGTTTTACTTTTATTCGATTTAGTCCTTGGGCTTAAAACATACAAATTAGTCATGCTAACTGATTATTCATACATATTTTCCTCCTCCTCCTCTCCATTCCACACCCTTAATTTATATAATATGCTTATAACTAACATTATCAATAATTTCACTATTTACTTATATGTGAACATTCAAGCTGTCCACCTGCGTCATAGTCACTAAATTATTTATATCTTGAGCTACAGAAATCAAAATTAAGATCCATTAATTTTCCCTGAAATTAGACTCATATATCTTCTTACCATAAAATTTTTAGAATTTTTGGCTTAGCCAATAAGTACAGTTTATTTTTTAAAGTTACCCCTGTTCTGCTGTATAACTGTTCCGACCTTTCTTCATTAAAATTTAATTATCTCCTCGTACGGGAATCAGATGATGTTTCCACTTATTTATATTGAAAATAGACTCATTAAAGATTCTAACCATATAACTTATGTCCCATAATTATTTTTATACAATTTTTAATGATTTTTCCAAGTCAGAACAGAGGATCCCGAAATCATTCTGAACCAGTCTCACAAAAATATAAATATCTCAGAATACAGAATTCATTTACTTGTTTTGTTTCTTTTATATGAAAATAGACTCAACAAGCTTTAATTCCATATCTTACTCAACTCCTAATTCAGTTTCTACCATTTTTGGTGATTTTTCAAATTTAGCTTACTGCTGCTGTCCAAAACTGTTTTAGTGCAAGATATTAATTACTAAGTTTATATCACCCTTATTTTCTTTCTCTACACCATTTCCCATCACTTTATCTTATTTTCTCTTCACTACCATATCAAGAACATAGAATCATATATAAGAAAACTCTACATTAACATCATTTACATGCTTTTTCAATAATATTAAACTTAAAAATACATGGAAATCTTGATGTTCTTACCTTGTTTTAATGTTTCCAAACTTTAACTTCATTTTCTCTCTCCTCCAGCTTCTATTTCTTGAATCCAACTTGATATTCTAGCTCCTCATAGTCTCCTTAACATTTTTCTCCTTCGGTAGCTATGGAAATTCTTTTGATTTCTAGGTGAAAATGGTGAATTTTTGGTGGAAGGACCAAATTGTAAAGAAAGTAAAACTTTCTTTCTTTCTCTCTTCCTCTCACGTTGGTGCATGGAAATGGTGGGTTTTCTTCTCTTCTTTTTTTTCCACACACACACACATATATATATACTAAATAAAATAATAAAATAATAAAATATCTTATTAAAATATTAATAAAGTAATATTTATCTTATTAAATAATTATAAAATATCATCACACCATCATTACCTTCTAGATTTCTCTCTCCTTCTAATTGACCATTTTGCCCTTCATGATCTTTTAATATTCCATCCTTGAGTCATCACCTAATTTGGTAAAATTGCGATTTAGTCCCTCATAATTCTTTCTCCTATTCAATTTGGTCCTAATTCATCCATTTTCCTTAGTTTCTAGATTATTACATCCTTAAAATATTTTCATTATTGGTCCTTCAACTTTTCCATATTTACACTTTAACCCCTTAAATTTTAAGTATTTACTCTTGGGCCACAAAACTTTTCTCACTTTTACGATTTAGTCCTTTCTTGGATTAATACATCATAATCACTTCCTACATAGATTTTGTTGATAGAGCTCAAAATTTCTCTTTTTATTTCTTTATTTCTTTATTTCTTTATTTTACTGTATCAATGATAGAAATTTTCGGGATATTACAAATACCAAATCTTGGATTTTGGCAGTGGCTATAAAAGCAAGAACAAAAACAATGTAAAGACTATGATTTTACAAAATAAAAATACAAAAATCAGAGAACAAAAGGTGATTTCCTATTGATTTACTTCCCATAGTTTTTTATTTATTTTATTTATTTCATTTACTTTGGTACATACAAATCATTTTTATTTATAAAATACTACTAAAAATAAGTAAAAAAGGGGTTACCACTCGAATTGCACTAAAAAATAAAGTTTCTGGGCCTTTGGCCACCGTATACGGCAGTGTCGACGGTGGCGCGTGAGGCATGTGTGATGCCCGATGATCGGAACTCGGCCGGATTAGGGCCGGAGAACAGATGGCTTAATTTTTTTTCTTTTTCAGAGAGTTTTGGATTTTTTTTTTTTGTAAAATGGGATGTTAAGAATGATTTTTTTTAAGGTTTTATATTTATAAGCCACGGATACGGCATCGTTTTGAAGTGGTCAATTAATGACCAAAACGACGTTGTTTAAGGCTATAGGATCCGCGTATTGACCCGATCCAGGGGAGGATCCGCGCGTTTTTTATAAAAAGGGAAATTTATTCCTTTGGTCCTTCCGTAATTCCCTATTTTTTAATTTTGTCCGATTTAAGTTTTTTCTTTTATTTTTAAAAATAGCCCTAAAATTTTCATTCTGTTTCAATCTGGTCCTCGGGCTATTTAAAGGCAGAGGATAAAACGGCGTCGTTTTAGAGATAGGGCATAATTGCCCAATAGGTCCCTACAGTGTGGCGCGCGTCCCAATCTGATCATTTTTACATTTTTATTTCAAATTTTATTTTCATTTCAATTTAGCCTTGTTTCTTTGAATTTTTGTTTTAAATCTTTTTTAAATTTATGTTTTATTTTTATTATTTTAGTATTACATATTAAGTTATTTCATTTTTATTATTCATATTAAATTCTCTATTTACTATATATTACATATTATTTTAAAATTTGTATATCACATATATTGTCCTAATTGTTTTTTTTCATTAATAATAAAATTTTTCCACATTGTTTATTCTTAAATACGTATATGATCTATTTTGTGTATATATATAATTGTTATATTATATAAGTTATTTGTTTACATTATTTATTTAAAATATGTATTTATATTAACCATTTTAGAAATTGTCATTTTTTTATTGTTACAATATCTATTTGGTTTTTAAATATATCATTCATTTGTTTACTTTTATATTTGATCTCGTTTGTAAAGTTTCATATTCATTTCTTAATTTTTTTTTTATCTTTCATATAGTTTTTTTTAAATTGTTACTCCTTACTTTATGTCTTGTATTTATTTATTCATGTCCTTTTATTTGCTTATTATTGCTTTAGCATAGTCATTTTATTACATGTATCACTTGCTATTTTTTTCCCCTTTAATTGTCTATGTTAGTGTGAAATATTAGTATATCATGTAATTTTCGTAAATTGCTTTTGGTATTTATGTTTTATGATGCATTAATGCGATATTTTTACTCGAATCATTGTTTTAAACAAAAATGCATTTTGCTAAATTACTCAGTTTTATTCAAAGGTTTTTTTTTTTAAAAAATAAGGCGACACTTGGTATTTGGGAGCCTCGAGAAAAATTGTGCCCTAACTTACTGGGTTTCGATTTTTCTTGTTGAGTTCGAATATCCAAGTATCCCTTTTGAAATCAAAACTTTCAAATTTAAAGTAAAAACCTATTCTCGAGAATTCAAGACGTTGTATCCTAACTTATTGGATATAACGTTTTGTTGCCTCGAGGTAAGGATTTTCTACAAATAAAGGCAAGCTTAGTTTCGAAGTTGTGGAAATGTTGCATCCTAACTCATTGGATGTGACATTTTATTTCTTTGAGATAAGTGGGTCTTGGCATAAAAATTCGATTTATTCAAGTTTCATAAAAATTCGATTTATTCAAGTTTTCTTTCAAATAAAAAGGATTGTATTTTAAAATTCTTTTTCAAGTTTTCAATATTAGGACATTAGATAGTCAATTAGGTACCAATTATTGGGTGTTACGAGGGTGCTAATCCTTCCTCGTACGTAACCGACTCCCGAACCCGTTTTCTTGAAATTCGTAGGCCAAAATTAATATTTTAAAAAATGTTTTATAAGGTGATCGTATCACACTTCGAAAAATGATTGGTGGCGACTCTATTTTCATTTTTAAGACGACCCCTTTTTCTTCAAAATTAAAAATGGTTTCGACAAATATTCTTCCTAAAATTATCAAAATAAAGATGTACATCTCACATTGCTTCAGCTGCAACACTTGTCCCGTTTCGAGTCCATAATGGTAAGCTCTTATCTCTAAGATCTTTCATCTCCTCGAACCCTTGTAGAGAAACACAAACATGATTAGTGATTCCTGAATCAATGACATAGTGGTCTATTGAATCATCCACTAAACTAGCTTGAATCATCAAGAGTTTCATACCTTTGCCTTTGGTAGCTAAGTATTCATTCCACTATTTACAATTTGCTTTAAAGTGCCATTTCTTGCTGCAGAAGAAACATTCTTAGATAAATCTTTAGGCTGCCTTTCTTAACTTGCTTTCCCTTCCCTTTTGAAGAAGAAGCGACGACTATATTCTCTTCTACTTTTTGGACTGACTGACCACCGTTCAACATCAACTCATAGGATTGTAACTTCTTCATAAGTTGTATAAGCGTCAATTTTTTGTTGCCAAGGTTATATGTGGCTCGAAAACCAGCAAAATCTTTTGACAAGCTTTTGAACACCATCTCAATTTAAGTATTCTGGTCCAAATTGGCCTCATTGTCCATGGCTTCAACAAAGTAGCCTATAAGAGTGATCATATAGTATTTGATCGGAGTGTCAGACTTTTGTTAAGCATTCATTAAGTTAGTTATAGTAGACTATTGAGCCAAGGTAGCTTGGCCTCCGAATATGTCTTCTAGCTTATCTAGAATCACTTTAGCAATCTTATAGCTCTTAGTTTCTTATACAGAGTGCTGGTCATGCTTGCTAGCGTATAGAAATGAGCTATCTCATCAAACTCTTCCCAACGTTTTCTAGCCTCGGCTTGAGTGACCAAAAGGCACTTAGTATCAAGAACTGTTTTAAGTGCCTCACAGTTCAGGACAATTATTAGGTTCATTTTCCATTCCTTATAGTTATTTTCGTTCAGTTTGTCTTTAGTGAGTATGTTCAATAAGGGAGTTTGTGTTATTTTTGAACTGAAAATAAAAGATTCATATATTAATATTTTTGTATTAAGCAAACGTTCGAAAAACATTTTACAACATAACAATATGTATTAATATGATACATGCGTCTTACATTAAACCTTGAAAATATTTGTAAGTCGTTGCAATGATAATTCTCACACCCATTGAATCAAGCCACCTTGTGGTGATCATGATCAACTAGTAAGAACATGAATTTTCATCCAGTTAGTACATGAAGCTAATTCCTTAGGCATTCACACGTACTAATAATCGTGTAAAATTTTAGCCATCATTCTAACTTAAGCATAGCTCATTGAGGAGTTAGATGATCTTAAGTGTATAACCATCAACTCAACACTTATCGCATCATGCACCAAAAATGAGTCATCTTGGGACAATCTCACTGAGTAGCATGTTATGACTAGTTGTCCTCTTTGAAGACAAAATTTCTTAATGCATCGCATGATAATAGCTACTACAAAGGCTGGTCTAATTATCATATGATCATAAGTAAATTCTGCTTACTTTTAGGAAGTCTCCTCAGTGAAATCCACATGACAACGTATACTTTAGGGTAGGTCCATTTCATGCATTCACAAGTGTGGGGGAGTTTGATCTATCGCAATTCATTGTAGCAAATTCAACTAGTTTTCATACTTAAGGAGTTTGAATATAATCAATTTTATTATATTTTACTTAGTTTTTCAATTATAGTTTTTGATTAATAAAAAGTGTGATTTGAGTCATTTATATGACCTTAGGGGTCAAAGTAGGCCTAAATGAAGGCTAACATATTTGGTGAGTTTTAAATTTATTTAATCAAAATAAAGCGTCCATACAACAGCCATAGGGCACTATTACTAACAATCTCCCACTTGCACTAGGCCCAATTATTAATTTATCTCATACCTATAAACTTAGCCTGACAATCATGCTTTGCTTGTTGCAAAGGCTTAGTCAACGGATCAGCAACATTGTCATCTGTTAGAACTTTGCATATCTTAACATCACCTTTCTCAACGATTTCTCGAATGAGATGATAACGCCTTAGAATGTGTTTGGATCGCTGATGTGATCTAGTTTCCTTAGCTTGTGCAATAGCACCATTATTGTCGCGATAAACGATAACATGATTTGTGATGCTAGGAACCACTCCAAGGTCACTAATGAACTTATTGATCGAAACTGCTTCCTCTACTGCATCAGATGCTGCTATGTATTCAACTTCAATTGTAGAATCAGCAATAGTGCTTTGCTTTGAACTTTTCTAGCTGACAACACCACTATTTAAACAAAACACATGTCCTAATTGCGATTGAAAATCATCTTTGTCAATTTGAAAGCTTACATTTGTGTAATCGCTTACAACTAGATCATCTTCCAAACCGCCATACACCAAGAACATATCTTTGGATCTTCTTAAGTACTTACATATATTCTTTACAACTACCCAGTGACTCTCACCGAAATTTGATTGGTATCTACTCGTTATGCTTAAGGCATAAGAGACATCTGGTCTAATACATAATATGGCATACATGATGGATCCTATTATTTAAGCATAAAGAATTTTACTCATGCGGTCTCGCTCATCTTTTGTGTTAGGACATTGAGTCTTGCTAAGATTAATACCATGAGACATAGGCAAGAATCTTCTCTTGGAATCTTACATACTGAACATTTTTAGTACTTTGTCTATGTAAGCACTTTGACTTAGACCAATCAACCTTTTAGATTAATTTCTATGGATATTTATCCCAAGGATGTAGGTTGTTTCGCCTAAGTCTTTCATTGAGAAACACTTCTCTAACCAAGACTTGATATTCAGTAAGGTAAGAAAAATTAGGCGAAGCAACCTACATCTTATATTATTAGTGGAAGATCGAGAGATCCTGCTAGGTTAACGACTAGTTAATTAAGTAAAACCCGACATAGGAATTAATTATGACTACTGAAGCGAGTTAGTCTCCCATGCTTAGATTTGATTGAATCAACAAATTAGTTTTCTCGTTTTATTATTTTATACAATTTATTTATTTTCTTATAAACAAATTCTTTTCAATTTATTTCCATCGTAATATAATTTAATTAAAAATCTAATTAGACCTATTAATGTTTAGGTTATTATTGATTTAATACTTGTCTCCTTTGGGCAAGATCCTCGAAGTAGTTACCTACATTGTTTTAAAAAAACTATATTACAACCTGACCCGTATACTTGCGAAAATCGCCTAACTTTCATATTTGGTTACAGGAAATTTACTCTAAATGTTAGTACGTCCGGAGGCAGTCAATAGGCATTAAATAACTACTTAGCCCTTTTACTATTTTATACAACAAGATATTTAATTTGACAAGTTTTCCTAAACATGACAACCACATATCAACAAGGTGAGTTCATCATATAACCATATCATATATCAATTCAACATTTAACAATTCAATTCTATTCTATTCACATAATCAAATCAACATTTAATCAGTTGAAACGCAAACTCATATCATGTCATTACCATTTTCATTTTCATTCAATTTCATTTTCATTTTCTAATAATAATTTATCCCGAAGAACTCTAATGAACAGGTTCGGATACACAGGTAACTATACCATACCGGATTACTTGTCAAAGTCGTAACTACACCACACCAGCGCATCATAGTGCAAAGCTTGTAGGCTATCATTCATATAATTGTATAAAAATACATCTTTCCACCACACCAAGGTCTCTGTAGAGATATAAAACTCAATAATCTGCAACAAATATTGAATTCCAATATAATCAGTAATAAACTTCGTACAATCACGAACTCTGTACCATCACATATATCCCATACCAAAGCGTAAATAACCTATTGGCATGCCAATCATATCCTATTGTCACGAGAGTAAATCTTTCGTCTCGCGATCCGTGTGGCCTTAGGCGGTTCCTTTGCTAAAAAATGCTTAAGCCAGCCTAACTCACAATTATTGAGGATTCAATAGAATTCCTCTAAGGCACCTGTCGAAACCATTTTTAAAGGTTTTGAAAAAACGGGGTCGACTTTTAAAAAAGGAAATGGAGTCGCCACCAATCTTTTTAGGTGTGATTGGATCACCTTTTTAAGTATTGGTTTTGGCCTATGAAATTTCAAAAAAGGGGTTCGGGAGCCGGTTACGTATGAGGAAGGGTTAGCACCCTCATAACGCCCCAGAATTGGAACCAAACTGATTATTAAATGTCCTATTGTCGAAGATTTGGAAAAATTTTAAAATATAACCCTCTTTTTGGATAAATCGATTTTGAAAATTAAGGCTTACTTATCTCGAAGAAATAAAACACCACACCCAGTAAGTTAGGACGCAATATTTCAAGATCTCGGAAATAAGTTCACCTTTCTTAAAAATCCTTACCTCGAGAAAATAAGACGTCATATCCAGTAAGTTAGGACACCACGTCTTGAATTCCCAAGAGTAGGCCTTTATTTTAAAATTAAAAAATTTAAGCCAAATTTTGGATACTTGAATTCAACGAGAAAAATCGAAGCCCAGTAAGTTAGGGCACGATTTTCCTTGAAACTCCCAAATATCAAAACTTTTTGAATAAAATTGGGTGATTTTTGCAAAAATGTGTTTCTTTATTTAAAACAATGATTCATGCAGAAATTTGGCATTAATATATGTATCATAAATATATCAAAAGCAATAAATTACAACATCATACATTTCATAATAATATAGGCAAATAAGGAAGAACATGAAATAATAAAATATACATGTAATAAGACGATTATGCTAAAGGTAAACTAATGTATATAACATTTGCCAATAAAATAAAAATAAAACAAACTATAACTAATTATAAAATACAAAAATTTAGAAATGAAAACTGAAATTATAATAATAAAACGTCAAAATAACTTAAAAAGGCAAAAGGGAGCCTTTTAAACATCAACTCAATATTGTGATAAAAAGGATGGAAAGAAAATAATATTTTAAAAAACACATATACAAATAATTAACGTATTTTACAAAAATAGCATATACAAAAGAAACTAAAGAAAAAAAATATTATAATATATAACTATTTAATATAGGATAATATTTAAAATAAATAAACAATATACAAAAAGCTTTCATTATTAAATCAATTAAAAATATTATACATATAAAATATTTCAAGTATTTAAATAAATAATATAAAACTTAAGATTTTTTAAAGGAGGAATAAATATATAAAATATAATAATTTTTTTTTAAAAAAGGGATAATATACACAAAAATATATATATAAAAACTTTAAATCAATTTAAAATATGATATAATATACATAATTTTAAAACAATTTATAATAGATATAAAAATATATAAAAATATGTAATAAATAGTTTTTCAGTAAAAAACATAAGATAAAATATATATATATATATACATAATATTAAAATAAATATATATAAAAAAAACTAATTAAAAATGAAGTAAAATAAAAAAAAGGACGAAATTTAAATTTTAATAAAATTCATGGGGTAATTTTAAAAATAAAACTGCACTTAGGACCCAATTAAAACGCGTATTTAAAATAGAGGGACTCATTGGGCAAAAAGACCCTAAACCCAAAACGGCGCCGTTTGGATAAATTTGCCTTAAAATAGCCCAAAGGGTTAAATTGAATTAAAGGTCAAAATGCTGGGCCAGATTTAAGATTAAGAAGAGTACGATCGGACTCAATTATAAAATAAAAAAATGAGGAAGGGCCTATTGGGAAATTAGCCCATTTAACGAAAACGCGCGGATCCTCCCCTGGGTGATCGGGTCAACGCGCGGGTCGGTCTGTAAAACGACGTCGTTTAGGGCTTATTGAATTAAGCCAAAACGGCGTCGTTTTAAGAATGCTATAAAAATCAAATTTTAACCAAAAAAAAATCATTTCAAACCTATTTCGAAATTTTTTTTTCTAAAATCCTCTGAAAAGCCCTCGGAGCTCCGGCCAAGGGCCGTCCTGACTCCAGTCATCGGGCGTCCCACGCACCACCGTTGGCTCCGTCATATACGGCGGCCGGAAGTTAAAAAGCTTCACTTTTCCGTCCAAATCGAAAGGTAAGCTTTTCTTTTTATTTTAAAACTATATCTTGCAATAGAAAATAAAGACAGATTGCCTCTTTGTTTTTTAAAAAAAAAAACTGTTGTATGTATGGAAAAAAAAACATAAAAAACATATATTTAAATGAAAACGGAAAGTAATCACCTTAGTTTTGGCTAAAAATTTGTTTCTTGTATTTTTATTCTATTGTATGCGTGTGGATTACAATGATATTTCTCAAGCTTATAGTCACTGTTCTTATGTTACAAATTTGGTAAGAAATTTTCTTCAGTTTCTTGCTATATTTGCTTCATCTTTCTGTCGTTTCTTTACCCTTGTTGCAGGTAATCCCCAAGAATCTGAAGGTGCAATCCATGCGTTAGTTGCGGCGTGCCTGGAGGCTGATGTTGGTTGCGGCGCGAAGAGAAAGCTAGGGTTTCCAGCAGCTAGAAACATTTTGGGCCATTAGGGTTGTCTCTGCTATTGGGCTTTGGTCGGGTTAAATTGTATTTGGGTTAATTTAACATTTGGGCTGATCGGGTTAAGGGTAGGACTAATGAATTTAGGTTTTGAAGTTAATGGGCTACGGGTATAATGTTTCGGTAGTGGTTTATTTAATTTAGGCCTAGGTTTGTAAATGGACTGTTAAAAAATAGACTGGTAATGTGTTTTTTTTATTTTTTAGTTTATTTATTTTCTGCTTTTTTGGGCCTTGTATAGCCCGGGCTAAATTGGGTGCTTACAGCACCAACGAAGAACAACAAAAGAACAAAAGAAGAACGAATTAGAAAGATAAACAAAAGCCACAGAAAAGCAAGAACACTTGAAAGAAGAGTTTGAGTAAATGCTCTCAGAATTCTATTACTCTTAAGAATTCACATACAATGGAATGGAGTCGCTATAAATAAAGGAGAGGCTCTCTATTTATAGTTGAGCTCCTCTAAAATCGGCGGTCAAGATTACAGTACATCGACAGACGAGATTAACCATATCCCTTGATGTTAGGGATTTATAAGATATGACATATCAAATCTAATCTAATCATTACAAGATATGATTTCTATAAATCTTCTAAGATTAGTTACCCAAAATAGCCTAAGTTGCCATATCTTCATTATTAGGCCAACCAGGCTTCAATCTGACAGACTTCTCCAATAGCTTCCTGAATCAGAAGAATAAAATAAGAACGAATTCGAAAGATGAACAAAAGCTACAGAAAAGCAAAAACACTTGAGAGAAAAGTTTGAGTAAATGTTCTTAGAATTCTATTACTCTTATGAATTCACATACAATGGAATGGATTCAGTACAAATGAGGGCGGCTCTCTATTTATAGTTGAGCTCCTCCAAAATCGACGGTCAAAATTACAATACATCAACAGACGAGATTAACCATATCCCTTGATTTTAGGGATTTACAATATATGCTATATCAATTCTAAAATAATCTTTATAAGATATGATTCCTATCAATCTTCTAAGATTAGTTACCCAAAATAGCCTAACTTTTCATATCTTCATTATCGGGCCAACAAGGCTTCAATTTGATAGGCTTCTCCAATAGCTTCCTGAATCAGGCCAGTTCTTGTGGGCCAAATGATCCCCAACTAAACAATAGACCTCCATTGGATGCATTTGGTGCGATGGACATGGGCTCTGAACTACAACCCATGACATTCTCCCCCACCCATTCTCCCAACGCCCTCGTTGCTACTTTTGAATGGCACTGACTTGATTAGCCTCGGTCTTGTCTCGACACCTTTGTTTTTTCCTTCCTTTAGAACTTTTGCCTCGGCTTACATTGTTTATTAACTCAAGCCGTCCTACTCGTTGCATTTACTCTAGTCAACTGTCCTACATGCATCACTTCTTTTCCCTTGAAGTCAATGCATCACCCACTTCTCTCATAGGTGGAAGCCTTGTCGATGATTCGTCCAACTCCGATGCTTTACTCGAATCAAGCCTCATTGGTCCCAGCTTCACTGTTTTCATCGCAATTTTTTTCTTTAAGTCCGATGACAAACTCACATCTTCCTTGGGTGGAAGCATCTTTGACAACTCACTAAGCTCAGACTTTGCCTTTCCTTTGACTACGACTTGCTTTGGATAGTTCCATAACTCATGTAGACCACGACACAAGAAGCACTTTACTCGCTTCTTTTTTCCATTTTTGCCCTCTTGTCTTCAGCTTTTCTCTTGCTCGAACTAAGTTTCTTGGGCTCCTTATTTGCTCCATCACCCTTTTGATGATAGACTTCTTCGGACACTTCCGTAACCTATACAAACCATGACATAAGAAGCACTCCACTAGTTTTTTCTTACTTTTGGCCTCCTTAGCTTTGACACCTCTTGCCCTCGAACCAAATACTAGACCTTACCCACTGGCTTCTTCTTAAGTGCGGATTTCTTCGGACATTTTCTTTAACATATGTGGACTATCGCAGAGAAAACATTTCAACTTGTCCCTTTTCCTCTTGGGTTTCTTCTTCCCAACTCTTGCTTCCCTATTACCACTATTGCTGCCGTTGCCATTGCCATCAACAACATCCTTCTTGTGATCCTTTTCACATACGCCCCTTTCTTTGGACTTGGAAGACCCAAGCTTGTCTTTCCCTGGATTAAGCTTGACCATAGATTCTGCTACCATTATGGCTTTCGACAGCTTTTGGACATCTCTTTGTTCCACCTCCTTTCTGACGCACTGTTTCAATCCATTCTAAAAAGCAATCAATGCTTCTTTCTGGGTCATATTTGAAACTTGGAGCATGAGTTCCTTGAACTCTTAAACATACTCCCTCACTATGCCCCGTTGCGTTATCCTTTGCAACTTCACCCGAGTTTCTTCCTCAACAAACTCTAGGTAAAATTGTCTCTTCAACTCACATTGAAACTCTTGCGACGTCTCAATCTCACTTTGCCATTTATCTGTGGTCTTGCTTGCCCCCATAAAAGTACAATAGCAGTAAGAAATATTAAAACAGTGTTTACCTTACCCGCATCATTTACGATGCCTTTGGCACGGAAGTAATTTTCCATCCTCCACAAGAAATTGTTCACATCACATGCAAATCTTATCCCCACAAACTTTTTAGGCTTTGGGACGTCCTCGTAACTAAGTGCTGCACTTAACACTCCTTTCCCCACGACTGCTCAGCACAAGGCCAACTTTTCCTCAAGCTCCTCTATTCTTGTGCTCAAAGTCATCGTCGTGGCCATTGTTTCCTCTTTTAAAGCCTTCACCATGGCTTTGAGAGCACCATGGCTTTGAGAGCATTATTCCTCTCCGTCAGCTTCTTCCTTTGGGAATCTAGCAACTTTTGCACGCTATCCCTTTGGGAAATGAGACACATGGTCACAAAGTCCCTGAACTACTCCCTCAAGTCCTCAATACTTTCCTCAAGTGCATTGTCTGCCTCTTTTACGTCTTCCATGGACTCCTTAAGTTTACCCACGCATTCCTCAACAGTCGGCAGCATCTCCCTCAAAGACTTTCATTCCCATCTTTGTTTGAACTCTTCTTTCAACATCCAAATGGTGCCTTCAAACCAATAGCTCTGATACCACTTGTCACGGGGCTTGATCTTTCGTCTTACGATCCGTGCGACCTTAAGCAGTTCATTTATTAAAAAATGCCTAAGTTAGCTTACCTCGCAATTATTGAGGATTCAACAGAATTCCTCTAAAGCACCCACAAAGAACAGCGGAAAAATGAAATAAGAATGAATTCAAAAAATGAACAAAAGCCACAGAAAAGTAGGAACACTTGAGAGAAGAGTTTGAGTAAATACTCTCATAACTATATTACTCTTAAGAATTAACATACAATGGAGTGGAGTGTTTACAAATAAGGGAGAGGCTCTTTATTTATAGTTGAGTTCCCCCAAAATAGACGATCAAGATACATTTACATCGATGGACGAGATTAACCATATCCCTTGATTTTAGGGATTTACAAGATATGTCATATCAAATCTAATCTAATCTTTATAAGATATGATTCTATTAATCTTCTAAGATTAGTTAACCAAAATAGCCTAAGTTGCCATATCTTCATTATCGGGCTAACAAGGTTTTAATTTGACATGTTTCTCTAACAACTTATTGAATCGGACCAGTTCTTGCAGGTCAAATGATCCCCATCTACTCAATAGACCTCCATCGGATGCATTTGGTGCGATGGTCGTGAGATTTGAACTACGGCTCGTGACATTCTCCCCCACCCATTCTCGCAACGCCCTCGTTGTAACTTCCGAATGGCAATGATTTTATTTGCCTCGATCTCGTCTCAATGCTTTAGCTTTTTCCTTCCTTCGGGACTTTTACCTCGGCTTACGATACTTCTGAATTGGAGCCGTCTTACTCGTTGCATTTACTCTGGTCAACTATCTCATATGCATCACTTCTTTTTTTTCTTGAAGCTTGATGCATCACCCACCTCTTTCGTAGGTGGAAGCCTTGTCGATGACTGACTAACTTCGACGCTTCACTCGAATCGAGCCTCAGTGGTCACAGCTTCACTATTTTCATCGTACTTTTTTCCCCTAAGTCCAATGGCAAACTCACCTCTTCCTTAGGTGGAAGCCCCTCTGACAACTCACCAAGCTCGAACATTGCTTTTCCTTTTACTACAGCTTACTTTAGACAGTTCCGTAACTCATGCAAATTGTGACACAAAAAGTACTTTACTCGCTTCTTTTTGCTCCTCTTTGCCCTCTTAACTTCGACTTTTCCCTTGCTCGAACCAAGCTTCTTGGGTTTTTTGTCTGCTTCATCGTTCCTTTCGATGACAAACTTTCCCAGACACTTCTGCAACCTATGTGGACTATGACATAAGAAGCATTCCACTGGCTTCTTCTTAAGCACGGATTTCTTCAAAAATTTCTTTAACATGTGTAGACCGTCACAAAGAAAACACTTCAACTTGTCCCTTTTCCTCTTGGGTTTCTTCTTCTAAACTCATGGTTTCTCATTATCACCATTGTTGCCTTTACTATTGCCATCAACATTGTCTTCCTTGTGATCCTTTTCACATACGCCTCTTTCTTTGGACTTAAAAGACCCAAGCTTGCTTTTCCCTAGACCAAGCTTAACTACGGATTTCACTATCGTCATGGCTTCTGATAGCTTTTGGACACCTCTTTGTTTCACATCTTGTCTGACCCACGGCTTCAATCCATTCTGAAAAGCAAGTAATGCTTCTTTCTCAGTCACATTTGAAACTTGGAGCATGAGTTCCTTAGACTCTCGAACATACTCCCCCACTATGCCCTGTTGTATTATCCCTTGCAACTTTGCCAGAGTTTCTTCCTCGATAAATTCTGGGTAAAACTGTCCCTTCAAATCACATTGAAACTCTTGCTACATCCCAATCTTACCTTGCCTTTTATCTGTGGTCCTACCTCACCACCATAAAAGCACAATATCAGTAAGAAATATTGAAGTAGTGTTTACCTTACCCACGTCATCCACTATGCCTTTGGCATGGAAGTAGTTTTCCATCCTCCACAAGAAATTATCCACATCACATGTAGACCTTGTCCCCTTAAACTCTTTCAGTTTCGGGACGTTCTCATAATTTAGTGTTGTACTTGACACTCATTTCCTCACAACAGCTCTACACAAGGCCATCTTTTCCTCGAGCTCCTCTATTCTTGTGCTCAAAGCCATCGTTGTAGTCATTGTTTCCTCTTTCAAAGCCTTCACCATGGTCTCAGGAGCATCAATCCTCTCCGTCTTCTTCCTTTGGGAATCTAGCACTTGCACGCTATCCCTCTAGGAAGTGAGACACATGGTCACAAAGCCCCTGGACTGCTCCCTCAAGTCTTCAATGCTTTCACCAAGCGTATTGTCTGACTCTTTTGCGTCCTCCATGAACTCCTCAAGTTTACCCACTGTTCATCAATAGCTTACAACATCTCCCTCAAAGACTTTCTTACCCATCTTTGTTCGAACTTTTCTTTCGACATCCCAACGGTGCTTTCGAACCAATAACTCGGATACCACTTGTCAGGGGGCTAGATCTTTCGTCTTGCGATCCGTGCAGCCTTAGGCAGTTTTTTTGCTAAAAAAGGCCTAAGTCAGCCTAACTCGCAAGTATTGAGGATTCAACAGAATTCCTCTAAGGCACCCACGAAGAACAACGGAAGAATGAAATAAGAACGAATTCGAAAGATGAACAAAAGCCACAGAAAAGCAAGAACACTTAAGAGAAGAGTTTGAGTAAATGCTCTTAGAATTCTATTACTCTTAAGAATTCACATACAATGGAATGGAGTCAGTACAAATTAGGGGGAGGCTTTCTATTTATAGTTGAGCTCCCCAAAATCGACGGTCAAGATTGCAATACATCGACAAACGAGATTAACTATATCCCTTGATTTTAGGGATTTACAAGATATGCTATATCAATTCTAATATAATCTTTATAAGATATGATTCCTATCAATCTTCCAAGATTAATTACCCAAAATAGCCTAAGTTGCCATATCTTTATTATCGAGCCAATCAGGCTTCAATCTGACAGGCTTCTCCAATAGCTTCTTGAATCGGGCCAGTTCTTGTGGGCCAAATGATTCTCATCTAAACAATAAACCTCCATTAGATGCATTTGGTGCGATGGTCATGGGATTTGAACTGCGGCCCGTGACACTATCATTTATTACATTCACTCGGGCACGTTTAGCACATATAATCATTTCTTTACAATTCAGTCCATATCTCACCTTTTGTACCAAATTGCAAACAATTCAAATTTCAATCAAATATACACAAGTTCATAATTCAAATATATAGTAATTTACATACATTCATACCATATGAACTTACTTGACAAAATAAAAAATTAAGTCGAATTTGTAAGGACTAATCAATAATTTTGTTTTTTTCCCGATTATCCTCTATTTGATTCAATTCCTGATCTATATAATAATTCAATTCAATTTATCAATTTCAGACATCTTAAATTATTCAATTATATGCATGGAATAATTCAATTTTATTATTCAAATACCCCTAAAGTTTTACATTTTATTTAATTTAGTCCTTAAAATCAAAATGGCCATAACTTTCAAATTTGAGCTTCAATTTTGAAATCGATCTCAATTACATTCTTCTATAACCCAATATTATCTAAAATTACAAAAATTTCATAAGAATTTGAAATTTATACACTTTAGTCCCTATGTTCAAAAACTAGCAATTAAATTTTAGAAACTAGTCTTTTTTCACTTCTAAACTTAAAATCTATCAATTTATCATCAATTTCTTTAAGAACTCATCAATGAAAACTTTTAGAAATTTTAACAATTTTACAAATTGGTAAATGGGCTAGCTAAATCAAAGCTCTCACGACATCAAAAACATAAAAATTATAAGAAATGACCAAATTGAACTCACCAATTGAGGGTCTAAGGCTTGGAAGCCTAAGACCGATTCTTTTATCCTTAACAATGGAGGTTTCGATGCATGAAGAAGAAAGGAGAATTTTTTTTTCTCTTTCTTTCCATGTTTTCATATTTATTTTATATAAATATAAATATAAATATATTATTTTAATTGTAATATAATTTTAACAAATATCCTATTTTATATTTATCGATTGGTTTTATGGAAATAGGGTTCCAAAATCGCATTTTCTGACAACATAAAATTTGGGTCATTATACCAAAATCGAGCGATTCAATTTTATGAACCTCTTCTATGAGTGTTTTACCATCTCATGGTTGTAATCCTTTTTAGATTTACTAATTACTCGTCTTTTTGTTTTACCATAGCTCTTGGCTCTTGTACAGTTTTTTCCATCATCCATTCTCTCGCTCTCTCTTAGTAAACACTTTATAGTAACTTCCTTTTTGTGACTATTTCTCTTATCACTTTCCAATATCACAGTGAAGCTAACCTTATGCGCATAGGTCTTGTAAAATAAGACAGTTTTGATAATGACTCAAACTTCTTACCTTGAACATATGCTATCATTAAGTCCGTTGCATTTCTACCATTAAAAATCCATTAGATTCATGGTTCTCATCTAATTGTCTTTCTCTTATCGATGATTAATTGAAGATCTCACCTTATTAGATTTAATGCTCGTAGCCAACATTATCATTCATTTCAATTTTCTAAAACATTGATTCCAAATTACCCTTTTTTAAAACCTTAATCCCCAAATCTTGAACACCATATAACCTAAACAATCACTATTTCTAAACTACTTCCGATCAATTATATATATAGTAAACGGAAGCAAACACTTCACCGGAAATAGCAATGCCAGCTTTTCTTTACCTATGCTTGCCTTTTCTTCCATTTTGAATACCATTCCAAATTTTACCTCTACTTCGATTGGTACCATACTAAGGATTTGCGTGATCCATGTTTTCATAAGGAAAAGAAATTTTCAAATGCGCTACGAAAAGTGACTTCTTTTATCATCGAGAATGGAATGCAACCGGTTGAACCACCAAATTTGTAGGTACCATTCTATAACACATGGCATAATCGACGGACCAGCACACCTCGTATTGCTCACCAACCTTTCAACGCCTCAAATGAGGATGGTTCACACAGTGTAATAGATCGCACCTTAATTGTTAAATAGTTTTTGACTTTTTTCTTTCACTAAAATTGGGAGTTTGGGAGTGACATATAAATTGATTACTTTAAGAGACAATTAACAAGTTATAATTAGTGAGACAGTCCCCATCTGATTATGACAAAACAACAATGTAATATTTTAGTTTCAAAATATACAATTTTTTTTTCAATTAAAAGTTTTTTTAAAATATTTTATGTAAAAAAGTTATTTTTTAATTTGTTCATGGAGTGATAAAAAATGGGTGTATATATTTTATAATTTATTTAAAGATTATATAAAAGTATAAAAAGGTACAAGTAATAATCATAATAGGAGGGACACACTTACACAGGTTTAAAATGATAACGATTCAACTGTCATATTTCATATTCCATTTATATCGATTATACATATGAAATTTGATGTAAATTAAAATATGATATAGATATCGAATCGGTTCGAAAATTTACATGTATAGTAAGTATAATTATATTAATAAATTCAACCATCATATTATTAAAATATTAATAATAAAAAATGATATGAAAGAGTATAAAATTACAAATCATTAGATTTAATTAGTGATGTGTCACATAAAATTTTAGATAATGTGAAACCATTGATAGCTTAAATAATTAAATATTGGCTTAATAAATATTTTGGTATGTAAATTTAATACATTTTTTAATGTGGTACTTATGTTTTTTTTTTTTTTTTACCCAAAAGTAACAATTTTAACTTTTTAATTTTTAATTCGGACTTTAGGTTAATTTGATGAAAATTAATAGTTAATATTATTACATTTATTATTTGTTATTTTTTTACCCAAAAGTAACCATTTTTGGCTTTTTTTATTACATTTATTATTTGATAATAATAATAATAATAATAATAATAATAATAATGTTTATTATTTGTTTTTATATAAAAATGCTGAAAACCATTGTGATGACAAGCTCAATCACCTTAATACACTATGGGCAAAAGAATGATGAAAGAACCCTAATTAAGTAGTTAAACATCTCAATCATGCATGTATATATATAAATGTCAACTATGTATGATAATACTAATTTGAAATAGGTTAAATTTTGTTTTTAATCCTTCTATTAAATCTTTGTCTAATTTTATGATGTAATTAATTACTCCAAATTGTTTAACTAAGACTCTAATATAGATTTTTCTTTGAAACATCTGTCCAATTCTAAACACTTTAGCATGATAAATCAGAAAGGTGTTTTAAGAAAAATTTATATTAGCATTAATTAAAATAGTTAATTTTGTTAACTACTTAGATTAATCAATAGAATTATAAAAATAGTATTAATTATGCTAAATTAAAGTATAGGGATACCAACAAGTGTTGGGGTAGTGTCATTGTACTTCCAATTTCATGAACTTAGGTTCAAACTCTAAAAGAGATGTTGTTGGGAGAGGCAATCATAAATCCTAAAAGGATTAATATCTTCATGGATTGTAAAACGGACATAAAAGATACCTTGGTCATACAAAAAAAAAAAAGGATAAGTATAAAATCTAAATATGAGCATAGTAGAGGGACCAAACCTAAATTTGACCTTTAAAGCAATATTTTTGCTTGGATTTCTTGGGGGACATGACAGAAGCTCATTTGACATACTAAACATCAGTTGTTTCAGATGAGACAAAGTAGTCAATTTTTGTGTTGAATTTCTTGATGATTCATCTAATAAATTCATAAAATTATTGTTCAACTTGAGGGTTTTTTACCAGAATATTATAAAAAAAATACCAAAATGGTATGTTGCTAAAATTAAGTACCAAAATGGTACATTTAGATGGGTGGAGAATGGTGCATAGGCGGCACCACCCTCATTTTTTGACACTACACAGTTAAAATAAATAAATAAATAAATAAAATAATGGCGTAGGGTTTGAGGGAGGTGGCACCCAAAGACCCATACTGACTAATGACGGGATAGCACAACCCTGATGGAGGACACACCAGAGGCAACACTGGTGAAGCCTCTAGCAGAGGCAGCACCGGGTGGTAGGCGCAGTGACGAGACGGGTCAAAGCAGGGTTTTTGTTGTTATTGTGTGTTTGGGGACCTTATAATGGTCCCCAAGATCATTTTTGGTTGGTGACTGAAGGAGAAGAATGAGAAGGAGTAGAGAAGAAAAGAAGGAGAAGGAGAGGAGAGGGCGGGAAGAGAAGGGAAAAAGAAAGAAAAAAAGAGAAGGAGAATAGAGAGAGGGAAGGAGAAAGAGAAGGAAAAAAAAAAGAAAAAGAAAGGAGAGTTTATTTTGTTGTTTAGGGAAGATTAGGTATTTAAGAAAAGGTAAATTTTTTTGTTATAAATTAATGGACTAATGTTAATTTAATTTGTTTTTGTTATTATTATTATTGATTTAATTTAGATTTAATTTTTAATTTTATTTTTTAAGGTATTCTTTTGTTAAAAAGAGCTATTAAGGTATGTTTGTATTTTTTTATATTTTCATTCATTCATAATTTATTTGTTATGTGTGTTTTAGGGTTTTTTTACCTAAATAATACAAAAAATAAAATTAATAATTTAAATGGTATGTAGTTTTTATTGGTGCCGCCTGTCAAATTGGCGGCACCAAACTGAAATAAGCAGCACCGGACTAAAATGTAATGATCTAAAGTATTTAGAGACCTGTTATACAATTTTTCCATTTTAGTATGGCTACTGAAAAGAAAGGGAAAGGGTGTCGCCTGACAGTGTGGCGGCACCAAACTTTAAATATAGCTAATTGCCTTGTAAGCTCTCCTTATTGATTATTTTCTTTTTATTCCCCTTCAACTCACTATATTGTGTTTAAACAAACTCTTAACCTATTTTTGTAGTTAAATAAGCCCTTAACTTATGATGTTTACTCATAAAAGCCTTTTATTTTAATATTAAAGTAAATATATATTTTGAATTTAAGCCCTTATCTTAATTTTTTGATGATGCAATAAAAATTATATACACTTTAACATCAACATAAAATCTAAAAAAGTAATCAAAAATTTTAAAAGAGTAGTTAAGAATATCATGTATATAAGCACTCTCAAGAAATTTAAAATTTTTATTTTTTTATTTAATAAATTATCCTCATCAAATTCACATCAACATAAGATGTGAATTAGTTTATATTTTTTTTAAATAGCTTTACTTTGGGTAAAATATATCTACAAATCTGTTTTGTATTTTTTTGTAATTAAAAGCAATATATAAAATTTAGATATTTTGATAAATATTTAAAATCTATAAAACTTTGAAATTAATAACCAAAATTTGTTTTGGAATTGCAGGTATTGCAATGGCTCCATTGATTAAGAACAATGGTCACATATCAAACACAGTTAATAATATGGTAATATACTGTTATTTGTTAATCATGGGTTCCCTTAAAAAAAGATCTACGTAATTTATGGAAATAAATTATGTTATTATAACTATTTTTTATAATTTAATACTATCAAGGCCCGGATGAACGGTTTAGGATGTTTTCCGAATGAACGAATGATGTCATACTTGGAGTTAGCTGGACTTGAGTTAGCAACATTGATCTGGACGTTTGATTTGCGGTACGATTTAATATCTGCATTGGTCGAGCGTTGGCGCCCGGAGACCCATACTTTTCATTTGCCGTGTGGGGAGTGCATTGTCACTCTAGAGGATGTTGCATTGCAACTTGGGCTCCCAATCGACGGGAGTGCCGTAACGGGCATAAGTGCGATAGCTAAGCCAACTGCTATTTGTTATAGCCTACTAGGAGTCTCGCTCGCCAATGCTAAGTCCAATGTTACAGGTTTGAAATTTTCATGGCTGAAAGCCAATTTTGAACATTTATCAATTAATGTCACTGAGCATGAGGTGATGTGTGCAGCTCGAGCATACATTATGCATATTATAGTGGGTGTACTGATGCCCAATGCGAACAACAAGGTTCATTTAATGTATTTACCCCTATTAGCTGATTTGTAGAATGTTCGCTCGTATAATTGGGGTTTCGTAGTTCTGGCTATGTTGTATCATGAGCTTTGTCGGACGACAAAGCCTGATGCCTTAAACATAGGCAGATGTCTTCTATTGCTGCAATCATGGGCTCATTATCGGATGTCATTCTTGGCATCGGTTAGGCACCAACCATACATATTTCCACTGGTGAATAGGTGATAAAATTTAACTTGTTATTAATTGACATTTTTTTCTAATGATATTATGCTAACGATACTAGTCTAACATGTAATTTGTTTTTGTAGATGGAGTTATTGTCCAGGTATTGAGAGGTCGTACACTGTCCCGATATATCATCTTATGATTGAACAATATGCCGGGAAATGAGTAAGCTATACCAATATTCGTTACATGTAATTACTTTGTATATCTTACTCGAACCGTGTTAAATTTTAACCATGTTATTAATCGTATAGTTTATCTGGATGCCATATCGGAGACAAAAAATTGTAGTTGTTATACTATTGTCTGCCTACATTCATTCTCACCTGTAGTACATTAATGCACCAATTATCAATTTCCAGACAGTCGAGTGGTATAATGGGGATTGAGTACTCCGACAGTTTGGCTGCATCTAGTATATCTCGGATCCGCCAATGCAGTTGGGGAGGATTCACTTGATCAATAAGAGAAGACAACGTGAAAATAATTGGGGGGTTGTGCATTGGAAATATATTGTAATGTGAGATAATCGGATGGCGCGGAGACTTCATACGGATATTTCTTCCAATTTGCAACCATCGTCAGAATATATACAATGGTACTCTAGTACGAGAAAACCATATTTATTTGGTGGGCAGTCGATTGTAGTCCCCCCCGCACATGCATCAATATGGGGCATACGAGTCAGTGGCCGATATAGAAGACGGGCTAGAGCCAGATCCCGAGCTCGAGCCTGAGCCCGAGCGATCACATACACATTCGGCTGATAGTTCTTATCATCTAGAGTTGCAGGTCAATGACTATTTCTTGGGCTAGTCAGGACACAGATATCATTCCAGGTTTGATATCTTTTGGTCGTATTCACCACAGTACAGCACTCCTCTCGGCCTGTATCCACCGTAGTATCTCCCAGCCTGTATCCACTACAGCATGACACTCCTCCCCGCTCAAGTTCATCAATGGCGTTCGGGGCATATGATTTTTCTTCCATGTTTCATACACCTCCACATGCGACTGAAGCGGATGTTGATTGTCTCAATCACCCACAGCATGAGCGTCGATCCCCGCAGAAATATACCCTTAGGACCACACCATCAAACCATCAATTTTAGGAGTTTCTTGCAATTTAAATATTACAAAGTGTGTACTTTTTATTCTAAAAAAATATAAATCAAGAAAAAGACAATCTTTGTATTTATTTAATTAGATTAATTGCAACATTAAAACGTTGAACAAACTTTGTGGTCATAAATTAGATTAATTGCAACACTACAACATTAAAACACATTACAAACTTAGTTTTGTAATATAAATTTTGTAATGTAAATTAAATACATTACACTATTAATCTAATTGGAGCAAACTTTGTAATATAAATTAAATACATTACAACATTAATCTAATTAATATAAATTTTGTTATATAAATTAAATGCATTATAACATCAATCAAATTTAAACAAACTTTTGTATACATTACAACATTAATTTAATTGGAACAAACTTTGTAATATAAATTTTGTTATATAAATTACGTAAGCTCAATTCCTACCCGATCGTTATGATTGTCTAACATGATAGTTTCGCTGCGGGCATTTACTCCGATTATGACCAGCTAATCTGCATAATCTACAACACTTACCGTCAGATTTCTCCCTAATGTCCATTTCATTACAGATTCTGGATGATTGCAGACGACCTTTCAGATTCCTACGTAACCCTTTGTATGGGACAAGCTCGAAAGTTATCGGAAGCACCTCCCACGTAAACAGGTCAGGCAGGACGAGAAATTCATTCTCTCAGACACGCAACATGTGCTCGAGTGTGTACACATCATCAAAAAATTGTTCAACATTGAGCGAGACTTTAGCACACGCTGTCACAACATGGCACATAGATAATGAAGTGTTTGGAACCTCCTACAATCGCACCGTCTGTTCCGGAGATCAACTGCATAGGAGTTATATGGTTACCGGGTCGACGACCGATGGTTTCCGTAACTCGAAATGTTTCAAGATGTTGTGAATATACTTCTACATTCATCGACCTCACCATTCGACTGTTTGCAACCATTGCATCCCTGAATCTTCGACAAACACGTGTCCCGCCTCCATCTGGTTAACTTGTTACTGACCTATTCTTGGCATCAAGGTAGCCTACCTTTAGAATGTAACCGAGAAAAAAGATGAAATCGAAAGATGTCGTATTTTCAACAATATAGCGTTGATCCCCTCGACAACGTTAGTAGTCATTTGACCATAATGAAAGCACTCGTCAAAATATTGAGCCCATTGCCACGGTTCCATGGTACCCAACCACTGTCAAAAAGATGTGTTCGTTTGACCTTCCATGTAACTCTCACGTCAAGTCATTCTTTGGCAGAAAATATATGGCTCTAGCTCGTGCGCTATATATGTAACACCCTTTACCTATATCCAACGTCGGGACGGGGTACGAGGCATTATCGAATATAACTTGCTCGAATGTATAAAATCAAACCATAAAATTTCATTTCTATTTAAAAACTTTCCAATCATTCTCTTAATATCTTTACCATGGGCTTACGAGGCCCAAAACATACATCGAGAGTGGTTCGAAACCAATTCAGGAGCTTTCGGGTACTTAGAAAATTTTTTCTCAAAAAAGGCCCACATGCCCGTGTGAAGTGGAACACCCTCGTGTGGGCAGGCCGTGTGGTCACACATGCCCATGTCCCTAGCCCGTGTCGAATTTATTTTTCATTTCAAACCTACAGGGGTTTTCACACAGCCTGGCACACACCCGTGTCCTTGGCCCGTATCCTTCACACGACTTCAACATGCCCGTGCTTTAGCCCGTGTGTGAAAACCTGGAAATTCTGTTTTTGAAGTCAGCATGCAATTTAGGTCACGGCCAAGCCACATGCTCGTGTGCTAGGCCATGTCCTCCACATAGTTGAGACACACGGTCATGTCTCTGCCCGTGTGTTTACTACTGGGCATTCTGTTTTGCATAATTTAGGTGTAGGGGACAAACGGCCTATCAACACGCCCATGGGGCTGACCGTGTGTCACACATGGCTTAGACACATGCCCGTGTGCCTACCCGTGTGGACAAATATAAACTATTTTCCAAGTCATTTGCCACCCTGAAACTTAATCAAACACAAGGCCAACTTCAATAACATATAATGTGACATTTATAAACATCTAATACTTAAAATTTAAGGCAATCATACGCCACAAAACATCACATTAGCCATGCATTCTCATCATTCATTTTTCTACTTAAATATGCAATTTTGAGCTATCATGAATAACTTTCACTTTTCATAATTAAAACTTAATCAATATTAGCCCATTTCCAAAGGTCATTACAACATGACTTGAGTAACATCAAAGCCAACACATTTGACTACCCAAATGACACATATCAAAATGATAAGGTTTTCTATACATGCCATACCAAAAATAATGAACTTTACTATACCAAAATGGATGCTTGATAGTGTAACTTTGAGCTCTAACTTTTAACGATCCCCAAGCTAGTTTAGCAAGACTACAAGGAAAAAGGAAAAAGAAAAGAAGTAAGCATAATTGCTTAGTAAGTTGCATGAAATAAAATAGTAACATAAATCATAAAATAAGCATCCAAATAAAGTATCATGAAATGTCATTGAAATTCTTTACACAATAACATGGCTTACTCACACTCTTTCTTACCGGCACATTCATATCATTTCGTATTCTTACTCATGTTTTTCTCACCATCATACTCCTATCATTATGTATTCATTTTCTCGTAACTTAGTCATATTCACCTGTATCACTCATCACAAACTTTAGTCTTTCTTGTTAAATTCACCAACTTGAATATTTTTCCCTTTAAATTACTTAGAATGCCGAAGGATAACCGAAATGTCATTCTCATGGTAAGATGTCAAAGCCATATCCCAGATATGGTTTTCCACGGGGTCTCATATCGATGTCGATGCCATGTCCCAGACATGGTCTTACACGAGATCGTAAACTGATGCTGATGCCATGTCCCAAACATAGTCTTATACAGGATCACTCTTAGATGCCAATGCCATGTCTTAGACATGATCTTACAGGGGATTTAAGTCTCATCTCGGTGCCGATGTCATGTCCCGGACATAGTCTTATACGGGACCACATGTCGATGCCAATGTCATGTCCCAGACATGATCTTACATGAGATCTCAATTCGATGCCGATGCCGATGCCATGTCCTAGACATGGTCTTACATGGGACCTACAAATTTTTCATGTTATGACTACGGCATCCCTCGTATTCCTTAAAATTTAACTAGGATTTCTCTAATACAACTTCATCCTTTCTTGGTAAAGATCATATTCCAATTCATGGAAATAACATAAATTTATAGAATATCATCACAATAATTTTTATAATGCATAATGCTAATTTATTGCATACAACTTACCTCGGATCCAAAATATGGGTGAACGTTCGATTTAATCCACCACCTTGCTTTTTCCCCTGTTTCGGTCCAGACTTCATGTTTCTTGATCTAAAATGACAAATTAAGCTTATTTAATATTCACATTGGCTAAATAACCCATAAATAACTCTTTGCCAAAATTTTTAATTTTGCCCCTAAACTTTTGTATATTTACAAAATGGTCCCTAGGCTCGTAAAATGAAATGTACTTATTTTCTTGATTATCTAGGCTATGAAATCTTCAATTGGCTCCACACTGGCTAACTCAGCAAATAACTGAATCGGTACATTTTGGTCACTCCGATTCCCACAATAAAGAACGATCATTGTCTCCACGTCTTTATTGTCTACAAGTTTTATTTCGGTGACTTTGATAGGATATGTCGAAACTATAAACTTGTAAAAAAGTTTCGAGATCTTTCTCCCATAACGTCTAACAATTTTTGCACTAATCATTTCCTTCATAGCATCGAATGAGACATTTCTATTAAATCTCATTGCTATTTGTTGCTGACATTCAAATATACATCCAATGGTTGTTGTCAAGATGATTCTGTCTAAATAAATGCATACGAAAAACTGATTATCCATCTTCAATACTCAATTTGTTAAAAAATAAACAAAAATTCTTAAAATAATTTCGAACATCAAAAAAATACTTACATAAAAAATTTAATGAATTAAAAAACCAAGATTATATCAATATGCAATTTTTTTCATTCATAAGCTCAGACTTTTCAGTTCTTATTTTGTACATGAACAACATTTATCTGTACATTTAACTATTTAAATTCAGTTTTACGTTTTCTTCCATCTCCGATCCTGTATCTTCTTTTGGGAAATTCTCTATATTAAATTTTGAATTCTCTTCAAATTCATCTTCTACAATCCAATTTGAAAATTCCTCGGGATCTTCTTCCTCTTCAATCTTTATAACATGTATTGAATTTAGAAATGCTCTTGGTAATTTCCTAACAACTAATTTATCCATACATGGTATGTCAAACACATTTTGCTTCCTAGTCAACTTTCGTGGACCTACACTTTGTCTCGTTATTTTCCTTGTTCCATAAGAGATTATAAACTTCACAAAGTATATAACTAGATTCCAATAGGTTTGTGGTACCAATGTCTTCCAAAGTTAGTCTAAAATAATTTGATGCTACCGTTATATTAATGTCCCTCTAAGGGTTAAGTATTGCACTTTATTCTTTCTAATTAGTTCATGACCTTTCCATAACACTTTTTGCATCTTTTGATTTACGATAATAAAGTGTTGAACAATGTCTTCTTCTGGTTTCATTCTGTAATCTTGCAATTCTCTCATCATCTTATCAATTTTCTCCCTTTATGCTAAAGTTATTATCTCATCAAGCAATATTAAATTTATTGTCATTTCTAACAATATCTATAACATAACTATTTTCAGTATTTATCTATTTTTTCTGTTATTATCACTAACTAACAATTACTTTATAATAGTTACTAACATAAAAACTTTCAAATATATTAAAAAATTTAAAACATAACATTCACAATAAACACATAATTAATCTAAACACAAAATTTACTAACAAATCACAATAAACAAAATAACTTTAAAACAAAACATAAAAATAACACTAAAAAAACTATATAATACTAACAAAATAATTTTTTCTTATCATAATCTATTCTATTTGAAAATAATAAAAAAATAATATTTTTTTCTTTCTTTCTTCTCTTCTCCCTCTCTTCTTCTGCTTTTTTTTTTACTGAAGCCTAAATTTACTGATGTCTTAAATAAAGTCGAATGGGGTTTGGGGAAGTGGGTGCCGCCCATGGAGATGGCTTCACTCGTCCCGCCTATGGGAAAGGCTTCACTGGTGCTGCCTCTGCCATAGGCGTGACCAGTGTGTGCTGTCCCATCCGTTCTTTTTTTTAAACAATTTTTAAATTGTTTTTTTAAAAAAACAGTTGTGTTCTTTTTTTTGTCAGAAAATGAGGGTAGTGCCGCCTATGCACCACTCTCCACCCATCTAAATGTACCATTTTGGTACTTAATTTTAGCAACATACTATTTTGATATTTTATTTTATTTTTATTATAATCGGGTAAAAATCCCTCAACTTAGATTCCAATTACTTCTCATGGGAATGTATCTCATATAAGGATAATTAGAATTTTTTTTCAATTTCTTTTATTGCATTTAAAAAATTAAAGATGTTTTGACGTCATATTCCCATTTTTTTTTTCAAATATTACAAATATATGAAAATTTTAGACATGAATATTTTAGGGATATAATATCGATAAAAATCTTTTCTTCTAATTTAAAGGTGAAAATGAATTATAGATAAAAGTAAATTTATATATAAAAAATACGATTTAAATCTCATTAAATTAATATTTTTAATTTTTAAATTTTAGGGATATAAAATAATTTGCCAAAACCCCTACCTGCATGCACTTGTTAGCTAGTAAAGTAACTTAAACCAAAACAAAAGAGAAAAGTTACTATCACTATAAAACTATATATATTAAAAAAAATGAAGTGAAGCAAAGAAGAAAGTGTCCAAAACAACATGTGATGTGGGATATATATATATATATATATGAATGTTAGGATCTTTTCTTTAATTTATTTGGTAGCATTTTAGATGGCCCAACAACACCATGTCTTAGTCTTCTTCCCATTGGATTTGGTGGTGCTTGGTATGATTCTCCATTGGTAGGCCCAGTTTCAGCCTCCACCCAATCCTCCTCGCCCACCATTTTTTGTTGATAGTATCGAAATGCCACAAATAGCATGAAAGCTACACAATTTTAAATAATAATTATCAAGTCGAGCTCGAACTTTATAATACTCAATTTAAACGGACCAATAATCTAATTGATCTTTTCATTTTAATGTATTTTTATATTATGAAAAATTATATGTTTATCGCTATTATATAGAAAGAACTTAAGTAGGAACAAGATTGAATTTGTATACAAATAAGTTTACTCATGCTCGAGTTTAAAATTAAATATGAAAATTGATAAATTAGCTTAATCGAACTTAAATTTGAGTAGCTCGATTTGAGGTTGAACTTAAAAATTAAGTTCAAATTTTACGTTGAGCTCGAACTTACCAATATTTGAGCTTGGCTCAACTCAATTATGTTGTTAGATTTAGCGATTTGTTAGAAAAGTGGTGTGAAATTATAGTTTTTGTCTTTATATTAAATTTGAAGATTTAGCCACATAATTTAATTTTTTACCATTATTAATATTATGCCTTAATCTAAATAAAAAAAAAAAAAAACTGCATTCCAAATCATATATTAGCGATTTAGACTGTTGAATTTTGGATTTTAAAAAAAAAATCCTATAAACCAATTACCAGAAATTTTTAATGGTATTAGCGATTTAGACTCAGGCATAACATTAATGTTAGTAGAAAGATCAAATTATGCTAAATTAAGTTTAGTATAGGGACAAAAACTATAAATAGACCAAAAAAGTGCAGTTGTGTCAATTTGCTTACCAGCCCAAATGCGAGCAACAATTGAAGATAGGTTCCAAACCAGGGTGAAGATGGCCACTGCCACTGCTTTTTTATGTGTGCATGTCTCCCATGCATCTTCAATGCGTCCAATCCAAAATTTTCCTTCATATTTCACATACATTTTTTAAATAATAATAATGAGATTATTTTGAATTTTATATTAAAAATAATTCAAATTATGGTTTAGGTCCTACTATGTCTAAAGTTGACATTTAGTCCTTGTAATTATCAGCACAATGAGTTGGAAAGAGGCTTTTAGGGGGGGGGGGGGGGAATCCATGTCAACAGTTAACCGTGTTAACGATTTGGACTAATTAACGACATTATAAAAATTAAGAGACTTAAAATTATGCCAAATGAAAGTATAAGGACTAAATCCAAAATTTAAGTATTGTAGGGGGACTAAAACTATAATGGTCAAATAAGAATAGATGACATATTAAATAATAAACAGTTAGTTCAAGCCTTTTAACAGTTTCAAAGCATTAGGTAGTTTAAAGTATCAGTTGATCTTAAATTTGGGATTTAGTCCTTATAATTATTCGCTCAATTGAGTTGGAAGGGGGATTTGAAGGGAAGGAAACCCATGTTGGCATTTTAAATGGAACAATTAACATAGCTAATCATTTGGACTAACAAATGATATTGTAAAAATAGAAGGATTAAATTATACCTAATTAAAGTATAAAGATGAAATCCAAATTTTAAGGATAATAAGGGGACTGAAACTATAATGATTAGATGAAATTTTAAATAATATATAGCCAATTCAATAATTTAACACTTTCAAAAGATATTGGTTGGTCTTAAATTTGAAATTTAGTTCTTATAATTTCATTGAAGAGTCACAATGAGCACCTTCAAGTTTGTTGTTGAAAAGGTTCGAAGGAAGTTGGATAGTTGGGATGCCAAGATGCTTTCAATGGTAGGTCGAGTCACTTTGGCACGGTCAGTCTTGCTATCGATCCCTAACTATTTCATGCATTTTGTTAAGATCCTTATTTCTATTTGTAAAAAGATTGAGAAGATTGCTCGAGGGTTCATTTGGGGGAGATCCACTACAAGTCAGAAGCCATCTCTAGTTAAATGGAATGACTATTGCCAACCTCTTTCTGATGGAGGTCTAGGTCTCAGAAGTCTTACAGATCAAAACAACTCGTTTCTTCTTAACTTGGGGTTTTATTTCCTCTCTAATAAACAGGCTTTATGAGTTCTATTCTTGAGAGCTAAATATAAGATAGTTGATTATTTTCCAATTGCCATTATAAGGAATTGTTACTCCTTTCTGAGGAGATCACTTGCGAAGATTTGGCCTTTTTTGTACCAATGTGTTGCTTGGTTTGTGGGTGACGACAATCGTATTAAATTTTGGACTGATAATTGAGTTGTCGGGTTTGTTCTTTTGATTAACTTTTGTCATAATGCGTCACTTATTGATAAGTTCATTTCTCTTAGGGAGATGGTGTCAATGGATGGGACTGGAACTGGCAATATTTAAGAAGCTTCTTAGATGATAACATTCTATCCAACATTGTAGGTATTCCAGTTCCTAACCATCTAATTGGGCTCGATGCGATGATATCACAATGGTCTTCTAACAGGAGCTTCTCAATCAAATCTACCTACACTTTTCTTAGAAAAGATGCCCTAAATCCTTTGGAAGATAGTTGGAAACTCATGTGGTTTTTTGCATGGCCACAATGTGTTCACCAACTTCTTTGGTTGGTTTTCAAGGAAGACCTTTTAACTATTGCGAAATGTTCTAGAAGAGGTATGTCAGACTTTTCTTCATGTAACCTTAGCGGATGTGTGAATAAGTCTATTCTTCATTTCTTATAAGATTGTTGTAAGGTAAGAGATGTTTGGGAACAGGTCATTCCTTCGAGGTTACTGCGTCATTTTTTCTCTTACTCTCTAAAGGACTGGTTAACGGTTAACTTGAGGAATGAAATTGGTTTAGTTTTTCAAGAGTTTGATTGGCGATCTTTGTTTGGTATACTCTACTGGAAGATTTGGAAACAAAGATGTTTGTGTGTGTTCTAGGAGGTTCTGTTCAGTAAAGATCGTACCCTTCACTCTTCTTAGAGTTGGGTTAAAGATCACAATTGTTTATCTAGAACACCCCCTGGAGGCACCGAAAGACAAACTAGGTATCGTAAATGGAATCCACCTCGGACAAGTTCCATTAAATTAAACACTGACGAGACTTGTAATCCAGTGTCGGGTTTAGCAACATCGGCAACAGTGGTGAAAGATGAATTTGGAAACTAGGTATGTAGGGTTGGTAGAAATATTGGCAGGTGTAGTGTGAAGCAAGCGAAACTTTGGGCTATCTATGACGATATTATTATGGCATGGGATGCCCAATGGAGAGATATTTTCGTGGAAACAAATTGTGCACTTGCTATTAAAGGGATCAACGGCGACTCGAGAAGGTGTGTTCACAAGGATTTGGTTCTTAGGGTTCGGGAGTTAAGAAGTCGAGATTGGAATGTTGCCATCGAGCAGATCCAAAGAGAGGTGAATTATGTCATACACTCGTTGGCTGGTATGATGAAAGATTTCCCGATTGGCGCATAGATATTTCATAGACCTCCCTCTTTAGTCCGTCACCATGTAAGGACAAATAACATGTATAAGCTTTCAAATCCCGTTACTTTTTGCTAGTTTATTAATCCTTTCTTGTTACCAAAAAAAAAGTTTTTAAGGGAAAAAAATCTATGTCGGAATTTTAAATGGAACAATTAATTGTGCTAATTATTTGAATTAATTAATGATATTATAAAATTAGAGGGATTAAGTTATGTCAAATTAAAGTAAAGAATTAAATACAAAATTTAAGTATAATAGAGAACTAAAACTATAGTGATCAAATAATAATAGATGAAATATTAAAAAATGTATAGCTAATTCAAGCTTTTAACAGTTTCAAAAGATTAGATAGTATTTTTTATACAATACCTAAAACTTTTCATAATCTCTTCTCAACCCTTAAATAATGAAATAAACACGCTTTAGTGCGCTTTAACTTAACCTCCTCTTGCACAGATAAGAATACCAAAATCAATCAAACTAACACTTAATCAATAAATATTAGGTAGTTAACATGCCTAAATCTTACCATTGATCATAGACCTCATTAGAGAGACAAAAATGTAGATTGGGTGAAACTTTGCTCATGGTCTGTACAATTAGGAACCATCACAAGCACTTCGATTATAAATTCATTATATTAATTTAATATTTTTTAAAATTCTATACCCTAAAAGGTTAAAGTTAATGTCAGAAAACAAAAATCCTAACAAATCTGCGTAAATGATGCTATAGTTTTTGACTTTGATGTGTTTTTGGTATTTGAATTGATTTAATGAATAGATATAAAAGCAGTTTAAGTACCAAGTCCTATTAATATTAAGCAAAATTAAGAACCCCTTGGAGGATACAACAAATTAATGTATGACCCAATATGAAGCCTTTCCCTCCTTTATTGGTCCTACACATAGCTACTTGTTCACTATTTGATGCATCTAACTTTCATTCCCAAGCATAATGGACCTACAACATTATGCCTCAACTTTTCACTTTATCATATACCTAGATTTTCAATTAAAATCACAAATAAGTCCCTTTATGTATGGATTTATATTGTTTTTATAGCTTCCTTTTTCTATTCTTTTATATAGGTTCAAGTTTGAAGCTAAAACTTGATGTCAACCAAAATTTAAGCTACTTCAACATTGTTTGAAAATTAGTAAGAAATCTACCCCAGGAAGACATGATCAAATCATATTAGATTTGTAACTGAGTCAAATTACTTAGGATTTATGTCAACATTTGGTTGAGTTTGGGTTCGGGTTTGGAACTTTTGAGTCGATCATCATGATTTTGTTCACTTCATTGGGTTAGTGTTGTTTTAGGTTTGAGGCAATGTTTTAAGTTTGAGTTACAAAGGTTCAATGGTGTTGATCTTTTTATGATTAAATCAAGTTTGAGTTCAAATTTACTGATTAATAATTTTCAAATTCAAGTCAATGTTAAAACTCACAAATATAAATCAAATCAAACATACAAGATGTAAAGAAAAAAAACAAATGCAGGGACAATGATATTATATTAGAGGTATTCATAGATCCAACGGTCAACTCAACTTATTTTGGGTTAGGCTTGAGTTTATATTTTTCAATTTAGACTAATCTAACTCGGCTCTTTTTGTTTTATTTTTTAAACCATAAAATGAGTTTTTAAGATGTGTTCAGGCTAAAAAAAATTTTAAAATCCAACCTCAATCTGATCTAATCTATGAGTATGTATAATATATGATTGATGGGAGAAAATTGGGATGGGAATTTTTACCGTAGGCAGTTAATTGGTGGGAATAAGAAGAGCAGACTTTTGGAACAGTGAAAACTCCAAAAAACCCTACAATCAACAACAAAACCATGCCTCGGTTAAAAGTTAAAAACATGCAGTCATTTAGATCTCACTTTCACTGAAACAATTTAACTGTTCTGTGTTATATAGTTGCTATTTACTTCAGCCATGGTTGTCTAACTTGCTTTTATTTACAAGGTCAAATTTTAGCTTTGGTCCCTCTATTATACTTAAATTTTGAATTTAATCTTTATACTTTAATTTGACATAATTTTTTACTTTTATAATGTCTGGGTCAAAATATTTAACTATTTCAATTAAAATATTGACAAGATTTTTTTTTAAAGAACATTCATCCAATACCAAAAAAAAAAATCATTTTATTAATATATACCATTACAATTATCGATATTTATACTATTATACTTTGTGTGACTGAGTTAGATGTCTTGAGCTGATGACAACAATTCAGTTGGTGAAAGTAAACAAATTCAAAAAATTTGTAAAATTCAAAAATAAACTGGATTAATTAAGTGTTTTAATTTTAAATGTTATTTTAAGAAATAATTTATTTTAAATATCTAGCCTTTACCTTCAATTTATTTTAAAGAAATAATTATTTTAAATATTATTATTTTCTTAAATAAAAAAATTTATGTCGAATATTTTTTTCACCCATATTTTTGTATATATGACAAATTCATGCAAAAGTAAAAGATTGAATTATGTCAAATTTTGCTAATAAGGATTAAATATCAAATTTGAGTATAATAGAGGGACCAAAATATAATTTGACCTAAAACTCATGATCTCAACCAAGAGAAAAAAAAAACCTTACCCAATTTAGCCATTTTCCAGACAGTTATGGAGCTGCCACATCTGGCCAAAACAAACAGTAGCACTGCCAACTGCAAATGGTCCCAATTGATCAACTTTCTTTAAAAAGCAAAACCAAATGGTTGAAAAAAAAACAATGGGAAATTTACCTTCATTGTAGTATAAGGATCCCCAGAAAAAAGTGCTCTCAGCTTTAATAAGAACTCGTTCAAATATGGAAGAACCAGTTTAAGTACCCAAATTGCTTCTTCTTCTCCAACCACACCCCTTGATTCATCTACATCCACAACTCCCCTGCATTATCTTAGAAAGTTAGGGGGGGGGGGAAGGTCTTTATTTGTTCATTAATGGCATCTAATGCAATGTGTTTACCTGCAGATGATTGATCTATAAAGGAATATAGCAGCAAGGTAAACAAGTCCCACATAGGAAGTTACTGTAATGCAGCTGTTGAAACATTGAACAAGGAGTTTTAGTGATGGACTCAAAAAAGATTAGAAAGTAAAAAGGATGACAATTCTGAGACCTGATGTCGAGGTCTTGTGTGTAAGATGATGAAATGATGATGAATGTTCCGACCCCGAAGATTAATGCCGATCTCGATACATCCCTCCACATTACTAAATCAACTGAAAAGATAAAAAGGGTTTAATAAAGTTGCAGCTATGGAATTCATTGATGTTGTTTCCAAGGAATGGAATCAGTTAAATGTACCTAAATTGTGCAATTGGTTCTGAGTTTGTGGGAAACTTTGATAATGGTAATCGTCATCTGCAATTTATTCCAAGCAATAAGGTGATTAGCAACATTCATTTAGCACTAAAAAAGAGTTGCTTATCTCAATATAGCATCAAATGGGAACACAAAACTTACAAAGGGTAGCATGCTTTACAACTGGTGGTGGCTGCTTGTTCAGAGTTGGAGAAAATGGTGCAGCTTTGTTAGGGAATTGGCTAGTTTTCTTCACTCCATTAGTAACTTTGCTAGGCTTGTTATCTTCTTGCAACTTCTTCACTTCATTAACAGCTTTATTGGGCTTTATTTCATTGGCAACTTTGTTAGGCTTCTTCTCCACCTCTGGTACATTCATTTCCTTAATGTCAAAGCTTGTCTTTTCATCCCCAACTTCCTCCATTTCTTCATCTTCTTCTTCATCACCATTGCTTGAAATGACCATTTCTTGGCACACGCCAAACTCTTTGCAATGCTCCTCACACTCAGATTCATCCTTCAAGTTTTCATTTGAGTCCTTGTCACTCCCTTCAATCTTTTCATCATCAAAAACTAAAACTTTATCATCATTTCCATTTTCATCACAAGATTGAGCTGAGGCCTTCACTGAATTCCCCTCTATTCCCTCGCCTGATTCAATACCATCTTTGCTGCTCATCTCAACACCCTTTTTAGCAACATCAGATCTTAGCTTCTTACTATGAATTGGGGTTCTCTCAATTCCATCAACAGATTTACTGAGATTCCGAATCCCTTTCTTGACTTGAATAGGAACCTTCTGAATCCCATCAACAGACAAGCTCAAGTCTTTGCAATGCTCCATGGATCTTCCTTTAGCTACCCTAATTGGGTTCTTCTCCAACCCTTCAGAGCTTTCACTTTTCCATGTCTTTCTCTTCCCACTAACACCCACACCCCCAAAGGTTTGCCCTTTCTTCAAGCTCAACCTTTTATCACCACCAGCATTGTTTCCCTCACCATTGCCGTTTTCTTCTTCATTGAAGACCTTGATCCCACCTTTGAATTCATCACTTTTCATCCTGGTTTCCCACACTGAGCCTGCAACAACACTGATTTTACCTCCTGTTCTTCTGCTATTGCTCGAATCCATCTCTTTTGCCCTCATATTTATCTCGCTTTCTATTTACCCTTTGTGGGAAACAACTCCTACCGGGACATGGGTGTTACAATTATTGGATAAGAAGCTTTAAATTGAAGAAATGGAGGTCTTTGTGGGATCAAACAATGACAGAAAAAAGAGAGGTATATATGAGTGAATTGCCAGGGGAGGGGGGGGGGACTTGGTTTCTTTCATTTTTACTCGGGTTTAATTTTGCTCTCAGCCCCTATACTTTTAAGACTTTTAAAATTTAATCCCTGTACGATTCTAATTGATAACATAAATGGTAGATTTCTGTTAAATTTTATTAATGTGTGGCCTTTTGATATTCAGAGTTCTTACTTAAAAAATAAAGTTAAGTTGATATCACATATTCAAATAAAATAGTGTTATTAATTACACTTGATTTTTAGTCCAATAAAAATGTGGCATATGTTGTTTTCTTTTTTTTTTTAAGGAACAATTGTCATTTTTTATGGACAATCTTCAGGCAAAAATAATATTTTATATATTAAAATGAGAAAGAAAAAGTTTAAAAAATAAGCCTAGTCGTTAAATTAGACTAGTAGAAAGGTTAAATTCTTAAAATTAAAAAAAAAGGACTGAATATCAAAAGTCTAAAAAGTATAGGGACTGAAAGGTAAAATTAGACCTTTTTAATTATTGTTGGATTTTGGGTAAAGAGAATTATAAGATTTTACATACATGGTGGGGTTCAATGATTAGAGGGTGTTGTTAAGGATTTTTCTTTCTTTTTCTTTTTGCATAAGTGTCCTCTCTTTTTCAGTATCAAAAGGATGTGTAAGACTGTGAGTTAACACTGCAATTTCACATTGTCCTTACTGAAAAAGGGCTTACTTTGGATCTGAGGCAAAAAAAAAAAAGAAAAAAAAAGGGGAATTTATCAAATTTTGTGCATATGAATAACAAAATCCCAAAAATGTCAAAATTATGGTTTTGGTTCTCTACTATATTTAAATTTTAATTTTAATACATGTATTATAATTTATTTTTTTATTTTTTAATGTAATTAGTTAATTTAAATAATTATAGTGTTTAACCTGATCAAACACCAGTTTAGAATTTTGTTAAAATCAATATGAACATAATATGTTGGAAGAGATGTAGTATTTCCTACTGCAATGATTCAACATTTTAGATAATGTCGAGGAAAAATATTATATAAAAAATATTTTTACAAAAAAATAAAATAAAAAATGGATTTACGTTCAAATTAATTTTTATTTATATTACACCTTCACGATCAATTTATAAAAAGATTTAATGTAAAAATTAATAATATTGATCACTTTGTAAAAAATAAAAATTTTAATTATTTTTCAATAAAATTAATATCGCTTTTTGTAAAATGGAAGTTGTTGCATCTAAAAATAATTTATATATAATGAAATCTAATTTCCATTTTTATGTTTAAATTAAGATATAAAATTTTTATAATAGTATTAGTAAGTTTAAATTGATATTTGTTTCTATCAATGGTATAATGAAGTAAAGAATTGAAGAAGAGCAGAAAAATGCGTTACCGAAGATGAAATTAAGTGAGGTTATTAGAAGGACTAAAACAATAATTAAATCAATATTTGTTATTTCATTTTTTTAAAAATTATGAAATAAGGTCCCACCTACCCCTTTCTGTTAAACAAGCATGTGAAACCATCTCGTGGCGAGAGATGGTGCCTTCATGTATGGACAATCTATAACTGTCACCGACACCCTTTTACTCATTTTATTGACTTTGGGTTATAATTTGTTATCAAGCATTTCATCCAAATAATTTTTAAACATAATGTTTTTTTTTTTTTTTTTTTGCACTGCAATATTTGAAAAGTGAGCTAGATTCAAGATTTGGACAAAGATGGGGGATTTGTGTGCAAATGCCATGATTAATTAATCAAACCTTATTCTTCAAATTCTGAAAAGTAATCATACATATCATACTGTATATGTGTGTAAAAATTACGTATTTAAAATATATAAGTATGTTTCAAAATACATACAATAAATAATAAAAGGTATATCTAATTTGAAATTAATTGTAACGAATGAAATATATATGATATTAAAATAAAAAACATAAATAAATTATGAGTAAAACAAAATTTAAATAGAAAAACACATCAAATTAAGAATACTAAATGAATACATTTATTTCTTATTGTATTGTTATGTATCTTGAGTTGGTCTAAAGTTAATTTATGGCACTAACTCAATGAACAACATCATTAATACTAATTAAAAACTTTATCACACATGTATGCGTGTAAAAATTAAGTATTTAAAACGACATTTGTACAAAAAAAAAACACAAACACACACACATGAAATTAACACAAAAATATTATTTTACAAATACACTAATTTTTTTGGTAATTCCTCGATTGAATTGAGACTCAGTTGATGGGTGACACTAACTCAATAAAAGATTTAAAAATAGTATAGATGCACAAATATATAAAAATGTATATAAAAAATATATTTATTAAAATTTTGTATAAAAACAAAAAAATTGTTTAGTATAAATGATAAACGAAAATGATTTATACGCATGCTGTTCTTGGCTTAAATCTCATCATGGTCAATTTTTTATTGATTTATAAAAATATAAAAAGACAAAAACACCCACATAATCATATAATTTACTAAGCAAATGAACTAGTTTTTTTTTTTTTACAATTCCCTAAAACTTAATTGATGGGTAACATCAACTCAAGAAAAGACTTAATAAATAGTATAAATAAAGATTAATTGCATAATATGTTCCTTAAATAGGGTCAACTTTAAAATTGATCTCTAAACTTTCAAAACGTACCAAATGATCCTCAAAGTAAAAATTATCCCGATTAGGTCCTTCCACCATCGTGGATACGACATGTTTGAAAATATTTGAAATAGTAGTTTAAGGATTGAATTGAAATGTTAAAGTTTAGGAACAAATTTAGAATTTAACTCATAGTTTAAGGATGATTTATGAAATTACCCTGACATAAATATACTTACAGTTTAATATTTATACTATAATGTCACATAATTGATTCTTTCACATGAATAATTAAAATATTTAACACTATGAATTGTTAACGTCAACTTTTTCTTAAAAATACTTTTTTCAACATGAGAAAAGTTTCACATCAATATTGTAGCTAGAATATTAATAATGTTAGCCGTTATAAAAGTAATGGGTGAAAATTGATTAAATTAATAAGTAATAGAAAGATCAAAATATCGAAGCTCTCAATTGATAAGTAAATGGAAATAAAAGCGCAAATCTATAGAAGTGGTGGATTTAGGGTTGTAACAACCAACATTCATTTGGGAATTTTGCGACCAAACCCCTAAAACCCTAAACTCAAAGTAAAGAATAATAATAATAATATAAAGTATAGAGTCGGCAGTCCCCAGTTTTGTTCCGTTGAAGGCACGTGACTCGCATCGCACGCCTCCAAAGTTACGCTACCAATTTATTCTACACATGCTCACTTTGGTCAAATTCTCATTTCAGTCCTTCTACAATGTACCCTTTTTTTCTTTAATATAACATAATTTTTTTTAAATAAATGTAGTTATAGCCCAGAAAAATTCATTCTAGAAAAAGATGAAAAAAAAAAACCTCAATAGATTCAGCTCAAAATGAAAAAAAAAAATAAACTGCACTTAAGATCACTTAACTATTAATAACTTTACGTTTTGACCATTTAATTTTAAAAAATTACAAAATAATTACTAAACCGTTCAAAAAAAAAATTCATTACTAGGTTGTTAAAATTGTTGGCATATAACCTTCTTTATATGCACTATCTACATGAAGTGGAAGTTGTCTTTCCCCTTCTCTTTAACAATTTAATTATTTTTCATGAAATAATTTTAAACAACACAAATCTATGAACTAAAATCTAAACAACTTTTTTTTCGATCTTCAATGTTGATTTTCCGATCAACTAAGATCTAAAGTATGTTCTTCTACTAGTTGATAAGTACTAATTTACTGTACCAATCTTTAAATCGTCACTTGGAGTTGCTCACCGAACTTCTTTAAAAAACCTTCATAACCCAAAGAACTCAAATAAAAACATTTTAAATAGTTCAATGACCATTTTGTAACATTTTGAAATTGAGTGACTACTATGTAAACTTCCTAAAAGTTTAGTAGTTTTAGGTGTAATATACCCTAAAAAAGTGACACTGGGAGGCGCTCAGCGAGGCATAGTTTTATTTGGGCAAGAAAAGAAGGTCATAATAATTGCTTGTCTTATCCTACCTTGATTAACTTTTTTCCATTATAAATAATTATTCAAAGAGTAAAAATGAGTTAAAAAATAAAAAAGAAAATTCTCTGTGTCATTTTTAGGGCTTTTTTATTAAAATGATCCAAATAAATTAATTAAGTACCAAAATGACCCACCTTTTAAATAAAATATGAAAATAACCCTAAATCTATAATAAAAGTTGGTGGAGCCAAATTATATGGTGCCACCAACTTGCCACGTCAGTAAGGAGCATAAAAAAATTAATTTTTTTGTGGAGCCATGTAAAATGACGCCATCTGTATAAAATATAAGAGAAATACTGCAAAAACTGAAAAATTGGGAGCCTTTAAAAACAATTTCTCATTTTCTGATGGAACCATTTTAAATGGCGCCACAAGACCTACACCCTGCAGATTTTTTTTTTACTTTGTTTTTTTTAACTTTTGTCTTTTTCTTTAATTCTTTTTAATTTTTAATTTTTTTAATTTTTTCTTATTTTATTTTGTTTATTTATTTTTATTTTTTCCTTTTTTTAATTTTTTCCTTATTTATTCATTTTATTTATTATTAATTTTAAATGTTGTCTTAATCTTTATTTATTTTATTTTTTATTCTTAATTTTAAATATATATTTTTGAAATTATTTTTTTAAAGTTTAAATATTATTTATTAAATGTTAAATATATATTTTTAATAATATAAAACATTTAAATATTTTAAAGATATGACCTTTCAAATTTATTATTAGTTTTATAATATTTTAAATGTATATTTTAAATTTTAAAATTTTTAATTTATTTTTTAAATATTAAATATATTTTATTTATTTTTATTATTAATTTTAAAAAAACTTGAAATTTGTATTTAAAGTATTGTATAATATATTTTTTAATATGTAAAATAAAATAAATAAGGATAAAGATAAAATTTAAAATTTAAAATTTAAAACTAATAATAAATAAAAAGAAAAATAAATAAAATAAATAAATAAAATAAAATAAGAAAAAAATGTAAAACTTAAAAAAATGAAAAGAATTAAAGAAAAAGAAAAAAGTTAAAAAAAGTTAAAAAAAATAAAAAATAAAAAACTTGCAGGGTGTCAGGTCTAGTAGCGCCATTTAAAATGGCTCCACCAGAAAATAGGAAATTGTTTTTAGAGGCTCCCAATTTTTAAATTTCGCAGTATTTCTCTTGTATTTTATATAGGTAGCGCTATTCTATATGGCTCCACCAAAAAATTAATTTTTTTATGCTCCTTACTGACGTGGCAAGTTGGCGGCGTCATATAATTTGGCTCCACCAACTTTTACTGTAGATTTAAGTCATTTTTCGTATTTTATTTAAAAGGTGGATCATTTTAGTATTTAATTAATTTATTTGGGTCATTCTAATAAAAAAGCCTGATTTTTAGATAACTTTTGAAGGATTTTTTTAGATAAAGCAAGCTAATCGTAGTAAAATGAAAATGAATATTCCAACATATATGACTACATTCATTTTGAATTAGTATAAGTGTAATATAAAACAGTATTAGCTATGATAATCAATACCATACCATTGTTAATACTTGTCTGTTTAAGTATATATGGTCGCTGTTTAAAAAAATATTATGTATATATAGAATATTATTTTTGAAAATATATCACATTTAAAATATTAAATAATGAGACAAATATAATACACTCAGAACAACTTTAGAAATACTAATAATATGGATTCATATCTCACCATATATAAATTTTAAGATACAAAAAGAAATTATTTATATAATTATTATTTAATAACCTTATATAGTTAAATAGACTCAAAATACAATGACTAATAAAAATCCAAATTTAAATACATTTTAAAATTATTTTTCGTACAAATAAAAAATTAAAAAAATATTGTAAATTTTCTATACTAGCCGGTACGCATCACCATCGACTGAAATTTTCAGTGGAACAGAATTGGTTAGATGTTCTGATTTACGTCCATAGCGACTACCATTGTGTCAACTATAGAGTAGCTGTAAATTTAATAAAATGTGCCTAAAAGACAAAATTGGTTGTTTCTTTTTTACTTTGGTGTCACAAGTAGTTTAAGAGATTAATAATAGTAGTAACTTAATTTATCACATAAAAATATAAAACATTCAATGAGGCTCGGTTCAAGTCAAGTATTATTAAACTCAAATTCGACTCGATTTACAATTCAAACAACTCAATAATTACAAAATTAATAATAATTCAAAATCAAATCCCAGACTGAAGTACTAAAAGAAGAGTCACCAAAATAAAGATAAAGAGGCAGCCCACTTACCCCCACATAATCTAGAATGATGTTGATATTAAATAAAGGATAAAGATGAAGTGAATTCCTCAAAAATATAGGGATTTCAGTTAGTTCTGGGAACATCACATCTTCATAATTTCAACTACCTCAACTTCAATTTTATTATCATTAATATACATATATATATATATATATATAATATATATATATTTGCATTCAGTCTCATCCCTACATATACCAAAATATTTTGGTGAGTTTACTAATCAAATAAACCAAAATTTAACATCTACTGTCCCCTAAACAAGAATTAATATTTTTTTTTTAAATACAAATGAAATTAATTTTCAAATCCCTTCCAAAATTTGTTATGGAAAGTAGAGTAATACCATATGAGCTTTTTATTTCTATAAATTTGCAATACAAGCACTAAATCCACAATTATAAACCTATTGGGTTAGGTATTTGAATCAAAATTCAAAAGATACATAACTAAAATTGATCAGCATTATATAACAGGATTTGACCTTATAAAAATATATTACTTTGAATGAAGTTCCAGCCATCATAAAAACATCTCTAAAATCAAAGGTGAAGCTTGAGAATTAGAACCAGAACTGAGAATGAAATATCCATCTTGTGAAGAAGAGACCCCATCCATGACTATGGCAGATTTACAGTTCCCACATCATTTATTATTGTGAAACAAACTAAGAGATTGGCTAAAAGCATGCTCATGAAAAACTCAAATCAAATCATGGCAACAAACTGTACTTTTTATGGAAAACAAAAATTTATAATCATCTTTCTTTAACACTACTTACAACTTTTGTGAGGGGATAATGTACAAGTTGCCCTTAGCCAAGTCCACGGCTAGTACCTTTAACTCCCATCTCTGCCAACATAGATCATTTAATCAGTATGTCATATATGGAAGGGAAGAATTGAAAAGGAAGAATCTATAGAAGGGGATAATGGGCAAGGCTTAGTACTTTTTAGGGTGCTTGTCTCTCAGAAGCTTCTGAGTTTGAGATAAAATCTGTCAGTCTTTCGTATTTACAATTCAAGTTTGATGTATCAGTCCACTATATGTCCTCTCAACAACAATCTATCCACTACCTTCGCAGCGCAGATGCTGTTACCATCTCATCTCCAAGAACAGGAAGCATTTTAGGTTTTGAGGTCTGAATGAATTAAACATTGCTGGTCCGAATGGAACTGCGTAATAATTTTTCTGATTCATCCTTTTGCGAAGCATTCATCTTCAACTTCTCACTTTCCGACAACTTCTTCATTTCGTTCTCGAGCTGCTTGCAGTTCTCTTCATGAGCTTTGTTAAACAACCTCACGAAGTTAAGTAGAGTTGAAGTAACTGCAGTGGTTTACAAGACTAATAAATAGAGGAAAATAACCGAAAACTAAAACATCGATTGTTCTTAGGCAACCATTAACCGTCCAATAAACAGGATACAAAGAAGCAAGGGATTTTAAGATGAAGTAAAAACCAGATAAACATGGAGCGTACCTGCGCATCTCCAACAGAAGTAACCAGAAACTGGTTCATTCTTCGAAACATTATAGACCAATAAACAATGAGAGATAAGAAATACAATAGACTTGCAGTAGAGTAAGCTTCTCTTTTTCATTTATTTTCATGTTCTTTCATTTCCATGCTAGATTAAAGTCGAAGGCTTTACTTTTGCGTAATTTAAAAGTCATAATAGAACTAGCATCACAAACTGATGACAATCATTGAATACCTTGTTCAAAGGGACAACGAGCTGGATCCTCTCCAAAGTAAAGAATCAATGCATCCACATTTCTTCCCTGTCAATGTAAAACTAAGATGTAATGAAGAGTACAATATGAACATTAGTAAGATTGCCACTGTTTGCAACAAAACCTAGACACATACCACTGTGGAGTATAGAGAAGCCAAGGATCTAACTTCGGCTTCGGCAAAAGAGAGGAACTCCTTTAAGTTCTGGACAACAAAAGAAAATAGAATACGTATGTATACAAATGAAAAAAGACTATTGATTACATTTATTAAAACAGATTATACACTTAAAATACCTCACGGAATTTTCCTGACACAGGGCCATCATTTTCAGAACTGGACAGTTCCTGAAGAACTTTCTCCAATCCTTTGCTTATGGCTTGCATCTCCTCTGCCAGAAATTTAAGTTGTATCTAGATGGAACCGTGTATCAGCCAAAGATGTTAGCTCAAACTTAAATTTTTGTAAAATTATTTTCAACAAGAACTAGCAACGTACCTTAGATGCAGGTTCTAAACTTGAAATATCTTTTGAAAAATCTAGTACCTCTGGCAGCTTTTCAGCAAGCACCTATAATTTATTATTCAGAATGTTATGACCAACTGGATACGTTAAAAGCTCCGGCACACCAGATTACAGAACAGTTCATAACTATTTGAGAACCAATTCATCAAGGGTGTGGTTACGGTCACAAGAGTCCAAGTGACGAATAACAACTTGTACCTTGCAAAGGTAATGCATGAGAGTCATCTTGCTGTTTCGTGCACGTGTATCTGTTAGTTTAAGGAGACTGTCCAACCTAAATCCAATAGCAGAACCTACAGCAAAAATACGAGTATTCAATAAAAAGAGCAACAATTAACATCATCAACGAGACTTAGAAAGCAGGACACTAGACATAAGCAAATGTCAGACAAAGAGAAACAAGAATAAACAGTGCAATTAGAAGTGTGTGATAAAAATAGAAAAGGGGAAGTTGTAATTGTTGCAAAGAGAGAGACCAGTGGTTTAAAGAAGTTTACAAGTAAAACATTAAGGACATTCATCACAGAGTTGAATGCTAGTGGTATTGGGGAATCGCATTAGAGCTAGAGTTCCAATTTTCACTTTTGATTATGTTTTCCCCTAATATTGACGATATGCATGTATTATAGTCCACCACCATCTTGTACCAGAAAAAAAATGCTTAACTCACCTCTTGCAGTTCCCTGATTCAATGCATTTCCTAATGAAAGAATTGTCTGCATTATCCTCTTCAGTTTGACAGAATTTCTTATCTGATAAAAGAAGTTTGGACGTTATTGTGCTGCCAACCATTGGGTATCTAACATGGTTCCCAAGAAAGAACGCAAGCAAAAAATTTATAACTTGCCTCCTCTGCCGTAGAGTTTACAATGTTAAGGTTATGTCTGAGGTCGGAAACCTAGAGTACAATCCAAGGTCCGATAAGTAACAAGGAAAAGTCAACATTTAACTATTGTGGAATTCAGATACAGATTTTGATCAAACCTGGGAGCGAAATTGCTTCTTAAAAGAGAACACCCTGAGCTTGGATTCTACTCTGGGAATTTTCATTAGCTCCAAGAAGAACTGTTATTGGAGGTACATGAAAATATTGGTCCATTAGTGATTCTAAAGTGACAATATAAAAGTCTATAAGTTGTTGATAAAAAAAAGTTATTCAAGTGAAAGCCAATTGGCTAGTTCAAATGTCCCTTTTATGTTGACAAATTATGATATCCAGCAGAAAGTGGATGTTTACAAATTGACCTACAGACAACAAATAAACAATCATAAGGAAACAACAATAAATCTTACATACCTGTTCACATTTCCCTAACTTTTCATTTTCTCCAGTGTAGCCCTGAAAAGGAGTTATTTATGTTATTATAACTTAAGGAAAAAATAACTCAAGTACGTTGAATGCAAGATGGTTTGACTACATCTAAGGCAGAAAGATTATTAGAGGAAACCATCAAATCTATTGTTGCTATGATGAGGAATTTTAATGAAATTAATCAAATCGTAATAAAATCATTTCACCTTTAGTAATTCCATCTCCTCTTTGGTAGGGCAAACTTTTATGAGGTTATCAACCTGGTCAACATCTAATGCTAATTCATCCAAGGCAAGCACCGAACTCTGCAGAAGTTTCGCTGAATAGAGTAAGGCTAACAAAAAAGAGATTACCAACCTAAACTGGTATGAAAGATCTCCTTTTTGTGAATCCACATTTGAATGGAGATGCATTTGTGAATGCATTTTGATATTTGGGCTTATCGTGTGCACATCCTTATTGTTAAGGACTTGAGAAAATCAAGACTTGCATTTGATAGCACAAGGATGTTCAAATATGCATTTCTGGATGAGCAATATATGTTTGCCAGGAAAGAGCAAAACATTATAGGGATCAGCAAACTTTTAATAGTACAATATGGTAGTGACCTCTGGGTACACATTGAGAAATCCAGATTGGGACTTAGCATGCACATTTTATATCTTTTTAAATTAGCAAAAACTACAGAACTGGACCAAGCTTTGACTAATGAAAATGTTCGGGTAGCTCATGTCCTAATATTAACAATAGTTCCCTTGGTATCCTTAAACTACAACAAGCTTTCTCCTTAAAGCTGTATAAGCTAAGTTTGCACTTTCCACCAAATATTTAGTAACATTTCCAATCAATCTAAAACTACAGATAGTTTGAAGAACTAAGTTGTTACATGTTAAGATATGCAAATAGAATAATATAGCTGACAATTAGGGATTATAGCAAGGTATTAAGGATTTGATTTTATTTACTTTCCTTATAGGGTGGACTCATGCTCGTATATATATGTACTGTTTGATGATGAATGATATAGAATTTCATTCTCTCTTTCTCCTTGTGCCTCGTTAATTATTCTTTCAGTATTTCATTCATTATACATAATGTACATTTGTTAAGCAGAAAGAGACTAGAATGTGAGCTGAATAAGCAGCAAACTGATAAAAGGATAAAATTTATCCATTTTCCAATTCCAGAATATGAGTTTGAAGCTGATTGAAGGATTTAGATTTACTAAAAGTAAGGTCTCAGAGTGACAACAATAGACAAGTAAATGATTACAAACTAGTGAAACGCTTCAACCTACCATTAGGTCAGGCAAGGGCACCTTCACTTTTGAAAGCATAATTTCGCAATTATATGCTCGTCTGTGGTCAATCTGCAACAAAGATTATTATTAGACAAAAGCATCTTTAAAAACAATAATAAGTTACATCGTATGATTATCACCACCAAACCATCAATGAAGTTTTTGTTCATGTCTGAGAATGAATTAGACTGAAAATTTGCATTTCTTATGTGCACCATTCTGCAAAGTACTAAAGTATTTATGTTCATTTTCTGGATTCAAGTGTGTGATCTGGAACATTTACAATGATTCATACTTCCTTTGGCAATCAAGCAGATAAGCAATGATAATCAGGTGGATAAAAACTGCATTTAGCATTTAATTTACAACACATTTAGCAAAGGTTAAATTATATAGTACTAGAATTAACCTATAGAGAGTAACATCTATGAAACAAGCAACTGACTCATCAACTACTTCAGTTAAATATTGAAAAAATACACTACCAATGTCACTTTCTCAGATTTTGGTGCATGTGCAGTATGCGAATTTGATTTACCACCACGACCCGTATTAGGAGCAGCTGCTGAGAAAAGATTCTCAAGCTCTGACATGTCAATCTCTGGAGCTCTGAGAAGAGGGTTAATCATTCCAATAAAATAAAAAGGAATAAGTAAATGAAAGTCAGACTTAAACGGGACTTAAAATGAAAACAACAAACTCAAACTTAGCAGAGCAGCACATACTTGGAAGCTTCACCCAATTTTTGTGCTTCAGCCCAGAGGCTTCCCTGCACGGCTCTAGGTAACTTCAACCAATGCAAAGGCTTTAATTTCTTTGACTGATGACTCTTTGAACTAATAGTACGTGAAAGAAGTCTGTTTTTTGAATTTGTAGGAGAAGTAAAAGGTGGTCGTCCAGGAGCAGAAGATCCACTACTACCTAACGCTTGAGGTTCTGGAAAATTACCATTTGTCTTTTTACCAAAAGGAGTAGGGGGTGGTGGGGCAGCAGGAACTTGAGATTTTGATGCCAAGGCAGGGGTGGGTGGCGGCGGCGGCGGCGGTACTGATGATGCCACTTGCCTGGCATGAAGAGGAGGTGGTGGAGGTGGAGGAGGTGCAGATCTAGATGCTGAATTTACCTTCAAAAGTGGCATTGGAGGAGGAGGTGGCGGTGGAGGGGTTACAGGAGATCCAGCTCTAATAGGTGCAGGAGAAGGGGGAGGTGGAGGTATAGGTGTGGCTGGAGTTGTGGCCCTCAAATTTTCCTCCAAAGATGGAGATGCTTCCAGATGTATGCCGCTCTCTTTTGTAGGTGGTGTTGGAGGAGGTCGAGGGGCAGGAGGGATGGCTCTAATAGATGGAGGAGGGGGAGGGGGAGGGGGAGGAACTGCAAGAGGTCCATCTGTAACAGCTTCAATTTTATTCAAATGAGATGAAGCAGATGCCACTGGAGCCATAGCACTCAGAGCTATATTTTCCTCCAAAGATGGAGATGTTTTACAAGATACGCCATTGCCTTTTGAAGGTGGTGCTGGAGGAGGTGGAGGCGGAGCAGGAGGGATCATTCTAACAGCTGGGATCTCCTCGTTAGGTGGTGTTAAAGGAGGTCTCACAGTTGAAGCTGCTGCAGTGGCTGGAGAGTATGTACAAGAGGAAGCCCTCAAAGACTGATCTTCAGGTAATGCAGTCTGATCTTTGTCATGTAAGTAAGTTCCAGCTTCCGTGGCAAGTGAAGGTTTAACAGGTTCTGATGCTGAGGAAAGAGAACTTGGCAAAGGTGGAGGTGGTGGAGGGTGAGGAAGAGCTTTTGTTGTACTAGAAGTTGGGGGAGGTTGAATTGGAACACACAGAGATGTTTGTGGTGAAACTGAAATGTTTTCATCCACTTTTGGTGTATGTGATACGACCTGAGAATCATTTACTACAGCAGCAGCTGCAGTTAAGTGACCAACCTGACTAATGGATGATTTGGAATCATGCAACTTTGCAGTAGACTGATTACTGTGTTGATGCTTGGCACGGGACCGACTGAATAGCTCCATGTCAGATACTTCGGGTTTAGCCTCCTTACTTGCATCAGAATCAAGAGATGACTTTTTTGAGGGTGCAGATAGAATCTTCATACTCATAGATCTGGGACTCCTTGGGCTACTTGGTAATACCACTGTGAGCATTGTTTCCTGAAGACCTTTAGTAGCTGATCTGGGACTGTCAGTCATTTCTTGGACGATATTTGATGCACCCATTTGTTGAAGCATGTTAAATGCAACATCTGCCCGAGGATCCAACCAGTCAACATTACTAAAGATTTCATGAACTTTGGCGAATGCTTCCATAGAAAGACCTCCTTTTTCTTCAAAGCCAGAAAAATCAAGGGAAATAACAGATGTAGCAGCATCCATTTCTGAGAAAAGAATCTTCATCCACAAGGCAACGTTTGTTAGGGAAGAAAAAGACAACAAAATTGCAATAAAAATGCATGAAGATATATACCTCAGCTGTAAACTCTTTTGGAAACAGCTCTTTAGTATCCCACAATGTATCAATTTCATCACGATTGAGCATCAAAATGTTTGATCTAATAAATGCTGTGTTAAACACAGCTCTGAATATCATCCCCTCTCTTTCCATGTCATCATTCAAGTTGATACACTCAACCACAACATCACCTTGAATATGGCAATTTATGTCAATTTTAACAAGGCTGCACTCTTTCTGCAATTAAATTGTAAGAGGTTATACAATTAAATGTTCAGTGGCATCAAAGAGGATTAATATAAAATAAGATGTCACCATATGAGCAAGCATACACCTAAAAAGTACGAGGGACCTGTCTTTAGATGGAGTGAGGACTAAATGAGATTATTCTTACACAAAGCAACAACATTTTCATTATATTAGAGCATAATTCACCAAGCGTGAATTTTAAGAACAAGGTTATAAGCAGCAGATGTAATGTCATTAACCACTGAAGAACCTAAGAAGAAAAGACCATTCATCCTTTTACTAGTCTTGCACTCTAGTCCCGAGATTGTAAATTAGATGTGGGACATGCTTTTAAATATTTAAAAGATATGAGGAATGTCAACTGCTTTGAGATATATATATATATATAACTAGAAAGATGTGATTACCTGCTTATAATACCTTACAGATTTGCTTCTTTTGGGGGTTGAGTACAAAATTTTTGGGGTTTTATCATCAGCAAGAAAAGGATCCTGCCCATATATTCTAAATATTGGACGGCAACCTCCATATCCATCAATATCAGGAATGCATCGAAGAATGACACAATCCAAGGTCAGAGCTCGATCCAAAGGAGGCCATTCTGACCCCACATTTCTCCTACAGACATACTGTAGATACCTCAATTGTGAAGGCACTGGATTCAGGGGTGAAAACAACTGCAAAACCTCACGAGGAGCTTGCTTGTATATCATGTCTAGCGTCTTCTGCTCTCCACTGTACTGCTTCCTATATAACAGCAATGCAGCCAACACAAAGACCAATACAGGCCAACCGCCTCTTTCGCAATGCATTAGTAAAAAATTATGCTGACCGAGTGACAGCCAGCTTTCGCACGATCTCAGAAAATGGTGGAGCACCTCCATTGCAATTAATGGACACCCTTCGTAGTGACGTGGGTAATCCATTATTGTCATATCATACTTGGACAGTAATTCAGCAATCGAGCTTTGTGTTTCTCCTTCGCGAAAATTGAAGACCAAGAACGAAGCATCGGGGAAGTGTTCTTGAAGATTAGTAACTATTCCCTCTATGTAGACTTTGTAGTTCTCTTCTTCCCAAGCATCAATGGTAAAGCAGTAATCAAAAACTATACGCCACCACCAAAGCACACAATTTATCAGACACTAAATGTAAGATACACAGCTACAATTTCAAGTAAAAAAAAACTTTCCAACAAGCAAAAAACTAGAATTCATTTAGCTATACTATAGTTCTTTTGTAATCACTTAAAACAGATAACTCACAGGCAAACTTCGCATTTCCTTCCCTAATCTCCTAAGCAACCAAACAGACCCCATATTCTAAAAAACAGCAATCTTCTCAAAATTTACATTTAATCACCCAGATATTAATCATTTCCTAAGTGACCAATACTTCCACATCTCAAAAAGGTAAGATAACTGAAAGCCCAATAAAAAAAACATAAATTGAAGAAAGCCAAGAAGACAAAAACGCACCGTAGACACCTTCACAGATTTCCAGAAGCCCATCAGGCGGCTTCTTGTAAAACAGTCTGCTAAACAATCCCATGTCTTTGCTCCAGAATCCTTTGAAACACAAACAACTAAATCATACTCCAAAAACAGTTGACAAATAGTTAAAAAAAAAAAAAAACAAATCAAGGAAGAAGAAAAGAGAGCTTGCCCTTGAAGTAAACAGTTTCTTTAAACCTTTCAGGCTTGATGTTGAAGGAAACGATTTGGTGGGTGCTTTTTTTTATTTTATTTTCTTGTTTTTCTAGTAAACTTCAAAATGATGATTGGGTTTTTGATAAAACAGAGAAAAAAGAGGGGTAATGTTAGTTTGTTTGTGCAATACCCCAAAAAAGGCTTCAACTTTCTTTGCAGCTGACAAGTAAGAGGCAAAATATGTCATTTGTCACTCACCAGCTAATCCTTTTATTGACGTGGACACCGTCTCTCGCCGACAAATCACTTATTTATCGGGGTTTTTTTATTTTGTGGGAAAAAAACGATCGGATTTCGTGCAAAACCCGGAAAAAAAGGGAAAGTTCTTTTTTTTTTTCTTTAATGAAATTAATTTGGTGGAATCCATAAAAACTTGAATCTTTATAGTTTTGTTACTACGTGGCTACGAGCTAAAAAAAACCCATCAACAAAACATTTCGTGGTTTTAGTCAAATCCCCGTTTAGGGTTATTCTCTGTTTAGTTGTAGAAGCCTCTGACTCATTGCAAGCCAAACGACGTCGGAGCTGGGGTGCGGCAACGAGTGACGCTCACCGGCCTCATGGAGTTAATGAATGAAGCCTTTTGAGTAAAGGGTATGAACTTCTTTTTCTTTTATTGCATTGGGATGGTGGGGGTGGGGGATGAATTTAATTCCAGTTTAAAGATAGGTTATTTTTAGAGTTTTTGGTTAAACACTAGGTAGCTGATAATAAGCACTAAGAAATAGTAGTTAAGTAGTAAAGAAGAATGCGATACTCTTAATGAAGGTTTGAGGTTAGAATTTTGTAGATGAAAACGAAGTGTTAAAGATAACTTTGTTTCTGTTTAAAAGTTCGTCCTATATAACTATAAGATACTGAGAAAGTCTTAAACTAATAATTTGATTAAGTTGATGAGATTAGGGCTCAGAATTTGATAGTGTATTTAAGTGGAAGAACAAACGTCTATGTAGACACGAATGAAACAGACAAAATGATAGCCATTAGTGGGAAAGACATTTGGATTGCTATCTACCAAAAAGGTTGTTAGATAGCAAGAGACAAAGAGACAACCCGGAAAGTGTGAACTTTGCAGCATTTGTCAATTCATTCACGGATTAGTATTTGGTAGTATGCTTTTTTAACTTCACCACTAAAAATTGTCATGTTTCTTATTTCTTTTATATAATTATTTTTTACTATATCCTACATTCACTTCTTATTATTTATTTATACAATAATAGGTAGGGGATGAGATCACACAGTTTGATTTCATATCAAACAGGTGTTCGATAAGAGCTTTACCACTACTCCATACAAACCGAACGGAACACTTCTTATTATTTTAATCCCACTTGTAGAGTTTTTAAACTATACCAATTATTTTTTCGTTTTATATATATTGGAGAGATTTAGAGCCTTTTCAAATGATCTTTTTCTCATTGTGACATCCTCAATGTACAGTGAGCTTGATACAGTAACGGGTCGGGTTAGAAATATTAGAGAATTTTAGAAAATAGATCTAATAGAAACTTTAGAGGATTAGTATAGAAAGTATTTAGAGCCGATAAGAAATTAGAAAATGCTTTTTAGATGAGGAAAATTAATTTGAGATATTGACTAAATTGTAGAAGAATAGAAAGTGTTGTGGTAAAAGTAGAATATTAAATGTTAGAAAAGAATACATGGAATTGGGAAACAGGAGGAAGGATTAGAAGTGAAATTTTACCAAAATAAAACATAAATCATGCATGGTATTGTAGAGAAAGTTGAAGGGTCAAATAGTAATTACGTAAATTAGATAATTATGAAAAACTTAATGATTAAGGATGAAATTGTGTTGAAATAGGATTGGTGGACTAGTGTGCAAATTTATTAAATTAAATATTAAATTAATAGAGATTTTGGAAGAATTGTGTAGGAAAGAGTAGAAAAGATGAAAAACATTCATCTTTTATAAAAAGAAGCTAAAACATCACCCCTAAACCCATGATCCAAACTTTTTCTTTTATTACAATTAGGTTCTTCCACCATTTTTAAACCTTTCCAAGCTCATCTTCTTCCATTTCTTTCATGTTTCCTTAGCAAAATCAATAGAGGAACCTAGTAGTCACCTTAGTTTCATGAAAAGAGAACCAATATTTGTCTTGAAAGTGAGAGAAAATAAGGACTAGATTGTGAATTCAAGAAATTAAGGTAAGGAATGATAAGTTTTCCATGAAGTTCATGTTAGTTTCATTAGATAAACATAAATATGTTATTTGATTATTATTTTAACAAGTAGATGTTATGTGTTTCGATATGAAAATGAATAAAAAGAGAAGAAAGGAGAAGACCAAATTGAAGACAAAGGAAAAGGAGTAGCCAAGAAGTAAAAAGAGAAGAAAATACTCCATTCAAGCCTTGGTTGTAAGTAATTCAAGGATTTTATCTTATTTCTTTAGATTTAATTTATAAAGTATGTTATTTAGTTAATTAGTTATAAATATGTTGTTATAATTGAAAATGACTAAATTGTAAAGAAAATAGAATATATCATAAGGGCATAAATGATGACAAAAAGGAAAATAAATGAAGTATATGTTAAAGTATATATATTGAGAATGTGAAATATGTAGTAAAACTATATGTTCTTTGAAATTTATGATTTCAAGGACTAAATTATAAATGTGAAAAGTTGAATTAATTCTATTAAAGCCCATGTAGACAATATATGAACTATTGGGATATTGATGGCATGCCATTAAGGAAGCTTAGCGCACTCTCTGTTTTGTTTAAGCACTTTGGTGTTGTTCTGTTCTAATAAGCACTACAGTGCTATTTTGTTCTAATAAGCACTACATTGTTATTCTGTTCTGTTAACGCACTTTGGTGCCCTCTATATCTGTTCTCAATATCTTAATTGTTCTGTTTAGTCTACAATTGGCTAAGAAAGAGGAACGAGACATCTGATAAGTGTGGTTAACAGTGAATGGGGTAAGTGGTTTAAAAGCTATAAGTTGATAAAAACCGTTTATTGGGACTATTATGTAGAATGAAGTAAATTTATTCATATGCTTGTAGTTAATATTATCATATTTTAGAAATAAAATTTAAATTCTTATAGTACCTACTAAGCCATCATAAGCTTAACGCGTTTCTTTTCAATGCGTAGGTAAAAGCTAGTTTTGACAAGCTAGGACAGTTATTGACGGGGGCTCATCTCATCACATCTTCTAGCTTGAAAGAGAGTAAGGCTTGACATTTTGGTTGTAGATATGACATGTACATAGATATGGTCGGTTCAAATGAAATGTATTATCGGACTTAGTTGTGAATTATGAATACTTATGTTAGTATTATAAATTTTGCTATAATTAGAAGATATCATGATGAGTTATTTGATTATTGGGTTAGAATTGAAAGTTTATATGATTGAATTGTGTATTGGGTTGATATATGTGTGATTTGAACAAAGGACTAAAGTGATAATAAATTTATAAGTGCAGGAAATTGAGATGAAGTATCAATACCATGGGCTTGGGAAATTTTACCAAATTTTTGAAACATCGAACCTGATTTTGGTATTGATACTAGGGGCTGAGTATCGATACATTGTATAGGGTACCAATACATGCTGAATTTTGTTTAGATTTTTCCAAACTTCGAAACTAAAAATGGTACCGATACCATGGTAAAGTATCGATACTTTATGAAAAGTATCGGTACCATTTTTAGTCTCGAAGTTTGGAAAAATCTAAACAAAATTCAGCATGTATCGTATCGGTACCTAACTAAGGGTATCGATACTTTGATTTTCCATCCAATTTTTCTGAAACTTCGAAGCTAAATTTGGTATCGGTACCACATCAGGGGCATCGATACTTTGAACCAAAGTACCAATACCTTGACCTCAATTTTCGTAGAAAATGTTTTAAAAGTATTTTGGAGACAGAAATTTTAAAATCCAGGTATAAGCATAATTATTTTTTGATATGAATTAATCAAAATTTTGTTTTACTGGTGTGAGAATGTCATTTATTCGATTTAAAATATATATGTTAGTTAAAAGATTAATGTAGCATCCAAAAACCTTAATTCAGCTAGCAGTTCAAGTTTAAGGGTGTTACTTTTATTGGTATCAAGGCCTAGGAATTCTGATTTTTAGGTCAAGAACGAGAGTAGAAGTACATGTCATATAGGATATATTAATATGATGAGATGAGATTTTGTTATTTAACTGTGAAATTTTGTGATTTATAGAAATCTGAAGATGTCAAATAGATCCCGTGAAGCCACTGATGATGAAGTAGAAAGTATGGCTTCAAACATTAATAGGGATGGAAATTGCCGAATGCCCCTAGTACATAATGAGCTTGATGAACCCGTAAATTTAAGGTCAGATAGGAAAGAAAGATCCGAACCAGAACAAGACTCTGAGAGAAGAATGAGAACTGAACCGAAACAAGTACCACCTAGAGAAGAAATACCAGCTTCCAAAGCATTCTTTCAGACATTAAATCAGTACTACAACAATTTGTGAGGACTACTAATGTACCTCCAGTTCCACCTCCACTCCCTGTTACTGTACCTCAACCGCAACCATCTGTTTCTAGTCAGAGACCCCCTCTGGTAAAAATAAGAAAATATGGAGCTAAAGAATTCAGAGGAAAGAAAGAAGATGATCCGACTGAAACTGAGTGTTGGTTGGAAAATAGTCAGAGAGTGTTTGTAGAACTTCAGTGTACAGAAGAGGATAAATTGAAATATGCGGTTTCGTTATTAAAAGATGATGCCTATCTCTATTAGAAGCTTCAATCCTGCTGAGAAGATTAACTGGAATTTCTTTCTAACAAAATTAAGAAGAAATACGTGGGCCAACTGTACTTGAAGAAAAAGAAGAGGGAGTTTCTTGATCTTAAACAAAACAATCTGAGAGTTGTTGAATATGAAAGGGAGTTCGTCAGATTGAGTAGATATGCGATCAGAACCTGAGAGGAGGGAAATGCACCTGATATAATAACTGGTAAATTTTATTTATTTGATTCTCCTGTGATTTCTTTAATTGATCCCGGTTCTATGCATTCATAAATCTGCATTGCATTGCATTGCATTGGTGTTGTTCTCTTTTGTTAATGCACTTCGGTGCCCTCTGTATCTGTTTTGAATATTTTAGGTGTTTTGTTTAGTCTACAATGGGCTAAGAAAGAGGAACAAGACATCCAGTAAGTGTGGTTAACAGTGAATTGGGTAAGTGGTTTAAAAACGATAAGTTGATAAAAATCGTTTATTGGGACTATTATGTAGAATGAAGTAACTTATTGATATGCTTGTAGTTAATATTATTGTATTTTAGAAATAAGATTTAAATTCTTGTAGTATTTACTAAGCCGTCACAGGCTTAACGCGTTTCTTTTCAACGCGTAGGTAAAAGCTCGTTTTGACAAGCTAGGACAATGATTGGCTGGGGCTCATCTCATCACATCTTCTAGCTTGAAAGAGAGTAAGGTTTGATATTTTGGTTTTAGATATGACATGCACATAGTTATGGTCGGTTCAAATGAAATGTATTATCAGACTTAGTTGTAAATTATGAATCCTAATGCTAGTATTATAAACTTTACTATAATTAGAAGATATCATGATGAGTTATTTGATTATTGGGTTAAAAGTGAAAGTTTATATGATTGAATTGTGTATTAGGTTGATAAATGTGTGATTTGAATAGGGGACTAAAGTGATGAGAAATTTATAAGTGCAGGAAATTGGGATGAAGTATCGATACCATGGGTAAGGTATCGGTACTTGGGAAATTTTATCAAATTTTTGGAACATCAAACCTGGTTTTGGGATCGATACTAGGGCTGCGTATCAATACTAAGTGGAGGGTATCGATACATGCTGAATTTTGTCTAGATTTTTCCAAACTTCGAAACTAAAAATGATACCAATATCATGGTAATGTGTTGATACTTTTTGAAAAGAATCGGTACCTAACTGAGGGTATCAATACTTTGTTTTTTCATTTGATTTATCTGAAACTTCGAAGCTGAACTTGGTATCAGTACCACATCAGGGGTATCAATACTTTGAGCCAGATTACCGATACATTGACCTCAATTTTCGTAGAAAATGTTTTAAAAGTATTTTGGAGACCAAAATTTTATAATTCAGGTATAAGCATAATTATTTAATGATATGAATTAATCGATTTTTTTTTTATTGGCGTGAGTATGTCATTTGTTCGATTTAAAATATATTTAGTTAAAAGATAAATGTAGCACCTCGAAACCTTAATTCGGCTAGCAGGTCGTTGTTTGCCCTTGAAAGTTTATTTTCCTCATCCTTGAAGGAAAATATAGATGATTGATTTTGGTTATTAATGTTTTTCTTCTTTTTTTTTTTTTAAATTAACAAGGTTTTTTATAGGAACTTATACTTTCAGAGGTTAACAAAATTCACTTGAAACAAGTTATTGTGGTTATATTTAATCGCTTTTGCGAGAACATTTTTTCTTTAGAATAGTTATTGTTACAAAATAATGATTGTTTGAGCATATCTATATTCAAAAAAAGTATATTCATGTTCAAAATAGCTGGCATTCAAGTACAATTATTTTTTCTGAACAGCTTTGATGTTCTGCAAAGATATGTCACACTCTACTTCATCATTAAAACAGAACTGAAGATAAGCTTAGAATATTGTAAGATTCTTAGGTTAGTTTCACTCTCGGGATCTTCCAAAGAGTTTGGTTTAATGAATGGATCAAATATGAATGTAATTTAGAGGGTTTTTTTTTTTTTTTTTTTCTTTTACCTTTTCTCTGTCCCTTTCTTTAAAATTGTAGTGAACTCTTGTTCATTATTCACCTTTAACAAAAACTAAACGAAATATTTAGTGCATTCGTATCGTTTATCCTATTGAATGACTAATTTTATAATTCCTATTTTTGAAACTTATAGATACGAGTCTTCACAACTTTTTAACATTTTGGCAATTCTAACTCCCTTAAACACTTTCTAAATATCTCTATGTCTACTCTTTTGCTCAACCTTATTCTCAATTACGCTTAGTTTATTTGACCAATTCTCCATCTTAGTATTCACCACTTACAGTTACACTTTAATGGAATAGAGTCTGCCCCGGTCTTCTCTTTGTTGTCTTTATACATTGCATTTCACTTATTGGTAACATTTCCTCCATCGATTAAAAAACCCTCTACAGGCTAAAGGAGGGAAAGGTGCTCTAAAGTTGCTTGCTTTCTGCATTTCTTACCCTGTGGCTTGCAAAATCTCAAATTCTATGTTTCTTTGTTTGGCATGCTCTGTTTCCTCGATGACACATCAAATCTTCTTTGTTTTTATCTCTTTTTTTTTTTGGTTTTATTTTCAGGGTCCAAGTCATTAAGAGTCAAACTATTGTTTTCCATTCTTCTCCACGTATAGAACTTTCTCTCTCATTTTTAATCTTTTCCATTACATTCAATAAGTTCAAGTTATGACCTTTGAGTAAAGTTTCTAGTTCATTTGCTGGTTTTAGTTTTGTTATTACTTGTTTTGAACGCCATTGCCGGTTGAGTATCGCAATTCAATTTCAGGTTTTAATACCGTCTCAGTCTCTTATGTAAAAATTATTAGTATCTATGATTCCAATAACTAGGAAATTTTGAAAAACGAATCGGTTCACCCCGAGAGTACGAAGTTATAGTGTAATCAAGGAACATACAGATGGTATGACAACATTTTGCTTGCAAAATATGACATAAGGTAACTTTTAAAGCTAGGAACAATTAAGCCACCATGTTTTTCTAAATGGAAGTTTTTCCCTTTAACTTCTTACCTTATACTTGGAACAACGCTCGGCAATATGATCGACTGAAAGAACTTCAAGAGGACAAGTGGCTAGTCTTTTTTATTTTAGTTCATCATATCACATGTGAACCGTTTTGCCAAAAAATAATCTACATGGATTTATGAGAACAAATTTATCTCAGACATGAACTAAGCTTCTTGAGCTAAATGACGATTAGCTGAATGGTTTCATGGTAGATTGAGTCCTATCAATTTGTATGCATGGCTGTCTCATATAGCTCAGAGTTTTTAGCCTTTGTGCTTGCATGGTTAGCATTTAGTGTAGTATGAACCCTATATGTTAAGTTACATTAAAGGGACATTTAGTTCAAAGAATGTAATATTATTTTTGGTAATAGAATTACCAAGAACAATTTAGTAAATCTTTTAAAATTTTTGGTCTTACTTTTCATACAATTATGATAAATTGTGATAATTATTGTTTTTATACAATTGATATATTAATAAGTAACTATATGATGTCAAAATAAATTTATAAATGGTAATTATAATCATAATTGGTATACTAATAAATAAATAATTATAATAAATATAGTTTTAAGTTAGGACATCAACTTTTTCACCGTAAAGAAAAGGAGAAACTTTTAATTTAAATATTACGAGATGTAATGTAAGATAATATGAACCAATTGCACCTTAAGGATGTTATAGACTCCCTTCCATACCTCATGCTTCCAAGCTGCACGCATAATTTGCCCTGACTATGGTCTAAAAAATAATGCTTTGCCATAGTGGACCTGCTGAATGAATTTCTGGGCCTGAGCCAGATTGTGTTGATGAGAATTTCATTAAACAAGGGTGCCTTTGCTCCTTCTTTCATGGTTGGAGATAGTTGCTGATAACCAGATATCAGTTGTTACATATGTATATATGTGGATCACTATTAGCTGTTACAATTTACATATATAGATGAATCACCTTTTGCCCGTTCTCTCACAGAACATCTTGTTTATGTTCTTTGGTTCGATGTCCTTTAAGAGACAGGGAGAATGCTGAATTTTATATCTTTGACATGGTTGAGATCCTCTGCCATGATATCAGTATCCTCATCCCATCATACTCTCCAAGGATGCCAATCTTCAAGCAGCCTATATGTCTATTCAAGAGAATCAAGGACCGGTATGATTGGCAGCAGTTCAACTTTAGTTCATCAAGCTGCTCTTCTTTTGTTGATGTTAGAATAGAACTTTGATATATTATTACCAAAAAGAAAAATTATGCGAAAGCCAAGTGACTCTTTTTAAAACGGTTGATAGAACAACTTTTTGGTCATTTAGAAACTCTCTGGGAAGATGCTAATGAACATCTCTTTGCTGTTGATGTTGATGACAATATTTAAAAGAGGTTTTCATGGATTTGGCGTTTGATGAAGACAATGATGACAACATGCCACCATGTTCAGAATAAAGAGCTATATTACATTGCTTTTGATGAAGTTGCCTCTGAAGAATTTTCTCCAACTATGCTTTGATATTTTTAAGACCTTGGGGTCCATTGCTTTTTTTGTGTTCCTCCGTATCTGTTAGCCATCACTTTCAGTTTCACAATCATTCCTATGGTGAATCATTATTTTTCAACATATTCCCTATTTAACAGAAGAAGTAATAATATAGAGGAAATTTCCTGCACAATTGCTGTTGATTTTTGGCCGCCATGTTAGATTGACCTAATCTGTCAGTACTTTGCTTAAAAAAATATTAAAGAAAAAACATTCAGGGTATCTTCTTATATCTATATCTATATATATGTTCCTAAATCCTGACATTTGAGCTATTAAGTATTGATTGTAAACCTAATCTTGGTTACCATTTTTTTATTCATTTATGTAAGAGAGAACTTATATTATATTTATTTATGTTGCGTTAGATGAATTGGGACTTTTTCCTGGTTTAGGAGATTAACATATTGAGCAACAATATTTCAGGGTTTACAATTTGATGGACCGGCTGGTTCATGAATGACCAAACACCATTATCATTAGTAGATTAGGTGTACCAGAAAAAGAGTCCCATGGGATTCGAAGTAGGTTCAAGATTGTATCGGATCTGAACTCATCTGGAACTAAAGTAGTTTGCTACAAAGTTAAGGCAAAGCATGAGTTCATAGTTTTAAAACTGCAAGATAATCAAGCAGTTGCAACTGCTCACATGTAATGAGCATCTCTTGTTCGTTTGGAACAAACGGACAGACGTTGGATCAGTGAGATTCTTCATAAAAAATGACGGGGAACTTTGAATGTGTATGAATCTTTAGAAGGGAGCTAATTCTTTTAGGGTTCTGGAAATAAGAGGGGTTACATATGTTGATCATGGCCTAGTCTAGCCAGTGCGATGGTATTCCTCGGTGTTCAAGCACCACCTACACCAGCTGGCACTGGTGTCCAAGTGCCATTGGCACCAGCTAGACCTTTCTGCTCAATATAAGATAATTATATGAATCAACGAAATTAAATTTCGATCTCGATTAGAGGGAAGCTAATTTTTTTAGCAATCAGTGCCATTTCTTTTGTAATATATCAGAACACTAGCTTTCTATATTATCTGCTACTGGTGGTTTAGCAATCAGTTTCATTTCTTTCAAAAAGCAAGCAAGCTATATACGGACACAAACTTCATATATATATATAACCCTGCAAAACTTTTTGTCTAATCTATGATATTTGTTTTAACTATAAGTTGATCCTCCATATGAGATGACTGTATATCCAAAAAATAAGAGAAAAAAACAATGCTACTGTAATGAAACCATGACCTCAATCATATAACCGGCGTTGGTGGAGTTTCCCAAATATCAAACACATTATCCTCACTGTGAAGTGCAAAAAGCCGATCACCCCCTATCGAAAAATCACATATCGAACCACCATAGCTCCTTCGAAGCCTAGATGTTAGAACCCAATCTGGACCGCAAAACACCGAGATGGAATCATTCATGGATGAAAACAACTGGCCATTATGCAATGCCAGTTTGGGGTAGCAAGGCTCATCTGGCATTTTCCCTTTCATCAACCTACTCCTTGAGCTCCACCTCACACTTCCCCCACTGATCCTCAAATCAATGAACCCTAAATCCTCATACTCATTCGCAACACATACAGAATTACATTCCTCCATTGCAATGGCATCCCTCACCCTTTTCTCGTCAACGGTTAAAGGAGCACCAATGTCGGACCAAGACCAGACCGTTGATTTCTGTCTGAAATCAAGCAAACTGATGTAACAGTTGTCTTTCCTGGGAAACAAAGTGGCAACTAACAGACAGGTGGTTCCATTTAGCCATTGTAGTTTATCAGCTTCACCAAGAGACCAACCAGGTGTTTCATAGAAGAAATCAATCTGTTTGCCAGTGAATTGGTCCCAAACCCCAATCCCATACTCATTGCTCCTCCCTTTACAGCTTGCAAAAATCTTATAATCCGGGCTGAAACACAATGCCCCAGCTGTGTAGCTCTTGATTTGATTATCATGAACAACATTAAACTTGTACCTCAAGTCACCAGTATATGAACTGAACAACCCCATCCCACCATCTCCTCGCCCTAGCCTTTCACAAGCACTGATCAAGACACTCTCAGCGTTGACCCAACCTATGTCGTTGACTCTCTGGTAATCCAGATTCAATGGGGGGTGTTCTTCCAACATCCAATCAAAAACATGGACCATGCTACCATGAGCCACACAGCAGCCACCATCTGGACCGGCTCTGATGGCGGTTCCATCCCCTGGGGCTCGACCTGTCACTGATTTTGATAGCTTTAACCTATTACCATCAAAGGGTCCACGCTTAGCCGAACGAACATGGCCTATTAAACCGTAAAACATGGCTTCTTTGTAAAGAAGTCGTTCGGGGACATTGGAAGGGATGTAGAGATCGCCGGTGCGGAGGAGATCGAGGAGGACGGCGAAACAGTCTGGGTTTCGATCGATAAAGAATTCCAGGCCGTTGATCGGTTGTTGTAAGTCCCAATTGTCGTCGAACAATGCACCGAAAAACGAATCCCGGCCGGCGTTTGCAAGTGTAGTAGCCGTCGTTTGAAAGATTCTGCCGCCTACGTTGAACTTTACTATGTCGTTTTGGATTCCCATGATTTGAAGAATCCAAGACAGAGAATCAATGGAAGGGAAAATGAGATAAATTCCCTCAAAATTTGGGGAATCTGTAGGTAAATTTAAGATGAACTAAAGACAGGAAGCCTAACAATGAAGCAAAAAAAGAACTCAACTTTAATGGCGAAAATGAATCGAAAGAGGGAAATGTAATCAAATCTGAGATCTGGGTATTGGAAAAACAAGGTTCACAAGACTGGGTTTTGAATTTCGTGGGATTGGGTGAAGTAGAACCGAAAAATTGGAGATTCTGGATTTCAAAATGTATTGACTTTATTTTTTCTTTGAGTTGTCTCTCATTCTTACGTTGATTGCTCCATGTTTTTCGGTCTTCTTCCACGTTTGGTCCGAAATTCGGACAATGGGTTTGAAGTTAATGTAGACCAACTAATTAAATTTTCTAGTGGGTTTTTTTTTTTTTTTTTTAATGCTTCCTTATCCTCTTTCATGTTTCCACACCATTGATGGTTCAAATATCAAAATCACATGGAATTTCCATCGGTCTAACGGTGGCTATACTTCATTATGAAAGAGCTCTCAACAGTTAATTCAGTTTGGAGAAAAATATCAATAACAAAAGAAAAGAAAAACTGAAAATTGGTTTAAATTTGGGTGTTGAATTCAAGTGGATTCGAGTGTATTTTTGTTTAACTTAATTTGTGTTGAAACGTTTGAAGACAAGGTTAATTTTGTTAGTGTTTTTGTGATTGAAATGGGATCACAGCTTTAGGCATTGATTCATTGTTAAATTTGTTTATTTTTTGAGTTTGCAAATTTTAAACAAAAGTATTGGATTATCTACTGTTCAAGATGTAGAACGAGTTAAATCAAAATATATGAAGACCGATTAAGTTGAAATTAAGGACTTGAAGATTAGTTTCTTAAGAATTAAGATTGGTTACTTGTAGAACAAGTAAAACCACTTGTTATAGTTAAAGATTTTGGACTGCACTAGAACTCTTATGAAAGTATTATTTTATGTTGATTTTTAGTTTTACTTTATAAAAAAGTAATTAAATTATAACTCTTATCTAAATAAAACTTAAGTAGTATATAATCTTAAGTTTTAATTAGGTTAAATTAATTCATGGAGAGTAACTGAAAGATTAAGAGCTTGATAGAGCACAAATTTGTTCAAGTGAGGAATCTGTATATGTGCATTATTTTTGTAAGCAATCAAGAGAACCTTTTGAGTTGCATTCCGAGAGGGAAGCTTAGTGAGAGAGTGATTTAGTCTTTGTACAATAGTGAGGTTGCTAAATTAGTTAGTGTTAGATTAGTGTTAGAACTTAAATTATTGGTTGTACTGTGAGAAATATAGTATATCATTGTTTTGGACAAGGCCCTATAAACGTAGATTAAAATAGATTTGTGTAAACAATTTCGATATTCTTCTTTATTATTTTCGCACTTTTGAGATTAAAACAGGGATCACAATTCCAATAGTTGTTTTTATTTTACAAAAGCAAATACCCCTCATTTTTGTTTCAACAATTTGATTTTAGTTTGATTTTAATTTCTTGAGCCTTATTGGAATGGAGAACAATCAAATAGAAACCTCATGTCTAGGGTAAATGTAACACCTTTAACCCGTATTCGTCACCGGAATAGGGTTACGGAGCATTACCGGAATTATCACTTACACAATCATACATTCTCATATTCATTTCTTATATCCAAGCAATAGTCATTCGAATTCAATCAAATAGTCCTTAACTCGAGCCCTTAAGGTCCAAAACAAGCATTAAAAACAATTTGGGACTCAAATGCGAACTTAAGGAAATTTTAGGAAAACATTGAAAATTTTCAAAGTGCAAGGGACACACGTCCGTGTGGCCAGGCCGTGTCCCTCACACAGTCAAGAGACATGCCCGTATCTCAAGCCATATGGGTATTCAAAATGGGATCACATGGCCATGTCCTATCCCATGTTCGAGCTCGTGTAACTTATTATCTTGTGTCACGCGGTCAACCATACACCCATGTGAATAGCCCGTATAACTCACTGACTTGCTTTCTAAAGAGGTAACAGGGGACACACGACCGTGCCACCTGGCCATATGTCACAAACGGTTGAGACACACGCCCGTGTGGACAATAATAGGCTATATTCCAAGCCATATTTCTCACCCAAATAAGTACCAACTTAAACTCAACAATGCACCTACAACCATGATATAAATAAGCATTCAAAACCAACCAATATTGTAACATGTAATATCCACACATACAATATGATATCCATAAACTTATCAATTGATCACTTTAAAACATACCAAAATACTTCCAAAGTCTACCTAAATGGTCAACCACATAAATGAGACATTATACCTAAAGTTTAGCATGCATACCACATATCAAATGACCAAAATACAACAAAACAATTAGGCCACATAACCAAAACACCTATACATGCCATTTACCCAAAATATACAAAGTCCAAAATACCACAATGAGAGTTTGATAGTGTGATGAGATCTCTGACAACTTCCAATCTGAGCGAGCTTTTGAATCACTATAAAACACAAAAAAATAAACAAAGTAAGCAATTAAGCTTAGTAAGTTCGTATAACTTAAAACTCAGCTTACCATTTAATCACAATTTAAGTAATTTAACTTAGCATAATATAACTCAATTTGGTCCATAAACCTATCACATATTCAACCACAAAGTTAGACATGAATTCACAAATCTGAAAGCTTCAATTCTCACATGATTCAAGTACTTACTTGTATTGATACATATCGATCCCATACTCTTTCATATCATCACTATGCCCGTTGAACCATTTGGAATAATACCGGATACTCGGGAATCTCACACACTAAGTGCCAATACATGGTCGAAACCATCTCTATCTCATATCTCATATCTCATATAAATGCTCACTCTCGAGCCATCACTGGGTTTGCTCACACAAGCTGATGGTCAAGACGTAACTACACGGTGCTGCTCACACAAGCTGACGAGTAACTGTAACACATGCCGAAAAACTCAGCCACCGGTAGAATGTAACACCCTAAACCTGGCCTAGACGTTATGGTCGAATCCGATGGTGTCACATGGAATAGATTTAAAAACGATAAAACACATTTCAGTTTACTAACTCTCGTTTGCTTTTATCTATTTCAAAACACCTATTTAATTAGTCGATTTGGCCCAAAACATATCTTTTAGTGGAAGCATAGGGAGAATCATTGTATTTAAAGAAAATAGTGCGCATTTTTAGAAAAACCTTGTTTTAGGTAAAACCATCACAAAATAATAAGCAAGTTAGATCAAAAACCCAAAACCAAAGTCAAACGGTTATAAAAGTCCGGAGAGTCCCAGAAATTACAAACTCTCAAAATTTAAGCCAAACTTAAATAAAACCATAAATTGAAATGAGACAGTGTAAAGAAAAGTGATCACAGTCGAGTCCTCTACTACATCGATCTGCCTAAGTTTGTAGATTACCTATACAGAACAGATTAAAGGGGTGAGTTTACGTAAACTCAGTGCGTAACCCAATAGAAATTAGCAAGCAAAACTCAGTGCGTAACCCAACAGAAATAAGCAAGCACACATACAGATTATCAATACCAGTAAGATACAGATCTGGGCCTAAGCTCATTTTAGATACAGAATCAGATATAAGAATCAGATACAGAATCAAAAATCAAAATCTTATCCCCCATCCTCTACGCACCATCTCCGACCATCCCAATACACCATGTGGGGTTTAAAACACCCACCTAGCCCTACACACCATTTTGTACCGATATGGCACATAACAGATAAAATGCAGCCATGCTGCCAGAATATAGGAGATAGACGCCTTTCAGAACACTTCCTCTATATATATATCATCTGAACCCTAATATCAAATACAGAATATTCAGTTTTAGACATGCAGATTAAACATGCTCACTTGCTTATATATGGATATAACATGCAGATACATATACATACCTCAGATAAAACAGTCATGCCTATATACACAAAATAAAACAACATATCTACAGTTTATAGGGTTTGAATAGCCCTTACCGACCCTACGATAGGTCTACAGTCGTTGAGGACGACCCGTGCGACCCTAGGAGAAATTTCAGAAATATGCGTGTGGGTCCACACGCCCCTGTGGCCCACTCGTCTAGATTGGCCTTGCCCGTGTAGATCACACGGCATGGCCCAAAAATCCACACGCCCATATGGATTGTCTGTGTGGGGCTACACACCCGTGTAGCCCACACACCTAATTGGGCTAGCCCGTGTGGCTCACACGGCCACACTTCGGCCACCACATGGTCGTGCCTGGCGCATGGCCTTACCTTCATCAACCACATGGCCGTTTCATCGCATATGGCCTACCACTTGGGCGACCACATGCCCGTGTGACGTCAACAAAATAGTTTTTTAGCTTTTTCCAAATCTTATTTTTCTACGGGTACACACCTAGTATCGATTCAATGAAAAACAATCTCGAGCCTTCCTAAGCTGCCAACGACAACCACCGCTATCACGCTCTAAACCTTTGAAATATTAACGAAAGATTCCTCTTCAATTCCTGCACAAAACGTTCTGAAAAATTACTATTCTCCCAAAAAAACCCTATTAACAAGAACCCATTAACCGAGAAGAGACTTAAACAATTAACAAACTTAGACAACACTTACCAAACCGCGAAAAGGGGCACCGAAGAACTAAAAACCAAAATAGGACGACAAAATTGTAGTGAAATTTCAAAAGAAAGTAAACTAAAAGAATTTTTCCAGAACATAGAAAATGGACGTAAAAAATTTTGGGAGTTTTTCAGAGAGAGGAAAAAAAAGATAAAAAATGAGATAAGCTAAAATTACCCGAATCCCTTAAATTTCTCCCCACTAATCCCACTAACAAACCACTTGCTCAGAATTTCAACTCTACTCGAACTCCCCCACATGCTAGACGCCCAGCAGCAAAAAGAATTACCCTTACACTCACACGAGGATTCAAACATAGTACCTCTAACACACAGACTCCCTTACCACTTGAACCAGCAGGCTTATTCTGATGTGGTTTTACAAATAATTAGATATAAACCCACAGAACCAAGATAAGGCTTAGATCAAAAAAATAACAAAATTTGCTAAAGGTAAGGCTTGAACTTGGGACCTCTCATACATACCCAGAACACTTAACCACTAAAGCAGACGGATATTTGTATCACATTTTTACAGAAGCATGGAATAAAAATTTGGGGTGTTACAAATCTACCCCTTAAAAGAAAATGTCGACCTCGAAATTTACCTAATCAGAACATATAAGGATACGACTGACGCATCGAGTCTTTAGGTTCCTATGTAGCTTCCTTAGTGTTATGATTCCGCCACAACACCTTTACTAATCGAACGGACTTTTTCCTCAGAACCTTAACATCGCGATCCAGAATTTGAACCAGCTCCTCCTCAAAGGTCAAGTCTGGCCTAACCTCAATCTCCTCAATCGAGACAACATGAGATGGATCAGATCGGTACCGCCTCAACATTGAGACTTGGAATACATCATGAATACGATATAATTCCGGAGGTAGCTCTAACTGATAACAAACCAATCCTACTCGTTTCAGAATCTGATACGGCTCAATAAACTTAAGGCTCAGCTTGCCCTTACGACGAAACCTCAGAATCTTTTTCCATGGAGAAACCTTAAGCAACACGAAGTCCCCCAAAGAGTACTCAATTTCACGCCTCTTCAGATCTGCATAAGATTTTTGCCTATCAGAAACTGCTTTCAGACGATCTCAAATTGGTCGATGTAACACCCCCTATTCGTATTCGTCGTCGGAATAGGGTACGAGGCATTATCAAAGTTTACCAAATTAATTTTTTTGTTATTACAAGTTAAATACTATTCATTTACCGAAACATGTTATCACACCCCTTAGATAGGTCTCCGAAACCCAAAACATACATTAAGACCAAACCGGGATTTAATCGAAACCATAGGGAATTTTTTGCAAAACCCTAAAATTTTTTTGGACTCAATATAACCCCTTTATAGATATCTAACCTTCCCTGCAATTCTAAACCGAGGCCAATCCAAATCAACCAATCCAATTCAACATATTTTCAAGATAGATTCATGCATATCCATAAGATAAACTCATCACATACCAAAACCAAGATTTGTTAGCCATACCAATGGATAACTTTACATTCATTTCACATTAACATTTACTTTATTAACTTATACATGCCATTGATTTCCAAAATAAAGTTTCTTGATATACCAAAATGTTGAGGTTGATAGTATGATGTGTCTCAGACCGAATCTGACCTTCGAGCTCTTAATACTACAAAACAGGGTAAGCATGTCGTGCTTAGTAAGCTCATGTAACAAGAACTATACTTACCTAATATTTTCAATACAATACAATAAACCATTCAATGCATTATTACCCTAACATGCACAAACCCAACATTCAAGTTAGTCCAATAATTTCAATGTATCAATAATATATACCATGATTGATGAGCTCATCAATACCAAGATTTCCATTCCATTATTATTTTCTCATATTTATCCCGTTGAATTTCTCAGAATTTCGATGGATTTTCAAAGGTACACTTTAGTGTACAAACCCGGGTCCGTCAATTCATATTTATGTGCGCATATTTCCATTTCAGAGAGCACACTCCCGCGAACCTCATCCGTACAGCAGGATTACCAGTCCAGGCTAAATCCCCTGTAATATAAACTCATAGAGTTTGTCGGGATTACTAGTCCAGGCTAAATCCCCTGCAACGATAATTACTCTAATGAGCTTGGATCTGAATTACTAGTCCAGGCTAAATTCAGACCCTAATTCAGATTACCCATCCAGGCCAAATCCATTTTACACATATTCTTCGAGAGGGCTATATCAGGAAAGGATCACCCGTCCGGGCTAGATCTTTTTTACCGTCAATTCATTTTCAGAGATCCATCGAATTTTCCTTTTTTTTAATCAGTATTTCTTCCCCTTTTTATCAAATATATCAGTGTTTTATCAATTTTCATACAATGAACATTCAAATCATATTCACATCATATTTACATCAATAACATATGTTTCAAGCATTTAAGAATATAATTCAAGTTACATGAACTTACCTCGATACTTGTTCGTGTACAAAAATCTACTAATCTCGAACTTTTTCCTTTCCTCTATCTAGCTTCGTATTTGAGTCTCCGGGATATAAATAAATAAATAAATTTAATCATCAATTTAACATTTCATGTTCATATGTACTATTCTCTACAATTCCACTATTATTTATAGTTCATTCAAAACTGTCTACTTGAGTCGTAGTCATTAAATTATTTTTATCTTGAGCTGCAGAGTTCTAAATTAAGATCCGCTAATTTTCCCTGAAACTAGACTCACATATCTTCTTACCATAAAATTTTCAGAATTTTTGGTTTAGCCAATAAGTATAGTTTATTCTTTAAAGTCACCCATGTTCTGCTGTCTAACAGTTTCGACCGTTCTTCACTAAAAAATTAATTATCTCCTCGTACGGGATTCAGATAATGTTCCTGTTTGTTTTTTTAAATAGATTCATTAAGGATTTTAAGCATATAAATTATAACCCATAATTATTTTTGTACAATTTTTAATGATTTTCCCAAGTCAGAACAAGAGAACCCAAATTTATTCTGACTTTGTCTCACAAAATTTATTATATATCATGATTTACAATTCCATTGCTTATACTGTTTCTTCTATGAGAAACTAGACTCAATAAGGTTTAATTCCATATTTTGTTCATCCTATAATTCAATTTCCACAATTTATGGTGATTTTTCAAAGTTAGCCTACTGCTACTGTCCAAAACTGTTTTAGTGCAAGATGTTTATTACCATTTTTCCCTAAGCTTTTAATAAATGATAATTTCGTCCCTACTCAATTAATCACTCAATTGAGCTTATTTTTCTCAATTAACACTTTATTCTATCACTTTAAACTACTTTATAGCTTTTGGAAGTCAGAATTTCAGCACTAGTCTTCAATTTCACACTCTTTTAGAAATAGGTCCTAAATTTCCACTTTTTATTCATTTCATTCAATAAAATCATCATATAATAAGATTAAAGCTTCAATTCCATGCTTGTAACATCCTAATTTTTGGGGCTTAGTAATTTTGTGTGATGTTGGGTGAAATTCTAAATGTTGGTATATGGTTGTGAAATTCATGTTTAGAGTGTGTAAATGGGCCTATGGAAGGCCCATGAGTTGGCCAAAACCCGGTAGAATTTTTGAATTTTGGACTTAAGGAGTTAGGGGCTCTGGTTAGGTGGCTTTATCAAAAGATGTGGGTAAAATGTATCACAAAAGGAGCCTTGGTAGAGTGGCTAAGTGGCGCCACTAGTCTTCTAAAAATGTGGCGTGTAAGTGGAAGGGAGAAGGCCAAGGTTCGACTCTCTATGCAGGTATTTGTGATGTTTATTTTTGTGTCTTGAGTAGGCAAGAATTTGAGGTTGAGTGGAACTCTGTTCACAAGAGTTTGAATCGGTCATGAGCTTGATTCAAGGATTGATAAGGGGGAGCATATCTTGGAGGGATTTTAGGAGAATTCAATTTTGAAAGGAGTGTGGCCGGCCAAGGGGTTTGCATTGTGCATATTCGGCAATTGAGTCTAGTTTTGGGGAGTCCTTGCATTTTCTTTGTTGTGCCGATTCACCTTAGTCAAATCCCTCTTCTTTCTTTTATTTTATTTTCCTTTTCCTCTTCTCCATCCTTTAGAAGAAAGCTGAACCATATTCCCTTCCCACTTCTTCTTGTTAGCCGAATACTCTAAAGCAAGCCAAATCCCGAAAGCCATCTTGTGCCGTTTTCTTTTAAGCCACAACCCTCAGGCTTTTTTCATCTTTTTGTGGCCGAATCTTACAACCTCTAAGCCTTCAATCCCCTACCGATTAAACCATCCCCAAAACACCTTCTCCTCCCTTGAATCAAAAGCCGAAAGTACATCACCTTTGGAGGACATGTTGGCTGAATTTTAGGACCCCTGGGGAGCGATTTCTGATAGCATTTGGGAGTTTGGTCTGTTTCAAGTTTAAGGTGGTACGGAAGGGTTCTAGTGGTAAGTACTCGTACCCTATTCGATTCAGTATTTTAAATGCTTAGAAAAGCCAAAACCTCCTAAGGTTTAGAGAGGTTGCCGATTTGTAGTCTAGGCTTTATTAAGCCTTCTTCTTTGGTTTTATGGTCTCTTGTAGCGAAGCAAACAACCTTGAAGGAGCAGTAGGTGGGGTGAAGCGGTGTTGGATAAGTTTGGATCAATAATCGACCCAGCGAAGGTAAGCTATCTACGGTAATAGGCATAGTGGCCGAATGTTGTTGAGAAGACTATAGTGATTATTCTTTTAGATTTGGATCTAATACATTAAGTAAATGAATATAGGACGAGTGCGTGGACGACTTTGAGGAATCGACCGTCATTTAACAGGTGTGTAACATACCCCGTAATAGCCTAGGTTCATATTGCATAAAAGCCGAAACATCGGATTATGTTGTTGATGTAACCTGTAAATACGAGATGAAGTGTGGATGAGTTCAATTGCGATGAACACAGTAAAGAAGAGTGATGGAACAGGTAAGAGCACGGTTTCATGCAGTTTGGTACGTTGGGCCTCGATGGGCTAAAATAGGGCCCAATGGGCTTGTGGGCCCATTTGGGTAAAAATTGGTAAAAATGGAATCTGATTGAATTGCATGTTAAATTTTTAGTACCGTTGCGTAATTTAGGCTAAATGGACTTAGAAGGCTAAATCGGTACTCGTTAGGCCAATTAGGGGTTTTGGGCCCAATAACTTGAATGCGCTATAATAGGCTAAAAACTGCTGTTTAAACACTTGGAATTGATGAATAAGCATGGAAAACCCTAATAATGGATAAAATTACGTAATTACCCCTTAAAACATGAAAATGACTATTATACCCCTAAGGTTGTAATATGTTTATGATGACTTTGATACTGTTGTTTTACATGCTATGACATGATATGCACATGATATGCTATGACATGAACATGATATGCACTATTTGATTCATTATATGCATGGGTTGGGTTTTATATGATGGAGGAAGTGATAAAGGGCTTTGCCCCAGTTTACCGAAAAGGGCTTTTGCCCCAGTTATTAAAAGAGGCTTGGCCTCCAGTTATATGATTAAGCAGCTATGCTGCCAGTGGAGAGTTTGGTTGGGTGGGTTGAGTTATTCCCCACATGGAGAGTTTGGTTGGTACGGGTGGAGAGTAGCGGATGGAGGGTTGAGTAGTCTCCCCAAATGGGTTTTTGCATACATGTATAGTTTGAGTTATGTAATATTGAAATGGGCCTATGGGCCATACCGCTTACAGAAAGGCTTTGGCCTAGCGATATGAGTAATATAAAGGCTTCGGCCCAGTAACAGTTAACCGAAAGGCTTCGGCCTAGTGTGTGTTGAAAATTGAGCTTGTACATGTATGGATTTGGGCTCTGAAAGGGCTTGTTATACACTGAGTTCCAAACTCACCCCCCTTCTTCAACCTTGCAGGTGAACCCTAATATGGAGACTTGGAGCCGGTGGGAATTCAGAGTGGCCATGATGTTCAATCGGACTTTCTTTTAAAAGTTTTATTTAAATATTATTATCTATTTTTGGGTTGTAATAAGGCCATTTTAACTAATTTCTTTCTGGATTTGGTTGGTTTTGAACTTTGAAATCTGCGTTATTAATTATATCTTAAAATGGGCTAGATTTAGGTTACGTTTTTAAACAACTCTCGGTTTTCAAATCATACAGAGATAAATACAACATTTTAACTAAGACATCTCCTTGTACAAACTCCATCTCGAGATATTTTCAAAATTATCAATAACCTAAAGTGTGGCAATGGTTGTGGGCATGTCGAGGATTGGATCCAATCAAGAGCTTGGTACTTAAGCAGCCTTCATGGCTCACCTCCTCTGTTTCGGATACCTACCTGGTGCACAGCTTCCATTCACTTTAGTCTTTTAAAAAATTATCATCAAATTCTTTAAGAGAGGTTTAAAATCAGAACTTGTGTCTTAATGTTTTCAATGTGACACGTTAGATTTGGCCATAACGTTTGGGCCGGGTTTGGGGTGTTACAATGCTAAATTATCATTAATTCCAGCACACATTCATAGCAACTTTCAATTTCATGCATGAAATCATAAATTAATGAGTTTAATAGTAGGACCTAGTTGTAAAAGTCTTAAAAACACAAAAGTTACAAGAAAAAGGCAAGAATTAACTCACTTGGTGCAAAAATTATGAAACACCAGCTTAAAGAACCCCTCTTATGGCGTTTTGGCTCATGAAAATGAAAAGAAATCACATGAAATCTAGATATTTCCATATTAGTCCTAATTTTATTTAGTTAATAATGCAATATTCCAATTTTGCCCTTAAATCATCCATTTTCTTACTGATTTCATGCCATTACCGTCCAATCCAAATAAATTTTGGGTCTAATTGCCTTTTAAATCCTTTCTCCTTAGACACTTAAGCTATTTAATCATCCCAACCACTTTTACACCTTTTCCAATTTAGTCCTTTTCATTTAATTGACTGCCCAAACGTTAAAATTTTCTAACGAAATTTTAATACCGTATTACTAACATTTCATAAATATTTATAAAAGTATTTTTGACTCATTTTTACGAGATCGAGGTCTCGATACCTTGTTTTTACCCAATTTCTTCAATAATTTCTTTTTTCTAACTAACCACCAAATCGGTAAAATTTTTCTATCGATATTTTTATATGATTTTCCTAGCATATCAATATTCATGCAAAAATATTAATATAAATTTCTCCTTAAATCGAATTTGTGGTTATGAAACCACTTTTCCGATAACATTGAATTTAGGCCATTACAGTCGAACCTTATCATTGGTCTCAGATACCAATTTAGGACCTAAAACTCGACGTTCACCTAACTAAGTCCAACATAGTGGGGTACGACACTTACGACCATACAGAGCCTCGTAAGGAGCCATCTGAATATTGGCCTGGAAGCTGTTATTGTAGGCAAACTCTGCTAGCGGCAGATAATCCTCCCAACTACCTCGAAAATCAATCACACAACTCCGAAGCATATTCGCTAATATCTGAATCACCCTCTCAGATTGACCATCGGTTTGAGGATGGAACGCAGTACTGAAGTCCAACTTTGCACCTAGAACCTCATGCAATTTCTTCTAGAACCGAGAAGTAAAGCGATGATCTCTATCAGAAATGATCGAGATAGGAACCTTATGCAGTCTTACTATGTAATAACCCAATTTAGGGCCTAGTCGGAATAGTTGTTGCGAGACCAGAAATCCAAAATAGAAATATATGTTTTATGATTATTTTAAGGTTTATTAGGTGATTTCATGATTGTGTGAAATTTTCATGAAGGAATTTTATGAATAAGTGATTAATTTGTCTTTTAGAACTAAATTGTAAAAGTAGCAAAATATGAGGTTCTAGAAACTTTGAGGTGCTTAATTGTAATGCATGTGAAAAATAGAGGTCCTTATTTAGTAATTAGACCATTTTATAGTATGATGGACAAAAATGCCCAAGGAAGGGCAAAATTTTAAAGAAATGCCATAAGGGCATTTGAGTCATTTGGTTAATTAATGAAATAAAAAGGGAAAAAGAACCAAAAATCCTGTCCATCTTCTTACTCTTGGTGCCAAAAGTTGAAGAGAACCATAGCTAGGGTTTTGACATTTTTTCAAGCTCCATGTAAGTGACTCTTAGCCCCGTTTTTAATGTTCTTCGTATTTTTGAAATCCTCGTAACTTGAATTAGCTATTTCTACCACTATTTTAAGCTAGGGTTCATGTTCAAAAATTTATCCATACATGACATGCATGTATTTTGATGTTTTATGGAGGAATATGAAAGATTGAGGTGTGATGAACATCTTTCTCTAAGTAATTTTTCATGAAAACACCTAATAGGGACCAAATTGTAAAAGTAAAAAATGTGTAGTAAAAGTATAAATTGATGAGAAATGTGAACTGTTATGAGTTCATATAAGGTTCGGCTAGGCTTTGGAAACCAAGAAAGTTAGTACATTTCATTAAATGAGCCTAGGGACCATTTCGTAAATATGTGAAAGTTTAGGGGCAAAATCATAATTTTGTCAAAGTATGAATTATGGACTGTTTTAGTCAGTGTGGTAACTAAATAAGTGAAATTTTTCGTTTTAGATCAAGAAATACGAAGCCCAGACTGAAACTAGGGAAAGAGCAAGGTGGTGGATTAAATTGAATATTCACCTGTATTTTGGATCCGAGGTAAGTTTGTGTGCAATAAATCAACATTAAGATATAATGTTTTTAATGCTTTGTTGTGGAATGAAATGTATGTTGCTTTCATGAAAGTTGTTAATGAGATTTCAATAAAGTAATGATGAAGTTACATCATATAGAAGTCTTGGTTATATCTTAAGAATACGAAGGATACTATTGTCATGACATGAGACAAAGAAGGTCCCGTATAAGACCATGTCTGGGACATGGCATCGGCACCGAATTGAGAACCCGTGTAAGACTATGTTTGGGACACGGCGTCGGCATCTAAGTAAGATCCCAAGTAAGACCATATTTGGGACATGGCATTGATATCAAAATGTGATCCCGTATAAGGCCATGTTTGGGACATAGCATCGGCATCAATATACGATCTTGTGTAAGACCATATTTGGGATATGGCATCGACATCGAAATGAGATCTCGTATAATACCATATCTGGGATATGGCTTCGGCATCGACATGTGATCCCATATAAGACCATATCTGCGATATGGCTTTGGCATCTTATAATGAGAATGACATTTCGAGTATCTTTCAGTATTCCAAGTGATTTGATGGGAAATGAATGAAGTTAATGTTGAGAATGAAGAAAACTAAAGTTATGTGATGAGTGATACATGTACTTACGAGAAACTCACGAGAATTGAGCTAAGCATGATATAAGTATGTCGGTAAGAAAGAGTATGAGTAAGCCATGTTAAAAAAAATCAATGCTAAGTATGAGATGAATTGTAATGTACTATGGATGACATTCTATGATCTATGTTGTTTTTTATTGCATGCAACTTACTAAGCATTTATGCTTACTCCCTCTTCTTTTCTTTTCCTTGTAGTATCGCTAAGCTAGCTCGAGGATCAAAGGATTTCGGAGCTCGAATTCATACTATCGCGCTATTCTTTTGGTATTGTAAAGTTTGATCATTTTGAGTATGACATGTATAGGAACTTGGTCATTTTGTTTATGTCATATTGGTTGCGAAAGTGTTGGCCAATTTGTTACTCAATATATTTGGTATATGGCCATTTGAAATGAGCCATTGATGGTTAAGTATGGTTATCCAATTATGATGATATGTGATAATGCAAGTTTGCATGTTTAAAAGGAAAAAGATGATGGGATTTATATGTATGATGATTATGGAATTAAATTGGGGTATAGATGTCTTGTTTGTAGAAATTTGGATGGGTATTATGCCTTGTAGTATGTTTGTGAAGTTGGTATAAGTTTGGTTATGTTTTAGGGTGGCAAAAGGGTTTGGAAAATAGCCTATATTTGTCCACATGGGTAGGCACACGGGAGTGTATCTAGGCCGTGTATGACACACGGTCAGCCCCATGGGCATGTAGTTAGGCCGTGTGTCCCCTACATCAAATTTGCAAAAAATTAAGTTAATCACACGGGCTAGCACATGGGTGTGTAGCTTGGCCGTGTGCCCTACATTGAGTGATGACGTCATAAATAGAATACCCAGGTTTTCACACACAGGTGAGGACACGGGCATGTCACGGCCGTGTGAGGGACACCGGCTGTAGACACAAGCATGCTCTAGACCATGTGAAAAACTCTGTAGGTTCGAAATGCAAAATAAATTCCATACGAGCTAGGGACATGAGCGTGTGCGACCACAAGGCGTGTCTAAGGTCACACGGGCGTGTGACCCTGTTTTGATGCAAAAATTTTCTATGTGTTTAAAAGTTTTTGGTTCAGTCCCAAACCTTCTCTAAAGTATGTTTAAGGTCTCGTGGGCCTATAATAGAGACGTTATGAGTATGAATGCAAAGTTTTAAATATGAAAGATATTAAATGGCTCGTTTAAAGGTGTTCAAGCATGTTTAAGTCCAGTAACGCCTCGTACCCCGTCCCAGTGTCGGACATGAGTAAGGGGTGTTACATACTATCTAATATATGTACAACTTTGCTAACTTATGCAGAGAATGATCTGTCCGAACCAGAATCAAGTGAGCAGATTTGGTCAATTGATCCAAGATGACCCAAACAGAATCATTCTTTGTAGGTGTCAAGGGCAACCCACCAACAAAATCCATTGTCACTCATTCCCATTTCCATAAGGGAATCTTAACCGGCTATAACAAACTTGAAGGCAACTGGTGCTCAGCCTTAACTTGTTGACACATTAAATAGTGAGCAACGACATCCGTAACCTCACGCTTCAAACCCGACCACTAATACAACTCATAGAGATCACGATACATCTTATTACCACTGGGATGCATAGCATAAGGGCTACTATGTGCTTCCCTTAGAATTGGCTGTCTCAGATCCATATCATTCGATATACAAATTTGACCACGAAAACATAATACCCCATCATTATTCAACCCAAAATCTAAAGTGTTGCCACTCTCAACCTGACAAAATCATAAACTCAGAGACTCATCCCCCAACTGTTCATCTCAAATCAGACTAATCCAAGTCAGCCTAACTTGCAACTCAGCTAACAGGCTCCCATCATCAGACCTAAGGCAAGCAAACATCGCTCTCAGCTCAGTCATCGCTCTTTGGCTTAAAGCATCGGCCATTACATTGGCTTACAGAATGGTACTCAATTATGCAATCGTAATCTTTGAGCAGTTCAATCCAACGACGCTGCCTAAGGTTCAGCTCCTTCGGAGTAAGAAGATACTTAGGCTCTTGTGATCCGTGTAGATAATACACCTCTCACCATACAGATAATGCCTCCAGATTTATAATGCAAACACTACTACAGCTAACTTGAGACCATGCGCCTCATGCGTCTTAAGCTGACGAGATGTATAAGCCACTACTTTCCAATCTTGCATTAGCATACATCCTAAACTGATGTGCGATGCATCACTGTATACCACAAATTCTTTACTGGATTTAGGCTGTACCAGAACAAAAGCTTGAGTCAGAACAAACTTGAGCTTCTCGAAGCTCGATTGCTGCACATCAGTCCAGACAAACAGAACACCCTTACGTAGAAGCTTATTTAGGGGCCCTGCAATCAAAGAGAATCTCTCCACGAAACACTAATAATACACCGCCAGACCCAGAAAACTGCAGATTTTAGACACATTCTTAGGCTGTTTCCAATCCAGTATAGCCTCAATCTTTCTAAGATCAACACAGATCCCCTCAACAAGAACTACGTGCCCCGAAAAAGTCACTTCACGAAGCTAGAACTATGCAAAGTCTGAAGTACTACCCTAAGATGTTCATCATGTTTATCCTTAGTTTTAGAATAAATCAGAATATTGTTGATGAAAACCACGATGAACTAATCTAAATACGGCTAGAACACTCAGTTCATCAGATCTATAAACGCCGCCCGGGCATTTATCAGACCAAAGGCGTAACTAGGAACTCGTAATGTCCATAATGAGTCCTAAACGCAGTCTTCTGCACATCAACTTTGTTAACCCTTAACTGATGATACCCAAAATTAAGATCAATCTTGAAGAACACAGAAGCTCCTCGAAATTGATCAAACAAATCATCGATTCTCGAAAGTGGATACTTATTCTTAACGGTTAGTTTGTTCAACTACCGATAATCAATGCACATCCTCATGGTGCCATCCTTTTTCTTAACAAACAGAATTGGTGCTCCCCAAGGAGACACACTAGGACGGATGAAACCACGATCCAATAACTCTTGAAGTTGAGCCTTAAGTTATACAAGTTCTTTTGGTGTCATTCTATAGGGAGCGATGGACACCGGAGTTGTGCCTGGTAGCGGCTCAATATCGAACTCAACTTCTCTATTCGGAGGTAAACCCAGTAACTCTTCAGGAAAGACGTCCAGAAATTCCCTAATAAGTTTGATGTCCTCTATAGAAGAGTTCTTAGATTTAGGAACACTGACATAGGCCAGAAACGCTTCACACCCTTTTCGAACCAGTTTTTCAAACACAAGCGCGGAGATCACATTTGACAGATAATCTCGACGCTTGCCGATCACAACCACCTCATTATCATCCTCAGTTCTTAGTACGACCCTCTTAGATGCGCTGTCCAAACTGACCCGATGCTTAACCAACCAATCCATACACAATATCAAATCAAACTCCCTAAACGGAAGCTCCATTAGATCTGCCAGAACTATCGTCCCTTGCACCTCCAATGGAACGTCCCTATAAAGTTTACTAACTTGGACAAACTGCCCCAACGGACTCAGTATAGTGATCTTACTAGAAGTGCTCTAAACCAATATCCCAAAATTTTCAGATATAGAACTAGCTACATATGAGTGAGTAGAACCTATGTCTAACAGTTTAGTATAAGGTACATCGAAAATGAGGAACGTACCAGTGATGACATCAGGAGTATCCCTCTCCTCTCGGCATCGTGTAGCATAAACCAATGCAGGCTCCTCGCCTCTATCTAACCAGCACTTCTGCCTGGTGCTCTCTGTCTACGGCCCATGTCATTACCACCCCTGGCCTGTCCACGGCCCCTAGGTGGCTGCTAAACTACCCTCTGAGGTTGTACAGTACCTGGTCCTGAAGGTTGCACCTAATCAGCCCTCAGTGGACACTCTCAGATATGGTGCTCTAACGACCCACATCTCAGACAAGCTCTAATCCTCCTCCAACACTTGCCCGAATGGTGCCTACCACAGTCACTGCACGGCTGAAACCCAATAGGAGTAACGGGAGCTCCAACTCTAACTAACCCATTAGCTCTGGCCTTTTTCTTATGCTTTTGAATAGAACTTGAGAGCTCCGAATCCCTCTTATTCCTACCTCTCTCAGTCTCTGTTTTGACACTCTACTTGCTTGACATCTTCGGCGATCTTCGCCTTCTTTACCAATACAGAAAACTCACGCTCCCTCTGCGGAGCAATCAGTACTCTTAGATTATCCCTTAGGCCATCCTCAAACCTGACGCACCTCTCATACTCAGACGCCACCATGCCTCGAGCATAACGGCTCAACCTTAGAAATTCGGTCTTATACTTAGCCACAGATCGATCACCTTGCGTGAGATTCATGAACTCACACCTATGAGCATCCACATAGCTTGCTCTCACATACTTGCTCTGAAAGGTGGACTTAAAGAATTCCCAATTAATACGATCAGGCTGAGTACCCTCCGTAACCATCAGCCACCACTGATAAGCCTCATTGCTAAACAAAGAAACTGCACCCTTAAGTTTCTGCTCGAGTGTGCAGTCGATGTCGTTCATGATCCTCTTAGTGGCCTCTAGCCAATACTCAGCCACATTAGGGGTGACTCTATAGACACCCCTAAATAACTCAGCACCATTTGATCGGAGTCATTCAGTTATCGACCCACAGCCCTAGATCCAGTGTAGCCTGGGACAATGCGTCGTCCCTAGCTGTACGGTCTTGAGACCCAGTCTCAGTAACAAGTAAAACTGGTGTCTCACTCGTATCCAGATTCAACATGTTGCTTAGAGAGGAAGACTCAGCTCGAGCCTCCCTACGGCCTCTACCACGTCCATGAATACCACGAGCGCTCATTGTATAAATCAAATTTTATCTACATTATAAAGTTTTATGCATCAGTTCCAGTATTTATTAATAGATATTTTATGCGTAAAGTACCAGAAGTTCAGAAATGCTTTCCAGAGTTTCAGTCTCTATCTGTTTCACTATAGTTTCAGAGTATGCTATCTACTGTATTTTCAAAATAAACTGTCTAAGTTTTAGAAATACTTTCAGAAGCATGGAATAAAAATTTGGGGCGTTACATAGAACGTACGAGACAAACACCCATAACACAGTAACCTCTAATGATATGTTATTTGTATCCTATCTATTCATAAGGTTCAATCGAGATTTCTTAGGTCGCCAAATCCTTATCGAGTATTTCTATGAAGTCGTATTCATAAAAAATGCAATAATAAAGCATTTAAATTACAATTACTTTAATGCTTATTGATGAACGATAAATTATACATATTTTTACCTCATGTTTAGCCTATATTTTGGATGAATTATTATTAATTTTGTGAGAGTTGGTGCTCTTAATCCTTCTATTTCATATCTTATACTCAGGAGAGCATAGGGAAGAGAAGAGAACGAAAAATGGACCAAAAATCGGAGAAAATGGGCCAAAATGTGAAAACGCACGGCCCAAGAAGTAACCACACGGCCGTGGCACATGGCCGTGCTACATGAAGATCACACGGTCCAGCCCTCGACAAGCACGACCAGGCCACACGACCGTGCCTCCTCCGATAGAATCACATGGCCTCTTGTCGAAATCACACGGACGTGGCACACGGGCATGTTCTAGTCGTGAGGAAGAGGAATTTCACTCGGATTTGAATACTTAAAGGCTAAGAAAGGCTCCCCAAAACTCTATATAAAGACCCTAGGAGGCAACTCTAAGGGTGTACTTGATTTCCCCCTGCCAAGGGTAATCTTTTCCCTAAGGTGGGGAGTCATCTCTCTGCCGACGCGAAGAGTGAAAGCCAGGAATTACTCCAAAGGAGAAGCTGATTGATTCATCCCAAAAGCCAGAATTCTACATCAAGACAGAGGATCTCCCTAAATTCCTTCAGGGGTTTTCGGGTTCTTTATGTTTTGTTATCTTAATTCTCCTGAGATGTTTTCTTTCTTTATTATGAACTAAACCCCTCAAATACTTGAGGGGGATGAAACCTAAGACAAATCTTGTTATTATTTATTCTTGAGTTATATGATAAATACTTGAGTTGTTCTTAATATGTGTGCTTAATTCTTGTGTTAATAAGCCTAGGTATTAATTCAAGAAATAGATGTGCTTAAAGCAGAGGAGCAAAAGTCCCTGTGATAAGAGTAGATCTACCATAATTAAGCGGAGTTCCATGCAACCCTAGACATAGGGCGACATAAATCTGCCGGATAAGGGTCAAACCTAATATGGGGAACCATAGATCGAATTAATGCAACCTAGGGTGTTAATTAATAAAGGAACTTTAGTTAACAACCTAGGCCTAGTTGCTCTTCGCCTCGACGGAGGATTTAGATAAATTAGGGATCTCTACGGATCAAGTCAAGTGAATAAATCGTCTAGCTCAAGAACTAATAACAAGTGAAGTCTAGGTGGAGTCTCCCTTGAGTATTGCTCATATCAATCAGTTTTCCCGAAAGTTTTTCCTCAATTTACTTTTTGTGCACTTTTTAGTTAGTTTTAGAATTAGTTTAAATCAACCCTCTTTATTTTTAGGCTAGATAATAGAAAGGAAGTAAGTACTAGTACTTTTGGTTCCCTTGGGTACGATAACTCGGTCTTGCCACTAAACTATACTATTGTTCGACAGATGCGCTTGCCTTTAAGGTCATGATATTAGTTAGTTTTGGTACGATCAGTTTTATAAATTTTATTACTTAATATCGCGAGCCGTTATCACTTATTAACATACGAACTTACCTCGAATTAGTACGAAGACAATCAATCAATTAATCCATTACTTTGTCTTTACCCCAATCTAATTTCGAACGTAGCTTTTTTGGATCTATATAATCAAATTTAACTACTTTAAGTCTCATTCTATTCAATTCAATCCAATTTCATATTATGGAAAAATACCATTTTGCCCCTAAACATTTAACTTCTTTATAATTTAGTCCCTAGTTCATAAAAATGTAAATTCATGTAATTTAACATCAACCCATGCTAGCCGAATATCATATAGGTCCCTAGCAAGCCCTATATTTCATTTATTCACACATTTCACCACATAATTTTCACTTTTATCAATTTAATCCCTAATTTGCAATTTCATTCAAAATCACTTAACAAATGCTGTTTATCTAACAACAACCATTCATATTATATCATCAAACTTCAAAATTCACATATATTCATCAATAGTAACATCCTAATAGTTTAACAGTTTCACAAATTAGTCCTTGGGCTAGCTAGATTAAGCTACAACAACCTCAAAAACATAGAAATCATTAAAAACTGAGGAAAATTGCACTTACATGCAAGGGAGAAAGATGGCCGAATGTTCAAGCTCCTTCCATAGAGTTTCCTAAGTCTAATTTCGGTGGTGAAGTCTCAACAAAGAAGATGATAGCATCTTTTACATTATTTTACTTTATTTATTTATCAAATTACTTAATTAACCTTATTAAATAACTTTGGTTTCAATTAAATTTATGTCCAAGAATCTCTAATAATAAAATGAATGGTATAATTACCGCATAAATTCTCTTACATTAAATTTCTATAGCCATTTAGTGCATTTAAATTATAGAACTCAAGTTTTGCACTTTACGCGATTTAGTCCTTTTATCGAATTAAGCATGCAAACGATAAAATTTTTTAACGAAATTTTCATATGACTCTACTATCACACTATAGACATTAAAATAATAATAAAATAAATATTTTCACATCATATTTGTGGTCCCAAAATCACTGTTCCGATTTTACTGAAAACGGGTTGTTACAGTTCAATTCTCTCTTAAAAGTCTTTTTAAGGAAAATTTTACTTATGGGTTTAGTTGCAAATCATTTAAAGAAAAAAAAAACACAAAAATTTGCAACAAATAATAATTTGTTAAGTCATCAACAATTAAATTTGTAAATTAAATTTTGTTATTTAATCCAACATATTCTTGTACCTACAATGTCATGTCAATTTACTTAATAAATATCATTCACAAAAAAATACTATATTATTTTAATTAATGGCTCTAATGGTTACTATTTGAGTTAAGATCAAAATTTTAAAAGTTGAAAATTACAAAGATTAAATATGATTGAATAGGGGAACGATGACTAAATCTATAATTTATACACGACATGAGACTAATAGTAGAATTTAACCTAATTGATTTAATTATTGCTACTTTTTAAGAAATGATAGAAATTTCTTAACTTGAAAATTACAATGACTAAAGTTGATAGAACTCAATTTAGAGTACATGTTCACTCTAGTAAGGAGGGGTCTAATTATGGTTTAGTCCCTATACTATGTTGAAATTTTAAAATTCTATCTTTTTACAATTTGAGCTTTTTTTTTCTCTACTAGTATAATGCTATTTGTAGGACTCAGTTGTTAGTTGTTGTTAAAATATAATGCAAAATTCTTTTCTAAAAAAGGCTTTAAAGAAGCAACTATTTAGTATTAGGCGAACATAGTCGAGTGGCTCTCCATATAACCTTGATTATGCGATCAAATGACAGTAAAAGAAATTCTCCTGTTCACATGAAGTGCAACAACTAGTAATATTATTAATTTAGATTCACTAATAACAGTATAAAGTAATAATACCAAACTATGTAAAACTAAAATGGAGACATTAAATTTTTAATTTTAACATAATAAAAGGATTAAAATGGTAAATAAATGACAAGTCATGGAGGGCACATCATGCTTGATAGGCTTTGCTACAGCTACAAAAATTCAATTAGGTGGCATACTAAAATTCAGTGCTTATTCTATGTTCATATTCATGCTTCAAGGCACTCTCTTTGAAACTTGAAAGTATTGTGTAAAGCCCTAAATTTTGTAAATTGTTGTTTGATAAATGCGGATTTAGTCTTACTTTAATTGGTATCATTTTTATTTTAACAATTAAGGATATATGGATTTAAGTGTGTTTTACTTCTAATTTAAGGATTTAAAGGATTTTTGGGTAAAAGAGGCATTGCATAAAAGAAACAATGTGAGCTGGTATCTTTTCAATGATTATTTATAGTTAAGTCCTTATTCTTTAAGGCTTTCCCAGTCAAACTATCTATTTAGTCATGTAACTTATGCTTATGGGTCGAGTTGAGCTCAAGGGTGTATCGACCCGATAGTAAGGGGTGTCGAAAAGTGTATTTTTGGGACTCCATTTTCGTAAATCGGACTCGTAAATATTTACTAAAAATATTTACGAAGTTAGTTGTGTAGTTAATTAGGTTTTGGTTAAGTGAATTTGCATGAATTAAGAGTAATTAGGTATAAGGACTAAATTGCATAAAGGGTGAAAGTTGAATTATAGATTAAAGAATAATTAAAAGGACTAAAGAAGGAATTATGCCATTTTTTATTAATGAGGCAATAAGTTAAAAGTATGTAAATTTAATATATATTATATTAAATTATACTTACTTAATTATTAAATATATATTATAATATAATAAAATAAATAAATAAATAAAAAGAAAGACAAGCAAAACGAAATAGAAAGGAAAAGAAAGAAAAGAAAAAGGGAAAGAAAGAAGGAGATGAAGGGCCTTAAGAGCTCCAAAGTTTCAAAGTTCAATTGTTAACGTCGTACTAGAATCCTCGATTGAAAAGGGAAAAGATAAAGTTGACATCGAATAGCTCAGAATTTCTGGTTTGTATTTCTATAATCTGAATCTAGTTATTAATTTTTAAATTTTAATTTAATGCTTATGGTAAGTAATTGATGTGAGTATTTGGCATTTTGATATTGAATTGATTTTAAATTGCTGGGAATTGATTGGATTGATATATATATATATATATATATTATAAATGGATTGATTTTTTGAATTGAAATGAATATATGTGTAATTATGTGATTAAATGAAAAATTAGTATTGGATATTGATTATATCTGAAATGTGAAATTAAACCCTATTAACTGCATCGGGTTGAGTCGGATATAGATGGCATGCCATAGGATTGGAAGAGTTCATGGATTTTTTCAACTTCGAGTAAATGAGACAGTGTAACACCCCTAATCCATATCCTTCGTCGGACTAGGGCTAAAGGCATTACTGGACAAATCAGAACTTTTACAGATAATTCTCTATCATTAACATCGTACCATCATCAAACATTATCATTTAATCCCTTATGAAGGTCTTCAAGACCTTAAACATGCATTAGAAGGAAGTCGGGACTAAATCGAAGAAAATTTTCCAAAACTGAAACATTTTTCAAAGCTGCAGAGGTCACACGCCCGTGTGCTCAGCCATGCGAAAATTAAGGGAGCTACTGACTTGTGCACACGGCTAGTCACACACCCATATGACTATCCCGTGTGTCACCCACGGCCACTAGACATGCCCGTGTACCTAGGCCGTGCCATTCCTGTAGGGTATACTGACTTAATTCAATAGGGTACCCCAGGGGACGCACGGCCGTGTACTATGACCGTATGTCGCATACGGCTGAGACACACGCCCGTGTCTCTGACCGTATGGACAAAAAAAGGCCATTCGAAAAGCCAATTTTGCCACCCATTTTGGGTCATTCCTACAAGCCAAAACCAATGCAATTATACCAACAATTTCTAGCCAAAACATACTCAAAACATTCATCATTCATACCATAAATTTCACTACTCAAATCCCATTCAACTTTTAAACAAAATCATATCAAATCTCAATCAAGTTCTGTAGCAGCCCGATTTAAACCCTAATTGGAACGGTGGATTTTGGGATGATGAATCCAAGTTAGAAAAATATTTAAAAATTATTTTCTATGTTTATTATGTGTGAATTTTTATGTGTGAAATTTTCGTGATTTAATTTTGTCGTTTGAGTGCCCAATTAAATAAAAGGACTTAATCGTGTAAAATGAAAAATTGATGGTTAATTGTAAAAAGGGCCAAAATGTTGATGTCTTTTTAAATGAAGGCATTTAAGTTGAAATTAGACCAACATAATAAATGTTGGATGGTTGTAGATAACCAATATAAAGAAATTATATTATAATAATAAGGTTAATTAGGTAAATTAAATAATAATGTTAATATATGTTATATTATAACATAATTAAAAAGCCATGTTCATTATTTTATTTCTCATGACTGAAACTAAAGGAAAGAAAAAGAAATGAAGAAAGCTTAGGTTCGGCCATCCTTCCAAGCTCGATCCAAGGTTCATTTTTAGTTGGTTTTTGATAATTTTTACGTTTTTGAGATCGTTGCTAAGTTATCTTCAAGACCCAAGCTTGAATTTTTGATTTGGATGAATATTTTGAGTTATGCCATTGATGAGAACTTGTGATTTTTGTTGTTTGATGATGAAATATGAAAGATATGTTTTAGATTAACATATATTGTATAGGAGTTTTTGATGATTTTGAGTAATTAGGATTAAATTGCAAAAATAATAATTTGAGGGACTAAAATGTGAAATAAATAAAATTTATGGACTTGTATGAGTACTAGGAACATTTGGCCAAACATGGATATAGAGAATTTTGCATATTTTGTGTTTTGTGCAATAAGGACTAAATTGTAAAAAGTGTAAATGTTAGGGGAAAAATGGTAATTTGCCCATTTATGTGTTCTTGGGCTAAATTGAATGAAAATATGTTTGAATGAGCTTAATTTGAATATGTTTAGATCTAGAATCAAAGAAATCAGATTTAGATTGAGGAAAAACGATAGTTGTCGACTAGTCGTTCCGTTTCAGTTTTTCATCATCCGAGGTAAGTTTATAAGAAAATAGACGTACTAAATTTTAATTAAATTCTAAATATATATGCTGTAATGAAATATTTGAATTTATATATGCTATGGCTGAATATGAATAAGCTTGGCTACTATATTTACGAATTCGTTTCGACTGAGTACGATGTCCAAAAGTCACGTATGAACCTTAGGAATAGTTAGGACACATATGTCATGATGTAGAGTTCCGATATATGTGTGCGAGTAAGACCATGGCATCGATATGTGACTTCGATATATGTGTGCGAGTAAGACCCTATCTGGGACAGTGGCATCGATATGTGACTACATGTAAGACCACGTCTGGGACGTTGGCATTATACGACATTTGTGTGATAATCCGAGTGTCCTATCCAGTTCTGAATGGTTCATCGGGCAACGATAAGTGGTGATCGAATGTATAAAATGAGTTAAAATGACCAGGTATGAATTAGTTTATTACCTACTTGAATAAGGTAAGTAAGATATTTGATATTGGTTACAAATCATGTATGAAGTAAAAAAAGAATGTTTGTGACTATGGTAAGTATATTTGTTTTTGTGAATAAATAATATGAATATTATTGAAGTGATTCTTGAACATGTGTATATATATATGATCATGTACATTCGGTCTTAAAATTAGTGTATGCATATAAAATTATATTTTCGTTTATGAGCTTGTGTATATGAGTGTATGTGAACTTGGTTATGTAATGATATTTTGGCTTGGAAAGTTGAATGATTGTTTGATAATTTAACTATATGAACATTCAGCTAAAGTAACCTTTATGTATGAAAATATATCATTTATGAAATTCGCAAGTTTGAGACTAAATGTGGTAATGATAATATAATTGGTTTAGTTAATTGAGTTGATTTTATCATTAGTTTGTTTATTTGCTTATGACTTACTAAGCTATAAAAGCTTATTCGATGTATATGTTTGTCTTTGTTCTATAGATTTTGGATTCAAGTTATGAACTCGGGAATCGTCAGAGAAGCTTATCACACTATCGACTGTCTTCGATATTTTATGAGCTGAATTCTCGAACCTATGGCATGTATAGGCTAGATTATAGTTTGAAACATTGGATTATGGTTTTGTATAATTTGAGCCATGCGAAAATGGCTTAATTTCCATGTTAATTTCGGTTATGTTTTGATTATGGTTTGAGTTTACTTTTGATTATAGTGTTAATGTCTATGTGTATTCGGTTGTGTCTAAACTTTATTTCGGAGGTAAGTTCCATGGTACATATGCTTGAAGTGGTTGGTTTATGTTTCAGCAATGAGTAATGCAAGACACGTTGCATATTAGGCCATTAAATTAGCTTAATTTAGTAGGTGTGTTTTATGATATGTGCGGTGTGATGTATGGTTTTATAATTTGGTTTGGTAATGAGATGAAAAAAAAAAAAGAAGAAGGTAAATTCGGATTATGTGATGCAATTATGAGTAATGTTTTAATCTATTTTGTGGTTCGAAAATGGTGATTAAATCATATAGTTAATTGTTTAGTTATTTGTAAATGTTGAATTTGATGGTATTCACTACGTGTGGACTATATTATGCTATGGTATTTGATTATTAAATATGATTATTTTGAGTTGGTTCGTAATGGTATAATTGTATTGATGTATTAATTTGGAAATTGTTGGTAATTAGTACATGAGTATTTGACAATGGCTTTAGGTTCATGTTGATGAGTATGCGATATTAGTACTTGGTATGTATATACATTTATGAGATGTTGCTGTATGCATTGGCTATTTTTGTATTGAGTTGAAATGGAAATTTTAGCTTAATTTGAAAAGTTAGAACTTGTATCATTTTTGTGATTTTAATTGATTGCCAAATAGATGAGATGAGATTTGATTTTTGTGTATGTATTCTAGGCATGATAAGTGGCATGTGGTTTAAGTGAAATTCAAATTATAATATGTGTTTATTATTTTTTAAAATGATAAATTAAGCCTTGTAAATTGGATGGTTCGGTTACAGATATGCATGAATAAAAGTATGGAGTAATACGTATGTTTGTAGTTATAAGATAAAGGTAATATTATATCCTTGAATGTATTAATGTATGCTCTTATAATTTGTAAGATGTATGTTATTAAGTTAGACATATTAAGTTCGGTAGTCGAACTTGGACTTGGTTATTGATACCATGGTTTAATGTGCATATGGCTAATATGTTTAGAAACCAAACTTGATTAGCTTACGAAATCGTTGTGCCGATTGTAATTTGACCAAAAGCTTTGAGTTATGATGCATTTGGTTTATAATGTGCCTGAATGATTTACGAATTAAACTAATTATTTTTCTTAGGTGTTCGAATAATATTATCATGATAGGCACATGACTTAAGTGATGTATTATTATTAAAGCAATTATGATATGACTTTGCATATGTGACATTTCGTTTATTCATAAAATGATTGAGGAAGGGTTTAATAGGTTGTGTTCGGCTAAGTCTTAAAAGTGACCAAATGAACAGTGTTTTGGTTTTAAGGTAGCATACTTATTTGCGTGCAAAGTGGAATTATGCGCATGGTTATATACAAACGAGTAATATATTATTTCATGCTCATTAAAATTTGGTAAATGGATAGTAAATTTTCTAAAGTGACGCATAGATATGTATTTAAGATTTCATGTATTAATGTACATTATATTAATATTGATTAGTTCAAGTTGTATGTGTATTTTCTTATCTGTATCTTTTTGCTGATTGTATATATATATATGTCAATTGTAGTATTTGAGTCGCAAGCTCTATTTATAAATTTGTTTGTACTATTTAAGTTTGACTATTTGTAATGATATTGAAGTACGCATATACTATGTTTCAAAGTGATATTTATACACTCGGAATTGATTTCTTATGATTTATGTCAAGCATACGTTTGAATAAAATTTTATGACCTGATTAAGATATATGTTAAATTGATTATTTATGCTCAAAATCTATTTGGTATTTGAGTTTTTAAATATGTGAATAACTGTTTTGGTTTGAGAGTTGTGTCTCGTCAGGTAATGCCTCGAAACCCATTCTGGCGACGAACTCGGGTTAAGGGTGTTACAAGTTCATAATTCAAACTCATATAACATCAATCACCAAATGCCACATCTATTCCATGGCTAAATTTACCATTTTCCCAACACTTTCCTACTAAAATATCCATTTCTCATAAGATCATAAGAACATCACAAAACATACCAAATTGACCATACTTGTCACATACCAAAACAACCATATTCACAACCATTAGTTAGCCATATCACATGGCATAACACATATACATATGAAAACATATTTCATAAACTTCTAGCCTATACATGCCATAACCTAACATTTATATTTTCAAAATGTAACACCCCAAACCCAGCCTGGACATTACGGCCAAGTCTGATGTGTCACATTGAAGTGTTTTTCGAAAACCGTGTTTTCATTGAAAACACTTCTTAATGTTTTTAAAAAAAACTCTTACCGTTAAGCTTGTATAAAACCTTAGCTTGTCTTTTTCCAAAACGTGATTCATTGAAATAATCATCCCTTTGCAAACATCGTTAAAACCTTTGTAAAAGTTTTATGAAAGCTTATACACCCTTGTAGTTTGCAAAAACCTGTTATTTTAAAGACAGATCAAATATAAAAAAAAATCAGATTCGTAACCTTTATAAAACATGTTATCTTGAAAACAGTTTAAGTATCAAATAAATTTGACCTTTTTCGTTAAGACTTAAAGTGAATGGAAGCTAGGCACCAGGTAGGATTCCAGAAAAGAGGAGGTGAGTCGAATAGACTGCTTAAGTACCAAGCTCTTCTTGGATCCACTCCTAGACATGCACACTACCATTGCCACACTTTAACTATTTGAAATATTTATCTACAAGATCATTTAAAATTGCGGAAGCTTTGCTTGGTTATCGTGTAATTTGAAAACAAGTAACTTTTATAAAAATCATATCTTAAAATCATTTATTTTCAACTCGATTTAAATAATATCCTACGTAAGCTAAAACCAATTTAAATAAGTAAAGAATAAAAACCCAAAATAAAAATAATTAAAGAGGCCATTTTTACAACCCAAAACCAAAAATAAATAATTAAATCTAAATTCAAATAGGTAACTTAATTAGAAATCCAATAGTCCAGTCCATGTGGCCACTCTGAATCCCTCCCAGCTCCAAGTCCACCAGTCTAAGGCTCACCTGCAAGGATGGAAGGAAAAAGGGTGAGTTTGGAAAACTCAGTGTGCAACAAGCCACTTACAGAGCCCAAATCAATATCAGCATACTAGGCCTAAGCCCCCAAATCAGTCTCAACATATAACTGGGCCGAAGCCCTTTTCAAATATCGATTACTGGGCCTTAGCCTTTTTCATAAATCAATTCACTAGGCCGAAGCCTTTCATAAATCATATCTCTAGGCCGAAGCCTTTTCTGTAAACGGTATGGCCCAAAGGCCCATTTTAACATCACATATAATATCAATGTATGTGTGCAAAGCCTATTTCAATATCACATGTAATGTCAATGTATGTATGCAAAGCCCAGTTGGGGAGACTACTCAACCCACCATCCGCTACTCTCCACCCGTACCAACCAAGCTCTCCATGTGGGGAATAACTCAACCCACCCAACCAAACTCTCCACTGGCAGCATAGCTGCTTTATCATATAACTGGAGGCCAAGCCTCGTTTATTAACTGGGGCAAAAGCCCTTTTCGGTAAACTGGGGCAAAGCCCTTTATCACTTCCTCCATCATATAATAACCCAACCCATACATTTAATGAGTAAAACATGGCATATCGTATACATGTCATAGCATATCATGTGCATATCATGTGCATATCATGTCATAGCATGTAAAATAACAATATCATAATCATCATATTCAGAATGAAACCCTAGGGGTATAATAGACATTTTTCACCTAGGGGCAAAATAGACATTTTCACGTTTTAAGGGTAATTACGTAATTTTATCCATTATTAGGGTTTTCCATGCTTATTCATCAATTCCAAATGTTTAAACAGCAATTTTAGCCTATTTTAGTAAAACCGAGTTATGAGCTAAAAACCCCTAATGGGCCCTATGTAGCTAGTTCAGTCGTCTAAGCCCACTTAGTCCAAATCCTACAATTAACTACTAATTTAACTAGTTTTAAGCCTATAGTCTATTAAGAAATGTCTATTGCCCATTTTTACCCATATGGGCCCGTAAGCCCATTGGGCTCAATTTTAGCCCATCGAGGCCCAACTTACCATCATGCACAAAATCGTGCCCTTACCTGTTCTATCGATCCAATCATTGATCTTATTGTATGTATCACATCTTAAACCATTCACAAAACCATAAGTTCGAAATGCCGAAGTTTAGGCATTTTGGCTTTTCCGCAAATATTAGTCTAAGCTACTATGAGGTTCATTACACACCTGCTTGCAACGAACGATGACTACATCCGATCCAAGTCAATCCTACATTCGATTACTAAAATATTAGACCACGAATCAATGATAACTAAATTTAACATAATCAATGATAACTAAATTTAACATACTCTTACCATATCCGGGCATCCATGAACAAGGCCCTAAATCTTTACCTTTGCTGAAGTTGATATCCAAATCTGGATCCGAACGCTCCACTGATCCAAGCCCTTAGTCAGCAGCCTTTAACCCTTACAAGCATAGAGTAAGATAATTGGTAACAGCCCCTTAAAGCCTTAGGCACTATTTCGACAGCCTCCCTAAACACATAGGGATTCCAACTTTTCCAAATCCCCAAAAATAAGAATAGATCACAGTCAAGTCATTCATATCACCAACTTATATCCACGGTCAAACTAGCCCAATCATCACACAAGTTAGTCATTTACCCACAAGGGGCAAAACAGTCATTTAACACCCTAGGGGCAAAACGGTAATTTTACCCCATAGGGGTGTCTCGGTAATTCTACCCTACAGGGGTATTTCGGTAAATTTGCAAATCGAGGGTAAAATAGTAATTTTTACAAATCAGGGGTAAAATAGTAATTTTACAAATTAGGGGTAAAACGGTAATTTTACAAATCATGGGTAAAATGGTAATTTTACAAATTAGGGGTAAAATGGTAATTTTACAAATTAGGGGTAAAATAGTAATTTTACAAATTAGGGGTAAAATAGTAATTTTACAAATCATGGGTAAAACGATAATTTTACAAATTAGGGGTAAAATGGTAATTTTACAAATTAAGGGTAAAATAGTAATTTTACAAATTAGGGGTAAAACGGTAATTTTACAAATCATGGGTAAAATGGTAATTTTACAAATTAGGGGTAAAATGGTAATTTTACAAATCAAGGGTATGTTCGTCATTTTACAAATCGAGGGTACTTCTGTCATTGTACAAATCAAGGGTAATTTGATAATTTTATAGATCGGGATATTTCTTGTAATTTTCCACATCGAGGGTAATTCGGTAATTTTGTAAACCAAGGTATTTCAGTAATTTTGTAAACCAAGGGTATTTTAGTAACTTTGTAAACTAAAGCATTTCTAAACAGAGATAACAATGCGAATGGGCCTAGGGCCCATTGTCGGCCCAAATGGGCCCACACGCTCGTGTGGCCCTTTTAGCCTAAATCTAGCCACAGATATGAGATTCACCTAATCTAGCCCAATATTTGCTATACAATCAAACAACTTATCCACTTGGGCCCGTAAGCCCATTGGGCCCACATGGCCTCTTCAGCCCATCGCAGCCTGAACTAGCCATCCTACCGTTAGAGCAGTGAGAAATACACACCTGATAGGAGACTGAAGTTAATCCGCGCTCCAAACACTCTTAGCTGATGCCCAACCCAAACGGGCACGCCATAAAGCGAAAGGGATCAGCCAAGAAGGCTGTGCCTACTCTCCTCCTGGTTTGCTCTATTTAAAGCTAGCTCCTCACCTGCTCTCATGTTAGCTTTCCGATGTGGGATTCTCCATCAATCCCCCCCAAAATTAAAGCATTAGCAAAATAATCAACCTTTGCGTGCAACGGGATTCGAACCAAAGTCCTCTCAGTAACCTTGTCAAGCCATCACCACTCGGACATAAGCTCCTTTGTGTCATAAGTCCAACACATTTAACTTTAAAGCTCACCTACTTGCTTCCAGATTTATTTAAAAGAAAAACCAAAATAAATTGCAAGAGCCAAGACTTGAACCTTGAACCCCCTTGCTTCCTTGTCCCCTAAGTGGCGCTACTTTGCCACTACACCACACTCCTTTTTGTGTCTTATTACACACATAATTCCTTACAACTCCTCTTTTCCAAGTCCTCTATTCCTTAAGTCCAAAAATCCAAGAATTCTCCGGGTTTTTAACCAACACTTGGGCCTTCCATAGGCCCAATAACACACTCCAAACACGAATTACACATCCATATATCAAAATTTCAATATTACACCAAATATCACAAAAATCCCGGAATCTCAGAAATTAGCCCAAGACTTTTCCCACACTATGAATCCTTCGCAGTTCACTAAAATACCACATTAACCCATTAATAATAACCTTCCATAACAGAATTCAACACATCAATAATTTTATTTCGAACTATCTCACACCCGAACCCAGGCCCAAGGCCCAATACTTCTAGGCCCAAATTTAGGGTGTTACACAAAATGTACCAAAACAAGTTTAGATAGTGTGGTGATGATCCTCGATGATTCCCGAACTTCCGATAGCTTTGATATCTATAAAACAATGCAAACACACATAAAGTAAGCTACAAAGAGCTTAATAAGCCATATACAAATAAATTGTACAAAAGCATATTCATAACTCAATTTAAATCAAGTGATTCATGACCAAAACTCACTTAAAGCTCCATATTTCTCATATAATGTACCTAATCACAATAATCACTTGAACATATACCCCATTTTATTCTCATACCATTACATATATCATAAGCTCACCATTGAACATATGCTACATTTCAATCTCAAACATAGAACATGTTTCATACGTACCAGATTCAGAAGCATATTTGTACACTCATTCATTTTCTCGGAATGCCCGTTGAACCATTCGGAATAAAAAAGGATACGCAGAAAACTCAAAAAAGACCGTACAATGCCAACGTCCCAGACGTGGTCTTACATGTAATCAGATATCGATGCCACTGTTTCAGACAGGGTCTTACACGAATTTGAATACGATGCCGATGTCTTGGACATGGTCTTACACGGAAATCTCAGACTGATGCCAACGTCCCAGATGTGGTCTTACACATAAACATATATTGGATCCTATGTCATGGCATATGTATCCTAGTTATTCTTAAGGTTCGGACGGGGCTTTTCGGACGTCGTCACATACTTGAAACTTTCTCAAATTTTATATATTCATCTCTCATAATCATTCATCACAATCAGTTTACAGAAAAACATGAATAAATCAACTTAAGCACATTTATTTGTATATAGACTTACCTCGTACAGATGTGAACGGACGAAAACGACTATTCAACGATTTTTGACTTTCCTCGATCTAATTTCGTTTTCTTTGGTTCTTGATCTAAACAAATTCAAATTTAACCCTTTTACTTAACAAATCATTCACTTCAATTCAAAAACACATAATTAGGGCATTTTACAAAATAACCCTAACAATTTCACATTTGGACAATTTAGTCGCTAATTTACAAAATCATCAAATTCACAAAATCCCACTACACATATGCTTAGCCGAATTCTAATTAAGCTAATACAAGCCTCATATTTCATTTATTTCACAATTAAGTCCCTCAAAAATATTAGTCCCAAATTAACCCAAATTACTCAAATCTCAAACATAACTTCCATATTTCATAAATTAACACTTCAAAGCTCACAAAATAAACAATGGAATAGCTCAAATCATCATCAATTTCTCAAATTAAAGCATGGGCTTAGTAGTAGGCTTAACAACAATCTCAAAAATATAAAAATCATCAAAAACTAATCAAAACCATACCTTAATTTATGCTTCAAAGTGGCCAAATATTCAAAGGTTTAAGATCCCTAATTCTTTATTCCAAATTTAGCAAAACATGAGCATAAAATGGGCACTAATTCATGTCTTTTTAATTAATATTAACATTATTAATCAAATTCCATTTTTACCCTTAATTATAACATTAATAATCCACTATCTAATGTCCATCCATGACAATTCCACATTCAAATGGTCCAATTTCAACATAAGGACTCCACATTTAAAAAGATACATCAATTTAGCACTTAATCAAATAAAAGGACAATTTTGCATTTTCTGCGATTTAGTCCTTTTTGCAAATTAAGCACACAAATGGACAAATTTTCATATGAAACTTTCACACATTTCATATCAAATAAGTATAGAAATAATATTAAAATATTTTTTAGACTCGGATAAATGGTCTCAAAACTGCTATTCTTACTAGGGTCTAAACCAAGCTGTTACAGACACTGGGTGTCAATTTACTACTTCGGATTAATTTGATGAGGCACAAGGTGCCAATTTACTTTAGTTTAGTCGATGAGACACTGTGTGTCAAATTATTACTTCAAATTATTCGATGAGGCACTGGGTGCCAAACTAGTGTGTTTTGGTTGAATCCGTGTATCCGTCTTAATAGGGAAAAATGAATAATAAAGTTTTATAATTGATATTGAAATGACATGGTATGAGAAATGAAAGTGAAGTAGTGAATTGAAAATAGAATGTGAAATATGTTGCAAATATATGGAATATATGAGTTATATACTCATGAAATGAATATGGGATGGATAATGCAATTCCATAAAGAAATGTGAAATAAATTGTGAAAAGCTATTTATATAAAAAGTATGAGAATTGAGATATTTGTGAAACAAATGAAATATGATATGGTCGTTGTAAAAATTAAATATTAATATGTGTTTATATTTCAATTGTATATTTGTAATTTCTTGTCTTTAAATATTCGGATTATAGAAATACACTGAGTTTTTATTCAGCGTACGGTTTTATTTTTCGTGCGCTGATTAGGTACAGTGATTTTGAAGAGTTGTAATTGAGGTTGTGAGCATCCATCTCATCACATCTCCAAGTGCCAAGAGGGTATGTTTCAAAATTTTGAATAGAATGGCATGTACTTAGGAAGATCAAGTGTATTCCAAGTAGTAGGGACTAAAATATAAGTTATAAAAATTTAATTTTTTTAGGTTCAAATATATTAGTGATTAGCCAAAATCACTTTGGCACCAAATGTAATATTCCTATATAGGTTCTTTGGGTCAAACCGGGTATAGAGGTGTTATATTTAGTAGTATCTGAGCTTTGGTTTTCTGATTTTTTGGTAAACAACGAGTCTAGAAGTACATGCCATATAGGATATATCGATGTGATAAGATGTGATATCAATATTAGAAGTATTGACAAGTTTGAAAATCTAAATTGCTACTGATAAGGAAATAATTTTGAATTAGGTAATAATGACTCAAGAGGGAAATAGATAAATACCAAAATTTAATAAAAACTTATTCCTGTCGTAGATATTGGAAGAAATGGTAATAAATCTAATATTACCTGATTATATAACAACTTCAGCACAGAAGGAGAAAGTTGATAGGATGATGAGAGAGAAGTGCAAGATTATAGAATGAAACCAGAAGAAGACATTGTTCAACACCTTATTACTATAAATCGAAAGATGCAAGAAGTGTTATGGAACGGTCATGAACTGATTAGAAAGAATAAAGTGCAATACTTGACCCTTAGAGGGATATTAATAGAATGCGAACATCAAATGATTTTAGACCAACTCTGGAATACATTGGTACCACGAACTTATTGGAATATAGTTATATACAATGTGAAGTTTATAATCTCTCATGGGCAAGGAAAATAGTGAGACAAAGTGTAGGTTCACAAAAGTTGACTGGGAAGTAAAATGTCTTTGACATGCCATGGACAGAAAAATTAGTTGTTAGGAAATTACCAAGAGAATTTATAGATTCAATACCTGTTATAAAGATGGAAGAGGAAGAAGATCCAGAGGAATTTCCAAATTGGATCGTAGAAGATGAATTTGAAGATGATTTAGAACTTAATATAAAGAATTTTTTGAGGGAAGATACAGAATCAAATATGGAAGAAAACGCAGAAATGGATTTAAGTAGTTAAAAATAAAGACAAAGTGTAACGACCCAAATTCCACGGGCACCGGAAAAATGAGTTTAAGGCCTCCGTCTTAGGAAAAAACGAGTCGTAGGGCCTTTGTCTTAGTAAATTGAGTTAGTAAATAATTATTAGAAATACTTGAGTGTTTAGTTGTGTGTTTAATTAAGTTTTGAATAAGGGAATTTAATTTGATTAGAAATAATTAGTAGTAAGGACTAAATTGAATAGAGTATAAAGGTTTAATTATAGAATAGAAAAATATTAAGGGATTAAATTAGTAAATAAACCATAAAAGTGACATGTGTTTGATAAAAATAATTTACATGTGAAATAAAATAAATATGTACAAATGTATAAAATTAATTGGTTTACTTAATATTTAAGTAAAAGATATTTTTTATAATAATTATTATTGTGTAATATTATATTATATTATATTTTATTAATTAATTATGATGGTGACAAATGTATGGTGTGGATTAATACATATGTATATAAATGTATTGGTACACATGTAATATATTTATTTGTTATAATTAGATATTTTATAATTAGTTATTAATTAAGTAAATAAAGGTAAATAAAATAAAGAAAACAAAAGAAAAAGACTAGAAAAAGTTACAGAGAAGAGCGAAAATAGCAAGAAGAAAAGAAGAAAGAAAAGAAAAAGGAAAAAATTGAGAATTGAAGCTTGAAAGTTTAAAAGGTATGTTTAATTAAGCCATTTTCTTATGATTTTGATGTTTTGTAAGCCTTAGAGTTGAATATTTTTGAGTTTATGTGGAAATATTGAAAGTTAATGGATGTTTGAGAAGGGTTCATGTGGAAAAAGTGATGAAATTAGAGATTAATTTGATAAAATTATTGATTAGAATTGATTAGGGGACTAAATAGTAAACTAGTTTATAAGTTTTGAGTTTTAGGGGCTAAATTGAAAGAAATTCTTGCATTAGGGTCTTAATATGAATATTTTATAGTTAATAGGAATTTGGATGGAAATTGAGTACAAATAAAGTAGTAATTAAGCTAGAAAAGTAAATAAGTCAATTTGGATTAAATCAAGAATAAGTTATAAATTTGATGGAAATTCTATTATTATTAAATTGTTATAAATAGGGCTGTAATTAATAAAATATTTATTTACATTTGCATAGCTAGCAAAGAAATCGAAGCATCAGCATCGAAGGGCAAGGAGAAAATAAACGAGGAGTAAATACAACAAATTCGGGTTTGTATTACCTTAATTCAAGTTATTAATTGTTATGTGTTTAAATTTAATATATGTGTATAGAGAATTAAATTAAGGTAAGTAGTGATATTTGAATTGAATTGATTTGGAATTGATTGGTGAATGTATGATTATGAGAATTGATTTGGAATTGATTGGTGAATATGTGATTATGTGATTTTTGAAGTAAATTGAGATTGAAAGGCTATTATGATTGAATTTGAATGATTTCATTCAATTGAAAGTGGAAGTGAAACGAATAAGTGATTTCGACAGCCTATTAACTAGTCGGGCTTAGTGGATATAGTTGGCATACCATAGGATCAGAACAGTTCAGAAATTCTTCGACCTCGAGTCAATGAGGCACTTGGTGTGCCATAGATTTGCTTCGGATAGTTTCGATGAGGTTTTGGTAGCCACTTTGCTTCGGCTCAACCGATGAGACACTTGGTGTGTCATAGATTTACTTCGAACTATCCAATGAGGCTTTGGTAGCCACTTTACTTCGGCTATGCCGATGAGGCGTTGGTCGCCATTCTGATATGTTTAATTGGATTCGTGTATCCGCCAAGGTCCGTGTCAAGTTAATAGGGGAAAATAAGTGAAGTGGTAAATTCCGAATGAATGTGATTGAGTTATTGATATGAGATTTGTGATATGTGATTGAAAGCATGAATCAAAGTTTCATGAAGCATTTATATTTGAAATGCAAATTGAATGATTATATGTGACTCAGAGATGAACCAAAGGTTTAAAAATTATGGGAAAACATATTGATAGAATATGGATTCAAATATTGAAAATGATGCAAGGTAGATATGATAACTTGATATGAGATTATATGTGTAAATTATAATTATCCATGTATGTTTATGGTATTTGATTGTCATTATAATTTGAATTATGGTAATACCACTGAGTATTTCCAATACTCAGCGTACGGTTGTTTTCCGTGCGTAGGTTAGGTAAAGTTGAGGTTCAGTCAAGCATCCAAGTCAATCCCGATCTCAGCTCTAATTTGTGGTGATGTATCTATCTTTTGGTAATGTGGCATGTACTAGGTTTAGTATTTGTTACTTGTAAATGTTTAATATTTTGAATGTAAATATGGTTTATAAACCTTAAGAAGTTTTTGGATTGAATGAATGAGTTTTTGTTAAGTTTGAAATTGAAATGAGTGGCATTTGATTAAGATTTATAAGTCAATGTTTTGAGTATGAATTGGGTATGTTTAGTGGGTGAAAGTAGCTTAAAATTGGTAAAAAAATCATGTTTTCACACGTCCAAGACACATGGACGTGTGCCCAGGCCGTGTGGGGAAGTCAAACTTGCCCACGGGCTAGTTACACGACCGTGTGTGGCAAGTCAGATCTGCCCACGGCCTAGCCCTATGGCCATGGGGAGCCACACGGGGGTGTCCCAAGCCATACGGCCATGTGCCCCTATCTTCAAAGAAAAATTTTCAAAGTTCCTGGTTTAATCCCAAATCATTTTCTAAACCTATTTTGCGCCCCGTAGGCCTATATTAAGAACTATTTGATGGAAATTAGATGGTTTTAGATTGAAACTCAAATTTATGTCTCGTTTTTATTCGTATGTTAGTGTATAAGTCCGGTAATGCCGTGTAACCCTGTTCTGGCGACGGTTTGGGGTTAGAGGGTGTTACACAAAGTAAAAGTTAGGGACTAGTGAATGTGAAGGAAAATGAGTATATATATATATAGTTGTACATGTATAGAATGAGAACTTAGAAAGTCAGAGCTTTTGAATACAAAGTTTGGTATATTAATATAAGGTGAGATTGCACAGTGTTCCTATGTTGATAATCTTTGATTGAGATCCGCAGTTCACTTCGAGATTTTGGAAACAGTTGCATGAATCTCTTGGTATGCAACTTAATTTTTAGCACAACTTTTCACCCACAGACTGATAGACAATCTAAGCATGTTATTCAGATTTTGGAAGACATGCTTCATACTTGTGTTATTGATTTTGAATCAGGTTGGGAGCGTTATTTACCTTTGGCTAAATTTGTATATAACATGTAACACCCCTTACCCGTGTTAACACCAAAATAGGATACGAGGTATTACCAGAGTAGCACATATGTAATCATAATAAACCGAGTCATAAAATGATCATTCACATTAAAATCCTTCAACTACTCATTCATCCTTTAAACATTGAAATCATATATATTATAAACATGTAACTTAACTAATACTAAACCACATCGATAGCATAATACAAGTGATATATTAAATATTAGAGATCAATATTTCGAGTAATATTACTATAATATACAACAAAAATACCCAAGTCTTCTATACATTCCATAGTTCCAAAATATGTTTACAAAATACCAAAAGGAAGGATAGATAGTGTTGGTGAGCCTCCGATAATTTTTCCAAGTCACGAACAAACTTGTTTACACTATAAAATAAGACAAGAAAGAAAAAAGAAAACAAAGTAAGCTTATAGCTTAGTAAGTAATGTGTAAATAATAAATATAATAAACTATTTATGGCATTTATAAATAGCAAAATATATTTCCACGATTATACAATCTTAATCTCACATGAATTTACTATTTATTTAAATTTAGTACAAGCTATCCATTCGAGTCCTAGTCATTAAATTATTTTTATCTGGAGCTACAGAGCTCCAAATTAAGATCTGTTAATTTTTCCAAAAACTAGACTCATATATCTTCTTACCATAAAAATTTTAGAATTTTTGGTTTGGCCAATTAATACAGTTTATTCATTAAAGCCTCACTAAAATTTCAATTTCTTTTTACACAGAATTTAGAATATGTTCACGTTTGTTTATTCTAAAAATAGACTCAATAAGGAATCCATCCATATAAATTATGTTCCATAATTATTTTTGTACAAATTATAATGATTTTTCCAAATCATAATAGGGGATCACAAAATCATTCTGCACCAGTCTCAGAAGAATTTAAATATCTTAGAATATAGGAAGCTTTTACTATTTATATTTCTTTTATATGAAAATAGACTCAATAATCTTTAATTCCATATCTCATTCAACCTCTAAATCAATGTCTACTATTTTTGGTGATTTTTCAAAACCAACCCACTGTTGCTGTCATAAACTGTTTTCCATAGTTTCCTCATATAAATTTTCCAATAACACTTGTTCACATCAAATTTACCGAAGTTCGATCATTTATCTACACATTACTCACATACTATTTACATATATATCTGCACTTAGTCTTTTACACAATCACACTCATTTTCACTTGGTTACTTTCCTATTGAACACATCGGAATAGAACAATAATAAATATTAGGTGACCTGCATAAAGTATCACTTTTGAAGTTGAAGTTAATTGGTGCACATAGTAGCCTTCACTTAGTACTGCACATGTGACCAAAATCATCCTTTAGACAAATTAACTTGCACTTAATACCACACATGTGATTGAAGTTATCAGGTACGCATAGTAGCCTACACATAGTACTACACATGTGACCCCAACCATATGGTACATGTAGTAGCCTGCACTTAGTACTACACACGCGACCTAAACCATCTTGAACACATAGTAGCCTACACATAGTACTACACATGTGTTCTCACCCCGAATCATTCATATTGTTTCTATTCTGAAAGTCAATAGAGAATTACTCATTTTACCAATTCATTCTTATTTAAATACAATTCATAATTTACATCGAATAATTATTCCATGTCCAATTCCATCTCATAAAATATGATAAAATATTATAACATAAATAAAAGATAATGCTTTATTCATATATTAACTTACCTCGATGCAAAATATGACGAGTTTATACTCTAATCCACCACTTTTTTTTTCCCCAATCCAAGTCGATTCCACGTCTTTCTTGATCTAATAATAACATATTTAGCTCATTTAATACTCATACTATACAAGTTGATCCAAAAATCACATTATGGAAAAATTACATTTTTGCCCCCTAAATTTCACAAAATTATGATTTTGCCCCTAGGCTCGTAAAATAATTTTTATTCAATTTTCTTTCATTTTAAGCCTAGCTAAACCTTTTCCCTCTAATAGTAGCCCATAATTCTCACTAAATCATACATTTACACAAATTTCACAACTTGTTACAAACTAGTCCTTTACGTGATTTCGTCGAAAATCGCTTGGCAAAAGACGTTTATCACAGTCCAAACATTCATGTTCTTTCATAAAACATCAAAATACATGCATATCATTCATGGGTAAGTTTTTAAACATAAACCCTAACTCAAAATAATAATAGAAATAGGTAAACCGAGCTACGAAGATTTAAAAAATACGAAGAACATTAAAAACAGGGCTAGGATGCACTTACAATCAAGCTTGAAAGTTGTCAAAACCTTAGCTATGGAGAGCATATGATATTCGGCCAAGATGAAGGAAAATGAATCAAATTTTGGCTTGATTTTCCTATTTTATTCTTTTATTTACAAAATGACTAAAATGCCCTTACTTAAAAAAATATTATCTTACCTATACCATGTCCATTTTTGTTCAACAATTTAACAAATGGTCTAATTACCATATAAGGACCTCTACTTTAAAAACCCATTTCTCACAAGTACCTTTATGAACTAGAACACATATTTTTCACCTATTTTAATTTACTCCTAAATATTAAATTGAGCACCCAAACGAGAAAATTTCGCAACGAAATTTTCACACAATCATTCAATCACACAGTAAATATTAAAAATTAATCAAAATAATTTTTTTCTACTTTGAATTTGTGGTTTCAAAACCACTATTCATTTTAGGCCCTAAATCCGACTATTACATAACAATAGTTTTCGATCAAGTATTCAAATGGCTCCGTCTAAAGCTTTATACGATCAAGAAAACTGATCGGGCCGGAATTAATTCAAGAAACAGAAGACATTGTTAAGAAAATTCGAGATAGATTGAAGGCAGCTTTTGACAGATAGAAATCATATGTAGATTTGAAACATCGAGATATCGAGTATTCTATTGGCGATAAAGTATTTCTTAAAGTTTTGCCTTAGAAGAAAATTTTGAGATTTGGTAAAAAAAAATGAGTCCACGATTTATTAGACCATATGAAATAACAGAAAGAGTGGGACCAGTTGCATATCGTTTAGCTTTGCCTGCGAAATTGCAGAAAATACATGAAGTTTTTCACGTTTCAATGCTTAGAAGATATTGATCGGATCCATCTCATGTTATTATGACTAAAGATATTGAAATTCAACCTGATTTGTCATACGAAGAGGAACCGATGATGCCTTTTGGACTGACTAATGCACCGACAACTTTTATGGATCTGATGAACCGAGTGTTTCAACCCTATCTAGATTGGTTTGTGGTGGTGTTTATCGATGAAATATTGGTTTATTTGAGGACTGAGGATGAGCATGACAAGCACCTTAGAGTTGTTCTTCAGACTTTGAGAGAAAAGCAGCTCTATGCTAAATTCAGCAAGTGCGAGTTCTGGTTACGTAAGGTAACATTTCTGGGTCATGTGGTTTCTGCTGAGGGGATTTGAGTCAATCCTCGAAAGATTAAGGCTGTGTAGGAGTGGAAGCAGTGTAGGCACGTGTTTGAGATCTGCAGTTTTCTGGGATTGGTGGGTTATTATCGGCACTTCGTAGAAGGTTTCTCATTGATTGCAACACCCTTAACTAAGCTGCTATGTAAGGGTATACCATTTTTCTAGACTAATGCATAGCAAGAGAGCTTCAAGAATCTCAAGAATATACTGACTGAGGCTTCTGTTCTAATACAGCTTGAACCTAGAAAGGAGTTTGTGGTTTATAGTGATGCGTCGCATGTCGGTTTGGGATATGTGTTAATGTAGGATGGTAAGGTGGTAGCATATGCATCTCGTCAACTTAAGACACACGAGGCAAACTATCCAATGCATGATTTGGAATTAGCCACCATAGTATTCGGTCTAAAAATCTAGAGGCACTATTTGTATGGTGAGAAGTGTATCACCTACATTGATCACAAAAGCCTCAAGTATCTCCTTACTCAGAAGGAGCTAAATCTTAGGCAACGTAGATGAATTGAGCTGCTTAAGGATTACGACTGTACTATTGAGTACCATCCAGGCAAGGCCAATGTGGTGGCTGATGCATTGAGCCGCAGGGCAATGACTGATCTGAGGGCGATGTTCGCTCGACTTAGTATGTTCGATGATGGTGGTCTTTTTGCCGAGCTTCAGGTTAAACCGACTTGGATTAGGTAGATTCGAGATAAACAGTTGGAAGATGAATCTTTGGGTCTCCAATTCTGTCAGATTGAAAGTGGTAGTTGTAACACCCCTAACACATATCCATCACCAGAACAGGGTTACAAGATGTTACCGAAGTTTACAGAATAATTACACATAAATTCCATTATTTACTTATATTCACATCAAAGTTGTCCATCTGTGTCATAGTCATTAAATTATTTTTATCTTGAGCTATAGAACTCCAAATTAATATTTGCTAATTTTCCCTAAAACTAGACTTAAATATCTTTTTATCATAAAATTTTCAGAATTTTTGGTTTAGCCAATAAGTACAGTTTATTCTTCAAGGTTACCCCTATTTTGCTATCTAACAGTTTTGACCCCTCCTCACTAAAAATTAAGTATCTCATTGTACAAAATTCAGATGATGTTCTCGTTTTTTCTCTTGAAAGTAGACTCATTAAGGAATTTAGAAATATAAATTATATCCCATAAATATTTTTGTACAATTTTAATGATTTTCCAAAGTCAGAATAGGGGAGCTCGAAATCACTCTGACCTTGTCTCACAAAAATTCAAATATCTCCTAATATGAAAATCTTTTACTTACACCGTTTCTTTTATGTGAAACTAGATTCAATAGGATTTAATTTAATATTTTATTCAATCTCTAATTCCATTTCCATAATTTATGGTGAATTTTCAATTTCAAACTACTGCTACTAACCAAAAACTATTTTAGTACAAAATATTGTTAACTAGTTTATAACATCTTTACTTCATTTCATTTAAACTCTACACATGCCATATAAATATTTAAACATAAAACAAAAGCTACCGGAATTGATCTGGATAGTGAGATTTGTTGTGATGATCCGATCTACCAACTTCCCTTTAATTCAATCTACATAAAAATATCAAACACACACAAGTAAGCTTGTTGAAGCTTAGTAAGTTCATAGGTTTAAAAGTAATGCTTACTAAACATAATATTTCCAAACAATAACAAAACATTTACTAAAGTTCCCTGCCATTCACAACCACTGCTATAATACTTCACATAGTTGAGCTCAACATTAGTAACTACACGATCCCTTTTCATTTTAGTTCATACCTCATATATTACTTATTACCAAATTAGGAAACGTCTTACGAAATTGAGTACGTTGTTGCTTAGTGCCACGATTCACAACTTAGTATGGTTTTCCATATTGAAATATCATACCTACATTTTACAACTCGATATGGGAAATGCCATACCTACGTTTCTTAACTCAGTATGGATAATACCATACCTACGTTTCACAACTCAGTATGGATAATACCATACCTACGTTTCACACTCTACCATGGATCAACCATGGTCTTATCCGTCACTTTATCACATGTCGCGATACAAACGTACTAAATCCTGCGTTTTTCCTAATTTGAATTTCCACCTTTATTCTTTCATTTTATAAATTTTTCACAATCCCAAAGCAAATTCATGTTTAATAACACATTATATCATTCAATCATTCACAAATAAACATGTAAATTCAACCATATGAACTTACCCAACTGCTTTGTAGAAGATATTGAAATTTAGGGACTATTCCGCAACTTTTTCTTTTCCTCGTTCTTCTTTGGACTCTTGATCTATAATGTAAAATATTTCCACTCATTAGAATTTATTTCATTTCTATTTCACTTCATAATTTATGCTATTTAATTTTTAAAATTGTACTTTTACACTAAAATTTACAGTTTTTACAATTTAGTCCCTGCTCAATTCACCCATCAATTGAACTAATTTTTCTCAATTAACACTTTATTTTATCATTATAAACTATTTCACAACCTTTGATATTCTGAATTTCAACACCAACCTCTAATTCACAACTTTTTCACAATTAGGTCCTAAATACCATTTTCTATCAAAATCACTTAATAAAACCACCTTAATATGAAATTAGAACTTAAATTTCATAATAATTCATCATAAAATTCTCTTACTCAGCCAGGGTAGCTTCCAATTTCACCCACCAAATCAAAAACTAATGAATTCTATAAGTGGACGTAATTGTAAAAGTCACAAAAACATAAAATTTATTAAGAAAAAGCAAGAATTAAACTCACATGATGTAAAAATATAAAAATCCAGCTTTCTCCAGACCTCCTATGGCGTTTTGGCTGAGAAAATATGAAGAGATCTATAGATTTTTCAATTTTGTCCTTATTTTATATGTTAAAATTGTAAAATTTCCAATTTTGCCCTTATTTCCCTTATTTTTCTGTTGATTTTCTTGCCCTTGCCGTCAACCTATTCACTTTTAGGCTTAATTGCCCTTTAAATCCTCTTTCTTTTAACACTTAAGCTATTTAATCCTTCTAGCAAATTTTACATTTGTTACAATTTAGTCCTTTTTATTTAATTGACTGCCCAACTGTTCAAATTTCTCAACCAAACTTTAATACTAACTTAATGATACTCCATAAATATTTCTAAAAATATTTATGGCTCGGTTTTCAAGTTTGAGGTCTCGATACCTCATTTTTGACCCGTTTGACCTTATAAAATCTTTTAATTCACCAAATTCACCAATTCACAAATTCTTCTAAATTCTTACTTGACTCATAAATATTAAATTACTATCTTGTTCAATCTTACTTGTCGGATTTAGTGATCTCGAATCACCGTTTTTTACACCACTGAAAATTAGGCCGTTACAATTCTTCCCCCTTTAAAAATGTCGTCCTCGAAATTTGTTACCTGAAAATAGATTTGGATACAATGATCTCATTGAATCCTCTGTTTCCCAGGTTGCCTCCTCCATACCATGTCGATGCCATAATACTTTAACCAATAGTACTCTTTTGTTCTGCAATTCTTTAACTTCACGAACCAAAATCTTCACTAGTTCTTCTAAATAAGTAATATCTGGTTGAAGCTCAATTTCAGTATGAGGAATTACGTGTGAAGGATCTAACCTATACCGTCTTAGCATAGACACATGAAATACATTGTGAAACTTCTCAAGTTCCGGAGGTAAAGCCAACCGATAAGCTACAGGACTAACCCTTTCCACAATTTCATAAGGCCTTATAAATCTCGGACTCAATTTTTCTTTTCTGCGAAACCATAACACCTTCTTCCACAGTAAACTTTTAAAAATACTCAATCACCCATTGCATATTCTATGTCTCTTCGTTTCAAATCTGCTTATGACTTCTGACGATCTGAAGCAGCTTTTAGACTGTCTCGAATAATCCAGACTTTCTCTTCAGTTTTCCAAATCAAATCAACCCCAACTATTTTTTATTCACTCAATTCAAACCAACACAATGGACTTTTGCATTTCCTACCATAAAGAGCCTTAAATGGTGCCATTTTTATACTAGACTAATAGCTATTGTTGTAAGCAAACTCAGCCAAAGGTAAATACCTTACCCAACTGTCACCAAACTCAAGTTTAGTACATCTTAACATATCTTCTAGAATTTGAATCACTTGCTCTGACTGTCCATCTATTTGAGGATGAAATGCTATACTAAAATTCAATCTGGTACCTAAAGCTTCTTGTAGTTTATTCCAAAATCTCAAAGTGAACCTCGGATCCCGGTCCGAAATGATAGATACTGGAACTCCATGTAGTCTCACAATCTCTGACACATGCAATTCTGCTAACTTCTTAAGTGAAAAATCAGTTCTGACTGGAATAAAGTGTATTAACTTTGTTAATCTATCAACAATCACCCATATCGAATCTTTCTTTCTTGGAGTTATAGGCAATCCTGACACAAAATCCATTGTAACATGCTCCCACTTCCATTCAAGAATATAATGGGTTGTAATAAACCCGTTGGCACTTAATGCTCTGCTTTAACTTGCTGACAAATCAAACATTTTGCAATAAATTCTAAAATTTCTCTTTTCATACCAGGCCACCAATATATCTTTTTAAGATCACCATACATTTTTGTACTGCCTGGATGAATAGAATACATACTATTATGTGCTTCAGAAAGAATATTATTCTTCAAATAAGAATTATTAGGAACACAGATCCTGTTATGATAATGCAACATACTTTCATCATCAATGCTGAACTCTAAATCTAAATTATCTCGAACCATCTATCGTTAAGTACCAATTTCGGATCTTCATCCTGCAGTTTCTAAATTTGTTGAAGACATGGGCTTCACTTTCAATTCTACTAATACAACACCTTCTTTGTAACACCCCTAACTCGCAACCGTCGTTGGAGGGTTACGGGGTAATACCGAAGAAAACATAGTATTCATACAATCACATAATTCCATAGATCATATTCGTAAAAATAAATATATTAAATTATTAATCACACTGTATGCATGAATTATAATTCCCAAGTTCAAACGAGTTCAAATCAATATTAATTCTTTGACTTCATAATTATACACATGTATTAATTAACCAAATAAAACATTTCACATAGCATACTATTCAAATCATGTGCAACATTAAAATTGGCTATTATAATCATTTAAAGACCAAACATGCCTATTTGCTAATTACAAAGCCATGCACATTTGACCATTTTAATATAATAAATTTTAAGACCACATACCAACCACTAATGTATTCAATTCCCATATCATCTATCATTTTTAGAGTATAACCGCATATTTAAAACACCAATTATACTTTAATAATAATTCACATTCTATAATAGCATATTAATACTTTAATAACTTGATATAACTCAATCAATTCATATAACAACAATGACATATGCGCATATTTAAAAGTACATATGTTCTGTTAATAAGCTCTCTATAGCCGAACATATATATACACATAACATCTATCATTTTATTACCAACTCCTGCTACTAGACATACATCTTAATTTAACCAATATTAATCCACCATCAAAACCTATTCCTCATTCAATTTATAGCACAAACGTATCTTTAAATAATTTTAGACCTTGGTTAATATATAACAGGCTTTAAACTTACTAATATGAAATATTCATAAGTGATTCATGACAAAACCAATTTATATGGATAATTAATATATATATTAATTATGCAAATTATAACCCATACTTATCAAATAGATTTAAATCATAACTAAACCATCAAACCAAACATATCAAAACATTTAACCAAAAACATTTTAAACCAAGCATAACATATAATAACTAAGCCATTTTCGCATGGCTTAAATACACTTCTCATTCACAACGGATTCAAAAGGTAGAATAGCTTATACATGCCATAAGTTTAAACTTAAGCTTTCAAGAGTACCAAAATATAGACGATAGTGTGACGAGCTTCATTGACGATCCCCGAGCACGTAACGATCACCAAAACTTATAAATCAAGAACAATTATCCAAACACAGTGTAAGTTAATTTAGCTTAGTAAGTTACAAGCAATTAAACTCTAAAATTTAACTTGATATCTCAAATACCATTTAACTAATTCATACTAGTAAATCATATAATCACTAGCGTACCATATTATAAGGCACTTATTAATCGAATACTATGATTTAACTAAAATCAATATATAATTACTCAACCATAAAGCATTTCTTCAATTTCAAATACAAGGCCGAATACATTATGGCATTCCATCATCATGTAAAATAAAAATATATATATGCATAATACACTTCATCTCATTTTGCAATATAACATATATCTTCCAAATTCGAACATCAATATGATTTAGCACAAAACTGTTCACACATTTATCATTACATGCTCTCGAACAACCAAGTCTCCATTAACATTTTATATAACATTCAATATGATATTTAATGTATTTCCACATATCATTTTATTTTCATTTAAATTATATATCCAAATAGCATTTCATCTATTCCACAATTAATCTTATATATTTGAATCCAAATATAATCACCACATAGGTTCAAGACTTACCAAGCTCAAATTCGAACATAAATATAACTGCTATTCCTCAAGAACTCCAAGTATTTACTCATTCCACTGTCCATGATTACTCGATAAGGTCGCACACTTAGTGCTAATAGTTATTCGAAAATATATAGTAAGTTCGCACACTTAGTGCTTAATAATTAAACTCGCACACTTAGTGCCAATCTCATAATCGTAAATATTTATACCCGCACACTTAGTGCTAAAAGTCAACAACTCAATACATCTTACTTCTTTTTTTTTACATTCGATAATTTCATCACTACATGTATATATATATATATATATACGATTCAATTCGGCATAATTACATAGATATTATGGTTGTTTAAATCGATACAAAATATATGCTTAATAACTTACCTTGGATATCGACGAACGGAGATTATCAACTATTCAACAATTTTTTATTTTCCCCGATCCAAACCCAATCCTTTTTGTTCTTGATCTATTCAAATTCAAATTAAGCTCATTCAAATAAAATTCAATTCAATTAAACCCCAAAACACATCAATGAGCAAATTTACATTTTGCCCATTATTTTTCACACTTTTATATTATTAATCCAAAAATTCATAACACATCAAATACACAAAATTTAAAAACAACAAGCTCTAGTCGAATACTCCTCTAGCTTATATAAGTTCTCACACTTTACCTATTATACAAACTAACCCTTCAATTTAATATTTTTCCAATTTAGCCTTAATTACTCAATTCCATCAAAACTTCTAATAAAAAATTTTGTTAATCTAACACATATCTTTTATTTTCTATTTTTAAACACAAAATCTATCAAACTATCAACAATGGAAACTCATGAATATCTCATCAATTTCAAAAATTTTTACATGGGTCTTAGAGTATTCAAAGCAACGATCTCAAAAACGTAAAAATTATCAAAAACTAAACTCAAATCACTTACCTAATTGAGCTTGCAAGGGCCGATTGTATCAAAGCTTTAAAATTCTCTTTTTCTCTCTTAGTTTCGGTCACTCTTTGTAAAAGATGAACACTTGCTCTTTTTCGAATTATAACATTAACATATAATATAAAAAATGTACCATAATGCCATAAAGAAATAATAAACAATTAAGGTTACTATTTCATGCACACCAACCGGCCACTAACTCATTTTTATGGCCAAATTGCAAATTTAACACTATAAAAGAAAACAATCAAAATTTGTCCCTTACACATTAACCCTTAAAATTTCCGTTTTACGCGATTAAGCCCTTTTTATTTAATCGGGCATCCAAATAATAAAATTTTAAAATGAAATTTTCACACAAACAAATTCACACATTTAGAACAAAAACTAATATTTAAATATTTTTTGACTCGGATTCATGGTCCCGAAAACACTGTTTTGATTAGGGTCAAAATTAGGCTGTTACATTCTTTATTAAGAGCCAAATGACCATTCATTACCCGAAGTGCAAACAAAGATGACTTTCGACTAAGTGCATTCATAAACTGTAAATTATACAAATTTGTATCCCACATTTTAGCACATTTATGGATGAATTATTACTGAATTTGTGGAATTTGATGCTCCTAATCCTTTAATTTCATGTTTTATACTTAGGAGAGCATAGGAGAGTGAAAAGAACAAGAAACGAGCCAAAAACGAAGAAAATAGGCCAAAGCAAGGAAACAACACGGCCTGAAGTTCAGCACACGGGTAACCCACATGGCCGTGCCACATTAACAGGCTTGAACATGGCCTAAACTCGACTCACACGGGCGTGCCATACGAGCGTGTCCCTATCGTGATGAAGTTTAATTTCACGTGGAAAGGCTACTTAGGGGTTAAGAAAGACATTCCAAACTCTATATAAATACCCTAGGAGGCAACTACAAGGGTGTATAGTCTTCCCGTCTAGACAAATAGTAAAAGGCAGGGAATTACTCGAAGGAAAGCCATTGATCCATCTCAAAAGCCATGATCTACATCAAGACAAAGGATCTCCCTTCAATCCCTTCAGGAGATTTAGGTTTTCTTATATTTTGCTATTTTCTTTATTCTGAGATGTTTCTTTTTATAAACATGAACTAAACCCCCAAATACTTGAGGGGGATGAAACCTAAGACGAATCTTGTTATTGTTATCTGGACTATATGATAAACATTCGATTTGTTTTTAATTGTGTTTTTAATTCTTGAATTGATATTTTTGGGATATTAATTTAAGTCGAATGTGCTTAGGCAGAGGAGAAAAAGTCCATGTTTAAGAGTAGATCCAACACAATTAAGCGGAGTTAATCGCAATCCTAGACATAGGAGGACGAAAATCTGCCAGATTAGAGTCAAATCTAATATGGGGATCCATAGATCGAGTTAATGTAAGACTAAGGGTTTTAATTAGAAAGAGATTTCAATTAATCAACCTAGGATTAGTTGTTCTTATTCTCGACGGAGATATTAACATAATTTAGGGATCTCTACGGATCAAGTTGAATGAAGAAATCGTCTAGTTCAAAGTTAGATAACAAGTGAAGTCTAGGTGGATTCTTCCTTAGGTATTGTCTTTATCATTCGGTTTTCCCAAAGCAATTTCTCAATTTACTTTTTTTCGCATCCTTAGTTTAGATTAGAGTTAATTAGTTTACACAAAACCCTCCTTTATTTTTAGGCTAGATAATAGGAAGAAAGTTATTACTAGTACTTTTAGTTCCTTGGATTCGATATTCCAGTCTTGCCACTAACTATACTACTATTCGATAGATGCGCTTGCCTTTTATCGTGGTAATAGTTAGTCTCTAGGTACGATCAATTTTATTACTTCATCATATCACGATCATGCATCAACAACTACATTAGCTTTCCCTGGATGATAGGCAATAACCAAATCATAATCTTTCAGCAACTCTAACCACCATCTCTATCTTAAGTTCAGTTCCTTCTAAGTCATCAAGTATTTCAAACTTTTGTGATCCGTATAAATATAACACTTCTCACCATATAAATAGTGTCTCCAAATTTTTAACGCAAAAATAATTGCAGCTAACCTAAGATCATGTGTGGGGTAATTCTTTTCATGTGGTTTTAATTGCCATAAAGCATAAGCCACCACCTTTCCTGACTGTACCAACACACAACCCAAACCATTTAAAGATGCATCACTGTACACAATATACGGTATACCTAATTCTAGTTTGGTCAAGACTGGAGCTTCCAATAACATTTTTTTAATTGATCAAAGCTCTGCTGACATTCATCAGACCACACAAACTCAACATTCTTCTGTAATAAACGAGTCATTGGTAAAGCAATCATGGAAAAATTCTTTACAAAACGGCGATACTATCCTGCTAGTCCCAAAAAACTTCGCACTTCAGTTACATTCTTCAGTGTTTTCCAATTCACCATTGCTAAAACTTTACTTGGATCCACACGAATTCCTTCAGTTGATACAATATGACCCAGAAATCCAACCTCATGAAGCCAAAACTCACATTTACTAAATTTTGCATATAACTACTTTTCTTTCAAAGTCTGTAATACAATTCTCAAGTACTGTGCATGTTCAGATTCTGTCTTTGAATAGACCAATATGTCATTAATAAATACCACCACAAATCTATCCAAATCAGGCTAAAAAATCTGATTCATTAAATCCATAAATGCAGCTGGGATATTTGTTAAACCAAAAGGCATTACTAGAAATTCGTAGTGACCATACTAAGTTCGAAAAGCAGTCTTTGGCACATCACACTCTTTAAACTTCAATTGATAATACCCAGATCTAAGGTCTATCTTTGAGAACACTGCAGCACCTTTCAATTGATCAAACAAATCATCGATACGAGGTAATGGATATTTATTTTTAATTGTTACCTAGTTCAACTATCTGTAATCAATACACAATCGCAACGAGCCATCTTTCTTTTTCACAAATAAGACAGGTGCGCCCCAAAGTGATGTACTCGGTCTGATGAATCCTTTATCCAATAACTCTTGCAATTGTGTCTTCAACTCTTTTAACTCAGCTGGTGCGATTCTATATGGTGTTATTGATATCGAAGCTGTACCTGGAATCACATCAATTACGAATTCAACCTCACGATCTGGAGGTAAACTAAGTAATTCCTCAAAAAATACATTAGTAAACTCATTAACAACTGGCAATTGTTCCATTTTGAATTCAGAACCCTGAGTATCAAGAATATAAGCTAAAAATGCTTCATTACCCTTTCGAATCAATTTCCGAGCTGTAAAGGCTAAAATAATTCTGACATCATTCCTTTTATCTTCAAACTCAGCTGAAACTATTTCCCATGTATGACATTTTAAATCAATCAATTTTTCTCTACAACTCACTATGGCATCGTGTTTCATCAACCAATCTATTCCAAGAATAACATCAAATTCTCGAAAAAGTAACAACATTAAATCAGCAGAGAATTCACAATAATAAACCATAATTATAACATATTTTTATCCTATGCTTAGCATATTTTTGGATTATTTTGATGCTCCTAATCCTTTAATTTCATGTTTTATACTTAGATGAGCATAGGAAAGTGAAAAGAGCGAGAAACGGGCCAAAAACGGACAAAATGGGCCAAAGTCAGAATTTAACACGGCCTGAACACTTCCACACGGGTACAACACATGCCCATGTGTGACACATGGGCTGGCCACACGCCCATATGTGATACATGGGCTGGCCACACGCCCATGTGTAACACACGGGCTGGCCACACGCCGATGTGTCACGACCGTATCGACAAGTAATCAAGTCAGTATTGCACACGACCTGAGCATCTTCACACGGGCTAAGTACACGCCCATGTCCCTGCCGAGCCCTGTTTCAATTCCACTCAAAAAATGCTAAGTTTTAGGTATTTGGGCATTCTAAAGTCTATTTAAACACCCTAGGAGAGGATTAAAGGGACACACAGAGTAGAAAGCAAGGAATTACTCGAAAAACACTGATTAATTCATCTCAGGAGCAGGATCTCCATCAAGACTGAAGATCTCCTGTTTTCTTTATGTTTTGTTGTTTTCCCAATTTTGAGATGTTTGCTTTTATAATTATGAACTAAATTCCCTAAATACCTGAGGGGGATGAAACCTAAGACGGATCTTGTTATTATTTTCTGAATTATATGATAAATACTTGATTTGTTCTTACTTGTGTTATTAATTCTTGTGTTAATATTTCAGGATATTAATTCAAGTCGAATGTGCTTATTCAGTGGAGCAAAAGTCCCAGTCTAAGAGTAGATCCACATAATTAAGCGGGATTGATTATAATCCTAGAGATAGGACGACAAAAATCTACCGGATTAGAGTCAAATCTAATAGGGAAATTCATAGATCGAGTTAATACAATGCTAGGGGTTTTAATTAGAAAGAAATTTCAATTAATCAACCTAGGGTTAGTTGTTCTTAGTCTTGAAGGAGATATTAACATAAATTAGGGATTTTTACGGATCGAGTCAAGTGAATAAATTGTCTAGTTCAAAGTCGAATAACAAGTAAAGTCTAGGTGGATTCTTCCTTGGGTATTGTCTTATTCAATTGGTTTTCCAAAAGTATTTTCCCCAATTCGTTCTTTGTTGCGTTCTTAGTTAGTTAATTAGTTTAAAACAAATTCCCTTTATTCTTAGGCTAAATAGTAAAAAGAAGGTTAATACTAGTACTTTTAGTCCCTGTGGGTTCGACATTCCGATCTTGCCATAAGCTATACTACTGTTTGATAGGTGCACTTGCCTTTATTGTGATAATAGTTTAGTTTTACAGGTATGATCATATCACTTACATCACATCAAGTTTTTGGCATCGTTGCTGGGGAACTAAAATTTTAGGAACACTTGATTTTTATTACTTTAGCCATTTTTACTTTTACTACAATTTACTATTTGTTTTTATTTTTAGTTTTATTTACTAAATCTTTCCTTTTATTTTTCTCTGACAGGTGTCTCTAGTTTATGACTAGAAGAAACCCATAAGGACCTCTGCTATTTGACGGTGAGATAGAAGCTTCAGCTCGCAGAAATCGAAGAGAAATAAGGCGAAGTCTACAGTACATAGAGGAAGAGCAAGAGGACGATACCCATTATACTGAAGAGATGGAGGCAAATCAGAATAATCTGCTGCCTCCTGTGGTAGCCGCAAATCCTGTGAATCAGAATCCTGCTCCTCGTACTATGTATGATTATGGTAAGCATAATTTAGCTGGTACTGAATCAAGTATTGTTAGGCCTGCTGTGATTGCAAATAATTTTGAACAAAAACCTAACAATATACAAATGATACAACAGTTTGTTCAGTTTGGTGGTTTGCAGGATGAGGATCCCAATACGCATTTAGCAAATTTTCTGGAATTCTGCGATACCTTCAAAATAAATGGCGTTTCTGATGATGCCATTCGTTTTCGATTATATCCCTTTTCCCTAAGGAATAAGGCGAAACAGTGGTTGAGCTCTCTGCCACGAGGGTCTATCACTACTTGGGAACAAATGACCGAGAAATTTTTACTTAAATATTTTTCACCTGCTAAAATGAAAAAGTTGAGGAGTGACATCTCTTCTTTTGTGCAGATGGATCTAGAAACTCTTTATGATGCATGGGAGAGATACAAGGATTTGTTGAGAAGATGCCCTCACCATGGGTTACCTTTATGGCTACAGGTTCAAACTGTTCATAATGGTTTGAACCCCTCAACGAGATAAATGATCGATGCAGCTGCCGGTGGAACAATAAATAACAAAACACCTGAGGAGGCTTATGAGTTTATAAAGAAGATGTCACTGAATAAATAATAGTGGCAAGTCATGAGGACAAAGCCAAAAAAAGCCACCGGTGTTTTTAATGTCGACGCGGTTACCATGCTTTCTAACCATGTAGAACTTTTGAATAAAAAGATTGATGGAAGTGGCACGAATGGAAGTGGTATGAGCAACTCAGAGTACTCCCCCTATGGACATGGCATGGAAAACAAGCAAATCAATTATATTGGTAATAATCTTTGACCTCAAAACAATCCTTATAGTAACACTTACAATGCAGGTTGGAGGAATCATCCAAATTTTTCTTGGGAAGGTCAAAGGAACCAAGGAAATCCAAGACCACCACCCCCTCCGGGATTTCAGCAACCCCCTACCGACAGGAAAAGTAACCAAACCTTGAGCAGATGTTGGAAAATTCATATCGGTGTCAGAAACTAACATGCTTCAATTCAAGGACTTGAGAATAAAATTGGTCAACTTGCCAAGATGATATCTGATAGACCACAAGGTAGCCTGCCAAGTAATATTAAACACAATCCTAGAGAGGATGTTAAAGCAGTCACATTAAGGAATGAGAAAATACTAGTGAAAACTAACAAGAAGTTGCTACAAGAGCCCAATAAGGAGAAAGTTGAAGAGGCCAAACCCAAAGAAAATGTCCCACCGGTACTTAAAGAATACAAACCACCCATCCCATACCCAGCAAAGTTGGAGAAAGACCGCATGGATGCACAATTTGGTAAAGTTCTTGAACTCTTTAAACAATTGCATATCAACTTACCTTTTGTGGAAGCTATTTCGCAGATGCCCACGTATGCAAAATTTTTGAATGAGCTTTTAATAAATAAAATGAAGTTCAAAGAGCTGTCCACGGTGGAACTCAACGAGGAATGTTCAGCTATCCTCCAGAACAAACTACCAACCAAATTGAAAGATCCAGGAAGTTTTACTATTCCCTATCTAATTGGTAGTTTAAATATTGAAAAGGCGTTAGCTGATTTAGGTGCCAGTATTAATTTAATACCGTACAAAATATTCAAGCAACTAGGTCTTGGGGAATGAAAACCCACTAGGATGAGTATTCAATTAGCTTATAAATCTATTAAATATCTAAGGGGTATCATTGAAGATGTGCTAGTTAAAGTAGATAAATTCATATTCCCTGTTGATTTTGTTGTGCTTGACATGGATGAGGATGTAGAAGTGCCTTTAATCCTAGAACTCCCATTTTTAGCTACTGCTAAAGCTATTATTGATGTAGAGGATGGTAAACTTGTGCTCAGGATAGGTGATAAAGAAATCGTGTTTAAAATTTATGATGCCATGTGATTCTCTAGAGAATAATACGATTCCTATTATTTTATTAATTCTATTGACTATTCTGTTCAAGATTCTTTTTAGGAAATCGCTCTTAAAGACACGTTAGAACTGTGTCTCGTCCAAGGTGAGGAGGTGGACACAGTCACCGCGGAGATGGAGAAGGTAAAAATTGATTTGAACTCTAACAAACCTTCTCCAAGACAAATAAAGTTTGAGGGTATTGAAGTGAATGATGAACTTAGACAAAAACCCTCTATTGAATAACCTCCCAAACTGGAACTGAAGCAATTACCCAATCACTTGGAATACGCATTCTTAGGGGATAACTCCACACTACCGGTAATTATTGCTTCGAACTTGCAACCCAAGGAAAAAGAGGAATTACTTCAAATCTTAAAAGAACATAAAAGGGCCATAGCTTGGAAAATTTCTGACATAAAAGGGATTAGCCCTTCTTTTTGCACTCATAAAATTTTGATGGAAGATAAATACAAACCATGTGTGCAAGCTCAAAGACGACTGAACCCCAACATAAAGGAAGTTGTCAAGGCTGAGGTAATTAAACTTCTAGATGCTGGAGTTATTTATCCTATTTCTGACAGTGCTTAGGTAAGTCCTGTGTAGGTTGTCCCTAAAAAGGGAGGCATGACTGTTGTTACTAATGAGAAGAATGAATTAATCCCTACAAGAATAGTCACAGGTTGGAGAGTATGCATTGATTATAGGAAGCTGAATAATGCTACTAGAAAAGACGTGCCTGCTGTTACTAAAGATGTGCCTTTCAATTTTGATCAGGAATGTTTAGAAGCATTTAACACTGTTAAAGAAAAATTAACTAATGCTCCGATTATAATTGCACCTGATTGGAATTTACCTTTTGAACTACTATTGCTGCGAGTAATTTTGCAGTAGGTGCAGTTCTTGGATAGTGAAGAGACAGGCATTTTCATCCAATTTATTATGCTAGTAAAACTTTGACAGCCGCACAGGAGAATTACACTACCATGGAAAAAGAATTGCTAGCTGTGGTTTTTACATTCGACAAATTTAGACCAGATTTGATTTTGTCTAAAGTCATTATTTATATTGATCATTCTGCTCTTCGTTATCTTTTAACTAAGTCTGATACAAAACCTCAACTAATAAGATGGATTTTATTATTGCAGGAATTCGACTTGGAAATACAAGATAAGAAAGGGGCTGAAAACCTTACGGCTGATCACCTTTCTAGGTTTGAGAATCCACACCTTAAGAAGCTTGAAGAAGTTGAAATAAATGACTCGTTTCCTGAAGAATAACTCCTACTTGTGTCTAATTCTGAGGTATCTTGGTTTGCTGACATTGCAAATTATTTAGCTGCTAACATAACCCCAAAAGGGTTGACACATCAGCAAAAGAAGCGATTCTCTGCTAATGTGAAAAACTATTTTTGGAAAGATCCTTATCTTTTTCGTATATGTGCAGATCAAGTCATTTGAAGATGGGTTACGAAGTCAGAAACAAACAAGATCTTGGAACACTGCCATTCAAGACCAACCGAAGGACATTACAGTGGGACTAAAATAGCTCACAAAACGCTCGAATTAGGTTTTTATTGGCCCACACTGTTCAAGGATACCAACAGGTATGTTACTTCTTGTAACAAATGTCAAATAACAGGGGAGAAAATATTAATGCAGTTGAACGAGTTAGATGAGTGGCGTGTGAATGCATATGCGAACTCACGTCTATATAATGAAGCAACAAAGCGACACCATGATGCTTGTCTAAGGCAACCTAAGCAATTTGTAGCCGACAATCTTGTCTTGCTATACAACTCGAGGCTCAAGTTGTTCCCTAGAAAGCTGAAATCAATATGGTCAGGTCCATTCATAGTTAAAACCGTCTTTCCATACGGCACAGTAGAGGTAACCCATCCGAACCACGACACTTTCAAGGTAAACAGTCATAGACTTAAACTTTATAATGGTGAGGATTTTAAGAATGATAGAAAGGAGCTTAGGCTCTACAAACCCTCGTAAAGGTGCACGCAAGGTAAGTCGAGCTTAGACTCTAAATAAGCGCTTCTTGGGAGGCAACCCGAGCACTAATGTTATTAATTTTTTTAGTTTTGGTCTATAGCATCTAACAATCACTAATTAAGTTATTAAAATGTAGGTTTTCACAATCACATGGCTATTTACACGGGCATGCCCTTGGCCGTGTGGCCGCCACATTCTACATGCACGGGCGTGTCCGTGGCCGTGTAGAAATAGGACTTAATTTCCCTAAACTCTAGATGCCACACGAGATGCGATTAATCCACATGGGCATTTGAGATGGGCATGCGAGCCCCACGGGTAGGAAACACGGGTGTGGCCATGACCGTGTTAAAACTAGACTTTGAATCTTTAAAAATATACCGAGACACGGGATGCGATAGATCCCCACGGGCGTGCCTCAGACCATGTGTAAATCTGACCACACTACACGGGCGTGTGAACCGGCCACACGGGCGTGGGAGAAACAAAGGACTAAGCCCATGGCCGTGCGAGGCGGCCGTGTGAGAACCTAAAAACATATCAGCTTAAAAGGAGAGAGCCACGAGTATAGCCCACAGCTATGTCCAGAGACCGTGGGCGCTTCTGACTACATCCCACGGGCATGTGCATGAGAACACGGGCATGGGAGAAATGAACGAAGCAGTACACGGTCGTGCGAGGTGGCAGTGTACTCCAACACGCCTAGGGACTACGGGCGTGGGCCGAGAAGCATGCACGATACGGACCAAATTTCATGATAAACACGGGCTAAATTCAAACCACACTGGCGTGGGCCACGATCGTGTGACCTAACAATAGTTTGGCACGGTCGTAGCCCTATTTAACAAACCCAAACCCTTTTTTTACTATTTATCATCCCCTTTCCTAATACCAAACCCTAGTTGCCGATTCACCCCCTCTCCGCCCCCACCAACGTACCACCATTCACCCACTATCTCCAATCACCAAATACCACTCTCCTACCTCCCCTAATCCCTTTCCCTGCCCATCTCCTTGTATTTTTAGTGGACAATTTTGACATATTAAATTAACTAACACACTTTGCCCTAGTGGATTAGTGACTTACACATCAAGGTCAGTAAACTCAACAGTCATTTTCTTTTCTGACACTAATGCAATACAAATATATGAATGCATAGATCCAGGATCAATTAAAGCATACACAGAATCATCAAAAAGATAGAAAATACTAGCTATCACATCTGGAGCAGAAGCTTCTTCCCTTGCCCAGATAGCATGTGCAGGTGCCCTTGTTTCTGATCGGGCTGCATTATCTCTCATTCCCGAACGAGCAGTCCCAGCAGCACTAATTTGACCTGAATGTTTATTTTTCTGAGGAGTATTTGCTTGCTTCTCACCTTGTTCTTTATCTTCTTTTAACAATTGAGGACAATCCTGAATAAAATGATTGATTCCACCATATCTATAACAAGCTCCGATTCTTCCCCAACATTCACCAATATGAAATCTACCACAAGTTTTGCATCTAGGTCTCGGAATATTTTGCACAATACTAGCACTAACTGCTGATTTATTAGTTACTCCGACATTTTGTTGAGTTGTTTTACTTTTATTCAATTGTTCTGGAATTGTAACAGTTCGACTAGAATCATCTCTGAACTTTTTAGCCGAAAAAGTTGATATTAGTCTAGAGAAACTTCTTTTGTATACTTCTTTACCTCTTCTTTCTCTTTGCATCTTTCTGTTATACACTTTTCCATCTTTTGAGCTCGATCAGATAGAACCACAAATTCTCGAATCTCTGTGCCTCCAATCATCATTCTGATTTCATCATTAAGCCCTTCTTCGAATCTAATGCATATTTCTTCCTCTGTCGGTACAACATCCCGAGCATATCTACTAAGATACACAAATTCTCTTTCATATTCGACCATTGTTTTATTCCCTTGTCGAAGATCAAGAAATTCCCTCTTCTTCTTATCTAAATATCTATTTCCTACATACTTCTTTTAAAACTTGGTTTGCAAGAATTCTCAGGTAAGTTTATCTACAGATACCACTGCCTCAATGGTTTCCTACCAATTATACGCTTCTTCTTTTAATAGTGAAACCGCACACCTCAGATAGTCCTCCAGAGAATACATCATCTGTTTAAAAACTCTTTCCAAACTCTTTAACCAATACTCTGCTTTAACTGGATCATCGTCTGATCTCCCTCAAAATTCTTCAACTCTGAACTATTTGAGTTTCTCAATCGGTGTTCTTTTACTAGATTCATCAATTAAAGGAGGACCAACTGAGGTTGTAACTGGTGGTACAGTAGGGGGAGGAGGAGGTGATTGTGCTTGACTTCTTCCTTGTATTGTTTCAATATACCACTGATTCATTAACTCATAAATCATATTTTTAAGTTCTTCCTCTCTCATAAAAGAAATCGAAACATTACTACTTGTTCCCTGCTCAGAAGCCTGTATTCTAATATTAACATCCGCTTCTTGACCAGCACCCTTGGGTCTATCAGACATCTTTACAATCTATAACAAAAATTAGTAGTTAGATCAGATCATTCACATTACACTATCACAGATTTATATGACAGGTATTTCTAGACAATTTACACATCACATTCATTCCAAGAATCGACTAAACCAAAGCTCTAATACCAATAAATGTAACACCCCTAACCCACATTCGTTACCAGAACAGGGTTACAAGATGTTACCGAAGTTTACAAAATATTTACACATAAATTCTATTATTTACTTATATTCACATCAAAGTTGTCCATCCGTGTCATAGTCACTAAATTATTTTTATCTTGAGATACAGAACTCAAAATTAATATTTGCTAATTTTCCCTGAAACTAGACTTAAATATCTTTTTATTATAAAATTTTTAGAATTTTTGGTTTAGCCAATAAGTACAGATTATTCTTACCATTATTTCGCTGTCCGACAGTTCCAACCCCTCCTCACTAAAAATTAATTATCTCATTGTACAGAATTCAAATAAAGCTCCTGTTTATTTCTCTTAAAAGTATGCTCATTAAGAAATTTAAGCATAAAAATTATATCCCATAACTATTTTTGTACAATTTTAATGATTTTCCAGAGTCAGAACAGGGGAGCTCGAAATCACTCTGACCTTGTCTCACAAAAATTCAAATATCTCCTAATATGAAAATATTTTGCTTACATTGTTTCTTCTATGTGAAACTAGATTTAATAGGCTTTAATTTCATATTTTATTTAGCCTCTAATTTGATTTCCATAATTTATGGTGAATTTTCAATTTCAAACTATTGCTACTAACCAAAAACTGTTTTAGTACAAAATATTGTTAACTAGTTTATAACATCTTTACTTCGTTTCATTTAAACTCTATACATGCCATATAAATATTTAAACATAAAACAAAAGCTACCGGAATTGATCTGGATAGTGAGCTTTGTTGTGATGATCTGATCTACCAACTTCCCTTTGATTCAATCTATATAAAAATATCAAACACACACAAGTAAGCTTATTGAAGCTGAGTAAGTTCATAGGTTTAAAAGTAATGCTTACCAAACATAATATTTCCAAAAAATAACAAAAAATTTACTAAATTTCCCTCCCATTCACAACCACTGTTATAATACTTCACATAGCTGAGCTTAACATTAGCAACTACACGAACCCTTTTCATTTTAGTTCACACCTCATATATTACTTATTACCAAATTAGGAAACGTCTTACGAAATTGAGTACGTTGTTGCTCAGTGCCACAATTCACAACTCAATATGGTTTTCCTCATTAAAATACCATACCTACATTTTACAACTCAGTATGGGAAATGCCATACCTACGTTTCTTAACTCAGTATGGATAATACCATACCTACGTTTCACAACTCAGTATGGTCAATACCATACCTACATTTCACAACTCAGTATGGTCAATACCATACCTACATTTCACAACTCAGTATGGATAATACCATACCTACATTTCACACTTTTCCATGGATCAACCATGGTCTTATCCGTCAATTCATCACATGTCATGATACAAACGTACTCAATCCTACGTTTTTCCTAATTTGAATTTTCACCTTTATTCTTTCATTTTATAAAATTTTCCCATAGTAAATTAATATTTAATAACACATTATATCATTCAATAATTCACAAATAAACATGTAAATTCAACCATATGAGCTCACCCGGCTGATTTGTAGAACATATTAAAATTTAGGGACTATTCCGTAACTTTTTCTTTTCCTCGTTCTTCTTTAGATTCTTGATCTATAATGTAAAATATTTTCACTCATTAGCATTTATTTCATTTCTATTTCACTTCATCATTGATGCTCTTCAATTTTTAGACTTGCACTTTTACCCCAATATTTATAGTTTTTACAATTTAGTCCCTACTCAATTCACCCATCAATTGAACTAATTTTTCTCAATTAACACTTTATTTTATCATTATAAATTATTTCACCACCTTTGATATTCTGAATTTCAACACCAACCTCTAATTCACAATTTTTACACAATTAGGTCCTAAATACCATTTTCTATCAAAATCACTTAATAAAACCACCTTAATATGAAATTAGAACTTAAATTTCATAATAATTCATCATAAAATTCCCTTACTCAGCCAGGGTAACTTCCAATTTCATGCACCAAATAAAAAACTAATGAATTCTATAAGTGGACGTAATTGTAAAATTCATAAAAATAAAAATTATTAAGAAAAAACAAGAATTAAACTCACATGATGTAAAAATATGAAAAACCAGCTTTCTCCAAATCTCCTATGGCATGTTGGCTGAGAAAATATGAAGAGATCTCTAGATTTTTCAATTTTGTCCTTATTTTATATGTTAAGATTATAAAATTTCCAATTTTGCCCTTATTTCCCTTATTTTTCTGCTGATTTTCTTGCCCTTGCTATCCAACCTATTCACTTTTATGCTTAATTGCCCTTTAAATCCTCTTTCTTTTAACACTTGAGCTATTTAATCCTTCTAACAAATTTTACATTTGTTACAATTTAGTCCTTTTTATTTAATTGACTACCCAAACGTTAAAATTTCTCAACCAAACTTTAATACTAACTTAATGATTCTATATAAATATTTCTAAAAATATTTATAGCTCAAATTTCAAATTCAAGGTCTAGATACCTCATTTTTGACCCGTTTGACCTTAGAAATTCTTTTAACTCACCAATTCACAAATTCTTCTAAATTCTTACTTGACTCATGAATATTAAATCACTATATTGTTCAATCTTACTTTTCAAATTTAGTGATCTCAAATCATTATTTTCAACACCACTAAAAATTAGGCCGTTATAGCAGTACTTCATATTTTGGGTTGAATAGTGATGGGGTACTCTGTTTCCATGGACGGATCTATGTTCCGAATGATACTGGTTTGAGACAGTCTATACTGAGGGAGGCGCATAGTAGCCCTTATACTCTGCACCCAGGCGGAAATAAGATGTATCGAGATCTCTGCGAGTTATACTGATGGTTGGGATTGAAAGGAGAGGTTACTGATTTTGTGGCTAGATGTCTGACATGCCAGTAGGTTAAGGCTAAGCATCAGTTGCCTTCAAGTTTACTGCAGCCGGTTAAGATTCTGCTATGAAAATGGGAGCAAGTAACGATGGACTTTGTTAGTGGATTGCCTCTAACACCCACTAAGAAAGATTTTGTTTGGGTCATCGTGGATCGATTGACCAAGTCTGTACACTTCATCCTTGTTAGGACAGCCTATACTTTGCAAAAGCTAACGAAACTTTATATTTCTGAGATAATGAGACTACAGCGGGTACCGATTTTGATAATTTATGATAGGGATTTTCGCTTTATGTCTCAGTTTTAGAAGAAGTTATATGAGGCTCTGGGTTCAAGGTTAGACTTCAGTACTGCGTTCCATCCTTAGATCGATGGTTAATCTGAGAGGGTGATTCAGATACTGGAGGATATTTTAAGGAGCTGTGTTATTGATTCCCGCAGTAGTTAGAAGGATTATCTGCAGCTAGCAGAGTTTGCTTATAATAACAGTTTCCAGTCTAGCATTCAGATGGCACCTTATGAGGCTTTGTATGGTCGTAATGTCACAAACCTCTATGTTGGACTGAGTTGGGTGAACGATGTGTTCTGGGTCCTAAGTTAGTTTTTGAGACCGAGGATAAGGTCAGATTGATTCGGGATCGACTAAAAGCGGCCTCTGATAGGCAGAAATCCTACGCAGATTTGAAGAGAAAAGATATTGAGTATTCTATGAGAGACTTTGTGTTCCTTAAGGTTTCGCCATGGAAGAAGATTCTAAGGTTCGACCGTAAGGGTAAGCTGAGCCCTAGGTTTATTAGGCCATACCAAATTCTGAAACGAGTGGGATCAGTTACTTATCAGTTGGAATTACCTCCGGAGTTGGATCATATTCATGACATGTTCCACGTCTCGATGTTAAAGCACTACCGCTCTTATCCTTCTCACATTGTCCCTATTAAGGAGATTGAGGTTAGGCCAGATTTGACATTTGAGGAGGAGCCAGTTCAGATTCTGGATCGCGATGTTAAGGTACTATGGAAGAAGTCTATTCCTCTAGTTAAGGTTCTATGGTGAAATCATAGCACAAAGGAGGCCATGTGGGAACCTGAGGATTCGATGCGTCAGCAGTATCCTCATCTATTTTGGTCAGGTAAAATTCGAGGCCGAAATTTTCTTTTAGGGGGTAGAGTTGTAACGCCCCCAAATTCTTATTTTTTTCTGTGTAAATGTGACACAATTGTCTATATGCTTCAGTGGTTAAGTGTTCTGGGTGTGTGTGTGAGATCCCAAGTTCAAGCTTTGCCTTTGGCAAAATTTTGAATTTTTTTGAATAAAGCCTAGCCTTGCCCAAAGGGCTTAATTTTAGTTATTGGAAAATACACATCAAAATGGGCCTGCTAGTCTGGTGGTTAAGTGTAGTGTGGGTATGATGGAGGTCTTGTGTTCGAATCCCTGCACGAGTGTAGGTAGTGTTTTTACTCTAAATTTCGGCTAAGAGTTTGAGTAAAGCCAAAAGTCTAAAGTAGTGGAGATGAGTAGGTTGTGGAGAGTTTTGTGGAGGGAATTAAGGGGAGTTGGGATAGGGTTTATCGGAATTGTTTCACTTTGAGTATCTTTTTGCAAAATTTGGCTTTCCCTCTCCTCTTCTCCAAAAATTCTGACTATTTTTCTTTTGTTCTTCTCTAACCATTCTCTTCTTTTCCTCTTTCAGTTTTGATACTCCTTCTCTCTTCTATTATAATACCTTTTCCAATAGTTCATCGTCGCTATGTTTTGCTTAGAATCGAGCAAAACGAGGCTTTCCTAGGGCTGTTCGTAATCGAAATCGTACAAAGATTTGAGGTAAGCGTTAAGTGGTTATTTTGGATTGATGTTGGCGTGATGGTTTCAGTTTAATCTTTGTTATAGGCTGATTTTAATGCTTTGAATTATCGTTTAATAGATTTTAGAAGGCTCGGGGTTCGTCTTAGCTTCAATCGAAACTAGGAGTGTACCTGAAAACGTAAAAAATAGGGTTTCAGTGAAAGCCAAAAACCCCACTGTCGATGAGTGTGTGATCGATGAGGCCAGGCTGTGCACAAAAGACACGACCGTGCGTGAAGGACACGATCATGTGATGGCCTTGTAGGCCGTGTGTAACACACAAGCTAGACTGTTTTGGGTCGTGTGGGTCACACGGGCGTGTGGGTCTACATGGGTAGTCTACACGGGCGTGTAGGATTCTGGGTCAGGCTATGTGATCCACACGGCCAAGGCCAAATTGGGCCATGTAGGCCCACACGGGCAGGCCACATGGGCATGTGAGCCCATTTAACTGAAGTGCTTTCTAAGGTTGCACGGGTCGCCTAAGTCAACTGTGAACCTACTGCAGGGTTGGTAAGCACTACTTAGACCCTTAAATGTGCAAATTGAATGTATGATGTATGTACTGAGCATGATTATTATATACATGTATACTAAACTGTATGTATAACTGATAACCATGTGATAGCATGTCATTTACTGTATATTTACATTGCATTGGGTTAGGATGATGATATTTGGAGGAAGTGTACTGAAAGGCTTTAAGCCTATTGACTGGCAGCACAGCTGCAATATATATACTGAAAGGCTCTTAAGCCTATTGACTGGCAACTCAGCTGCAATATATTGTTATGTACTGCATTCGGTACAGCTCAGAGTGTAAGGCTGGGTGGGTGTTTTAAACCCTATAGGAATTGTAGAGATGGACAGAGATGGTGTAATAGAGGCTGGTGGGTAGGATTCTATTTTTTGATCATTGTATGCATGATTGTTACTGTGATAGGCTAAGGCCCTAATGCATATCTAATACTGAAATTGAAATGGGCTAAGGCCCAAACTGCTACTAAAACTAAAACGGGCTTAGGCCTAGACTGTATTTGACTGTTTACTGTAATTATCTATATGTTTGTTTTCTATTGGGATTACACACTGAGTTTATGATTGGTGATCCCAAAACTAACTATGATCACGATAAAGGCAAGCGTACCTATCGAATAGTGGTACAGCTATGGCAAGACCGGAATATCGTATCCACAAGGACTAAGATTATTAGTATTAACTATCTTTTTATTATCTAACCTAAAGATTAAGAGGATTTGTTTTAAACTAAAAACTAACTAAACTAAGAATGCGGAAAAGAGTAAATTGAGAAAAATACTTTTAGAAAATTGATGAGAGAGACAATACCCGAGGAAGAATCCACCTAGACTTCACTTATTATTCGGCTCTAAATTAGACGATTTATTCACTTGAGTTAATTCGTAGAAATCCCTAATTTATGTTATTATCTTTTTCAAGACTAAAAACAACTAACTCTAGGTTGATTAATTGAAATTTCTTTCTAATTAAAACCCCTATTGTTGCATTAACTCGATTAATGGATTTCCCTATTAGCTTTAACTCTAATTTGGTAGATTTATGTCATCCTATCTCTAGCATTGCAATCAACTCTGCTTAATTATATTGGATCTACTCCTAAACAAGGACTTTAGGTCCACTGAGTAACCACATTCAACTTGAATTAATATCTTAAAATATTAAAACAAGAATTAATAAACATAATTATGAACAAATCAAGTATTTATCATATAATTTAGAAAATAATAAGATTCGTCTTAGGTTTCATCCCCCTTAGGTATTTAAGGGATTTAGTTCATGTTTATAAAGAAAAACATCTCAAAAATTGGAAAACAACAAAGCATAAAGAATCTAAAAACTTCGAGGGAAATTGAAGGGAGATCTTCAGTCTTGATGGAGATCCTACTTCTGAGATGAATCAATTAGCTTTCTTCGAGTAATTATCTGCTTTCTGCGCTGTGTGTCCCTTTAATCCTCTCCTAGCATGTTTAAATAAACTTTGGAATGCCCAAAATACCTAAAAATTATCTTTTTCCTAGTAGAATTGAAACAGGGCTCGACAGGGACACAGGCATGTGCTCTGCTCGTGTGCGAAGGATTAGCTGTGTGCAATACTGAGTGGGTTTTAAGTCGACATGACCTTAACACACAGGCGTGTGGCCATCCCGTGTGTCACACACGGGTGGTGGTAAACCCAGTGGAAGTGCCTAGGCCATGTTGAATGCTGATTTTAGCCTATTTTGTCTGTTTTTGGCCCATTTCTTACTCTTTTCACTTTCCTATGCTCATCTAAGTACAAAACATGAAATTAAAGGATTAGGAGCATCGAATTCATTAAATAATAAGGTAAATCATCCAGAAATATACCAAGCATGGGTTAAAAATATGTTACTTTTACGGGTCATCAAATATCCCCACACTTAAACATTTGCTTGTCCTCAACCAAAGTCCTCAACTCACAATTAAAATTATTTCTTCTCAACTTATAATTTTTATCAACAATATTTCGAAATAATCCACAAGTAATCATACATTGAAAATTCACCTAAAAGATCATCAAAGTTTCAAACAATCCAAGTTGAGCATTTTATCACGAAAACAGGTATTTCCCTCCATCTAAGTAGTTACCTTTAATTCAAAATTACACAGAGTTGATATCCTCACGAAAGATTCACTCAAATCACTCAAGGTGTTAAGGTTCAGAATTAAGCACTCAATTGTCAAACATGAAAAATTATTATCATAAGCTTGCATGAAAATCAAATCTCCACAACTATAAATTGAGATGATACATCAATCAAAAGGTCTTTAAAGGGTTGTAATGGGGCTTTGGTTAGGAGTGTGGATAAAGGCTGAAAAAGAAGGTTAGATCGAGATTGAACTGAAAAATTACCAGACCAGAAAAATAATTAATACTAAGAAATTACATTACTGAATGAATAATCAAAGAATTGAGTTTTTCCTCATGAAGAACATTGTTCAAGTTCAAGTATTATAGAACTTCGTAATATACTGAATGACAAGTTAACAATTGAAATAACTTTGTATATTTTTTTTTATTTCGGAACAAATCAAGTATGAAAATTTACTAACTGAATAGAAGAACATAGCTAGGCATTAATTCAATCAAATCTCGACAAAATAGGGATCAAAGTAAATAAGGGAAATTCTTAAGGAATAAAAAATAGGCTTATGGGTTAAAATTGAGGGTAAATCAAAAAATGGTTTGTTAGGCTCAATAGGGTTCACTAAGGGTTAATTAAGAGGGTAGGCTTTTTATGAAGTGAGTGGGTTAAAACCTAGGTGCCTTTATCATCTCTGTATATCAAATCAATGGTGTGGTCTTGACATGTATAATCGAAGTAAGTTCTAGAATAATAAATCAATATTGACACACTCATAAGCAACAATAAAAGTGAGCAAGAAAGAATATATGCTCTAAAGGCTCAAAATCTCACAAAAATTATGGCTTTTGATGTCAATTCAATGAATTTCAAATTTCAAGATAATACCTCAATTTGGGGAAATAACCTAGAAAAATTTTTAATTCTCAAAAATCAACTTATCATGCTTGATTCTCTAATGACTTGAAGTTTAAACCATCAATGCACAACTACCTATGATTTAATCCAAAACTTATCAATAAGAATCATGAATCAATCAGAATTCATTCTAAAAGTAATATGAGAGAGTTACTTGAGAATAGGACAAAATTAAGGGATTTTCTGATAATGATGATATGAATAACCTCCCCACACTTAAGATGTACATTGTCTTCAATGTACAAAGATAGATAATAAGAATATAATCATAATATCATAAGAGAGGGAGAGAAACGAAACTCCCCTGAATTTTGGATGAGATCCTTGGGATTGTGAAAACGAAATTGGAGAAAAGGCTAATGAAGTGCATGATTCTGAGCTATTTAAGAAAATAAACACAACTGTGGAAGAGAATTAAAGTATTACTCAATAATGATCATAAAAATAAACATAGTTCAAAAGATAAAACGATAAGTCTTTAAAAGGGAAATTAAGAACATAAGAAATAAAGAAAATAAAAATGAAAAAATAAAAATAAATGGACTCAAAGGTCTTCATCATCGGATGCCTCATGGGTTGACGGTGCCAAAGGAGAAATGTGAAGGTGATGGCAAATCTGTCAAAGAGTGGCATCGATGCTGTCAAATCTGTCAAAACACTACTGCTCGAAGCAAATAAGTCTCTCGGATATATCGGTCAATGTGGCAGCAGTAGGTCGGTGACTCAGTGGTGGTGGTGGATGTGGGTCCTCGTGAGGGGGAGGGACATTATCAGTAATGTCTTCAGGATCATCCTGGTGTCAGAATGAGATAACCGGTATTGAGGAGGATCGAATTTATGGAGCCGCACAATCATCCTCATATGAAGCATGCTCGAGATGCCCTGTGGGGACATCTGGCCTACAAATGTTAGCGATGAGGACTATGCCAAGCTAGATGAGTCACATAGGGACCTAAGCAGATGGCTCTCTCTCTGCCCGGTCAAAGTATGTGCGAGTAGTGCGTGAAGGTATTGAAAAACTTGAGATAGAGTTGACACCTTCGAGCGACTTGGATCATAGAAACCAATAGTTGCATGAAGTTCTGCCCAACAAGAAGAGGGTGGGCGGTGAATTTGGTGGTGGAGGTGAAGGAAGTTGTCGTCCTCTATAAACTCCTCGGTATAAAGCCCTAAAGCAATGCCGAACTCTAGGACACTTAGTTGGTGCACTAAGCCACCAAGACGAAATTGTACTGTGCAGGCTCGTCGAACAAGGACATGACTGACTGCAACTAAAATGTCGAGCAAAGTTCTAAGATGAGCTCCAAGTATGTGGGTTCGACAATCTCGAAGAAGCAGTCCCATAGGGCTATAATCAATAGGGCCCGAACGAAGTCTGCAAGGTGGACCTACTCCAAGGTAGCCCAATCGATGCACCAGCCCACGCCAAGTGGTCGAGCACTAAGAAGCTGGAATAGCTCCTCTTGGGGTTCAGCGGGGAATTGGAGATATGGATGGAGCACCACGAAAAATGTGCTCGAAGAGGTTGCACCTAGTCCCTTCCACTTTTTTGAAGCGGGAATGGTAATCTTTATCTTACTACGTATGTTTGTTATGGTGAATTGGTGGGTGGCTCAATTAGAAACGACGGCGGCATGACGCGAGGGGTTCTGGTCTAGGACGGTTTAGGTCGACTAGAGGTGGTGAAAGTGGGACTATGGTGGTCGAGTGTGTATGAGGGTAAGGGATAGAGAATGGGAAAGGGAAAGAGGGAAATGAAGGAGGGGAAAAAAATACGGGTTGTTTTAGGGTGTGTGTGAGTGTAGATGGTCGGTCGACGGGAGGGAGGAGAGATAGGGGTAGGCGATGGTCGAAGTTGGAGGTAGGTAGGGTGGCGGTGGCTAGGACTATTGAAGGTTTGGGGAAGAAGACAAAAGAGAGAAAGAAGAGGGAATAGGGAATAGGGTTTAGGGGCCCTCTTTTTAAAGTGACACGATCATGTAACGGTTCCATGTTGGGCCACACGACCGTGTCACACACCCGTGTGGCTCAAGTCTAGCCCATATTCGTCATGAAATTTGGTCAGGTTCGCACACGGCTTCTGGACACACCCGTGTGTCCAGCCCGTGTGGTGCACATGGCTACATCGCACAACCGTGTATACTCTCCTTCATTTCTCCCACGCCCGTGTGATATTTCACACGTCCGTGTGCATGAAGTAAGTGAGTCAGGATCTTACACGGCCATCTCGCACGGTGGTGTAATGTTCCCCATGCCCATGTAGCTAGTTAGTGAAGTCAGGATCACACATGGCCGTTGGGCACGGTCGTGGGTTCTGCCCGTGTTCCATCCTGACTTGAGTTAAAATTAGGACATGTATCTCAAGTTCAAACACAGTCTTAAACACGCCCGTGTGTCTAAGCCGTGTGGTCTACACGGTCGTCTCGCACAGCCGTGGGAATTTATCGCATCTCGTACCTCGGCTGATTTTGAGGAATTTAAAGTCCAGTTTTAACACGGCCTCGGACACGCCCGTGGGTCCAAATCGTGGGGCTTGCACGGCCATATCACACGACCGTGGAGATTTGTGGCATCCCATGTGGTATCCTGAGTTTTGGAAAAATTAAGTCCTGCTTCCACACAGCCAAGGACACATCCGTGTGTCTAGGCCGTGTGGGTTACTGTCAAGTTTCTTGAAATTTCAAAACTAAGTGGTGGACACAGGGTCCAAACATACCTATGTACCCATTTCATAGTGGCCACACGGTCAAGTGCACACCCGTGTCCCAGGCCGTGTGGGAAGGAAAACTTGTATTTTGTAATTCAATTAGTTTATGTTAAATACTTTAAACTGAAAATAGGAAGATTAGTGAAGTTAGTGCTCGAGTTGCCTCCCGAGAAGCACTTATTTAGAGTCTAAGCTCAACTTACCTTGCATGCACCTTTACGAGGGTTCGAGGAGCTGAAGCTCTTCTCTGTCATTTTTAAAATCCTCACCATTATAAAGTTTGAGTCGATGACAGTTTACCTTGAAAATGTCGTGGTTTGGATGGGTTACCTCTACTGTGCCATATGGAAAGACGGTTTGAACTATGAATTGACCTGACCATCTTGATTTCAGCTTTCCAAGGAATAATTTGAGTCTTGAGTTGTATAACAAAACGAGATCTCTGACTTTAAATTGCTTAGGTTACTTTATACGAGCATCATGGCGACACTTCGTTGCTTCCTTGTATAGGCATGAATTCTAGTATACATTAGCTCGCCACTCATCTAACTCGTTCAACTACATTAGTCTCTTCTCACCTGCAAGTTTGAGATCAAAATTTAGAAATTTTATAGCCCAAAATGTCTTATGTTCTAGTTCAAATGGTAGATGACAACTTTTCCCATAAACAAGTCTATAAGGGGATGTTCTATGGGAGTTTTAAAAGTAGTTCTATAGGCCCATAAGGCATCATCTACTTCCATTGCCCAATCTTTCTAGTTTGACTCTACTATCTTTTCTAAAAGGCATTTAAGCTCTCGATTGGCTACTTCGACTTGTCCACTAGTTTGAGGATGGTAATGGGTAGCTGTTCTGTGGTACACTCCATATTTCTTAAGAACTTTATTGAATTGGGCATTACAAAAATGAGTACCCCTATCACTAATAATCGCCCTAGGTTTCCAAATTGAGAAAAGAGCTTCTTAAGGAATCTCACTACCACTCTAGCATCATTAGTAGGTAAAGCTTGGGCTTCCACCCATTTCGACATATAATCAACTGCTACTAAGATGTATTTATTCCCAGATAAACTAGGGAATGGACCCATAAAATCAATACCCCATACATCAAATATTTTACATGAGAGCATATATATTTGAGGCATTTCATCGCGTTTGGAGATATTACCTGTTCTCTGACATTTATCACAAGAAGCCACAAACCTGTTGGCGTCATTGAACAGTGTGGGCCAATAAAAACCTGATTCAATTGTTTTATGTGCTGTCCTAGTTCCACTGTAATGTCCTCCAGTTGGTCCTGAATGGCAGTGTTCCAAGATTTTAATAGCTTCTGACTTCGTAACGCATCTTCGAATGACTAGATCTGTACATATACAAAAAAGAAAAGGATCCTCCCAAAAATAGTTTTTCACATCGGTAAAGAACCGCTTCTTCTACTGATGTGTCAACCCTTTTGGTAAGATGTTAGCCGTTAAGTAATTCGCAATATCTTCAAACTAATGTACCTCAGAATCAAATACAACTAAGAGTTTTTCTTCAGGAAACGAGTCATTTATTTCGGCTTCATCAAGTTCCTTGAGATGTGGGTTCTCAAGCCTAGAAAGGTGATCAGCCGCAACATTTTTAACCCTTTTTTTATCCCGTATTTCCAAATCGAACTCCTGTAATAATAAAATCCACCTTATTAGTCGAGGCTTTGCATCAGATTTAGTTAAAAGATAGTGAAAAGCAGAGTGGTCAGTATAAACGACAACTTTAGACAAAATTAGATATGGTCTAAATTTATCGAATGCAAAAACCACAGCTAGCAACTCTTTTTCTGTAGTGGTGTAATTCTCTTGTGCGGCCGTCAAAGTCTTGCTAGCATAATATATTGGTTGAAAATGCTTGTCTCTCCACGGTCTAAGAACTGCACTTATTGCAAAATCACTCGTATCACACATTAGCTCAAAAGGTAAATTCCAATAAGGTGCAATTATAATCGGAGCATTAGTTAATTTTTCCTTGAGAGTATTAAATTCTTCTAAACATTCCTGATCAAAATTGAAAGGTACATCTTTTTCTAGTAATTTTGTTAAAGGCTTAGCTATTTTAGAAAAATCTTTATTAAATCTTCAGTAAAAACTAGCATGTCCTAAAAAGCTTCTAATAGCCTTAACTGAACTAGGGGGAGGTAATTTTTCAATAGTATCAATTTTTGCTTTATCAACCTCTAAATTTTCAAGGCAAAGATGGAAAGAATTACCGAATACTAAAAATTAATCCATAAATACCTCCATAATATCTTCCACGAGTTTATCAAAGATGGCCAACATGCAACGCTAAAAGGTAGCAGGAGTATTACATAACCCAAAAGGCATTCTACGATAAGCAAACATACCATATGGACATGTAAATGTCGTCTTCTCTTGATCTTCACGAGCTATCGAGATTTGAAAGTAGCCAAAGAGTCCATCTAGGAAGTAGTAGTACATATGCCCTGACAACCTTTCCAACATTTGATCAATGAAGGGTAAGGGAAAATGGTCTTTTCTTGTGGCATCGTTCAGCTTCCTATAGTCAATGCATACTCTCCAACCTATGACTGTTCTTGTAGGAATCAACTCATTCTTCTTATTGGTAACAACAGTCATGCCTCCTTTCTTAGGACCAACTTGCATAGGGATTACCTAAGTACTGTCAGAAATAGGATAAATAACTCCAACATCTAGAAGTTTAATTACCTCAGCCTTGACAACTTCTTTCATGTTGGGATTCAGTCATCTTTGAGCTTGCACGCACTGTTTGTATTCATCCTCTATCAAAATTTTATGGGTGCAAAAAGAAGGGTTGATCCCTTTAATGTCAGAAATTTTCCAAGCTATTGCCTTTTTGTGTTCCTTTAATACTTGTAATAGGTCCTCTTTCTCCTCGGGTTGCAAGTTCGAAGCAATAATCACTGGTAGTGTGGAGTTGTCTCCCAAGAATACATATTCCAAGTGATTAGGTAATTACTTCAGTTCCAGTTTGAGAGGTTCTTCAATAGAGGGTTTTTGTTTTAATTCATCATTCATCTCAATACCCTCGTACTTTATTTGTCTTAGAGAAGGTTCGTTAGAGTTCAAATTAATTTTTACCTTCTCCATCTCAGTGGTAACTTCATCTACCTCCTCATCTTGGACGAGACACAGTTCCAACGTGTCCTTAAGAGTGATTCCTGAAAAGAATCTTAAACAGAATAATCAATAGAATCAATAAAATAACAGGAATCATCTTGTTCTCTAGAGAATCTCATGGCATCATAAATTTTAAAAACAGTTTCTTCATCACCTACCCTTAACACAAGTTTACCATCCCCCACATCAATAACAACTCTAGCAGTGGCTAAAAATGGGCATCCTAAAATTAAAGGTACCTAAACATCCTCATCCATGTCAACCACAACAAAGTCAACAAGAAATATAAAATTTTCAACTTTTACAAGTACATCTTCAATGATACCCCTAGGATATTTAACACATCTATCAGCTAATTGAATACTCATCTTAGTGGGTTTTGGTTCCCTAAGACCTAGCTGCTTGAACATTTTACAAGGCATCAAATTAATACTAGCCCCTAAATCAGCTAATATTTTTTCAATATTTAAACTACCAATTAGACAGGGATTAGTAAAACTTCCTGGATCTTTCAGTTTGGTTGGTAGTTTATTCTAGAGGATAGCTGAACATTCCTCGTTGAGTTCCACTGTAGATAGCTCTTCAAACTTCCTTTTGTTTGTTAGAAGCTCCTTCAAGAATTTTACATACGTGGGCATCTGCGAATTAGCTTCAACAAAAGGTAAGTTAATATGCAACTGTTTAAAAAGTTCAAGAAATTTATCGAATTGTGCATCCATGCGGTCTTTCTTCAACTTTGCTAGATATGGGATGGGTGATTTATATTCCTTGAATACCGGTGTGACACTCTCTTTGGGTTCAGCTTCCTCGTCCTTTTCCTTGTCAGATTCTTGCGAAAACTTCTTTTCAAGTTTAGTTAATACTTTCCTATTCCTTAATGTAACTGTTTTCACATGCTCCCTAAGATTTGGTTCAGTATTACTAGGTAGGCTACCTTGTGGTTTATCAGATATCATCTTGGCAAGTTGACCAATTTGATTTTTGAGTCCTTGAATTGATGCTTGTTAATTTTTGAGTACTGTTTCGATATTCTAAAAACATGTTTCTGACACCAATATAAATTTTCCAACATCTCTTCAAGGTTCGGTTTCTTTTCCTGCCTGTAAGGTTGTTGCTAAGATCCCGGAGGGGGTGGTGGCCTTTGATTTCCATGATTCCCTTAACCACCCCATGAAAAATTTGGGTGATTCCTCCAATCTGCATTGTAAGTATTACTGTAAGGATTGTTTTGAGGTCGAGGATTATTACCCATATAATTCATCTGCCCATTTTCCATGCCATATCCGTAGGGGGAGTACTCTGGATTGCTCATACCACTTCTACTCATGTCACACTGCATTACTGGATGTACCTGCGTAGAACCAACTAAACCATCAATCTTTCTATTCAAAAGTTCTACTTGGTTAGAAAGCATGGTGACCGCGTTAATATTAAAAACACCTACGGCTTTTGTCAGCTTTGTCCTCATAACTTGCTACTGATAATTATTTAATGACATCTTTTCTATGAACTCATAAGCCTCCTTAGGTGTTTTATAATTTATCGTTCCACCGGTAGCTGCATCGATCATTTGCCTCATTGAGGGGTTCAAACCATTGTGGAAAGTTTGAGCCTGAAGCCATAGAGGTAACCCATGGTGAGGGCACCTTCTTAATAAGTCCTTGTATCTCTCCTATGCATTGTAGAGCGTTTCTAAATCTTCACAAAAAAAGAGATATTATTCCTCAACTTTTCCGTTTTAGCCGGCAAAAAATATTTTAAAAGAAATATTTCTCGGTCATTTGATCTTAACCTACTCCCCAAAATGGGGCTCCCATCTTGCAATGCTGACCACCCTGGTATGCATCCTTTCTTCGATGCCATCTAACTCACAAATATATCTATGAATAAAGATAGAGCTCTCTCAGCCTGGTTGAATCATATGCTCATGAACTCTTTTATTTCTTGCAGTCCATAGAGCCCAAAGGGTACAACAAGAAATTCAGCACTGCCATGTTGAACAAATGTTAAGAACCCAGGTAAGCTACTAAAACTACCCTTGATTTACATTAGAGAGAACTACTAATAACCCCACTAATCCCCAGACTTCACTGGCAACAGGGCATATGAAAGACATACGCTAAGATTTCAACTCCATCCCAGCATCTAGGGCATATTACAGTCCTTGATAGTCTTTTAAAATACAAGTTTGACATAGATGGGATAAAATTGTTTGAAATACGCCAAACTGTAATTCTAATTTTAGAAGGTAGATTAAGGCTCCATAATCTTCGATAGAACATTCTAGTCGTGGTCTGTAATTCCTCTAAATTAGGATCATAGGTTTCAGCATGTAATAGTTTATATGAACTTTTAACAGTGAACTCTCCAGAGGGTTCTCTTCTCCACACCAACTCATCATCATGCGAGATTTTTGCAAGCGGAATTCAGAGAATCCTGATGGCGTCAACAACATCAAAAACATCAATAATAATCTCACTTCTCCATTCTCTCTTAGCACCATTGATGAGCTCAGCAACTAATTCCATATTACAATTACGAACTGGATAAGAAATTTTATAATTAATGAAACTAGGGATCCATGCATGATTAAAGATATAGATATTATTACCCGTACCTACCCTCCAGCACAGACCATCTTGTAATATTTTCTTCGCTGCCCAGATACTTCTCCACGTATAGGAAGCTCCTGCCTTCAAACTTAAGAAAATCTGAATTTGGGTAATGTTTTGCTTTCAACACCCTACCCCATAATGAATTGGGATTTGAAATAAGTCTCCACCCTTGTTTGGTGAGGAGGGCCATATTAAATTTAGTAAAGCTTCTAAAACTCAAACCTCCATCCTCCTTTAACTTGCACAGTTTACCCCATTCACACCAATGTATTCCTCTTTTGCCATGACCTTTTTGCCACCAAAATCATACTACAATACTCTCAATTTCCTACACAAAGATTTTTGAAGAAGGAAACAAGACATTGAATAGGTTGGAATGGCCTGTAAAATAGACTTAATAAACACCTCTTTGCCCCTTAGAGATAAAAACCTAGTACTAACTATCAATCTTTTACTTTACACGAGCCTTCAAAATCAGAAAAACAGGTTTTTTTTTCTTTTGGCCCACCATATTAGGGAGACCCAAATATTTCTCTAGGTTGTTCGAATACCTCATCCCCATAGTATTGAAAATTTGTACTTGCATCAATTCACAAGTATTCGTACTGAAGAAGATCGTGGACTTATCAAAGTTCACACATTGTCCCGAACTAACTTCATACTCCCTCAAAGTATTTTTGAAGACAGTAACTCCTCTCATTATCACCTCTCTAAAAAGTATACAGTAATCTACAAAAAGAAGATGGGAAACATGTGGCCTACTTTTACTCGTCTTAACCCCCTTTATTAACCCCTCCTTCCCAGCAAGTCACATTAGGGATGAAAGTCCTTCACTACATATAAGAAAAAGAAAAGGACTCAAAGGGTCCCCTTGTCGAAGTCTTCTAGTTGGTTGAAAAGATCATCCCATCCTTCCATTAATACTAACCGAGTATTATATTGACAATAAACACTTCAACACTATATCCACCCAAGTCCTATGAAAACCCATTTTCTCCATCATAGCACACATAAAACCCCATTCCACTCTATCATATGCCTTACTCATATCCAACTTTAGTGCTATTAGACCCTTCCTACCACTCCTCTTCTAGCCGAACGTATAAAGAATTTCATATGCAAGTAATACATTATCCGAAATCAATCTCCGGAGCACAAAGGCATTTTGTGAACTATTGATGCAATCCTCTAAGACCTTTTGAAAGTGATTCACAACCATTTTAGCAATCACTTTGTATATAACATTACAAAGGTTAATCGGCTTAAAATTTGCCATATTAGTAGGATTTGGAATTTTAGGAATAAGAACTATGTTTGTTACATTTATAGGTTCTAAAAATCCATATCATTATTAAGAACTCCTAAACAATATTGGCTTACCTATTTACCCACAATATGCCAACATCTTTGGAAAAAGATAGCTGAAAAACCACCAACTCCCCATGCCTTAATGGGACCCATATCTCTCAAAGTTCCAAAAACTTCCTCCTCCTTATATACCACAGTTAAAGTCATATTAGCTTGATCAGAGATATATTTTTCAACTCTCATTAAAATATGGTCCATCTACATTGCCCCTCTGTTTGATGTGAAAAGATTTCCAAAAAAAAACTCCTCACTATGTTCTCCATTTCATTGTGTTCCCTAGTCATTCTACGATCACCATAATCCAGACACTTGATAGTATTTATTCTCCTTTGTTGAGAGGCATGTTTATGAAAAAAAGATATATTCTTATCCTTAGCTTTAAGCCAATTTTCTCTTGCTCTCTTCTCCCAAAACACCTTAACCTTTTCAATTTCCATATTTAAATGAATTTTTGCATCAATAAGGTTTAACAAATTATCATCATTGTAATATGTTGCCATTAAGCTTTTCAGTTTCCTAGTTAATTACTCTTTCAACTCCTTCTTTTGCCTTAATACGTCTATCCCATCCTCTCAAACCGAACCGAAGCCTCTTTAATTTTGAAAAGATATCCCCCTTAGTCATTTTCCAGTTTTTTTTAACTTCCCCTTCGAATGAGTCTTCTATAGTCCATTAAGCCTCAAATTTAAAGTCCATAGCTACTTTCCCTCCTCCCTCATGATCCAAGTGTACTAATAGGGGGCAATGATCCGAGGAAGAATGTGGTAAATGGCAAATCAATGCATTTGGGAAACTTTCTAACTAATCTTCGTTTGCCACCCCCTGTCCAACCTTTCACTGATATTTGTTTCAAGCATGTTGCCTTGCTCCCAAGTAAACCACGACCCTAAGTACCCTATATCAAAATGTCAACAATCCTCTAGTGTTTATCTAAACAGCTCCATTCTTCTTTCTTCCCTCAGCAAACCTCTTTTTTTCAAAAGCATACATAATTTCATTAAAGTCTCCATAAACAAGCCACGAGAGATCATTATTTAACCCTAGCCTTTTAAGATCATTCAATGAACTACTCCTCTGACTTGCAAACAGTGAGCCATAGAAACCCGTGAAGCATCAATCCTTTTCGCAGCTCCTAACCATCATATCAATAAAATTCTATGCAAAACATCTCAAATCAATGGACATCCTTCCATGCTAAACAAAGGCCCCCTTTAATACTCTTAGCCCATATGTCAATCCCATTAATGAAACCACACCATCTCCTCACATTTTCCATCCTTTTTCCCACCAAGTTTTGTCTCCATGAAAAAGACAATTTGGGAATTGAATTGCCTCAGCACATGCCGAAGGCGACGCACTGCCCGTGGCATGAGATTTAGTTAGAGACTATATTAAAATATTTTGAACTGTGGCATAAGATTTAGGATTTGTTTTCTTTTAGCATGCATAGCATTTAATCTGATTTTAGAATGTCAAAGCATGAATATTAGTTAATTATGCATGAACTTCGGTTTTTATTAAAAATGTAAACTATTATCTATTTTTGCGCTGCTAAATTTTAATTGAAGATTTTGAGTAACAGGTAAATAGAAAATTAACTAAGTTTTTAAAAGAAGAGTAGACATCGTTTCTAGATAACTTGTGAGAGACATCGTTTCTAGATAACTTGTGAGCTTTTATAAAAAATAGACTAAGTTTTCTTCTAAAAATAAATAAATATTTTAGAATGACCGTTTTAAAAACTCTGATAATTTATTGGGCTATCTTAGTAGCTAATGTAGTCTCCTGAATTTGGGTCTAAAATCTAGGCTCGACTGAGGAGGATACAGTATGTATGTATTTCTTTATAATATATTTATTGATATTTATGTTTGATGATTTATATCTAAAAGATTAGAAATATATTTATTTTTGGTTTTTTATTTACTATTTATGAACAATTTTTTAACTGCTTGTGGACATATTTTATTATATGATCATGAACATATTTATGAAAATATGTATTTAATATACATGAATATATTTATTTAATATTTACAAGCAAATTTTCATTTAATTTAAACAAATGAGCACGAAAACATGTAATTTTAAAGCTTAATTAATAAATTGCTGCCTAAATTATATCCGCTTTTGTATTTTAATATCTAAACTCTAAGTTTTGGTAAAAAGTGATACCTTAATTATACTTTTATCACCCAAATTGTCTCAACTGTTACCATTATTAAAAGAAGAATTTAACCAATTAAATATTACCACTTGGCACAAAAAAGTCGCATAAGCATTGCAAAGCAGCACAAAAAGCTATATAAGCATGATAAAAGTTATTAAATTTTTTTTTTGCTTTTTTATATTTTAATAGTATTTGAACTATTTATACACTTATATTTTTGAATTTTTTATATTTATATAATTCTTTAATTATTTATAAAATGTTGAAAAAAAATAAAAACTTGCATATAAATATATATATATATATATATATTTAAACTTTTATTTTGAATATTAAGTTATTTCTTGAATTTTTAAAAATCTCTCTATGTATTTAAAATTATTTATATTTTATATGATTAGATATAATATAAAAATTAATTTCCGAAAAAAATGATATATTTTTTAATTTTATTTTAAATTTTATATTTTTTTAAAAAATTGAATATTTTAATTTTTATATTTTCTATATAATTAATATTTTATAAAAAATTTCATAATTTTTTGAACTTATGTATATTTTCTAAGGCTTGATAAATTATTGAAAAAATTAAATCCATCAAAAATTAATATTTTCAATGGATTTAATTTTTTTCTCATGTTTGATAATCCAAAATAAAAATATATTTTTTTATAAAAAATGTGGAAAATGATCTACTTATCACTTAATAGAGAATATTTTTAATTATATTTTTTTATTTTAATATTATATTATCCTATTAAAAATTTTATGTTTAAAATTTGACTTTTGTTTAAAACAAAGTAAAATTTTTAAAAATTAAGATAAAATATAGATTACTTTTTTATAATTTAAAATCTATACTTATCAAACAGTATAGTTATATTTTATAATAAAATTTAAGTAATGTGTCAAATAAATTTTATAATTTAAATTCAGTACTTAAATTTTCAACGTCTATTTTTTTAGTACTTAATTTTTAGTTTACTAAATAATATCTAAGTTTTATTTTTAAATTTTAAATTTGTTATTTTATGTTTTTTTAAATTATTTAATATAAATAATGATGTGATAATGCTTTTATGGTTTTTATGTCACGTGTCACTTTGTGAGATTGATTGATGAAGCTACTAATGTGAAAAAATTGTTTAGATATTTTTTTTGATAAATATGTATATTGTAATTTGAAGAGTAGTTTAGAAAATAAATAATTAATTTAGGTTAATTTTAAATAGGGTATACTATACAGTTAATCAATTAATTATAAAAAAAAAAAATTTTAGGCACCCAAAATTAAAAGTTTACAATTTAAGCATCCATGTTACTATTGAATCTAGTGTTCTAAGTGTAATATATTCGTTTATATACTTGTATTTTTTTCGAACAGGTTGGTTTAATAAAATTATCCATGAATTATATTAATACCCTTTGTATAATGTCCTCAATTATTTTTGCACGCAAAAAAAAAAATGGAAGCAAATATTAGCTTACTGGTTATCTAATGTTTAACTAATATTAAGCGGTATTACTTGGTTAAATCGTAATAGGTAAGACAAGTTATATTAGTAGACGAACCTAAAGATGTTCTTAGTCTAATTAGAAATGAGCAAGCGATTGAAAGATTAATCTGTCATCTATCAAGTTCAATTGGAGAAATGATTTATTTTGAGCATTGGAGCAGATAACTCCCAAAAGATAGAAATACAGATGTGATGGACTGAACTAATGGTACATCAGACATGATCTAAGTAGAAAATATTTTGAATCCGTTAATAGATTTATTTATTTGTGGCATTCATGGTGTGTCATACTATAACAACCCGTTTTTCCGTGGTGTCAGAAACAGTAGTTTTGGGGTCACAAATCCGACGAGTAAGTTTGTAAATATTATTATTTAATATTTACGAGTCAAATATGGTTTGAAAAAAGTTTTTGATTTGGTAATTTATGTTATGTAAATGATTAATTAAGTTCAAGTGTTAAGACCTTAAAGTCAAGTGGTTTTAGAAAATGAGTTATTGGGACCTCGTTTCTATAAACCGAGCCGTAAATATTTTTAATAAATATTTATGGAGTGTTATTGTATTAAATTTTTGTTAAGAAATTTTAATGTCTAGATAGTTAATTAATTAAGAAGGACTAAATTGTAAAAAGTACAAAATATGCTATATTTAGCATTTAAGTGATGAAATAACTTAAATAATAAAGGGGGAAGGACTTAAGGAACAATTATTCCCTAATTGGTATAGTGGGACGGCAATTTAATAGGAAATGATAAAATAATCTGTTTTGGATGGCAATTTTGTAAATTAATGAAAGTTTAAACAAAATTAAAGAATGAAAAACAAAATTACTTTCATTTTCTTCTTCAATGGCCGAAAGCTATAGCCAAGGAGGTGAAGCTTTGGTTTTGGGTGTTTTCTTTGCATGGTAGGTAATACTAACTCTTTTTTTTATAATTTTTATATTTTTGAGATCGTTGCAATTAGGTCGAATTAGCTCGTACCTTTGTGTTTGAAATTGTTAAAGATTTTGAATGTTTTCATTGATAAATCTTTATGATTTTAGATGCTAATTGATGAATTTGAAGTATTAATTGTTATTTATAAGTATTTTGTTAAGTAATTTTGATGAATTTATCGATTAGGGATTAAATTGTTGAAATAGTAAAATACAAGGATGTGGCGTGAAATTGTTGAGAAAATAGGCTGGAATGGAAGCTAACAATATTCAACTGTTAGGAATTTGCAATAAAAATGGTTGAATTGCATGTTTTAGGCTCAGGGACTAAATTGAATAAAAATAAAATATTAGGGGTAATTTTGTAAAAATGCCAAAAATGACTAAATTACATAAAATAAATTGTTTCACTATCTATATTAATAAATTGAATGAAATTATTAATTTAGATCAAGATCGAGTGGAAAATCGAGAAGAATGGAAAATTACCAAAAAGCCCTTTAATTTTGACATTTCGTGATTTGGCCAGGTAAGTTCGTACGGTTTAGAATTTAATATCACTATGAATTATTGAGTAGATTATCATTGAACAACTAATATATTTATTTTTAATTGTGGATAATAAATAGTAAATTGAGATATTCTATTGATTTTGATGCTCGGTGTGGATTGAAAGCGGGGGTAAAGTACAATCGTGTTTTGGTGTGTTACGGGGGATTGGAGCGGAGATGGTATTGGAGGGAGATATCTGTTTATTACCCAAGTAAACCGAAGTTCAACATTTGTTACAAACTCTCGCGTTATACTTTCTGTTTGGCTTGTTTCGGGTGGATCAGCTCTTATGAGCTTCTGTTGGTATGTTTCAGGTGGACTAGTTGTTATGAGCTTTTGTTTGACGTATTTCGGTTGGATTAGCTCTTATGAGCTTCTATCTGGTGTGTTCAGTTGATCTGATGATGTACTCTTATCTATAAGTTATTCTTCGAATAGAAAATCCCAGTAAGGTAATCTATTTAATGAATTTGAAAGGTTTGTTATTTATTGAATATTGACCTGAACATAGAAGAATTCATCTGATTGTAAATCTCGGTAAGGTTGTTTGTTTAGTGATTTTGATGGAATTTCCATATATTTAAGCTTGAATTGAATGTTTCAATTCAACGGTTGAGATTGTGGATGACAGGAACACATATGATTAATTTTTGTGTTTATACTTTGTACTATGCAAATGAAAAGAGTAAAGAAAAAGAATAAAAAGTGATTTGCGAGTTGATGCACTGAAATGTGTTGTGGATAATACTTAGGCTTGTGCCAAGCTTAAGATTGGATTATATCATGCTTAATATTAATGGTATACATTGAAATGGTAAGTGTTCAAATGGAAATATGCTTATGTTCATGAAAAGATAGTATAAATCAAAGGACGTAATTTCTTATTAAATGATTTATCACGTACTTGATCTCAAAAGAGTTGTGTATAAATGTACTAGTGTATTGATGATAACGATTAGGTTTGTATCAAGCTTATAGTTATGGTTGATGTTTATGTTTATGTCTTGTGTTATGCAAATGAAACGGGTGAGAGAAGGTAAAGAAATGGTAAGTTCACAATTGAAATTTAATGTGATAAGATAAAATGATTGATGAATTAAAGAACTTGCCTATATGTGAGAAATTTATTTATGCTAAAGGTGAATTTACCTATGTTATCAATAATCACAATAATTCGTGAATTGATAATGTAATTAAGCTTATGCTAAGTAAATGGAACAGAAAGTAAGTAAGTGGAATGATTCATCATTTTAAGAAAAGATTGATGATTATGTAGTACATTTATAAGATCTTATTATGTTATGAATAAATAGTATATGTGAGTTGATAGTTTTATAGTTTGATAAATCTTGTGGCATTGGCAAAGCTTTACATTTGTCGTATAAAGTTTATATATATGATGAAATGTTATGTTTAATATTCATACGAGTTTACTAAGCATTCGTTACTTACATAGTTATTTTCCTTTACTTTACAGATTATCGGAAGCTCGACCGGGTTGGAAGCTCGTCCGAGATCTATCACACTATCCAGCGATTATATTGGTACATTTGATATCTTGATCAAGGTTATAATGGCATGTATAGGTGAATTGTGTTTGATGAGATGTTGTTATGTTTAGCTTGTAAATGTGGTATTTTGGTTGGTGTGATTTTTGCGTTTGATGTATTGATATTTGGTGTTTTTATTTCCAAATTGATGTATGGGTTAAATGACCAAAGTGGTATGTGTTGGCATGGTTGAAATGTGGTCAATTAAGTTATGTGTTGATATGAAAATTAGTTAAGGTTGTCTAGATGAAACATGATCATTTTGATACAAGTGTAAGTATGAATTCTTGGTTATGATTGAGGTGCTTAAATGGCATATTGGTTTAATGGACTTATGGTATATCGAAATGATCTTATTATGTATATTTTGGTATGTTTTGGTGCCCTGATCATAGGTTCATTTAGCCTATTGGTACTTGTTGAAATTGGGTGAAAGAAAAGGCTTGATTTTGGCCTATTTCTTGTCCACACGACCTAAGACAAGGGCATGTGTCTCAGCCGTGTGTCCCCTGTAGGTTGTTAATAGTTGCATTCGAGAGTTACACGGCCTGGCACACGGGCATGTGGCTTGGCCGTGTGTGTAATGACCCAAAATTCACTGGCATCGAAAAAGTGCATTATCGGGCCTTCGTCTTAGTAAACCGAATTCATAAATATTTATTAGAAGTAATTATGAGTCTAGTGATGTGTTTAATTAGGTTTTGATTAGGTGAATTTAGCTTAATTAAGAGTAATTAGGAAAAAAGACTAAATTAAATAAAGGGTAAAAGTTAAATTATAGATCAATAGAAAATAAAAATGGACTAAAATGGCAAATATGCTATTAGTAAGAAATGAGGTGGCATAAGGCATAAAAATCATAGATTTTTATGTATGATATATATTAAATTATTATTATTATCAATTATTATGATTTTCTATTTAATAATTATTATTATTAGTATATAAACTAAATAAAGACATTTGTATAGTGGTAAAATTAAATGGAGGTGTGCATGGGCCGGGCGGCCCGGCCCGGCCCGGCCCGAAGGCCCGCCCGAAATGTGGGAGGGTTTGGGCAAAAATATAGGCCCAAAAAATGGGCTTGGACAAAAAAATAAGGCCCGTTTAAAAAATGGGCCGGGCTCGGGTAAGATATTTTCGGCTCGGGCCCGACCCGGCCCGGCCCGAATTCACTAAAGACAAAAAAATATTTTATTTTTTTAATATTATTTTCCTATTATTTTCTCCCTATTTTGCTATCATTTTACTATTATGTTGCTACTATTTTGTTGTTATTGTTTAGATATTGTATAAAACTTATTTTATTGTTAATTTTGTTATTATTTTAAAGACATTTGTTAATTTTGTTATTATTTTAGAGGCATTTGCTTGTTAAGTGACATCTATTTTATCGTTATTTAAGTATACATATTTTTTAAAATTTATTTTTTACTTGTTGAGAAATATTTATTTTGGTTTTTTAGTATTTTTGATGGTTTATATATATATATTAAAATTATATAAAAATAATATAAAAATTAATATGGGCGGGCCGGGCCGGGCCCGGGTTTTAATATTTTTATTCGGGTCGGGCTTGGGCAAAATTTTAGGCCCATTTTTTGGGCCCGGCCCGGCCCGAGCCCGACGAACGGGCCTAAATTTTTAGTTGGACCCAGCCCAAACCCGGCCCGGCCCGGCCCATGCACACCTCTAAAATTAAACATGTGTAATATGCATATTTATATACTTGCAATCTATTTATATATTTTCTTAACTAATAAGTAAAAGATATTTATAAATAAAGACAATTGTATAGTGGTAAAATTAAACATGTGTAATATGCATATTTATATACTTGTAATCTATTTATATATTTTCTTAAATAATAAGTAAAAGATATTTATTATATTAATTATTATAATTATATTATTATTATAACAAAGTATAAAATAAAAGAAATAAAATAAAGTAAAAAGAAACCAAAAGAAAGAAAAGAACAGAAAACCGTTCGAGGAAGAAGGAAAGAAAGAGGGAAAGAAAAATAAAAGGAAAAACTAGGGTTTAAGGTTTGAAGCTTTAATTTGGTAAGTCAATTAAGTCCCTTTCTTTTAATTTTGATGATTTTGAAGTCTTATAACAAAGTTTTGTTGAATTTAAGTTGAAATTTTGAAAGTTCTTAGATTTTTGAACATGATTCATGTTGAACAAATTGATGAATTAGGGGTTTAATTGATAGAATTTCTAGTTAGAATTGATTGAAGGATTAAATTGTAAAAGAAGTTATAAGTTTTACATAGTAGGGACTAAATTGCAAGAAATTCAAAATTTGAGTTTTATGATGAACATTAGATAATTAAGTTGAGTTTGGTTGGAAATTGAGTAGAAATAACGTATGAATTAAGATAGAAAAGTGAATAAGTTTAGTTAAGTACTAAATTAAAATCAAGGTAGAAATTGAATAGAAATTCAATTATTTTGTATGAGTTAGTGTTGTATTAACAATTGTAAATTATTTTAATTCTCGTTAGCTAACAAAGAACCAGAGGCATCGGCTCAAAAGGAAAAAGAAAAGATTATCGATGAGTGAACTGAGAGATTTCAAGTTTGTATTACTATAATTCAAATTATTTATTATTAAATGTTAAATTTTAAATTATATGTATGGTAAATAAATTACAAGGTAAGTATTATTATTGAAATGAATGAAATGGAAATAAAGTATGAATATGTATGAGTATTTGATTGTATTTTGATTGGAAAGTGGAAAAGGATTTAAATTGAAAGTATGAGAAAGTGATTGAATTGAAAGTGAAATTGAAATTGAGAAATGATTTGAAAACTCTATTAACTAGTCGGGCTGAGTCGGATATAATTGGCACGCCATAGGATTGGAAGTGTTCAGGGATATTCGACTTCGAGTCGATTAGGCGCTATATGTGTCGTTTTGGGTGTGTTTTAGTTTCTGGTTATAGCTTGTGTAAACTTTGTTTTATAATTCTAATAAGCCCAATCGGAAGTTTATTCAAAAAAAATAAATTATTAATATAATAAATATAATTTATTATTTTAATAAATTATTTAATATTTCAATTTTATTTTAATAATAAATTTTAAAAATAATAATTTTAAATAATATTATTCACATATTATCGAAAATATTCAATATTAATATTTTAATAAAAATATTTATTATAATTATAAATATATTAATAATAAATATTTTGTAGTATAAAGGTTAAAATATGTCATAAGTCTATGTACACTTCATAGATTTGTAATTTAGTTTTTGTACTTTTATTTTTAAGAATTTAGTCCCTTTACTTTTCAAATTTGAAAATCAAGTCTAATTGTTGACATCGTTAATTTTTTTGGTCAATTTTGTTGATGTCACATTTTTAAATAAAAAATACTCACTTAGTAGTCATATAATTAAAAAATGACGTAATAAATCTGAATTTAACACAATATTTTTAATATATGCAAAAATAATGTAAAATATAAAATTATAGATAAAAATAAATTCAATTAAACAATGAAAAAATAAGAAAATCTCAAATGTATGTTTGTTCAATTGAAAACAACTTTTATAAATATTTTAAAGAAATCTACTAAACAACAGAAAATATTTTACACAGATTTATCCAAACACCAAAAAATATTAGCTTTTCTAAAAAAGTAAATCATTTTCCAAAAATCATTTTCCGGAAGTAATTTTCAGTGAAGCAAACGAAGCCTTATATAGAAAAATGACCCAAAATAATTTCTATTGTTGTTTGGGTAAAGTACATTAGTGGCTCTTAATTATTAGTAAATGTTTTTTTATTTGTTACTTAATTATAAAAAAAATTATAAAATGATGCTCTTACCATTCAAATTTGTCTTTTGTAGTAACTAGTCGGCTATAGGTGGCAGACTTTAAAATTGACATAATAACAACTTTAATCCTTAACATTTATAAATTATCTCAATTTAGTCTTGATTTAAAAAAAATTAACCCTCAACATTTGCACATTGTGTAATTTATTTTTCTTTTTTACATTGATGATCAATTTTAAAAGAATGCGAAAAGATTAAAATTATTATCTTAATTTTTTTTAGATGTTTTCAATTTTTTGTATACTTTCAATCAAATATAGAAGATAAATTTATTCTTTTTAGCTTTTTAAGTGGAAGGGTCACAAAAAAAATTTGCAAAAAAGACCAAATTACACAATGGGTAAATATTGAGGATTAGATTTTTTAGAATTAAAATTAAATTGATATCATATATAGATATTGAGGGTTAAAATTACTATTTTGTCAATTCTAAAAATTAAATAACTATTTTTTTAAAATTTTATAAAATAATATTAATAATTTAGTCCTATTAATATAGTTTACCTTTATTATTTAAGATAAATAACCAAATATAAGGGTGTTTAGTAAATAAAATTTTAGATTTTTTTAGTTGATTTGGGCACAAATTGAGGATTAGTTAGTCAAATTCTTTAATTGTAATGTCTGATTAATGAAGGGTTTCAAGACATTGTTTAGTTAAAACTTCCAAAACAAAAACTGCTAAGATGAATAATTTTTTCATAGTTAATTGGAGAGATGAGATAGGTGGATTAATTTATCTATTTTTTAATTTATTTTCAATTTATTTATATAAAATGATTTTTCATATAACTTTATATTAATTGAAATATAGAACTTAACACAATTATATTAATACATTACTAATATTTAGAAATAAAAATTTAAAATTTTAAAAATATTTACAAATTAATTTTCATAATAGATAATTTAATTCGTTAGTGTTTGTATCAATAATTTCAACTTGCAAATAAGAACATACTAATTATAAGTTTGAGAAGTGATTATATTTCCATTTTTCTTTTGAACAAGAAAGGAAAATTAGAGAAACCTCAACAAAACTTCTCATCAATTAGCAGAAAAGTGAAATAGAAAAGAAGAAGAAGATGATCATCATTCAATGAAGAATCATTGAATACCCACACCAACAATCCCTGATACATTCACCAACCTAAATTATGTTCTTTATTTTTTTATTAATATATATTGCATTAAATTCTTCTTCCATTTATGAAAGCTCAACCTCTGACAGTTTCCAAACTTCCATTTTCTTTCCCCTTCCCAATATCTCTCCATGTCTCTGCTTCTCTCTCATTTTCAAAACATTGTTCTTGAATTGTTCTTTGGGTAGTAAAAATATTGTTTTTCGAGGTAAAACTAAACAAAAAAGATATAATTTTGATTTGAAAAGGAAAGGAGCTGTTTATGCTCTACACATCGACAAGAAAAATTCACTTCAGTTTGTTTGTTTTATTGGCTTATATATGCTTGCAAAGTATGACAAAGGTAAGCTCAAGCTTTCTCCTGTAATAAAAAAAAAAAAAATCTCTTTTTGGTGCAAAATTACAATTCATTTTGTTGGTTTCTTACAGGTACTGTTTTGGGATTTTCTGGTCTTAACAAGAGCCTCTACCAAGTCTGCTCAACAGTTGTTTTTGTTGGAGGTATTGCCCTTTAGGGGGGCTTTGCTGAATTTGGTAAAAAATAAAATGTTGTCTTAGAAAACTAGTCATGATATGGTGGTAGTGATTTGAAGTTTAAAGATAAAAAGGTTGAGTTGGTTAAAAAGTGGTGCCTTTTTGGTTTTGTTTATTAAAGTTTTAAATCTTTTGGCTCAAATGGCTTTTGGTTTCTTTGGTTCTTTACTGATTCTATCACTCTTGTTCAAGCACTTTACTTGTCAATTACCCAATACAGATGAGTTTTATGTCTCTAATTTCTTGAAGAAAATGGGGTTAAACTCTTCCATGTCCTACAACTTCTCTGGTTCTGTTTGTTCATGGAAAGGGATGCACTGTGATACCAAGAAGGAGAATTTAATTGGGTTAAAAGCTTCAAGTTTAGGCCTTTCTGGTATCATACCTGATACCACCATTGGAAAGCTAGCTAAGCTTCAGTCTTTGGATCTTAGCAATAACAAAATCACTGCTTTGCCTTCAGATATATGGAGTTTAGGCTCACTCAAGTGGCTTAACCTATCTTCAAACCAGATTTCAGGGTCTCTTCCTAACAATGTTGGCAACTTTGGTCTGCTTGAAGTTATTGATCTTTCTGGCAATAATTTCTCTGGGGAAATCCCTGCAACTATAACCTCTTTACTTAGTTTGCAAGTTCTTAATCTTGCTGGAAATCGATTTGAATGGAGCATTCCAAGAGGAATTCTGAATTGTAAGGCCTTGGTTTCGGTCGACCTCTCCTCAAATCGCCTAAACGGTTCATTGCCTGATGGTTTTGGTGCAGCATTCCCTAAGCTCAAAACTTTGAACCTTGCTAGAAATGAAATTCATGGCCTGGACACAGATTTTGCAGAACTGATGTCTCTTACAAGCCTTAACATTTCCAGGAACTTGTTTAAGGGTTCGGTTATGGGTGTGTTTCAAGGGCAGCTGAAGGTGATTGACCTAAGCATGAACCAGTTTCAAGGTCACATTTCTAAGCTACAATTCAATTTTACTTACAAGTGGTCTCATTTGGTTTATCTAGACTTGTCTGAAAACCAGCTTAGTGGAGAAATTTCCTTAAATCTAAGTCAAGCTCAGAACCTTAGACATCTTAACCTTGCATATAACAGATTTGCTATACAGAAATTCCCTAGAATTGAAATGCTTTTGGGATTAGAGTATCTCAATCTGTCTAAAACCAACCTCATTGGCCACATTCCTGGTGACATTTCACAACTGAGTATTTTACACACACTTGATGTTTCATCCAACCATCTTAGTGGCCAAATTCCATCATTGGCTAACAAAAGCCTGAAAGTTCTTGATGTTTCACACAACAATTTGAGTGGAGAAATTCCTGTTTCTCTCTTGGAAAAACTCCCATTAATGGACAGATACAACTTCTCTTACAACAACTTAACCCTCTGTGCTTTGGGGTTCTCCCCCGAGACCTTCAAAACAGCCTTTTATGGCTCATCAAACAGTTGTCCTATTGCTGCAAATCCTGTCCTTTTTGAAAGAAGATGTAATGGACATAAAGGGTTAAAGCTTGCCTTAGCTTTAACCCTCTCCACAGTATGCTTGCTTGCTGGGTTGCTAATCCTAGCCTTTGGTTGTAGAAGGAAATCCAGGAAATGGGTTGTTAAGCAACCTTCATATAAAGAGGAACAACATATTTCAGGTCCTTTTTCCTTCCAAACCGACTCCACCACATGGGTGGCTGATGTTAAGCAGGCAACATCTGTCCCGGTTGTGATATTTGAGAAGCCACTACTAAATATCACATTCGCAGACCTCTTGTCTGCAACTTCGAACTTCGATCGAGGGACATTACTAGCAGAAGGGAAATTCGGGCCTGTTTATCGAGGATTTCTGCCCGGTGGAATTCATGTAGCTGTTAAAGTTTTGGTTCACGGATCAACATTGACAGACCAAGAAGCTGCAAGAGAGCTTGAGTATCTTGGTCGAATCAAACACCCCAACCTTGTTCCATTAACCGGATATTGCTTGGCCGGGGATCAAAGGATTGCTATTTACGATTACATGGAGAATGGGAACTTGCAGAATTTGCTACATGACTTGCCACTTGGTGTTCAGGCAACGGAGGATTGGAGCAATGATACATGGGAAGAAGACAACAATGGCATACAAAATGTTGGCTCTGAAGGGTTATTAACAACCTGGGCATTTCGACACAAAATAGCCCTTGGTACTGCACGAGCACTTGCATTTCTCCATCATGGCTGCTCGCCCCCGATAATCCATAGAGATGTTAAAGCTAGTAGTGTTTATCTTGACTTAAATTTGGAGCCTAGATTATCTGATTTTGGATTGGCCAAGATTTTTGGAACTGATCTAGAGGATGAAATTGCACAGAGTTCGCCTGGATATGTGCCACCAGAATTCTCTCAGCCTGAATGTCATGCCTCCACACCAAAATCCGACATATATTGCTTCGGCGTTGTTCTGTTCGAGCTGATCACAGGGAGAAAGCCAATCGGAGATGATTATCCAGAGGAGCAAGAAACTAATTTAGTGAGTTGGGTTAGAGGATTGGTGAGAAAGAATCAAGGATCAAAGGCAATTGACCCTAAAATCCGTGATACCGGACCGGATTACCAAATGGAAGGGGCTCTCAAGATTGGATATCTCTGCACAGCTGATATTCCTAGCAAACGACCGAGCATGCAACAAATTGTTGGCCTTCTCAAGGATATTGAACCAAGAACTTCTCTATGAAAATTGAAACAACTATGACTATATGTTTGCCTCTTTTTTACTGCTTCTACTTTTTTTTTTTTTTTACCATGAGTTTTTGCTTATGCCACCTTGGGAGAGAATGTAGGGTAGCTGTTAAATTATGTCCTGTAATCTCATATCTTTGTCTTTTACCTTTCCATTGTTGGCATCATAGTTATAATACACAAGTTTGATCCTTGAAACTTTCAAATAGAATTCTCGTTTCAAGTTTTCTTATCGTTTAATCTTCGTGCAAACAAGTAAATCAATCTGGAACATGATTATTGGACCAAAGAAAAGTAATGGAGTGTTGCCAAGCTTTGAATGCTTAGGTCAGGCAATTGCAGCCTTTGGTCGCCCTACAGACAGTTGCATATGCCTTGTATGAAAAGCAAACTCTTTTTGTTACCGGTTGCAGTTATTTTTATTTAGTGGGCGGATATGGAGGTAGTTGGGAGCACCTCTAGAGTAATAGTTATTCATGGACCACTTTTCACCATTAATGGAAGGAAAACACTGCGGTGCAACATGAAGAAAACAAAATGTGAGTTGTGCTTGTCAAAATTTTAAAAAAAGGGGGTCCATATAATTATAGAAATATATATGTTATAATTGCAGAATCACGGTGGCAGTGATGAAGAGGGACTCCTACAACGGTTCATAAGGACATGTAACCCTGAAACTGACTATATTTTAAAGATCAAACTGAGAGCTCCCTACTATACCAGATATCATATAAACATCCAATAATATTTGGCGTAGTGTCAAGTTATATTTGTGGATGATTTTCAAAATAGGGTCAGCTTAATTGGGTTGGTTTTCAAAATAACCGGTTTTATATACAGTAGATCGAATAAAAAATCTACCAATTCTCAGTTCACCCGAACCATTCGGTTCTAATTTTCAATCAATGATGTGATGCATAAAAGGGGTATAATTCAGAAAAAGGCTGCATTGCTATAAATTCATCAAGTATTCACCTAAAGTGGAGATATCAAGTTCTGTCGATGCACTTTTTGCCACGTTTAGAAAAGTGTCCTTCAATGTGTGTCTTTAACATCATGGGATGGTGTAGAAAAAGCAGTCGTTGACTTGCATGCTACAAGACATTGGTACAAAAATTCATTTAGAGCTGTTGGATGGATGGTTTTTGACTCTAAAAGCAATGCATCAATAGGTGGGTGAAATGATTGTTAAAGAAACTCATCAGGGTCAGTAAAATTCATGGAGTTCTAAAGGGTTGTGCCTGTCACCAAAACTTACCTTGGCATTACAATTTCAAGAATGGACTGTCGTCGGTAAAAAAAAAAAAAGTAGGTGTTTTCTGCTACCCTTTTGACTTTTGGCACAAAATCTGTCAGTTACAATGGTGGTAGAATTTAAAGAAAGTGGTCCAAGGAAGGAGCAGAAGAGATTAAAAACAATTAGTAGTGGCTTTGAAAGATGATAAATGCTATATTTAGATGAAGGTACAGTGTCTCGTGAAGCTTTCATTTCCAAGTGCCAGATATCTCTTATGTTTGTCTTGCATCAGAAAAATTAGAGTACTAGAATTTAATAAGTGGTCCCAGGGAAAGAATCAGAGATTTTTCAAAGTTTGCATGCCTTGAATTACCCTACTTTTTTTAGTGTATTTCTTGGGGTTCCATAGACAAGAGTTTCTTTTATAGTAAGCCAAACCCAATACTTGTTCTGACATACAAAATATAAGCCATGAAAATGTATGTACGATGAGGAACATCTTTTTGAGTCGAAAGCGGATGCCAGAGCCTAGGAAGCTGGTACCATCCACAAGAACGGCTTTATGTTTTTAAGTTCCATCCTTCTAAGGTCTTTAACTAACTCTTGGTTCTTTTTTGTTACCAATTTGCAGTTGTTTGCCTTGTGTATGCTTAGTTTGAATACTTTATAGTTTTATGCTCATTGTGTTAATTTTGTGCATTGAGTGTTGTATATTCGTTTGTAAACTTTTAAAATTTTCAAATAGATTAGTTAATTAAATAAATTCATTAATTATGTTAATATACTTGGTATAATTGTCCTCATATATTTTTTTGCATTCAAAGTAAAATAAGTAAATATTGGCTCATTGATTTTCTAATGTTTAAACTAATAATAAGCAGTATTACGTGGTCGGATCGTAATACAAAAAGACAACTTATATTAATAGACTAACATAAAAATATCCTTAATCTAATCGAAAATGAGCAAATTGATTGAAAGCTAATATGTCGTCTATCAAATCCAATTAGAAAATGAGCATCGGAGCGGGTGACTCTCAAAAGATAAATATATAGATGTGACTGATTGGATTGACAATACATCGGACTGGATACATGAAGAATAGATCATGAATCTGTTTATTAATTTATTCACTTGTAACGTTCATAGTGTGGCATACCTAAATCTTGAATAGATGACTGACTATGTATGCATGATTCGTATCCTTTGATGTAAGTAAAAGTATGATTTTAAATAGATAAGAAACCGAAAGTTGGTGTGTTGGGTATACGACTTCTACAATAGGTAGCAACATTCACAATAGTGAAATTTATAGTCCGAAACATGAGTAAATGATATCCTTTCATTGGCATTATATAGTTAATAAAAGTAAACTGGCTACAAATTGTTCGTCTTTGTGATGAATGACTTGATTATTATTTAATAGTAATTAACTTTTCATGAGATAAAACAAGATCATATTAGGAGAAGGAATGTTATCCCAAAAAGATTAAGAATGTCTTATGAGAGTAACACACTTATGACAAGGTCATTGAACGAGCATTAATCAAGTTACTTTCGTAATAGTATATCGTTAAGGAGGGCTCAGTCACGATACTATTATAGAATGAATTCGTGGCTAAATGAGTTTATAAAGTATTATGTTAAAAGTTTAACAAATACTTGTAATTGAACTTAATATGGGAGAGACCCAAAAGCCCTCATATTTAATGGGAGGGACGGTAAACCCTAATATTATTAGTTACGGTTTTCGCCCCTTATACTTCTAGTTAGACTACAAGTTCGTTTTTCTAGTTGAAATAAGCTTCTACCATTCAAAAAGGATTCTACTTCATCTTCATATAAATAGATGACAATGGTAGGGCTAAATACATAACTTTAAGATATTGTTACTCTGTCCAAAAATAAAGAGTTTTATTCTCTAAATATTAAATCTATTTTTTGAAATAACAATTTTGTCAGAAGAGATTTTCGTTTTCACACTAAAAGCAAATAAAACTATTTTTGGTTGTAACGCCCCAAAATTCATATCTTTGTTTTTTTGATATTTTGACACAACTATCTGTCTACTTCAGTGGTTAACTGTTCTGGATGTGTGTATGAGGTCCCAAGTTCAAGCCTTGACTTGGACAATTTTTTGTACTTTTCTGAATAAAGCTATATCTTTGGCCAGTAGGTTTATAATTAAAAGTTTGTAAGTAATAGATAGAATGGGCCTGTTGGTTTGGTGGTTAAGGAGAGTGTTTGTGTGGAGGATGTCATGGGTTTGAATCTCAGCGTGAGCGTTGGTAGTGTTTTTGCTTCAATTTCGACTAGAAGTTGTGTTGGGGCTAAACTCTGAGTAGTTGAGGGTTAGTGGGTTAGTGTGGAAAGTAAATTAAGGGAATTGAGGGGAACCAAAATCATTCTTTTATTTTTTCTTTTTCGAAATATCAGTTTCTCTCCCAAAAATTCTGTCGTTTCTTCTTTTTCCATTCTCCCCCTTGCTGCCGAATTTTTGACTTGGTTTCTCCCCTCTCATACTTCTTTCATTTTTCGAATCCATTCATTCTTTCTTCGTTTCTGCGATATTGATTGTTCTCACGCGAGTTCAGTAAGTGATCTCTAGGTATTTTGGGGTATGTTGTGGAATCATTGGTTGATGAAATCGTATTTTGTGTTTGTTTAGGAGGTCATTGAGAGGTTGTGAACTTTCAATTGGCGTTAGGGTGGTGCTGATTCGAAGGTGTTCATTCAAAGGTAGGGGTTATCGGTAAGATTTAAGACAGTTTGTTCGTAACAATTTGATTTAATATCAATTTAAGTGACTGAAATTGGGTTTGGAATTGTCGATTATAGGTTCTAGAAGGCTCAAGGATTGTTTTAGCTTCAATGGAAAACAGAAAACAGGAATCTGCGAAAGCTAAAAAACCATTCTATCGAAGCCACACAGACGTGTGGTCGCCCATGTGGTAGGCCATGTGACGAAACACGGGCATGGGATCGACGAGCTAGGCCGTGCGCAAGGGACACGACCATGTAATGGCTTGGCGAGTACTCTACACGAATGTATGGAATTCTGGGCCAAGCCGTGTAATCCACACGGCCAAGGCCAATTTGAGCTGTGTAAGCCACATGGGTGTGTGGGCCTACACAAGCAGACCACATAGGCGTGTGAGCCCATTTCCACTGATTTGTTTGCTAAGATTGCATAGGTCACTCGAGAAGACTGTGAACCTACTATAGGGTCGGTAAGCTTTGCTTAGATCCTTAAATGACTGAATGATATATGTATGATTGTATATTAAGCATGATGATAATATTGTACTGATTATATGTATGATGCCATGAGATAGCATGTCATGACTGTATATTGTATTGCATGGGGGTTGGGATGATGTATTTGGAGGAAGTGTACTGAAAGGCTTTAGGCCTGATATACCAGTAGCTCAGCTGCAAATTACTGATGGCTTTAAGCCTAATATACTGGCAGCTCAACTGTAAATTACGGATGGCTTTAAGCCTAATATACTGGCAGCTCAACGGCAAATTACTAATGGCTTTAAGCCTAATATACTGGCAGCTCAGCTGCGAATTACTGATTAGTGCCGCAACCGGTACTATTTGTAAATGTAAGGGTGAGTGAGTGATTTAATCCCTATAGTAGTGCAGGGTTGGACAGGAGATGGTGTATAGCGGTTGGTTGGGTAGGACTTGCATACTGTATACTGCATAACTGATACTGTTAATATGATGGGATAAGGCCCTAATGCATATTGTTACTGTAATGGGCTATAACCCTACTACTTACTGCTACTGTACTGAGATGGGCTAACGCTCAAACTGATACTGCTACTGAAAAATGGCTTAGGCCTAGACTGTGATTGTTTGCATACTGTTTGTTTGTTTGCATAGGGATTACACACTAGGTTTATAGAAACTCACCCCTCTGTTTAATCTATACAGGTATTCTCCAAACATAGGCGAAGTGCAACGAGGGACTCAACGGAGGCCACACGACCTTTTTTTATACTGTTTATTATTTACTCATGTTTTAATTTTTATTTAGGGGTATTTTACTATAATTATGGCCTCTACTGAATTTTACTTAAATTTGGGATTTATACTATTTTGTGGTTTTATCTGCTAGTAGTAGGAAAAATCGGGTTTTCAAAAAAGATAAATATTTTATCAAAAATACCTACGAATACGCAAACAGTTTTAGAAGCTTCTGCAATGAATAATGTTTTGAAAATGATCGACACGATTTGAAATTAACATAAGTTAATGAAAAGTGGTTAAATGGAAAAGCGAATTTATCGACAGTACGATTTTTCTAACATACTCTCATGTGACATCGTCAGATTCGGTCATAACGTCTAGGCTGGGTTTAGGGTGTTACATTTAGTGGTATCAGAGTCATGTTGCAAAACTTGATTGTGGATTTGGGTTTTTAAAACTTGGTTTTTAAAGAACTGATTTTTGATGATTGAAATTGAAAATATTATTATTGAATGTGTGATACACCGAGTCTCTGGCGTCGATCCTGTAAGTTCTCTGAAACTGTTATATATTTTTTACTGAAACTGCTATAGGTAGTATATACTAAGACTACTATAGATAGACTGTACTGAAAACACTCAAAATAGTGTATGCTGAGAATGTAGTAAAACTGATAAACACTGCTTTGTACGAAAACAAACTTTACACTTCTGATACAGCTTCACATAAGATATCGGCTAATAATTACTAAAACTATAAACTGATGCATAAAACTATTAATATAGATAAACATGATTAGATTATGAGCACACGAGGTATCCACGAACAGAGAACTAGAGGCTGAGGTAGAGGCCGTAAAGGAGCTCGAGTTGAGTCCTCTTCACTGGGTGGTATACCAAATTTGGACACTAACGAGACGCTGGTGTCGTCTGTTACAAAGATTGGGTCTAAGTCTCATGATTGTACGGCTGAGGACGATGCACTGTCCCAAGCCATGTTAAGGGCCCCATACTAGAGCTAGGGGCTGAGGGTCGATTATGAAACGACTCCGATCTAATGGAGCTGAGATATTTAGAGGTGTTACTGGGGTCGCCCTTAATGTGGCCGAGTACTGGATCAAGGCTACAAAGAGGATCATGGAGGATCTGGACTACACCCCCGAGCAGAAATTAAAGGGTGCAGTGTCACTGCTACGTGATGAGGCTTACCAATTGTGGCTCACTGTTAAGGAGGGCACTTAGTCCGAACGACTGACTTGGGAGTTCTTTAAGACCGCCTTCCAGGGGAAATATGTGGAGGCTAGTTATGTAGATTCCTACAGGAGAGAGTTTCTGAATCTGACCCAGGGAGATAGATCGGTGGCCGAGTATGAGGCCGAATTTTTACAACTGAGCCGCTATGCGCGAGGTATGGTGGCGACTGAGTACGAGTGATGTATATGCTTCAATGATGGCCTTAGGGACAATTTAAGGGTTTTGATAGCTCCACAGAGGGAGTGAGATTTTTCTGCATTGGTCAAGAAGGCGAAGATTGCCGAGGGATTCGGAGCCTTCAAGTTCTGTTCAGAGGCCTAAGAAAAAGGTCAAAGCTGATGGGTCAGTTAGAGTTGAGGCCTCTGTTGCTGCTACTAGACAACAATCATGTATTGCTTATGGTAGACGCTATCAGGGCGAGTGTTGAAAAAGGACTATGGCTTGCTTGAGGTGCAGTTCATTCGAGCACCGTATTAGGGAGTGTCTGTGGAGGCCTGATCAAATGCAACTCCGGGTACTAATATTACATAGCCACCAAGAGAAGTTCAACAGCCACTGAGAGGCCGTGGTCAAGCCAGAGGTAGAAATGGTATGGGCTGTGGGCAGAGAGCATCGGGTAGAGGTGCTGGTTAGATTGAGGCGAGGCAGTCGGCTCTAGTTTATGCTGCATGTCGCTAAGAGGATGGAGATGCTCCGGACGTCATCACGAGTACGTTTCTTATTTATAATGTACCATATACTACACTGATAGATATAGGATCCACTCGCTCCTATGTAGCCTGCTCTGTTACTGAAAACTTGGGGATTCCTATTGAGAGCACTTCGAGTGAAATTACTATATTGAGTCTATTGAGTAGTCCGTCTGGGTTAGTAAGTTATTTAGAGATGTCCCTTTAGAGGTGCAATGGGCAATTTTTCTGGCAGATCTGATGAAGCTTCCGTTTGGGGAGTTTAATTTAATATTGGGAATGGACTGGCTGGTCAAGCACCGTATTAGTTTGGATTGTGCAACTAAGAGAGTCGTGTTGAGAACGGAGGAAGACAGTGAGGTAGTCGTAATTAGGGAATATCAGAACTACTTGACGAATGTGATTTCTGTACTAATGGCGGAGAAGTTGGTTCTTAAGGGATGTGAAGTGTTTCTGGCTTACATAAGAGTTTCAGATTCTGGGGATTCTTCTATTAAGGATATCAGAACGGTAAATGATTTTTCGAACATTTTTCTAAGGAGTTACCTGGGTTACCTCCGAGTCGTGAAGTGAAGTTTGGGATTGAGCTCCTTCTTAGTACAGCTCTAGTGTCCATTGCCCCCTATAGAATGGAACCGAAGGAGCTTGCGGAGTTTAAGGCTCAGATTCAGGAACTATTAGATCGTGGGTTCATCCGTCCGAGTGTGTCTCTATGGGGAGCACTGGTACTATTTGTAAAGAAAAAGGATGGATCCATGCGGATGTGTATCGATTATTGATAGTTGAACAAGCTGATGATCAAGAATAAGTAACCACTTTCGAGAATAGATAATCTGTTTTACCAGTTCCGAGGAGCTTCGATTTTCTCTAAGATTAACTTCCAATTAGGGTATCATCAGTTGAGGGTTAAAGAGGCTGATGTGCATAAGACAACATTTAGGACTCGCTATGGTCATTACGAGTTCCTAGTGATGCCATTTAAGCTAACAAATACACCGATAGCTTTCATGGATATAATGGATCGAATATTCCAGCCTTATTTGGATCGGTTCATGGTGGTTTTATTGATGACATTCTGGTGTATTCGAGGATGGAGGATGAGCATGATGAGCACTTTAGAATGGTATTACAAATTCTGCGAAAGAAACAACCATACGCCAAGTTCAGTAAATGTAAGTTCTGGTTACGTGAAGTAACATTTCTGGGCTATATGATTTTTGCTGAGGGGATTAAGGTCAATCCTCGTTTCTGATAAAATAAGAGTGGCAGTGCTACTGATTTTGGGATAAACAGTGATGGGGTACTTTATTTTCACGGTCAGATTTGTGTACCGAATGATGAGGATTTAAGACTATTGATTTTGAGTGAAGCACATAATAGCCTTTATGCTATGCATCCCGGTGGGAATAAAATGTACCGAGATCTCCAAGAGTTATACTGGTGGCCATGGTTGAAGCATGAGGTTACCGACTTTGTTACTCGATGTATGACTTGTCAGCAGGTTAAGGCTAAACATCAATTACCTTCGGGTTTGCTATAGCCGGTTAAGATTACGCTCTGGAAATAGTAACGAGTTATTATGGACTTCGTTAGTGGGTTACCCCTAACGCCCACTAAGAAGGATTCAGTATGGGTGATCATGGATCGATTGACTAAGTCCACCCATTTCATACTGGTTCGTACTGACTATTCACTACAAAAGCTGGCTAAACTTTATGTTTTCGAGATAGTGAGACTGCATGGGATACTGATTTCGATCATCTTGGATAGGGATCCTCGCTTTATGTCTCAGTTCTGGAAGAAGTTATATGAAGCTCAGGGTTCGAGGTTAGAATTCATTACTGTGTTCCATCCTCAGACTGATGGTCAATCTGAGAAGGTGATTCAGATACTAGAGGATATATTGAGGAGTTGTGCTATCGATTTTCGAGACAGTTGGGAGGATTATCTGCCGCTAGCGGAGTTCGCTTACAATAACAACTATCAATCTAACATCCAGATGGCACCTTATGGGGCACTGTATGGTCGTAAGTGCCGCACCCCTTTATGTTGGACTGAGTTAGGTGAGCGACGTGTTTTGGATCTTGAACTGGTTTCTGAGACAGAGGAAAAAGTTAGATTGATTTAGGATTGACTGAAAGCTACTTCTGACAGGCAGAAGTCATATGTGGATCTGAAGCATTGTGAGATTGAGTATTCTGTAGGGGACTTCATTTTTTTCAAGGTCTCATCATGGAAGAAAGTACTGAGGTTTGGTCGCAAGGTCAAGTTGAGCCCTAGGTTTATTGGGCCTTACCGCATTCTGAAGAGAGTAGGACCGGTTGCTTATCAATTAGAGCTACCTCCAGAGTTGGATCGTATCTAGGACGTGTTCCACGTCTCTATGTTGAGGCGCTACCACTCTGATCCTATGCATATTGTTTTAGTGAAGGAGATCGGGGTTAGGCCAGATCTGACCTTTGAGGAGAAGCTGGTTCAGATATTAAATTGCGACGTAAAAGTTCTGAGGAAGAATTCTATCCCTCTGGTTAAGGTTTTATAGCGTAATCATAGCACTGAGGAGGCCAAGTGGGAGACTAAAGATGTGATGCGTCAACAGTATCCTCATGTTTTCTGATCAGGTAAATTTCGAGGCCGAAATTTTCTTTAAGTGGGTAGAGTTGTAACGCCCCAAAATTCATATCTTTGTTTCTGTGATATTTTGACATAACTGTCTGTCTGCTTCAGTGGTTAAGTATTTTGGGTGTGTGTATGAGGTCCCAAGTTCAAACCTTGACTTGGGCAAATTTTTGTACTTTTCTGAATAAAGCTATATCTTTGGCCAGTAGGTTTATAAGTAATAAACAGAATGGGCCTGCTGTTCTGGTGGTTAAGGAGAGTGTTTGTATGGGAAGGTCATGGGTTCGAATCTCAGCGTGAACATTGGCAGTGTTTTTGCTTCAATTTTGGCTAGGAGTTGTGTTGAGACTGAACTCTGAGTAGTTGAGGGTTAGTGGGTTAGTGTGAGATAGTAAATTAAGGGAGTTGAAGGGAACCAAAATCATTCTTTTATTTTTTCTTTTTCGAAATATTTGTTTTCTCTCCCAAAAATTCTGTCGTTTTTCCTTTTTCCATTATCCCCCTTGCTGCTAAATTTTTGACTTGGTTTCTCCTCTCTCCTACTTCTTTCATTTTCCGAATCTATTTATTCTTTCTTCGTTTCTGCGACATTGATTGTTCTCGCGTGAGTTCGGTAAGTGATCTTTAGGTATTTTGGGGTATGTTGTGGAATCATTGGTTGATGAAATCGTATTTTATGTTTGTTTAGGAGGTCATTGAGAGGTTGTGGACTTTCAATCGGTATTGGGGGGTTTTGATTCGGAGGTGTTCGTTCAAAGGTAAGGGTCATTGGTAAGATCTAGGATTGTCTGTTCGTAACAATTTGATTTAGTATCAATTTAAGTGACTAAATTTAAGCTTAAAATTTTGGATTATAGGTTTTGAAATTACTCGGGGATTGTTTTAGCTTCAATTGAAACCAGGTGTGTACCCGATTGCACAGAAAATAAAAATCTGCGAAAGCTGAAAAACCATTTTGTCGATGCCACACGGGCTTGTGGTCACCCATGTGGTACGCCGTGTGATGGAACACAGGCGTGTAATCGATGAGCTAGGCTGTGCTTGAGAGGCACGACCGTGCGATGGCCTGGCGAGGCCGTGTGCAACACACAGGCTCGACCAATTGGGCCGTGTAGGCCACACGAGCGTATGGCCCACACGGGTTGTCCTCATCGATGTGTGAAATTCTGGGCCAGGCCTTTTGGTCCACACGGCCAAGGCCAATTTGGGTCGTGTGGGCCACATGGGCATGTGGGCCCACACGGGCAGACCACATGAGCTTGTGAGCCCATTTCCACTGATTTTTTTGCTAAGGTTGCACGGGTCGCCCGAGATGACTGTGAACCTACTGTAGGGTTGGTAAGCTTTACTTAGATCCCTAATTGACTGAATGATATATGTATGACTGTATATTGAGCATGTTGATAATACTATACTAATTATATGTAAGAGACCATGAGATGGCATTTCATGACTATATATTGCATTGCATGAGGGTTGGGATGATATATTTGGAGGAAGTGTACTGAAAGGCTTTGAGCCTGATATACTTGCAGTTCAGCTACAAATTACTGATGGCTTTAAACCTAATATACTGGTAGCTTAGCTGCGAATTACTAATTAGTGCCACAACCAGTACTATTTGTAAATGTAGGGATGGGTGGGTGATTTAATCCCCATAGGAGTGCAAGGTTAGACAAGAGATGGTGTAAAGCGGTTGGTTGGGTAGGACTTGCATACTGTATACTGCATGACTGATACTGTTACTGTGATGGTCTAAGGCCTAATGTATTTTGTTACTATAATAGGCTACAACCCTACTGCTTACTGCTACTGTACTGAGATGGGCTAAGGCCAAAACTGATACGCTATTGAAAAAGGGCTTAGGCACAGACTGTGATTGTTTGCATACTGTTTGTTTGTTTGCATGGGGATTACACACTGAGTTTACGTAAACTCACCCCTCTATTTAATCTGTATAGGTATTCCCCAGATATAGGCGGATCGGTGTAGCGGAGGACTTAGTGGAGACCACACGACCTCTTTTATACTGTTTATTACTTAATCATGCTTTAATTTTTATTTGGGGGTATTTTACTCTAATTATGGCCTCTACTGATTTTTATTTAAATTTGGGATTTATACTATTTTGTGGTTTTATCTTCTAGTAGTAGGAAAACTCAGGTTTTCAAAAAAGATAAATGTTCTATAAAAAATACACATAAATACGCAAACAATTTTAGAAGCTTCCACAATGAATAACGTTTTGAAAATGAATAACATTTTGAAAATGATTAACACGATTTGGAATTAACATAAGTTAATGAAAAGTGTTTAAATGGAAAAGCAGATTTATCGACGGTACGGTTTTTCTAACATACTCTCATGTGACATCGTTAGATTCGGCCATAACTTCTAAGCCGAGTTTGGGGTATTACATTGGTTCTATATTTGATTCGAATCATTTGAGTCCACACTCAAAATAGTTCGTGGTACGAAAATAATAAAGAAGACTGTTAGGTTGACAATTAGGAATTATAAGAATCCATCTAATTGAAAAGACATGTGCGATTTTAGTAAATGATTTATTACTATAAATATCACAAACTGACTCAATTTTCAAATTTTTTATTTTTGAATTTACAAGAAAATTGTTTCTGAACCGTATTTTTCCAACACATTAATGGCAGCTAGATTAGTGGTTAATTTACCTAAATAATGTAAAAAAAATAAATTTTGAAATAGGTTGTCAGCGGGATAAATTACGGAAATGGTATGTTTTTTGGGTGGAGCCTTTCTTACAAGTGCCACCACCTTTTTTTTATATAATATATATTTTTTGTTTTTTTATTAGTTGTGCCTTTTTCATAGGCGGCACCACTTGTATTATTTTTTACCGGTACAATACATGACTCGTGTATATATACAAATGTGGTATGGGATAGGTGGTGTCTATTTGGTAGACACCATTGGTGACTCCTATCTGATAGGTGCCACTAGTGACTCCTACCTGATAGGCGCCACTGGTGACTCCAACCTTATAGGTGACACCAATGCTCAATTTTTCACTTATTTATACTCACCTGAAAACCAAATGAGTAGGAGATATCCAAAAAATTTAACAGAACAGAAGTAAGAAGAAAGAGAGAAGAAAGAAAAAAAGGAAAATAAAAAGAATGATAAGGTATTTTAGTTTATTTCTTTTTAAATAGAATGAAGAGTTTTGTTAGTAATTTTGTTATTTGAAAGTTATTTTGTTAGGTTATTAATTTTGTTAGCTTCTGAATGAAAAATTTTGCATTAAAAATTTTATGTAAGTAATTTTTTTGCTATTCAAAACTGTTTTGAGAATTTTTAAATTTTTTAAATAGATTTAGTATTGAAGATGGAGAATCAATTTTTCATATATGTTTATTTTGATGGAGAAATTTTGACAACAACCGTGGGATGTATATTTGAATGTCGCCAACAAGTAGCAATGAGATTTAATAGAAATATCTCGTTTGATGATATGAAGGAAATGATTAGTGTAAAAATTGATAAACGTTGTAGGAGAAGGATCTCAAAACTTTTCTACAAGTTTTCAGTTTCGATGGATCCTATAAAATTCACCAAAATGGAACTTGTAGACGATGAAGAAATGGGGACAATGGTCGTTCTTTATTGTGGGACTTGGAGCAACCAAAATGTATCGATTCAGTTATCTTCTGAGTTAGCAGGTGTGGAACCAATTGAAGATCCCACTCCATTAGGTGAAGAACATGGAGCTCAAGAGTCGTGTATGTTGGTTCCAATATCGTACGTTGATAGTCAATCGACTATACGTGAGATTGACATTGATCTTAATACTGCGCCTGAGGCTGATGTGGTTGGTGATGATGTATACCATAGTAATGATCCTTGTGGTCTCGAGGTCAATAGTGATAGTGATCTCAACGTGGATGAGGTCCCAGATGATATTGACAACAAAGGCATGAATGACGATGGAAATATTAATGCGTCTTCAGTCGAGAACCAGATTTTTCGTATTGTGATACATAATAATCCTGAGGCACACATGTCGCAGATAGACCCCGATGCAGAGCACGCAGCCGAGTTCCTGGGTACCCTGAAATACTACCTGCTCATCGGCTAGTCGTAAATTCCAATCCTGAGGAATTGTTCGTGGGTCAGAGATACGAAAGTAAGGAAGAGTGTGTATTTGCCATTGAGTGGTATAACATGAATATATCAGTGGACTACAAAGTCGCTGTGTCAAAACTAAAATTATATATTGGGGAGTGTTGGAGGTCGGTGGAAGGCTACAATTAGCGTATACGAGTTGCATTTATCCAGAAGTCGTAGATGTGGGAAATAAAAAAAATTTTGGGCCTCACAAATGTATTTCAACACATATGACAGAAGATCATCGAAAACTTGATTCCAAAACTATCTGTACGTGCATCATGCCAATGGTGAAAGACATGCCAACCATTAAAGTTTTAGTACTAATTGCTGAAATGCAGGCACGATTCCAGTATCAAGTATCATACCGGAAGGCATAGATAGCTAAACAGATGGCAATAGAGCAATTGTATAGAGATTTCGATGCGTCATACAAGGAGTTACAAGGATGGATAGCCGCTATGCAGGAGTATATGCTAGGGATTGTCATTGAGTTGCAAATACGACCTTATTACGGCCCAGATGACCAACTACAACTGGGAAAAAGAATTTTTCAATGGATGTTCTAGACGTTTGATCCATGCGTGCGTGTATTTCCCTACTCTAAGTCGTTTGTGCAAGTAGATTGGACATGGCTATACGGTAAATATATACAGATCCTATTTCTTGCGATTGCTCAGGACAGGAACAAGAACGTGCTCCCGATAGCATTTGCCATCATAGATAAGGAGAACATGGAGTCATGGGAATTCTTCCTTACAAACCTGCGGAGGTATGCTATTAGCAATGATAATATTTGCATCATCTCCGATAGAGGGAAATAATTAATTGTCACCATTATGCGTTCTGGTGTGCCATGGAGATACGTTTACTACATCCAGCACATCGCAGCGAACTTCCACCGAGATTATAAAAATGCAGACTAGCAGAGACAAGTTGAGAATGGATAAAGAATAACCTTATCCTTTCAATATATAACCTAATGTTTTAGGGCGAGACTATAACTTATATTTTCTTAATACATACATAGCGCACGAGCTAGAGTCACACATTTTTCGACAAAGGATGACTCGACTTGAGAGTGACATGAAGGGTCATACGAATACATCTTTTCGATAATGGTTAGGTACCATGGAGCCGTGGTAATAGGCTCAAAGTTTCGACGAAGGCTTTCGCTATGGTCATATGACCACTAATTTGGCGGAGGGGGTTAACTCTGTGTTGTTGAAAACATAACATTTTCTGATTTCATCTGTCTTCTCGACTATATTCTACATGTTGGCTACCTTGATGCTAAGAATGGGGAAGCACCAAGTCAACCAGATGGGGGCGAGATATGTGTTTGTCGAATATGTCAGGAATGTAATGGTTGCAAACTGGCGGATTGCGAGGTCGATGAATGTAGAAGTATATTCATAACGTAATGAAATGTTTCGAGTTATAGAGACCATCAATCGTCGACCTGGTATACCATCTAGATCCTACAGAGTTAATCTCCAAAACAGATGGTGCGATTACAAGAAGTTCCAGACACTTTATTATCCCTGTGCATATGTCGTGGTAGCTTATGCTAAAGTCTCGCTTAATGTTGAATAATTTATTGATGAAGTGTACACCCTCGAGCGCACATTGCGTGTATGGGAGAACAAGTTCCTCGTGCTTCCTTACTTATCTACATGGGAAGTGCCTCCGATGACTTTCAAGCTTGTCCCAGACAAAGGGTTGCGTAGGAATCCAAAAGGTCGTTAGCAATTATCCAGAATCTATAACAAAATAGACATTAGGGAGAAATTCGATGAGAAGCTGTGTGGCGTATGCAGATTAGTCGGTCATAATCAGAGTAAATGCCTGCTCCAAAACTACCATATTGGACAATCGTCGCGATCGGGTAGAAATTGAGATGTTGTTCAAGCTCTATTAATTACATTCACTACATGTTGAGAGGATTGAATCTAAAATTTGTTGCAATTAATGTAATTTGAATTGCAAAGTTAGTCTAAAGCTTGTTGCGTTTATATTTTTGTTGAATTAAGTAACATTTTTACGTAAATAATACAAAGTTTATTATTTAAATTACAAAAAACCCCTAAAATTAATAAATAAAATAGCAAAAAAGCCATTACATAAATACAAAGTTGACTATTTAAATTGCAAAAAAAAACCCCTAAAATTAATAACTAAAATGGCGAAAAAGTCATTACATAAATACAAAGTTGACTATTTAAATTGTAAAAAACCCATAAAAGAAATAACTAAAACGGTAAAAAAGTCATTATATAAATATAAAGTTATTTAAATTACAAAACCCCCTAAAATTGATGGTTTAATGGTGTGGTTCTAGGGGTATATTTTTGTGGAGCTCGACGTTCACGTTGCAGGTGATTGCGGCGATCAACGTTCTCTTCACCTGCATGTGGGGGTCTGCAAAACATAAAAGAAAAATCATATGTCTCAAATGCCATTGATGAACTTGAACTGAAGTAGTAGAGTACAGTGGTGGATACGGGTTGGAAGGAGTGGAGTATGGCAGTGGATACTGGTCGGAATGAGTGGAGTACTAAGGTGGATACAAGCTGGGATGACTGGAGTAATGAGGTGGTAGTGGGCTAAAGATATCAAATTCTGAATGATATCTGTGGCCTGGCGAGCTCGGTAAATAGTCATCACCCCCAAAATATGGATGATAAGAACTATTCCCAAAGTGTAGTTTCGGTTCTGCCTCCAGCTCTAGTGCATGATGCGGATTTAGAAGGGGTTACCCAAGTCGTGTCATATGCGGGGGGACTACCATTGACCATCCACCAAACAAAAATGGTTTCCTTATCTCAGAGTACCATTGTATGTACTCTAATGAGGGCTGCAGATCCAAAGCACGATCCATTTGAGGTACCCTCCCCAACCGATTGTTCCACATTGTAATATATTCTTTATGCACTTCTCTCTAATCATTTACATGTTTCTCCCTCTTGTTAATCCTATGAATCTCCCACAATCGTATTGGCAGTGTCGGGATATATTGTATGCAATCGAATTGCCAGAGTAATCGATCACCATGATACCACTCCATTGTCTGAAAATTGATAATTGATGCACTAATGCATCATAGGTTTGAGTAGACGTAGGTAGATGAGGGAATAACCGCCATAATTTCTGGAATAGAATACAACATCTAAATGAACTGCACAGTTAATAACATGGTTATATTAACGCAGGTCGAGTGAGATAAAATAATAAAATTAAGTTGATATTGAAAAATCTTACTCGTTCTCCAGCATGATTTTTGATCATCAGATGGTATATCGAAACCACGTATGATCTCCCGATACCCTGATTAGTGCTCCATCTATGAAAACAAATTGTTAGAATAATATAATCCGAAAAAAGTCAACTAATTGTTATAATGAGTAAAAATTCATCACCTATTAACGAGTGGAAATACATATGATTGGTGACTAATGAATGCTAAGAATGACATCCAGTAAAGCGTCCATGACTGCAGCAATATGAGGCATCCACCTATGTCTATTGTAGAAGGATCTATCGTCTGACAAAGTTCGCGATACAACATGGCTAACACTGGGGACCCCTAATTGTACGAACGAGTGTTATGCAAATTGGAAAATAGGGGTAAGTACATCTGTAACAACCCGATAGCCACGGGTGTCGGAAAATATATTTTTGAGACTTTATATTTGTAAATTAGACTCGTAAATATTTATTAGAAATATTTACGAAGTTAGTTGTGTTGTTAATTAGGCTTTGGTTAGGTAAATTTACATGAATTATGAGTAATTAGTTATAAGGACTAAATTGCATAAAAGGTGAAAGTTGAATTATAGACTAAAGAAAAATTAAAGGGACTAAAGAAGCAATTATGCCATTTTTCTTAAATGAGGCGGCATAAGTAAAAAGATATATAAATTTTAATATATATTATAATAAAATATATTTACTTAACATTTAATTATATATATTATAAATATATATATATATATATATATATATAAAGAAAGAAAGATAAAGTCGTATCAGAATCTTCGACTAAAAAGGGAAAAGATAAAATCGATGAAAAATAGCTCGGAATTTCTGGTTTGTATTTCTATAATTTGAATTTAGTTGTTAATTGTTATAATTCAATTTAATGTATATGGTAAGTGTTGAGGTGAGAATTATTGTGTTTTACAATTGAAATGGATTGATTTAGTATGTGATGAATTTATTGAATTTATATTGATTGAATTGGTATATATATTGAATATATTGATTTTTTGAATTGAAATAAATATTGATTGCATTTGAAAAGTGAAATTAAACCCTATTAACCATATCGAACTGAATCTGATATAGATGGCATGCCATAGGATTGGAAGAGTTTAGTGATTTATTTGACTTCAAGTCTATGAGACATTGGGTGTCAAATTATTATTTCAGATATATTTGATAAGGCACTGTGTGTCAATTTACTTCGGTTTAGCTGATGAGACATTGGGTGTCAAATTATTACTTCGAATTATCCGATGAGGCACTGGGTGCCAAACTGGTGTGTTTTGGTTGGATCTATGTATCCGTCCGGTCTGAGTCATGTTAATAGGGATAAATGAATAATAAAGTTTTATAATTGATATTGAAATAGTATGATATGAGAAATGGAAGTGAAATAGTGAATTAAAAATAGAATATAAAATATGTTGCAAATAAATGGAATATATGAGTTATATACTCATGAAATGAATATGGAAGGGATAATGCACTTGTATAATGAAATGTGATATTGTTGTTGTAATATTTGGGTTGTATATTTGTGATTTCATATCTTATGATATTTGGATTATAGAAATACCATTGAGTTTTTACTTAGCGTACAGTTTTGTTTTCCGTACGCAGGTTAGGTACTAATTTCGATCGCCGATTTAGCATCTAACAACGGTCCCAAACTCAAATATGGTGATGTTTATCCTTTTGTGTCGGCATGTACCTAGGGTGTCTAATTAATAGTTATTTTGTGGATTGAATGTGAATAAAGTTAATATTGGTTTGGTATATATATATACATGTGTTTGTGTTTGAAGTTTTATTTTGGCATGTTAATTTGGTGTTTAAGTGCTCATAAGCTATTAGGTATTTATAATTTGGACTTGAATGATTTTTTTTAGTTGCTTATTGTCCAAGCTTGCAGGGAATGGTAAACTTGTTATTTAAGGTACATTTTGAGTCCACACGGCCAGACACACGGGCGTGTGAATAGGCTGTGTGAGACACATGGCTAGCACACAAGCGTGCGAGGCCATTTCGAAAGGGCACACGGTCTGGCACACAGGCGTGTAGCTTGGCTGTGTGACCCAAGTCAGAGAGTTATACGGCCTGAGACATGGGCATGTCTCTTGACCGTGTGAGTCACACGGCCTGACCACACGGTTGTATGAACTCTGCAGCTTTGAAAATTTTTAATATTTTGCAAAAAAATTTCTAAGTTTCCGAATTTGTCTTGACTTGTTTCTATCACGTATTTTGGGCCCCAAGGGCTCGAATAAGGGACAATATGTATGAGTTTGTTTGATTTTGAATTAAATAATATATTATATGAAATGTTTTAAAATTATGTCTGTTTGATTAGTAATGCTCCGAAACTTTATTCCGACGACGGATGTAGGTTAAGGGTGTTACAACATCAAGTGGAACCTATTGACGTTTTCATCCGGCATGAGTACACCCCCTATAAGGTGGATAACGTAAGCTCGAATGGCCTGTATCAGCTCCCATTCATTGGCTGTACTCGACAAATGTTAAAGTTGGCATTTAGCCATGAAAACTTCAAACCCGTAAATTTTCCCTCACTAGGCGAGTGTCCAAGTAAATTTAGCTATGACTTACTTGGACACTCACCTACGCCCGTGACCACATTCTCGTTGATGGGGAGCTCGAGCTGCAGTGCAACATCCTGTAGAGTGATGGTGCACTCCCCACACGACAAATGAAATGTGTGAGTCTCCGGATGCCATCACTTTACTAAAGCGGAAATCAAGTCGTATCAGAGATCAAAGGTCTGAATCAATGCCGCTGATCCGAATCTGGCTAACTCCAAGTATGGCATTAGGCGTTCATCTGGCAAAAACCCTACACTATTAACACGACCCCTCAACGTGCAGTACAGGCCCTGACATTATTAAATTAGTAAAATAGTTAATACAATCTAATTTAATTCCGTAAATAATGTGAGGATCAAAAAATAATTTCATTATCATCTCATTAATAGTTCTTGATATGTGATGGTCATTTTTAATCAAAGAACCCATTTGTTGCAAATTTATAATTTAAAAAATGAATTCATTTAATTTGTTGCAAAAAAACACAGTAAATAATTTGAAATTTTAAAAATAGAAAAACAAAGTAAATATATCATAATTTCCCATAATTTACCTACAATTTATGTTAATTTACAATAATAATATAATTAAAATAAATATATACTATCTAAGCATAAAAAACATACGAATCAAAAAAAATAAAAATAAAAACATGTTTAGTTTCTTTCAAACAACCTATAAAATTATATAACAACAAATTTAATCAACATTTCAATAAATCAATAAAAACTGTCAAATAAATAAAAATAAAATAAAATTACATTATAAAAAATTTACATTAAAAAAAAATCACAAAACAGTAAACTATAAACACTAACAATTTATATAACCTAATCATAAATTACTAACAAAATAACTATCAAATTATTACTTTTTAAATTACATTATTAAGAAATCACAAAATCCTAAACTAAACACTAACAATTTATAAACTAATCATAAAATACTAACAAAATAACTATAACATTTTTTTAAAAAGAATTTACATTACTAATAAATCACAAAACACAAATAATTTATATAACCTAATCATAAATTACTAACAAAATAACTATAAAATTATTTTTTTTAAAAGTTACATTACTAAAAAATCACAAAGCCTTAAACTAAACACTAACAATTTCTAAACTAATTATAAATTACTAACAAAATAACTACAACATTTTTTGAAAAAAAGAATTTACATTACTAATAAATCACAAAACACAAAACACTAACAATTTATAAACTATCATAAATTACTAATAAAATAACTATAAAAATATTTTTTTAATATTTTACATTACTAAAAAATCACAAAACACAAAACATTAACATAAATTACTAACAAAATAATTAAAAAATAATTTTGCATTAATAAAAAATCACAAAATACTAAACTAAACACAACAATTTATAACATAATCCTAATGAACTGTCAATACAATTTTAAAACAATTATAAAAACAATTACATTCATAAAAATTATTAAATCAAAACCATAAACACTAAACGTAAACAATTTATATATAATAATTAATAACAAAAAAATTTACATGTATTAATCAAACTCTTTAAATTAAAAGACAAATTATTTACTAAAATAATACATACTTTTTTCTTTCTTTCTTTCTTTCTTTCTTCTCCTTTCTTTCCTTTTTTTCTTCCCTGGTGCATTCATATTATGGGGGACCATGCTACTTATAAGGTCCCTCATTCAAAATTTCTTTTCCCATTTGAAGGTACATAACACTACTTAGCAGTGTGCACAGCAGACAGGGGGAAGGCTGCCGTTCGGCGTAACAACAGTGCAGGGGCGAATGGGACTAGTCAGCACTAGTGCCACCTATCTGATAGGCACGACTGGTGCCGCCAGTCCAGGTGGTGCCACACATCACAGGTATTTTCAACCCATATTTTGACCTGTTGACCGTATTTTGACCTATATAAATATATATTTTTTAAAAAATTATTTCTTTATAAAAATAAAAAGAAATTATTATAAAAAAAAAGTAGTGACTCCTATAAGAAAGGCTCTACCCAAAAAACATACCAATTTCATAAATAATCCCACTAACAATTGATTTTAGAAATTAATTTTTTATAATATTTATGTAAATTAACCTAGATTAGTTTAGACTTTTCTGTCAGCATATCTTATGGCATTATTTCCAATATTATGGAAATTTCCCTTTGAACAACACATTCATAAAGTGTATTTTCATTCACTTTCCCTTTTTTCATAATCCATAGTTTGTTTTCTTTTTACCGTGGAAATTTCAACTTCAAAAATGTTAAAAGCAAAACTTTAGTGAGAAAAATCTTGAACACAAAAATGAAACATGAACAATAATTCAAAATAGAAAAATAAAGAAATAAGACAAAGCTTCAAGGCATATATCAAATCATTATCTTTAAAGTTCTATTCGCCCTCATCTATACTCGGTGTGCTAATAACTTTCAAATAAATAAACATCAATGATACAATGAAACCTAATGACTTTATATTTTACATTGATGAAAATAGTCCATTACACTCTGATGAATAATAGAAAGAACTTTTTGAGAATTTTTTTGATATATTTTCCAAATAAAATCCCACTCTTATTTATAGGAATTCTTATGTCTCTACATAGAGACATAAATTTCAATATGTGTCATTTCTTAGTAATCACTCTTTAAAAGAGACATAATTATTCAACTAATATTTCATAACTATTCAAGTAATATTACTTGTATAGTTATAATTCTTTATCAAAAATCAAGTGATATAACTCTTGATCAATAACCAAAACACATTATACCCTTTCATTTATAGTTATTGAAACACTATTTCAAAAAAAGACAGGCAAACATGGACATGCAAGACACTTCGTTGGCATTGATACCTTTAATGGCGAGAAACTTGAAGACATTGTTCCTTCATCCCACAACTGATTACTCTGAATGAAGGTAACTTGTATCAACAGCATAGGATGAGATATATTTTTGTCAATATGAAATATATCATTAAAGAAATGAACACATGCAAACATTAAAAAGAAAAGGACAGAAAATCTCTATATTGATTGCTGGAATTTTTGCTGGTATTAGTAGACCCCTGGTTCTAGTTAGGCTCAAGCTACGGTCAGTTTCATCTATGTTGCTCGACTCTTCCTTATTTTTCAAAATATGTGTTCCGTATGCATATTGATTTGAGACATATTCGGACATGAATATAAAAACTATGACCCTCAACCAAATATCATTCATATACATGAAAAAGCTTTAAAAAATTGAATACTACTTATAATAACGTATCTATTTCTAGTACACACATTTGAGTCTGAATACAAGTCTTACCATAGCTATCTAATACACAGATGTGAAAACTTTTCTTACTCCCTTTGAATCCGATGTAATGATCTTACTTCCTTGGGCATCACTTTGATGGTTCCCATTCAAAGTAATAAATAACATGAAACTTCTTTATGATGTGAATGTCAAATACAAGTACTAGGCAACATAATTGTCAGGGTAACTTACTCCCAGTGGAAGTGCCATAGATGTAGGAAGCAAATCCCCAAAATGTTATGACCAAAGAGAGGATCTTGAAGCCACTCATTGGGTCATTTAAAATGATGACAGCAGCAATGCTTGTGACTGGCACCCTTACAGCATTAAGTACCCCAGCCATCACAGTGGAAGCCAAGAACAGTATGCCAGTGGCTCCTAATACACCCAATTGGAAAGTGATTACACTCCAAATGAGAACCAGGTTGTATGCAGTTACCCCACCCTTGAAAGTTTTGGCCTCAGATGCCATCCCTTGAAAATCCTTGTTGATTATGACTCCAATGGTTGTAAACAAAAAAGCACAGAAAGAAACCATGACTTGTTGCTCCAAAACAACATGGAAAGATCTCCTGCCTAAGAACTTTATGAAAACCCACTCTGAAAGTGCAAAGATAAGGCCATGGAGGGCTGATCCTAATATGTCCCATACAAAACCCCAAATGTATTGGCTGTTGGACACATAGGGATACCTATCAGAATCTGAATCCAATGCAATTATGGTCATTGCAGCTGTGATTATCACAATAGCATTTATCACAGAAGCATTCAGCTTGTTATTCACAATCCAAAAACCAAACAGTGCAGAAAAAGCCAGTGATGATGACGCCAAAAGAGCTGCTGTTGATGCAGGGAGATAAGCATAGGCATATGCATACATGAGATTGTCAGCAGCACTTAAAAAGCCCAGAAAAACATAAGAAAAAAACAGTTGTAAGCTGAGAGGTGTAGGGGAAGTTCTATGAAACAGGTACATAGGAAATAAGATCAAAGCTGGTATAGGCCATCCAGCGACTGCTACCCATGAAATGATCCATTTGCTGGTCCCTCCATTGGCAAAGTATACACGAGATAGAAGGCTAGAGGCAGGGAATGCCACAAGCATTCCCAAACTGGATAGAAAAAGCAAAACCCAATGTGAAAAGGGCTTGCTTTTGTATGCTTCCCAAGCCATGTTCTTGACCTTGAAAACCCATTGTAATGACGAAAATTTTGAACTTCCAAACCCCGTTGATTCCTGTTCCATTTTTTCTCCTAACATGAACCAAAAATAAAAGGGGGGAAATTAAACCTTTTCATCATCAATTGTGAAGCCCTAAATAATAATAATAATAATAACAAATGACCAATGCTTAAATAAAACTAAAACACATGAAGAACTCGATAAACCCAAACGAAATTAAACAAGAACTATGATGAGAAATTACAAAAGAACGAACCTGTCTCGAGTAGCAGCTCTTGCATTTCAAATCTGTTTCCTAATTATAGGGTTTATTTATTTTAAGATTTTTCCTTTTCAGTGAAAAATCTGGTTTGATGTGAACGAAATACATAATCTAATTCTTCATTTACTAACTTGTTTTAGTTACTGTTTTTGTATGGCCTGTATAGCATGACAGTGGCCCCATGAAGATATTTTTTAGTGTGTATATTCTCTATCGCCGGAATACTCTAAATGGTTTTTTATTCATAGTTTTGCAACAGTCATATCAGGGGTTTACTTCAGAAAATTCTTTTAGTGTTGAGATTAAATTATAAATTGTAAAATAGTAAAAATATAATTTTTAAAAGATTAAATTAAAATTTTATTATTTTTGTTAAAGTATAATTTTACTTTTATTAATTTAAAATTTTAAAAATTTTAAAAAAATTAAAATAAAAATTTTCCATTTTAAGAGGGCCGAGTCCTTGCTAGCCTCTAGATTTGCCTAAAACCACCAAAAAAATTTTAAGAAAACAACGAAAATAAAAAATTTAAGAATAGAAAATAAATATTCAAAATAATAAATAAATAAATGAGAAGAAAAATTAAAAGTGAAAAATAGATCGAATAAATTGATGAATATGATAGATAGATAGATAAATGTCCAATTGACCTCTTTGAGGTATAAATTCCAACAAACTCAATTAGCACATCTAATTAACCCTCCAATAAATAATTCCTTGCAAATTGAAGAATGAATTTCCATGAGTCATTGAAGAAAATAGAAAAGAAAACTAATTCTGAAAATCACAAGAATCTTCCACAAAGAAGTTAATTCTCATTGTTGAAAACTTTATCAATGAAAACAATTGTGTGTCTAATAGATAATGAAGAAGTCTTTATATAGACTAGCTAAGTACATCCAATAAAACTCTTAACTATATTGAAACTTTAATTAATCTAAACAAGAAGTAGTTTTAAACTAGACTTTCTTGTTTAACTAAGAAACATAACTCTTAAATAACTTAAAATACTTAAAAATATCCTAAATTCAGAATAAATAAACAATAAAATAATAATACCTAATAAATACAATATTTGTCTCATATGTAATAAAATTAAGTCTAAAGATCGAACTCAATATGATTTAAACTCGAATTAAAAATTCGAAACTCATCATTTCTGTAATAATCCTGTTCAGAAATTCTGCTCGCGAAGTCTTTATCACATCCCAAAAATCAGGGTAGAGGAAATCAGGTTAGTGAATTCAAGAGTGGTTACGTCCGGCTTTTGAATTTAGATTGTGAAAATTGTTGTCAAGTAAATTAAATTATTTCAGTGGATAAGTGCTTTGGATGTTTGTTTTAGGTCATGTGTTCAAATCTCTCTCTTTGAAAATTTTGCCTTAACCCATATCCTTAAATCATTTGATATAAATAATATTTTTGCGCTTAATTGATGACAAGAATGAGTCTGTTGGTTTAGTAGTAAGGTTTCAGCTTACTCTTTGGTCTTGTGTTCGAATTTCTACGTAAGCAAAAGAGAATTATTTTTTGGACGTCACCCATGTTGTGGTATTTAAGTTTAATTTAAACTCTTGAAAAATCTGTCAGGATGAGGATTAGGTAGTGGAGTTGTGGGCAATTTGAATTTGTAATAGCCCGAATTTGGGCTTAGTCAGAATAGTGGTTTCAGAACCACTAATCCGAGGTCAGAGAAATTATTTAAGTATTATTTTATGTGGTATAGCCTAATTATATGAGTTCATGAAAATTTTGGCGAATTAATTTACGCGATTGAGAGCTCAATTACGAAAAAAGTCTAAATCGCTTAAGGGTAAAAGTTGTGATTTATTAGCAAATAAAGTTAAATAGCTAGAGAACTATAATTAGGGGCCTTTAAAGAACAAATAGGCCAAAAATAAGAGTGATGGCCGACCATGAGTCAAGAGATTTTGAGAAAATCAATTTTGTCAACATTTGGTCAAAGTTAAGTGACTTAATTGGTGATAAAATAATAACCTAATAGTCTAGCTATCACTTTCTCCATTTCTACATCTCTTTCACTGAAATTTTCAACCATTTTTTGGGTTTCAGAAGCTCAAAATTTCAGCTACTTTCCATCCTTACAAGTAAGTGATTTTCATGGCTTTTCTCAATGATTTTTACATTTTTGAGACCCTTGTAGCATGAGCTATCTATTGAGGGGACTATTTTGCAAAATGATAGAAAGTCTAGGGTTTTGCCATGAAAGTGTTCATGTGGTTTGCTGAAATTTTATGGAAGAAAACGAATCATAGTTGTTAAATAAACAACTTTTGTGAAAGGGTGATCATGGAAAACACCTAAAATAGACCTAGTTGTAAAGTTGGAAAATTTTGTAGTAAATGCATGAAATAATGGAAATTATGGGCTACCATAAGAGTGAAAAGAATTCGGTTAGGCTTGGTTAATAAAAAAATTTGATAAAAATCAATTTTCGAGCCTAAGAGCAAAATGGTCATTTTGTGGAAGTCTAGGGGCAAAATGGTCATTTTTCCAAATTATGAATTTTGGATTGCTTTAGTTAATGTAGTGATTAAATTAGTGAAATTTTATTTTTATAGATTAAGAAGTACAAAATCCGAACCTAGACCGAGGAAAAACCAAGCTAGCGGATTAAACCAAATTATCTGTCTACATTTTGTATACCGAGGTAAGTTGTAGGTAAATAATGTAACTTTTCTGTAATTATGCATGAAATTATTGATTTAGCATAAATGATTAATTTTGATTATGAGTTATGCATGAGAGTATTTATTTAGTATTAAATGATAAATTTTTTATTTTGAGTAATGAAATAATGAGAATCTATGTAATAGAACCCGGTTGAACCATAAGAATAAACTGGATGTTCATGCATTGATACTAGGGATGATACGAGAGCTAGTGTAAGACCATGTCTAAGACATGGTATGAGCCTTGTTATGTGTCAGTGTAAGACCATGTTTGGGACATGGTATCGGCACCGACATGTGCTAGCCAATGTAAAACCATGGCTGGGACATGGCATCGGTGTTGATACGAGTGCTAGTGTAAAACCATGTCTGGGACATGGTATCGCCTCAACATGCAAGCTAGTGTAAGACCATGTCTGGGACATGGCATCGGCTTGGATATGTGTCAGTGTAAGACCATGTCTAGGACATGGCATCGGCATGGGTAGAAGAGAGCATGTTATAGCATGATAAATTGTTGTCATTTATTTACTTGCAACTTACTAAGCTTTATGCTTACTCCATTTTCTTTCTATTTTCTTATAGTGCCGCCTAATTAGCTCGTGGATCAATGGACGTCGGAGGCTTCGCTCACACTATCAACTAAAGCATTCGGTATAGTTAGTCTAGTATTTTGAAAAATGGCATGTATAGGGACTAGTCTTTGTCACGTGTCAATTTATGTTGGGCCAAGTGTGTTGGCTTAGTTTTGAAATACCTCATTTCGTATAAGGCCATGGGTAATGGCTAATATTCATTATTGATATATGCAAGTGATTTTTTTTGTGAATGTGCGAAGTAGTATGGATGAACAAGAGTACTAGGATAGTAATATGAATGCTCGGTTGTTTTGATTATGTGAAGTTATGTGAATGCCAAATTATGGTCATTGCTTGAGTATTGGTGCCTTGTGATGTTTTGCGTTATGTGTGATTTTGTTTCAAGGTGGCAAAAGGCTTGGAAGATAGCCATATTTTTGTCCACACGGGTAGGCACACGGGCGTGTGTCTAGGCCGTGTGTGACACACGGTCCGCCCCATGGGTGTGGTCAGGCCGTGTGTCCCCTATACCTTAGGTTGGCAAAATTAAATGCTCAGTAGTAAACACACGGGCTAAGACATGGCCGTGTGTCTCAACCGTGTGAAAGACACGGCCTAGCATGTAACACCCCCACCCGTATTCGTCGCCGGAATAGGGTACGAGGCATTACCGGAGTTTACCGAATTAATTTTTCAGTTATTATGAGTTAAATACTATTCATTTATCGAAACATATTAGGACGTCCCTTAGATAGGCCTCCGAAGTCCAAAACATACATCGGGACCAAACCGAGATTAAATCGAAACCATAGGGAATTTTTTTTAAACTCAATATAACCTTTTATAGATATCTAACATTCCCTGCAAAATTTAAACTGAGACCAATCTAAATCAACCAATCCAATTCAACATATTTTCAAGATAGATTCATGCATATCCATAAGATAGCCTCATCACATAACAAAACCAAGATTTGTTAGCCACACCAATGGCTAACTTTATATTCATTTCACATTAACATTTACTTTATTAAATTATAGGGTTTTTTACCCAAATATTACAAAAAAATTAAAAATATACCAAAATAATACTACATTTTTTTTATTTACCAAAATAATACAAAAAAATGACAATTGAAAAAAAACTACCGATGATGTGACGACACCCTGGTGATGGGCCTACTATAGGCGGCACCAGTGGTGCCACTGCCGTAGGTTGCACCAAATGTGCCATGGTCAGAGGCGGCACCAGTGATTTGACCCTTCTCTGCAATTTTTTTTTCTTTTGGGACCATATATTATGGTCCCTCATGCATGGGCTGGAGAGAGAAGAAGGAAAGAAGAGAAGAAGGAAAGAAGAGAAGAAGGGAAGAAGGAGCTGCCGTTTGAGGGAAGAAATAAGAAAAAAAGAAGGAGAAAAAGAAGGAGGGAAGGGAAGGGAAAAAAGAAAGGAGAAAAAAAGGAAAAAAAGAGTAATTTTCATTTACATTTTCATAAAGAAAGAAATTTTTAATGTTAATTGTCTTGATTTAATTAGATTTAATTTGTAAATTTATTTTTTTGTAAGGTATTATTTAGATAAAAGAAGAGATATTAAGTTATGTTTGTTTTTAATTTATATTTTTATTCATTAATAATTTAACTTTGATTTTTATAGAAGTAAAAAAGGCTACTTATGTGATAATATGAGAAAGAATATTTTATTATTATTTTATGTAATTTATTTGTTAAGTGTGTTTTAGGTTGGTTGATTAGATATATTTTTTATGAAATTTATTTAGCATGTTGTGATGAGATTTTTTACAAAAATAGTATAAAAAATAAAATACCTCTAAAATATGTTTATGAAAAAATAAAATACGAAATGAAATAAAATATGAACAGTAGCACTTTTGGTGTGGGGAGTTTTGACTAAATTAATATAAAAAATAAAATACAAAAATAATATATTTTTTAAAAAAATAAGGAAAATACGAACAAATGTCCAAAATAAGTGTTTTTTTACTAAAATTATATAAAAAACACAAAAACAATACATTTGAAACATTATATACTAAAATAATATAAAAATAAAATACGAAAATAGTATTTTTTTGGAAGTGATTTTAATCCGAAAATAAGAAAAATACAAACAAATGGCGAAAATAACGATTTTTTACTAAATGTATATAAAAAACACTAAAATAATACATTTGGAATATTATGTACTAAAATAATATAAAATAATAAAATACTAAAATAGTATATTTTTTGAAAGTAATAAAATCCGAAAATAAGAAAAATACGAACAAATGGCCAAAAGTAACGATTTTTTACCAAATTTATATAAAAAACACTAAAACAATACATTTGAAACATTATGTACTAAAATAATATAAAAAAATAAAATACGAAAATAGTATTTAATTTGGAAGTGATTTTAATCCAAAAATAAGAAAATACGAACAAATGGCCAAAATAACGGTTGTTTACTAAATATATATAAAAAAACTCTAAAACAATACATTTGAAACATTATGTACTAAAATAATATAAAATAATAAAATACTAAAATAGTATATTTTTTGAAAGTAATAAAATTCGAAAATAAGAAAAACATACTAAAAGAATAAAACATTGAAATTAAAAACATAAATTTGTTTTGAAGTTACAGGTTCGGAATGGCTCAATTGCTTAAAGAGGATCCTCATATATCTGATGCGGCTGATAATATGGTAATATATTATTATTTGTTAATCACGGGTTCTATTAAAAAATATATACTTAATATACAGAAATAAATCATATTATCCTAATATTTATTTTCTGTAATTTAACATTATCAGGGTTCGTACCTCGTATTAAGGGGCCGGGCGAATGGTATAGGATATCCCCCGGATGAACGATTGATGCTGTACTTAGAGCAAGCTGGATTCGGGTCAGCGGCATTGATCCAGACTTTTGACTTGCGGTACGATTTATTATCTGCACTAGTGGAGCGGTGGCGCCCGGAGACCCACACTTTTCATTTTTCGTGTGGGGAGTGCACAGTGACTTTAGAGGACGTTGCACTGCAGCTTGGGCTCCCAATCAACGAGAGTCCCGTAACGGGAGTAAGTACATTTGTTGAGCTGACTACACTATGTTATAGCCTACTAGGAGACTCGCCGAGCCCGACGATGAGGACTCAACTTTTTCGGGCCTAAAATTTACATGGTTGAGAGGGAAATTTTGACACTTATCAGCTAATGCGAGTGAAGGAGAGTTGATATGCGCTGCTCGAGCGTACATCATGCATATTATAGGGGGAGTACTGATGCCCGATTCAAACAACAATAAGGTTCATATCATGTACTTACCCCTATTAGCTGATTTGACTAGTGTTTGCTCGTATAGTTGGGGCTCGGTTGTTCTAGCAGTGCTGTATCGGGAGCTTTGTCGGACGACAAAGCCTGCTGCCCCAGACATGGGCAGATGTCTTACATTGTTGCAGTCCTAGGCACTTTATCGGATGCCATTCTTGGCATCAGTTAGTCACCAACCATATGTATATCCACTAGTTAACAGGTGATAAAATATAACTTCTCATTAATTGACAATTTTTTTACGATACTATTGTAACAATACTATATTGACTTGAAATTTGTTTTCGTAGGTGGAGTATTTATCCAGGTATCAGGAGGTCGTACACTGTCCCGATATATCGTCTCGTGATCGAACAGCACGCCAGGGAAAGGGTAAGCTATTCTAATGTTTGTGACATGTTACTTTCACCGTGTTAAATTATAACAATGTTATTAATCATGTAGTTTATATGGATGCCGTATCGTAGACCTGAAATTGCAGCTATTATACCATCCTCTGTCTATGTTGATTCTCATATGTGGTGCACTAACGCACCAATTATAAGTTTCAATGTAGTCGAGTGGTACCATAGCGATCGAGTGCTACGACAATTTGGTTACGACCAATATATCTCGGATCCGCCATACCAAGTGGGGTGATTCATGGTATGAATAGGAGAGGGAGACCGCAGTTAAATTGGGGGGTTAAGCACCGGAAATTTGTTGCGCTGTTGAATAATCGGATGGCTCGAATACCTCAGATGATTATGGCTTCCGATTTGCATCCATCAGTAGAGTACATACAATGATACTCTACTTTCGGAAAGCCATATATACTTGGAGCCCAGTCGACTGTAGTCCCCCTGCATATGCAGCGACATGGTGCATACGAGCCGGTGGCGGAGCCTAAACCCGAGCCTGATCCAGTGCGGAGCTCGAGTCGGAGCCCAACCAATCATATTCACATTCGGATTCACATTCTTATCATCTAGATTTGGCGGGCATTGTCTATTTCCCGAGCTCATTAGGGGGCGGATACGAGTTTGATATGTTTGGATCATTCCCACAGCAGTATAGCACTCCCGGCCCGTTTCAACTGCATCATGGCACTCCTTCCGGCTCAAGTTCATCAATACCGTTCGAGCCACATGATTTTTCTTCCATGTTTACCACACCCCCACCTGCGCCTCAAGAGGATGTTGGTCGTCGCGATCACCTAGAACGTGAACATTGACCTCCGCAGAGATATACCCTTAGGACCACACCATCGAACCATCAATTTTAGGGGTTTCTTGCGGTTTTGATATTACTGTAGTTAGTATTTTTTTTAATATTATAAACTTTGTACTTTTTGACTATAAATTTAATTAGATTAATTGGAAGTTTAAAAATTTTAACAAAATTTGACCATAACGCAAAGTATATTAATTACAACATTACACCATTACAACATTACAACATTACACATAACAATTTTGCCACTACTTTTTTTTTTATAAATTAAATACACTATAGCATAAGCTTAATTCTGACCCGATCGTGACGATTGTCCAACATGATAGTTTCGCTGCAGGCATTTATTCTGACTATGACCAACTAACCTGCATAATCCACAACGCTTACCATCGAATTTCTCCATAATGTCCATGTCATTACGAATTCTGGATGATTGTGGACGACCCCATGGATTCCTGTGTAGCCTTCTGTCTAGGACAAGCTCGAAAGCTGTCGGAGGCACCTCCCACGTAGAGAGGTCAGGCATGATAGGGAACTCATTTTCCCAGACACGCAATGTGCGCTCAAGCGTGTACACATCATCAATAAATTGTTCAACATTAAGGTTCACTTTAGCACATGCTGCCACGACATGCGCACATAGATAATGAAGTGTTTCGAACCTCCTACATTTGCACTGTCTGTTCCGGAGATCAACTCCATATGACCTAGGTGGTATACCGAGTTGACGACCGATAGTTTCCGTAACTCGAAACATTTTCAGACATCGTGAATATATTTCTACATTCATTGACCTTGCTATTCGATGGTTTGCAACCATTGTATCCCTGACATCTTCGAGAAACACGTGTCCCACCTCCATCTGCTCGACTTGTTGCTGACCCATTCTTGGCATCAAGGTAGCCAACCTGTAGAATGTAGCCAAGAAGACAGATGCAATCGGAAGATGTTGTGTTTTCAAAAACACAGCGTTGACTCCCTCTACTAAGTTTGTGGTCATTTGACCATAATGAAAGCCCTCGTCAAAACTTTGAGCCCATTGCCACGGCTCCATTGTACCCAACCACTGTCGAAAAGATGTGTTTGTTTGACCCTCCATGTCACTCTCAAGTCGAATCATTCTTTGACGAAAAATATGTGGTTCTAACTCGTACGCTGTATACATATTAAGAAAAGATATGTTCCAGTAACTCAATAACATAAAAGATTACAACTTATATTGAAAAGATAAGGTTATCATTTACCCATTACCACTACTTGTCTCTTCCAGTTCGCATTCTTATAATCTAGATGGAAGTTAGCCTGAATGTGACGAATGCAATAAACGGATCTCCATGGCATACCGGAATGCCTAATTGCGGCAATTAAACCTTTCCCTCTATCGAAGATGATGAAAATATTTTCGTTGCTAATAACATACCTTCGCAGATTGGTAAGGAAGAATTCCCAAGATTCTAAGTTCTCTTTATCAACGATGGCAAATGCTATCGGGAGCACGTTCCTATTACCGTCTTGAGCAACCGCAAGAAGTAGGATCTGTGTATATTTTCTATATAGCCAGGTCCCATCCACCTGCACAAACGACTTGCAGTAGGGAAATGCCCGCACACATGGATCAAACGTCCAGAACATCTGATGGAAAATTCTTTTCCCAGGCTGTAATTAGTCGTCTGGGCCGTAATAAGTTCTTGTTTGTAACTCAATCACAGTCCCCGATACATACTCTCGCATAACAGCTATCCATCCCTGTAGCTCGTTATACAAGGAATAGTAATCCCCATACAATTGTTCCATCGCCATTTGTTTAGCTATCCACGCCTTCTGATATGATGCCCGATACTGGAATCGTGCTTGCATTTCGGCAATCAGTACCGAAACTTTAATGGTTGGCATGTCTTTCACCATCAGCATGATACACGTACAGATAGTTTTCAAATTAAGTTTTCGGTGATCGTCTGTCATACGTGTTGATGTACATGTGTGAGGTCCAACAAATTTTCGTATCTCCCACATCTGTGAATTTTGAATGAATGCAGCTCGTACCTGCCAATTGCAGCCTTTCGCTGCCTTCCAACACTCTCAGTATATACTGTCGGTGTAGACACTACGACCTTGTAATCCACTGATATATTCATACTATACCGTTTAATAGCAAATACGCACTCTTCTTTACATTCGGATCTCTGGCCTACGAATAACTCTGCATGATCGGAATTTACGGCCAGTCGGTGAGCATGAAGTATTTCAGGGTACTCCGGGAACTCAGTTACACGCACAGCGTCGGGGTCTATGAGCGATATGTGTGGCCCAGGATTATTGTGTATCATAATACGTCGCATCTGGTTCCCGACCAAAGACGCGTTAATGTTTCCACCGTTATTAACACCTTCATCGTCAATATCATTTGGTACATCGTCCACATCGGGATCACTTTCACTATCTACCTCTTGATCATAATGATTGCTACCGTCGTATTCATGATCACCAACCACATCAATTTCGGGTGTAATATTGAGATTGAGATTGATCCTACCTATAGTCGATTCACTATCAACGTATGATATTGGAGCCTCCATACACGGTTCTTGAGCTCTATGTTCTTCACCATATGCATTGACATCTTCATTTTGCTCCATACCGGCTAACTCAACAAATAAGTGAATCGGTGTATTTTTCTCACTCCTATTCCCACAGTAAAGATTGATCATTGTCTCCATGTCTTCGTCGTCTACAAGTTCCATTTCGGTGAATTTGATCGGATCTGTCGAAACTGGAAACTTGTAGAAAATTTTTGATATCCTTCTCCCACAACGTCTAACAATTTTTGCATTAATACTTTCCTTCATATCATCCAACGAGATATTTCTATTAAATCTCATTGCTATTTGTTGCCGACATTCAAATATGCATCCAACAGTTGTTGTTAAGATGATTCCATCGAAATAAACGCATATGAAAAACTTATCATCCACATTCAATATTCAATCTGTTAAAAAATAAAAAAATTTTAAAATATAATTTCGAACAGTAAATAAATTACTTAAATAAAAAAAATAATGTTTCACTATGCAATTTTTTTCATTCATAAGCTCATACTATTTCAGTTATCATTTTGTATATGAACAACATTTATCTTTATATTTAACCACTTAAATTCAGTTCTACGTTTTCTTCCATCTCCGATCATGTGTCTTTCTCTGGGAAATACTGTTGTAACAGCCCATTTTAGACCCTAATCGGAACGAGTGGTTTCGGGACCACTTAACCGAGTTGAAATATTGTTTTAACTGCTTTTATATGTTTTACAGCATGATAGATTCATTGCGTGAAAGTTTCGTATAGAAATTTTATTGTTTAATTAGTTAATTAAGTAAAAAGGACTAAATCGCATAAAGCGATAAATAGGAGTTCTATTTCATAAATGACTTATTTGATCATGGTTTTTAAAATAGGAGTCCTTAAATTGTTATTTTACCATTTCAAAAGCTAGTGGACACTTATGTCCATATTACTATTGATTGTATAATGGTTTTAGTAAGGTTAAATTTGTCTTTTAATTATTATATGTTATATTAGTTAATTAAAATACAAAATGGCTTTAATTTTCATTATTCTCCATCGCTTCTTCAAGCAAAAACATAGGGTTTTTAAGTTTTCAACTTTCGACAAGCTTAATCCATCAATTGAGGTATGTTTTGGCTTTGGTTTTTAATGATTTTTACGTTTTTGAATCGTTGCTTTGTATTCTAGCTGACCCGTACCTCAATTTCTAAAATTGATTGTGTCTTTGAAAAATGCCATTGATGAATCCATGTTATTTTGATAGTTTTTGATGAATTATTGATAGATGTTTTGAAATATACAAGTTTTACAAAGTAATTTTTGATGAAAATGAGTTTTAAGGATTTAATTGAAAATAAATAGAATTTGTGTGGTTAGAAATGCGATTAAATGGAAGTTATGTACTTGTATGAGCATTATGAATATTCAGCTATGGTAAATTGAAAGTATTATTGTGCAATTTGCTATTTTATGCTAAAAGGACTAAATTGCAAGGTAGTTGAAAGTATAGGTGCTAATTTGCACATATGCCAAAATACATGTTCTTGGACTAAATTGAATGTGTTGGTGATTAAATAGCTGAATTTGTATTAATATAGATCAAGATAATCAAATCCCGAAACTTAATCGGGGAAAACGACAGGTTGACGAGTAGATATCGGGAAATCGAGGTAAGTCCGTATAATTAAAATTGAATATGTACTTTAATCATAATGAATGTAATGTTGCTATACGTATATATATAAATCATCATGAAAGGTGAATTACCTATTATATGTATATGAATTGATATGGAAATGTTTAAAGAATACAAGTACAAACGGAATACCGAGCCCCGTTAGAACCGTAGAAGTCGTAGGATACAAGTGACATGTCACTAGGGCTACAGGGTGGTTTCAGCTCCTGCATTTGTTGCGGACTCACCACAGCTCATGAGCTATATGTTCATCTTTTGGGATTACATGTTCAGTCTTTGGACTTACCATTCAGCCCACGGGCTTACCGTTCATCCTTCGGGATCACAAGTTCAACCTTCAAGCTTACCGAGTATATGTGTGTACCACCCGAGTATCCCTCGATGTTCTTAAAGGTTCAACGGGTAATTACCGATACAAGTTATATGAAGTTCTAGAGATATATGAATTACATGTTATACAAGATTTACATGGACTATATGAATTGATTTACATGAATTATATGTTATATGTATTGAGGTTATGCTTATGATACATGAATGTTGTATCTTGTAGATGAATGGTTTATTAAATTACATGTACTAACAAGTGTATGCTTGTGAGATAGGCAACTTGAACATATGAATTGACTTGGCATTAGTTATGTGTTAACTTATTGATTTGGTAAGTTTAAATTCCATATTATACGGGCTTACTAAGCTTTTGAATCTTACTCTGTTTATTTATTCCTTGTTTTATAGATTCAAAAGCTAGCTCGATATTCGGACGTGTCGGAGATCGCCATCACACTATCCATCTAGCTTTTTGGTATTTTTTGAATATTTGCAAATGATATGGTCATGGCATGTATATGCTAGTTGATAGGTGAATGTACATGGCTATTTTGTTGATGAATGTAGTATGTTTTGGTACTAATTCAAGCTATGAGATATGGCTGGTTTTGTAAATGTTTAATCCTTTTTTTTTTGAATGTGTTATATGATGTTTTTATATGGAAAAGTTCATGATGTTTTGTGTGGCTTGGTTAGATTTGACTTGATGAATGAATTGGTTTAAATTGATGCATATTTGATACATGTTTAGATGATAAATAATGTTTGGAAATTGTGTTTTGAAATGGTATGGCTATGTGATGCTTGTAGGGATGACCCATTTGGGTGGCAAAATGGCTTAAACCAAGCCTACATTGTGCCACACGGTCTGAGCACATGGGCGTGTGACTCAGCCGTGTAACCCCTGCTCCTAATAGATTTTAGGTAGAATTGCACACGGCCTAGACACACGGGCGTGTCTGGTAGCCGTGTGGTAATTAACAGTATTGGCCACGGCCTTGACACACGGGCATGTCTCGTGACCGTGTGGGGTTTGGCAGTTTCAACCACAGGCTGAGTGATTAGGGCATGTCTAGTAGGACACGGTCGTTTGGGTGTGCACGGGTTAGGGACACGGCCGTGTGTCCTTAACTTGAAAGTTTTCTCAGTGTTCTCCCTATCTTTCACATGATTTCAATTTGATCCCATATGAATGAATATATGATTATATGAATTTTTAAAGCATGATTTGATGAATGATTATTGAACTGTATTGTGATTGAAAAGTTCAAAATTTTTATTGATCTGATCTGAGTTACAAGTCCGGTAATGTCCCTTACCTATTTCGGCGACGGTTACGGGATAGGGGTGTTACATTTTGTTGGTATCAGAGCTACGATTTAGTTGATTCTAGGAATACCGTAGTAAGTATGAGTCTAGCTATACATGGCACGTTTATGAAATGTGATAGTGTGATATCTCTTGACATCCTCGGGAAAACTGTTTTATATAGTAATGGATCCGAATCAAGCAATAGCTAACGATGTTGAAAGTATTGTGCCAGCACCTGCTCAAGGGGCTGTGCCTTCTGAATTGGGCCCTGTTGTGGGCAATCAGGAAGAAGCTAAGCAAGCTTTCTTCCATATGATGTCTGAATGATTTAGCGAGTTTGTGCGAGCAAACCCGGTTGCTCCACAACCTCCACCCCATCTTGTCCCTCAATCTAACCCTGAAAATATACGAGTTATAGATCCTCTGAGAATGAGTAGGCCTCCGGTTGATAAGATACGGAAGTATGGGGCCGAAGAATTCAGAGCTTCAGCAAGTCATGATGCTAAGAGGGCAGAGTTCTGGCTTGAGAATACGATCAGAGTTTTTAATGAAATAGCTTGTACCCCTGATGAATGCTTGAGATGTGCTACTTCTTTGCTACGGGATTCTGCATACCAGTAGTGGAATACTTTGATATCGGTTGTGCCACGAGAACGAGTTAACTGGGATTTCTTTCAGACAGAATTCAAAAAGAAATATAGTAGCCAACGATTCATCGATCAGAAAAGAAAGGAGTTTCTAGAACTAAAATAGGGTCGAATGTCCGTGACTGAATATGAAAGAGAGTTCGTACGACTCAGTAAATATGCTCGTGAATGTGTCTCTAATGAAGCGATAATGTGTAAACGGTTTGAAGATGGGTTAAATGAAGAAATTCGATTGTTAGTTGGAATACTGGAACTGAAAGAATTTGTGGTTCTAGTTGATCGAGCTTGAAAAGCTGAAGAACTTGCTAAAGAAAAACAGAAAGCTGATTTTGAGTCCAGAAAATTTAGAAAAAGAATTGCGAGTAAGTCACATCAGTCCGGATCCAAGAGATCAAAAGACTTTCATCCTTGTTCTGCTGCTTCTACGGGCATATCCATAAGAGAAAGAAATGTTAGATCTTCTCATTCGAGACCTCAGGCAACCTTCGTGGCTAGTGCGGATAGTGTGAGAACTCCCGGACCTAATTGTAAGTATTGTAACCGGGAGCATTTTGGTGAATGCCGATTGAAGAGCGGAGCTTGTTTCAGATGTGGATCGTTGGATCACTATTTACGAGATTGTCCTGAAAGATCTGTAGCTGATAAAGAATAGTCAACTAAAGTAAATAATACCGTAACTAGAGGTAGACCGTCCCGTAATACTAGGAATTAGAGTGGAAATCGCAATGCTTCACGAGATACTAATGTGAGATCCGAGACACGCACTCCTGCTAGAGCCTATGCAATACGTGCACGTGAGGAAGCCTCGTCACCTGACGTTATTACCGGTACTTTTTCTCTTCATAACACTGATATAGTTGCGTTGATAGATCCTGGATCAACTCATTCATATATTTGCATGGAATTAGTGTTTAGAAAGAGTTTAAATGATGAGTCTACAGAATTTGTAGTTAAAGTATCGAATCTATTAGGCAAGTCAGTGTTAGTTGATAAAATAAGTAAGAATTGTCCATTGATGACTCGGGGATATTGTTTTTCGCTCCACCCATTTAATGAATTTGATGTGATACTGGGTATGGATTGGTTAAATATGCATAAGGCAGTTGTTTGTGAGTTCCCAGATGTTTTTCCAGAAGAGTTACCAGGTTTACCACCGATTAGAGAGGTCGAATTTGGTATTGAGTTGTTACCAGGTACTACACCGATATCGATAGCTCCGTATAGAATGGCACCAACTGAATTGAAAGAGTTGAAAGCATAGTTACAAGAATTAATCGATAGAGGCTTTGCAAGACCGAGCTTTTCACCTTGGGGTGCTCCAGTATTGTTTGTGAAAAAGAAAGACGGGTTAATGAGAATGTGTATAGATTAACGGTAGCTGAATAAAGTAACCGTGAAGAATAAATATCCTCTTCCGCGAATTGATGGTTTGTTTGATTAGCTGAAAGGGGCTATGGTATTCTCAAAGATTGATTTGAGATCGGGTTATTACCAGTTACGAGTTAAAGAGTCAGACATACCAAAGACTACTTTCAGAATACGGTACGGTCATTATGAATTTTTAGTTATGCCTTTTGGGTTAACTAACGCTCCGGTAGTGTTTATGGATTTGATGAATCGTATTTTCAGACCGTATCTAGACAGATTTGTTGTTGTATTTATTGACGACATTCTGATCTACTCACGAGATGAGATAGAGCATATTGAACATCTGAAAATTGTGTTACAGATTTTGAGAGATAAACAGTTATTCACCAAATTCAGTAAATGTGAATTTTGGCTTCGAGAAGTTGGTTTTCTGGGTCACATTATTTTTGCGGAAGGCATTAGAGTTGATCCGAGCAAAATATCTGCAATTATAGACTGGAAACCGCCGAGAAACGTCTCTGAGATTAGAAGTTTTCTGGGATTAGCGGGTTATTACCGAAGATTTGTGAAATGATTTTCGATGATTGTGGCACCGTTGACTCGAATACTCTAAAAAGATGTAAAATTTGAGTGGATAGATAAATGTCAGCAGAGTTTTGAACAGTTGAAAACTTTATTAATTGAAGCACCGGTTTTAGTTAAACCCGAATCGGGTAAAGAATTCGTGATTTATAGTGACGCCTCGATAACCGGACTGGGTTGTATATTGATGCAAGACGGGAAAGTTATAGCTTATGCCTCCCGACAGTTGAAACCACACGAGAAGAATTATCCGACGCATGATCTTGAATTAGCTACTTTAGTCTTTGCATTAAAAATTTGGCGACATTTTTTATACGGGGAGAAATGTCGAATCTTTACAGATCATAAAAGTCTGAAATATCTGATGTCCCAAAAAGACTTGAATATGCGACAACGTAGATGGCTCGAATTACTAAAAGATTATGAGTTTGTGATTGACTATCATCCGAGAAAAGCCAATGTTGTAGCTGATGCATTAAGTCAGAAATCTTTAATTGATTTGCGAGCTTTAAACACTCATATGAAGTTATGTGCTGATGGATCTCTTATAGCCGAGTTATAGGCTAAACCGATGATTCTGCAACAAATCTGCGAGGTTCAGAAAAATGATCATGAACTGCAAGCTAAGCGACTTCACTGTAAGTTAAATTCTGATTCTGAATTTTCTATTGGGACTGATGATTGTTTAATGTTTCGAAATAGAATTTGCATACAGAAAGATAGTGAACTCATTCAGAAAGTTTTACACGAAGCACATGATAGTCGTTTTTCAGTTCATTCGGGTAGCACTAAAATGTTTAATGATTTGAAGCAACTATACTGGTGGTCGGGAATGAAAAGAGATATATCAGAATTTGTATCGAAATGTCTGATCTGTCAACAAGTTAATGCCGAACATCAAGTACCGTCAGGTTTACTACAGCCTATTCTGATTTCGGAATGGAAATGAGATAGAGTTATAATGGATTTCGTATCTGGATTACCCCTGACTCTGAAAAAGAAAAATGTAATCTGGGTTATTGTCAATAGATTGACGAAGTTAGCGCATTTTATACCGGTACGTACAGACTATTCTCTAGATAGATTAGCTAAATTGTATTTATCAGAGATTGTTCGATTGCACGGTGTACCGTTGTTTATTATTTCTGATCGAGATCTGAGGTTTACTTCGAGATTCTAGAGAAAGTTACAAGAAGCTCTGGGAACAAAATTAAATTTCAGCACAGCATTTCATCCTTAGACTGACGGTCAGTCTGAAAGAGTTATACAGATTTTAGAAGATATGTTGCGATGTTGTATTCTTGAATTTGAAAGTAGCTGGGAGAAATATTTACCTCTGATTGAGTTTGCATATAACAATAGTTTCCAGACGAGTTTGAAAATGGCTCCGTACGAAGCACTATACGGTCGTAAATGTCGAACACCGTTATACTGGACTGAATTGAGTGAGAAAAAGTTACACGGGGTTGATTTGATTTGAGAAACCGAAGAAAAGGTAAAAGTGATTCGCGACAATTTGAAGGTAGCGTCTGACAGACAGAAATCATATACAGATTTGAAACGAAAAGAAATAGAGTTTTAGGTCAGAGATAAAGTATTTCTGAAAGTGTCACCGTGGAAGAAAATTCTTCATTCTGGTTGGAAAAGAAAGTTAAGTCCTCATTTTATCGGGCCGTATGAAATTGTGGAAAGAATAGGACCGGTAGCTCATCGACTATCGTTACTGTCTGAACTTGAAAAGATTCATAATGTGTTTCACGTATCAATGCTTTGTCGATATCGATCAGATCCGTCTCATGTCATCTCTCCCATTGATGTAGAAATACAGTCTGATTTATCGTATACTGAAAAACCGATCAAAATTCTGGCTTGAGAAATTAAAGAATTGAGAAATAAACGTATATCAGTTGTAAAGGTTCTCTGGTGTAAACATGGGATAGAGGAAGCTACGTCGGAAACCGAGGAAGCTATGCGAAAACAATACCCTAACCTGTTTACCGGTAAGTTTTCGGGGACGAAAATCCTTAAATGGGGGAGAGTTGTAACAGCCCATTTTAGACCCTAATCAGAACGAGTGGTTTTGGGACCACTTAACCGAGTCAAAATATTATTTTAACTACTTTTATATGTTTTACAGCATGATAGATTCATTGTGTGAAAGTTTCGTATAGAAATTTTATTGTTTAATTAGTTAATTCGGTAAAAAGGACTAAATCGCATAAAGCGATAAATAGGAGTTCTATTTTATAAATGACTTATTTGATCATGGTTTTTAAAATGGGAGTCCTTAATTGGTTATTTTACCATTTCAAAAGCTAGTGGACACTTATGTCCATATTACTATTGATTTTATAATGGTTTTAGAAAGGTTAAATTTGTCTTTTAATTATTATATGTTATATTAGTTAATTAAAATACAAAATGGCTGTAATTTTCATTATTCTCCACCGCTTCTTCAAGCAAAAACATAGGGTTTTTAAGCTTTCAACTTTTGGCAAGCTTAATCGATCAATTGAGGTATGTTTTGGCTTTGGTTTTTAATGATTTTTATGTTTTTGAGATCGTTGCTTCATATTCTAGCTGACCCGTACCTCAATTTCTAAAATTGGTTGTGTCTTTGAAAAATGCCATTGATGAATCCATGTTATTTTGATAGTTTCTGATGAATTATTGATAGATGTTTTGAAATATACAAGTTTTACAAAGTAATTTTTGATGAAAATGAGTTTTAAGGATTTAATTGAAAATAAATAGAATTTGTGTGGTTAGAAATGCGATTAAATGGAAGTTATGTACTTGTATGAGCATTATGAATATTCGGCTATGGTAAATTGAGAGTATTATTGTGCAATTTGCTATTTTATGCTAAAAAGATTAAACTGCAAGGTAGTTGAAAGTATAGGGGCTAATTTGCACATATGCCAAAATACATGTTCTTGGACTAAATTGAATGTGTTGGTGATTAAATAGCTGAATTTGTATTAATATAGATCAAGATAATTGAATCCCGAAACTTGATCGGGGAAAACGAAAGGTTGACGAGTAGATATCGAGAAATTGAGGTAAGTTTGTATAATTAGAATTGAATATGTATTTTAATCATAATGAATGTAATATTGCTATACGTATATATATAAATCATCATGAAAGGTGAATTGCCTATTATATGTATATGAATTGATATGGAAATGTTTAAAGAATACAAGTACAAAAGGAATACCGAGCCCCATTAGAACCGTAAAAGTCGTAGGATACAAGTGACATGTCACTACGGCTACAGGGTAGTTTGAACTCCTGCATTTGTTGCGGACTCACCATAGCTCATGAGCTATATGTTCATCCTTTGGGATTACATGTTCAGTCTTTGGACTTACCGTTCAGCCTACGGGCTTACCGTTCATCCTTCGGGATCACAGGTTTAGCCTTCGGGCTTACCGATATAGGCTCGAAAGAGCATACATGATGCATTGACGGATTACAGGTTATATGTATATACACTATGTGTTTATCACCCGAGTATCCCTCGATGTTCTTAAAGGTTCAACGGGCAATTACCGATACAAGTTACATGAAGTTCTAAAGATATATGAATTACATGTTATACAAGATTTACATGGACTATATGAATTGATTTACATGAATTATATGTTATAAGTATTGAGGTTATGCTTATGATACATGAATGTTGTATCTTGTAGATGAATGGTTTATTAAATTACATGTACTAACAAGTGTATGCTTGTGAGATAGGCAACTTGAACATATGAATTGACTTGGCATTAGTTATGTGTTAACTTATTGATTTGGTAAGTTTAAATTCCATATTATATGGGCTTACTAAGCTTTTGAAGCTTACTCTGTTTATTTATTCCTTGTTTTATAGATTCGGAAGCTAGCTCGATATTCGGACATGTCGGAGATCGCCATCACACTATCCATCTAGCTTTTTGGTACTTTTTGAATATTTGCAAATGATATGGTCATGGCATGTATAGGCTAGTTGATAGGTGAATGTACATAGCTATTTTGTTGATGAATGTAGTATGTTTTGGTACTAATTCAAGCTATGAGATATGGCTGGTTTTGTAAATGTCTGATCCATTTTTTTTTTAATATGTTATATAATGTTTTTATATGGCAAAGTTCATGATGTTTTGTGTGGCTTGGTTAGCTTTGACTTGATGAATGAATTGGTTTAAATTGATTCATATTTGGTACATGTTTAGATGATGAATAATGTTTGGAAATTGTGTTTTGAAATGGTATGGCTATGTGATGCTTGTAGGGATGACCCATTTGGGTGGCAAAATGGCTTAAACCAAGCCTACATTGTGCCACACGGTCTGAGCACACGGGCGTGCGACTCAGCCGTGTAACCCCTGCACCTAATAGATTTTAGGTAGAATTGCACACGGCCTAGACACACGGGCGTGTCTGGTAGCCGTGTGGTAATTGACAGTGTTGGCCACGGCCTAGACACACGGGTGTGTTTAGTGACCGTGTGGGGTTTGGCAGTTTCAGCTACGGGCTGAGTGATTAGGGCGTGTCTAGTAGGACATGGCCGTGTGGGTGTGCACGGGCTAGGGACACGACCGTGTGTCCCTAACTTGAAAGTTTTCTCAATGTTCTCCCTATCTTTCACATGATTTCAATTTGATCCTGTATGAATGAATATATGATTATATGAATTTTTAAAGCACGATTTGATGAATGATTATTGAATTGTATTGTGATTAAAAAGTTCAAAATTTTTACTGATATGATATGAGTTACAAGTCTGGTAATGCCCCTTGCCTATTCTGGCGACGGTTACGGGATGGGGGTGTTACAACTGTACAATCCAATTTAGAAATTCTTGATTCTCTTCATATTCATCTTCTACAATCCAATTTGGAAATTCCTCGGGATCTTCTTTATCTTCTATATTTAAAACGGATATTGAATATAGAAATTCTCTTGGTAATTTCCTAACATCTAATTTATCCATCCATGGTATGTCAAACACACATTGCTTCCCAGACAGCTTTCGTGAGCTTATACTTTGCCTCACTATTTTCCTAGCTCCATAAGAGATTATAAACTTCACAAAGCATATAACTAGATTCCAACAGGTTCGTGGTACCAATGTCTTTCAAAGTTTGTCCAAAATGATTTGATAGTTCCATTCTATTAATGTCCCTCTAAGGGTTAAGTATTGCACTTTATTCTTCCTAATTATTTCATGACCATTTCACAACACTTCTTGCATCTTTTTATTTACAGTAATAAGGTGTTGAACAATATCTTTTTGTGGTTTTATTCTGTAATCTTGCACTTCAATCATCATCTTATCAACTTTCTACCTTTGTGCTGAAGTTATTATCTCATCAGGCAGTACCAAATATGTTCTCATTTCAAACAATATCTATAGCATAAATATTTTCAGTTTTTATCACTAATGAACAATTACTTTATAATAGTTTTACTAACATAAAAACTTTCAAATATATTAAAAAAATTTAAAACATAAAATTTACAATAAACACATAATTAATCTAAACACAAAACTTACTAACAAATCAAAATAAACAAACTAAATAACTTTAAAACAAAATTCTCAATAATTAGGGTTTTTTACTAACAATATTAATAATACTAAATAATTAGGGTTTTTTAATTACAATATTAATAATACTGACTAAAATAATATTTACGGCTTTACTAACAATAATAGTTAACAACAACAATAATAATAATAGTTTTTTTTTACTAACAATATTAATAACTAATAATAATAATAATTAGGGTTTTTACTAATCCTAATAACTAACCTAATAATAATAATAGTTTTTTACTAAAAATAATACTAACTAACAATAATAATTAAGGTTTTACTAAAAATAATAACTAACAATAATACAGTGTAAAAACTAAAATAATAATTAGGGTTTTTACTAATCCTAAACCCAAATAATAATATTAGTTTTTTACTAACAATAATGCTTAATAATAATAATTATTAATAACTAAATCCTAAAAACTAACAATAATAATACTAACTAAAATAATAATTAGGGTTTTTACTAATTCTAATAACTAACAATAGTAACTAAACTAATAACAAAAAACAAAAAAAAATATACAAAAAACATAATAACAATATAATCTATTATTTTTAAAAAAATTACCTTATTTTTTCTTTTTTTTCTTCTCTTTCTCTCTTTTTTCTTCCTTTTACTAGCGCCCTATCCTTCTTCTTCTTCTTTTCTTTTTTTCTTTTCGTTCGTGTAGGTCTAAAACTGAAACTGAGAGTGGAATTTATACTGGGAAAAATTTGTGTTGGTGCCATATGTGGGAGTGGCACCTTTAGTGCTGCTTATGGCAACCCCACAACTAGGGTCTTGTCACTTCACTTATCAACTTTTTTTTTCTATCAGCAACTTTTTTTTTTCGTTTTCAGTGTTTGTTTACTATTTATATTGTTTTGATAAATAAAAAAAATATTTGTATTATTTTTGTAAATAAAAAAATATAGTATTATTTTGGTATATTTTTAATTTTTTTGTAATATTTGGGTAAAAAACCCTTAAATTATCATGCCATTGATTTCCAAAATAAAGTTTCTTGATATACCAAAATATTGAGGTTCATAGTGTGATGTGTCTCCGACCGAATCCGACCTCTGAGCTCTTAATACTATGATACTCGCGATATTAAGTAATAAAATTTATAAAAACTGATCACACCAAAAACTAACTAATATCACGATTTTAAAGGTAAGCGCACCTATCGAATAGTAGTATAGTTTAGTGGCAAGACCGAGTTATCGTACCTAAGGGCCCTTTCTATTATCTAGCCTAAAAATAAAAGAGGATTGGTTGAAACTAATTCAAAAACTAACTAAAAGTGCACAAAAAGTAAATTGGGGAAAACTTTTAGGGAAAAGCTGATTGATATGAGCAATACTTAAGGGAGAATCCACCTAGACTTCACTTGTTATTAACTTCTTGAACTAGATGATTTATTTACTTGACTTGATCCGTAGAGATCCCTAACCTATATCAATACCTCCGTTGAGGATAAAAACAACTAATCCTAGGTGGTTAATTAAAGTTTCTTTATTAATTAACACCCCTAGGTTGCATTAATTCGATCTATGGATCCCCCTATTAGGTTTGACCCTAATCCGGCAGATTTATGTCACCCTATGTCTAGGGTTGCATGCAGCTTTGCTTAATTATGGTAGATCTACTCTTAAAACAGGGACTTTTGCTCCTCTGCTTAAGCACATCAGTTTCTTGAAGTAATACCTAGGATTATTAAATCAAGAATGAAGAACACATAATTAAGAACAATTCAAGTATTTATCAAATAATTCAAGAATAAATAATAACAAAATCTGTCTTAAGTTTCATCCCCCTCAAGTATTTGAGGGGCTTAGTTCATAATTAATAAAGAAAACATCTCAGAAGAAATAAGATAACAAAACATAAAGAACCCAAAAACCCCTGAAGGAATTTAGGGAGATCCTCTGCCTTGATGTGGAATTCTGGCTTCTGGGATGAATCAATCGGCTTCCCTTGGAGTAATCCCTTGCTTTCACTCCTTGTGTTGGCAGAAATACGGCGCTCCTTTTTCAGAGAAAAAAGAGTATATCTTTAGAGTTACCTCCTGAGGTCTTTATATAGAGTTTAGAATGACTTTCTTAGCCCCTAAGTATCCAAATCTGAGTGAAATTGCACTTCCTCATGACAGGGAAACGCCCGTGTGCCACGCCCTTGTGGTTTCGATAAGGGCCGTGTGCGGGCCTGTTGATGGTGGCACGACTGTGTGGCCTGGCCGTGCTTGTCGAGGCTGGGCTGTGCGGACTTCATGTGGCACGGCTGTATGGCACGACCGTGTGGAGACTCCTTGGGCCGTGTCGTTTTCACACTTTGGCCCATTTTCCTCATTTTTGGCCCGTTTTTTGTTCTTTTCTCTTCCCTATGCTCTCCGATTAAGAGTACCAATTCTCACAAAATTAATGATAATCCATCCAGAAATTAGGCTAAACATGGGGTAAAAATATGTATAATTTCTCGTTTATCAAATACCCCTACACTTAAGCCTTTACTTGTCCTCAAGCAAAATCTCAATCTACATTTAAGAATCATTCTTCTCAACTCACAATCTTTATCGATAAAATTTCAAATTAATTCACAGGTATTCATACAATGAAAATTCAATCAGAAGAACATTAAAGATTTAATCACTCCAAGTTGAGAATTTTATCATTGAAACATAAGTTTTCTCCCTTTTCCTAAGTAATTATCTCTCCATCTTAATTAACAGGAGTTGACATCCTCACTAAAGATTCACTCTATCCACTCAAAATGTTTAGAGTTCAAGAATTAAGCACTCTCTAGTCAACCTGAAAAGTATTACCATAGGCTTGCAAGAAAATCAAATCTCCACCACTGTAGATTGATATGATACATCGATCAAAAAGGTCTTGTAATGGTTGTAATGTGGCTTGGTTAGGGGTTTTGTCACAAGCTGAAAGGAAATGTTAGAATCGAGATTGAACTGAAAGATTATCTAGCTAGAAAAATCTCTATCACTGGAACATATTTCTCGAGCTAATTCTTATAACAACATCATTTCCGCCTTGGTAGCCTTAAAATAGAAATATGCAAAAATTATTTGAACTATTACAGATTACAACTGAATTAATACATACGTTTTTTTTAAGAACAATTAAAGTATAATCAATAAATTGGGTAAAATTTTACAATCTGGAAAAGAGAATAAAGCTAGATGAAAATTTCAACTCAAATCTAGACAAAATTAGGGGTAAAAATAATTGAATAGAATTCAACAAAAAATGGGTGAAAGGTTAATATTAGAGGTAAGTCAAAGAAAAGGTTGTTAGGCTCAATGAGGTTCACTAGGGGTTAATTTATGGAGGTAGGCTTTTGTGGAGTAAGTGGGTTAAATCCTAGATACCTTTATCATTTCAATGTATCAAATCAATGATGTGGTCTCGACATGTATAATCGAAGCAAGTTCTAGAATAACAAATCAGTATTGACTTACTCAAAGTAATAATAAAAGTGAGCACGAAAGAATGTATGCTCAAAAGGCTCAAAAATCTCACCAGAATTATGGCTTTTGATGTCAATCCTGCGAATTTCAAATCTCGAGATAGCACTTAGAGTTAAGGAAAATAACTTATGAAAAAAATTGGGGTTCTCAAAAATTTCAACTTAGCATGCTTGATTCCCTAATGTTTTAAAGTTTGAATAATCAAAGTACAAGCACCTATGTCTTAATTCTCACATATCAATAAAAACCATAATTCAATCAGAATATATTCCTAATAGGAGATTGAAGATAATGTAAAGAGTGAAAGTGAGAATTTGAGAACAATGCAAAATGTTAGTTTGAAAAAGTTCAGGGATTTCAAAGAGAGTGTAAAGACTAAAAATAGATTCCCCCCCACACTTAAGATGTACATTGCCCTCAATGTACAAAGATAACATTAGTAGCAATAAAAGCACAAAATCATAAGATAGGGAAAGGTATGAAACTCCCTGCTTTGGATAGATTAGTGAGACGGAGATTGGAAGAGTTGGCAGTTGTGGCAGGGTGTTCCCATTTTCGTAGAGATTTGAGCTGTAAAGCTCCTTTGAAACTGTGAAAGTATTTATTAGTCGTGGGAAATTTGGATTAAGAGAGATTACTCGTTAGGGATTGGCCGACATGAAAAATAGAAAAATAAATAAAAGAAAAATAATAAACTAAGTTCTAAAAATACCAATATTCAAATAATGATAAAGATAAAATGAACTAACAATAAAAATAAAAAGGAAACTAAAGTTAGAAGAAAGGAAAAGGTAAAAATAGGGATCAGTGTTAAAATAAAAATAAAAATAAAAATTAAGATAAAAATAAAGTTAGGAGGAATAGAAATCTCTAATCCTCAGGTGGATCACGCGGTGGCGGTGGCGAAGTGATGTGAAGGTGCTGGCATATCTGCTGTAGTGTGGCGTCGATGTGATCGAGGCGCTGGAAGCATTGCTGCTCAAATCTAGATAAACGCTCAGATATGTCAGCATCGATGGCTGCTGCACGAGATGGGCGATGAGGTGGTGGTGGCTCGGCTGGTGTATCCTCCTCCAGTGGTGGGACATCATCAGAAATGTCCTCTGGATCCTCGCCCTCTTGTATGAGGCGGAACTGAAAAGGGGTGCCTCCTGGCTTCCGCTCTATCATCCTCATGTGGTGTATGATCTCGAGGCCCTGGAGAGACATCTGGCCTATCAGTGTGTATGAGGATGTCTAGGCCACGGTGTTGAGGAGCCCGAAGTGACAGGCTAGCCGTGTGATGTAAGGGCCCATGGATATGACGCCTTTGCGATGACGCTCGGTCTGGTGCTGCACAGCGTGCACGAGGAAGTAGGCAAGGTCGATGGGATGCGCGTTCGCCATGCTCCATAGGAAATAAGTGTCATAAGTGTTAACGACGCTGGTGCTCTCCCGTCTACCTGTCAAAGTATGTGCAAGAAAAGCAAGAATGTACCTCAATGACAGGGGAAGAGGGGTTGCCTTGCTGCTACTGGGATTGTATGTAGCTTCTCTCAGAACTAAGGTTTGCCAACATTTGATTGGTGAGATGTGAATACGACGAGGGAGATCAGGGAAGTCTTTGTGGCTATGAGTTCGTCCGTATAGAGTCCCAGCGTGATACCGAATTCGACTATGCTTAATCATCGTACTAAACCACCGAGGTGAAATTGGATGGTACCTAGGTCATCGTGATTCACCGGGATCTGTAAATGAAATGTTGAGCAACATTCTAATGTTAGCTCCAAATAGGTGGGCTCGACAATATAGAAAAATTGCTCCCAAGGCTCGGTGGTCAAGAGGGCCCGAACAGCATCTGCGAGTTGGACTCATTCTAGAGCATCCCAATCAATACATCGCCCAGTTCCTAGAGAACGAGCTCGTAGGAGTTGGAATAACTCCTCTTGGGTTTCTTGGTGAAATGTAAAGAATGGATGGCGAGCCTCGGAGGTGGGCCTCGATGATGAGCCACTGGGTCCATTCTATTTCTTTGAGGCGGGGATGGCAGCTTTTTTACCGCGCGATGACATGTTACCTAAAATAAGGTTAGAATTAGTAGTTCTAAAAATCAAAGTTAAATATAAAATTAACTGTGTAGATTAAAATGACAATGTGCCTAAAAAATAAAATGGGGACTAACCAAAATAGTATAAATAATCCATTCTAAGTAGTAGCAAAAACAAACAATATGGGTATGTATTTATACTAACTGCATAAAAAAAATGGCAAACAATTGTGCACTTAAATGGCATGCAATCCTAATATGTTCCCTAACTTTCTAGATTATTCATCCTAGTGTAACAAATTCTATGCTTGAAAGTAAAATTTAACTAAATAAAAATGAAATATAAATAAATAAAATGAGAAAAATGAGAAAATAGAACCAAATATAGGGTTGCACGGTCGTGGGTTGAGGTTAAACGGTCGTGGGGTGAGATTGCACGGGCGTGTGTCGGCTGTGTGTGAGCGTGCTGGTGGTTTTAAGGTCGGCGGCGGCGTTTATGGTGGTTGTGGAGAGGAGATTTTAGGGTTTGAGTGAAAAGGAGAATGAATAGTGGCTTCCTATTTATAGTTTTTGGGTCACACGGGTATGGAACACGCCCGTGTGACTCGGGGGTTACCCGTGTGAATCAAAATTTGGTGGTTTTGGTGCACCTGGTTCGAAGTACACGCCCATGTTGATATCTCGCACGGCCGTTTGCGATCGTGTTCGCTTTTCACACGGTCGTATGATAGGTTCCACGGCCGTTTGTGATCGATTCTTTGTTATTCACACGGTCGTGTAGGTCGTCACACGGCCGTGTCTAAATTGACAGTGTTGGCCACGGTCTGGGGACAGGGGTGTGGGGATTTGTACAAGCCCGTGTTTAGATTGAAGGGTTGCCACGGCCATGTCGCACGGCCGTAGGGATTTATCGACAGCCCGTGTTTTGGGAAGATTTTCACTCTGTTTGTACACGGCTTAAGTGCACGACCGTGTCTCTACTTTAAATGTTCACACGGCCTGAGGCATGCCCATGTGCCAGGCCGTGTGGTCCTAAATTTCTGCATTTTAAAGGGTTAGTTGATGCATGAAAAATACTAAAATTTTAAAGAAAGAAAAGTAACTAAGTTAGTGCTCATGTTGCCTCCCGAGAAGCGCTTATTTAGAGTCTAAGCTCGACTCTACCTGGATGTATCACGAAGGGATTTCGTGGAGCTGAAGCTCCTCCCTGTTATCCTTAAAATTCTCATCTTTATAATGTTTAAGCCTATGTCCGTTTACCTTGAACGTACCATTGTTGGGGTGAGTTACCTCAATTGTACTGTATGGAAAGACAGTTTGCACAGTGAATGGGCCTGACCACCTTGACTTGAGTTTTCCAAGAAATAGTCTCATCCTCGAGTTGTAGAGTAAGACAAGATCACCTATTTTGAACTGCTCAGGTTGTTTCAGTCGTTTGTCATGACGTCGCTTCATGGCTTCCTTATATAGTCGTGAACTCTCATAGGTATTGCAACGCCATTCTTCTAGTTCATTTAACTGCATTAATCTTTTCTCACCTGCAAGCTTGAAATCAAGGTTTAAAAATTTGACAGCCCAAAATGCTTTATGTTCAAGTTCAAATGGTAGATGACAACTTTTTCCGTATACAAGTTTATAGGGAGATGTACCTATGGGTGTTTTAAAAGTAGTTCTATAAGCCCATAAAGCATCGTCTATCTTTCTTGACCAATCCTTTCTATTTGTTTCTATTGTTTTCTCTAAACTGCGTTTTAGTTCCCTATTTGTCACTTCAACTTGGCCACTAGTTTGTGGGTGATAAGGGGTAGTTGTTCTATGGTGTACTCCATACCTTTTTAAGACTTTTTCAAACTGGGCATTGCAAAAATAGGTGCCCCTATCACTAATAATTATCCTAGGTGTTCCAAATCGAGAGAAAAGTTTCTTCAAAAATCGTACTACCATTCTAGCATCATTAGTAGGTAAGGCTTGGGCTTCTACCCATTTTGACATATAATATACCGCTACAAGGATATACTTATTCCCAAATGAAGTAGGGAATGGACCCATGAAATCAATACCCCATACATCAAATATTTCGCATGAAAGTATATAGTTCTGAGGCATTTCATTATGTTGAGAAATATTACCTGTTCGCTGACATTTATCACAAGAGGTCACATACCTGTTGGCATCCCTGAAAAGTGTAGGCCAGTAAAAGCCTGATTTGAGTACCTTATGAGCAGTTCTAGCTCCACTGTGATTTCCTCTTGTGGGTCCTGAATGGCAGTGATTTAAAATTTGGTATGCTTCTATTTCAGTAGCGCATCTTCGAATAACCTGATCTGCACAAATCTGAAAAAGAAATGGATCCTCCAAAAGTAGTTTTTCACGTCAGCGAAGAATCGCTTCTTTTGCTGATGGGTCAGACCTTTTGGGGTTATGTTAGCTACTAAATAATTTGCAAATTCAGCAAACCAAGGAACTGTTGCATCTGCTAAGGATAGGAGTTGTTCTTTAGGAAACAAATCGTTTATTTTGTCGAGGTACTTGGGTTGCGTGTTTTCTAATCTGGAAAGTTGATCTGCTGCCAAGTTTTCATCTCCTTTCTTGTCCTTCATTTCTAAATCGAACTCCTGTAACAATAGAATCCATCTTATTAATCAAGGTTTTGCATCAGTTTTAGTTAATAGGTAACGAAGAGCAGAATGGTCAGTATAAACAATGACTTTTGACAAAATCAAATAAGATCTGAATTTATCAAATGCGAAAATAATAGCTAGCAATTCTTTTTCTGTGGTAGTATAATTTGCTTGAGCGGCTGTCAAAGTTCTGCTAGCATAATAGATCGGTTGAAAGTGCTTGTCTCTTCGTTGTCCCAAAACTACACCTACTACAAAATCACTTGCATCGCACATTAGTTCAAAAGGTAGATTCCAATTAGGTGAAATCATAATCGGGGCATTGACTAACTTTTCCTTAAGAGCGTTAAAAGAGTCTAAACATTCTTGGTTAAAGTTGAAAAGCATGTCTTTTTCTAGCAACTTTGTTAAAGGCTTAGCTATTTTAGAAAAATCTTTAATAAATCTGCGATAAAAATCGGCATGTCCTAAAAAGCTTCTTATAGCCTTAACTGAATTAGGGGGAGGTAATTTTTCAATGGTTTCAATTTTTGCTTTATCTACCTCTATCCCTTTACTAGAAATTTTATGTCCTAATACAATACCCTCTTGAACCATAAAGTGGCATTTTTCCTAGTTTAGCACTAAATTTGTCTCTTCACATCTTATCAAAACACGTTTTAGATTATTAAGACAAAGTTGGAAAGAATTACCGAAAACTAAAAAATCATCCATAAATACCTCCATGATGTCTTCCACGAATTCATTGAAGATAGCTAGCATGCATCGCTGAAAAGTAGCAGGAGCGTTACATAAACCAAAGGGCATTCTACGATAATCAAACGTATCGTATGGGCATGTCAATGTCGTTTTCTTCTGATCTTCTGGAGCTATCGGGATTTGGAAGTAACCAGAGAGGCCATCTAGGAAACAATAATACATGTGACCTGATAATCTTTCCAACATCTGATCAATAAAAGGTAAGGGAAAATGATCTTTTCGAGTTGCGTCATTCAGCTTTCTATAATCAATGCAAACTCTCTATCCAGTGGTTGTTCTTGTAGGTATTGACTCTTTTTTGTCATTAGACACCACGGTCAAACCTCTCTTTTTAAGAACAACCTGCACAGGACTTACCCAAGAACTGTCAGAAATAAGATAAATAATGCCTACATCTAGAAGTTTAATTACCTCGGCTTTCACAACTTCCTTCATGTTGGGATTCAATCGTCTCTGAGCTTGCACCGATGGTTTAAATTCATCTTCCATTAAATTTTTGTGGGTGCAAAAGGAATGATTAATTCCTTTAATATATGAAATTTTCCAAGCTATTGTTCCCCTAACACATGGAGTAGTTCCTCTTTTTCTGCAATGCTCAAACCTGATGCGATAATAACTGGTAAAGTTGAATCTTCCCCTAAAAAGGCATATTCTAAATGATCTGGCAGTTGCTTTAACTCTAATTTAAGGGGTTCATCAATGGAAGGTTTCTGTCTCAATTCATCATTCATTTTTATACTTTCATAACTTATGTGTCTTGTGATAATTTCATTAGAATCTAACTCCTTTCTTACTTCCTCAATTTCAGTGGTGGCGTCATCCTTCCCCCCACCTTGAACAAGACACAGTTCCAACGTGTCTGCGATAGTAAGTTCTTGAAAATTATCTTGAGCAAAGTAATCAATAATATCAACAAAATAACAGGAATCATCTTGTTCTTTAGAAAATTTCATAGCATCATAGATTTTAAAAATGACTTCTTCCTCACCAACTCTAAGTACTAATTTACCATCCCCTACATCAATAACAGCTCTAGCAGTGGCTAAGAATGGACGTCCCAAAATTAAAGGTACCTCAATATCCTCATCCATATCAAGCACAACAAAATCAATAGGGAATATAAATTTATCTACCTTTACTAGAACATCTTCAATGATTCCCCTAGGATATTTAACAGATCTATCAGCTAGTTGAATACTCATCCTAGTGGGCTTTGGTTCCCCTAGACCTAGTTGCTTGAACATTTTGTAAGGCATGAGATTAATGCTAGCACCCAAATCAGCTAAGGCTTTATCAAATAAGTAAACTACCAATTAAACAAGGAATTGTAAAACTTTCTGGATCTTTCAGTTTTGCCAGCAATTTATTTTGGAGAATAGCTGAGCATTCTTCGTTGAGTTCCACTGTGGCTAATTCTTCCAACTTTCTTTTATTTGTCAGAAGTTCTTTAAGGAACTTCGCGTACTTCGGCATCTGCGAAATTGCTTCAACAAAAGGTAAGTTAATGTGTAATTATTTAAAAAGTTCAAGAAATTTACTGAATTGAACGTCTGTACGGTCTTTCTTCAACTTTGCCGGATATGGAATGGGTGGTTTGTATTCCTTGAGTGTTGATGGAGTGTTTTCCTTGGATTCCTCTGCCTTGTCTCTTGAAGATTCTAGAGCAGATTTCTTTTCTGGTTCAGGTAGTGCTTTCCCATCTCTTAGAGTAATTGCTTTGACATGTTCTCTGGGATTTGGCTCAGTATTACTTGGTAGTCCACCTTGTGGTCTTTCTGAAATTAATTTTGCAAGCTGACCGATTTGATTCTCAAGCCCTTGAATTGATGCTTGCTGGTTCTTTAGTGCCGTTTCCGTGTTTTGGAAATAGGTTTCTGATGCGGCCATAAATTTGGTGAACATCTCTTCAAGATTCGGCTTTTTCTCTTGTTGTGGTGGTAGCTTGCTGAAATCCTGGAGAAAGCTGTTGTCTTTAATTTCCTTGTCCTCCCCATGAAAAATTGGGGTGATTTCTCCAACCTGCATTGTAAGTATTACTATAAGGGTTATTTTGATGTCTAGAATTGTTACCCATATAGTTGGCTTGCTCAGTTTCCATGTTATGTCCAGAGGATGAGTAGTCTGGATTGAACATATTTACTAGAGTTGTGTCACACTGCATCACTGGCTGTGCCTGTGTAGAACCAACAAAATGATCAAACTTTTTATTTAAAAGTTCTACTTGGTTAGTAAGCATAGTGACAACATCAATATTATAAACTCCTACAGCTTTTGTCGGCTTTGTCCTCCTGACTTGCTACTGATAGTTATTCAGTGACATCTCTTCAAGAAATTCATAAGCTGCTTCGGGTGTTCTATTATTGATTGTTCCTCCTGCGGCTGCATCGATTATTTGCCTTGTTGAAGGATTCAATCCGTTGTGAAAGGTTTAAACTTGTAGCCATAAAGGTAGGCCATGATGAGGCCATCTTCTCAAAAGATCTTTGTATCTCTCCCAGGCATCGTAGAGTGTTTCTAAATCCATCTGCACAAAAGAAGAGATATCGTTTTGTAATTTAGCTATTTTAGCTGGTGGAAAGTATTTAAGTAAAAATTTTTCGGTCATCTGTTCCCATGTGGTGATTGAGCCTCGTGATAAAGAGTTTAACCACTGTTTGGCTTTATTTCTCAAAGAGAATGGAAATAGCCTTAGACGAATGGCATCATCAGAAACTCCATTAATTTTAAAGGTATCACAAAGTTCCAAAAAATTGGCTATGTGTGAGTTCGGATCTTCGTCCTGTAAACCATCAAACTGCACCAATTGCTGTATCATCTGAATAGTGTTAGGTTTTAATTCAAAATTATTGGCAGCAATAGTAGGTCTAATAATGCTAGTTTGGGTACCAGCCAAACTAGGTTTAGCATAATCATACATAGTGCGATGAGCTTCTTCTTGATTTGCTGGTGGCGCGACTATTGCGGGAGGTGGTGGAATGTTTTGATTTGCTTCCATCTCTTCTTTAGGTTCTGGCCTTTGTTCTTGTCCTTGTTCTGGATATTGTAGGCTTCGTCTAATCTTTCTGCGAGTTCTGCAAACTGTCGCTTCTAAATCTTCGTCAAAAAGCAATGGTTTTGCTGGGTTGTTTCTAGTCATAAACTAGAAATACCTAGAAGGAAAAAGCAAAGAAAAAAATAAAATAAAAATAAAAATAAATAAAAACTGAAAATAAATAAATATAATAATGGCTAAAGTAATAGAAATCGAGTTTTCTTAATATTTCAGTTCCCCGGCAATGGTGCCAAAAACTTGATACTCGCGATATTAAGTAATAAAATTTATAAAAACTGATCACACCAAAAACTAACTAATATCACGATTTTAAAGGCAAGCGCACCTATCGAACAGTAGTATAGTTTAGTGGCAAGACCGAGTTATCGTACCCAAGGGCCTTTTCTATTATCTAGCCTAAAAATAAAAGAGGATTGGTTGAAACTAATTCAAAAACTAACTAAAAGTGCACAAAAAGTAAATTGGGGAAAACTTTTAGGGAAAAGCTGATTGATATGAGCAATATTTAAGGGAGAATCCACCTAGACTTCACTTGTTATTAACTTCTTGAACTAGATGATTTCTTTACTTGACTTGATCCGTAGAGATCCCTAACCTATGTTAATACCTCCGTTGAGGATAAGAACAGAATCCTAGGTGGTTAATTAAAGTTTCTTTATTAATTAACACCCCTAGGTTGCATTAATTCGATCTATGGATCCCCTTATTAGGTTTGACCCTAATCCGGCAAATTTATGTCGCCCTATGTCTACGGTTGCATGCAACTCTGTTTAATTATGGTAGATCTACTCTTAAAACAGGGACTTTTGCTCCTCTGCTTAAGCACATCAATTTCTTGAAGTAATACCTAGGATTATTAAATCAAGAATGAAGAACACATAATTAAGAACAATTCAAGTATTTATCAAATAATTCAAGAATAAATAATAACAAAATCTGTCTTAGGTTTCATCCCCCCTCAAGTATTTGAGGGGTTTAGTTCATAATTAATAAAGAAAACATCTCAGAAGAAATAAGATAACAAAACATAAAGAACCCAAAAACGCCTGAAGGAATTTAGGAGATCCTTTGTCTTAATGTAGAATTCTGGCTTCTGGGATGAATCAATCGGCTTCCTTTGGAGTAATCCCTTACTTTCACTCCTTGTGTTGGCAGAAATACGGCGCTCCTTTTTCAGAGAAAAAAGAGTATATCTTTAGAGTTGCCTCCTGAGGTCTTTATATAGAGTTTAGAATGGCTTTCTTAGCCCCTAAGTATCCAAATCCGAGTGAAATTTCACTTCCTCACGACAGGGACATGCCCGTGTGCCACACCCGTGTGGTTTCGATAAGGGCCGTGTGCGGGCCTGTTGATGGTGGCATGGCCGTGTGGCCTGGCTGTGCTTTTCGGGGCTGGGCCGTGTGGACTTCATGTGACACGGCCGTGTGGCGACTCCTTGGGCCGTGTTGTTTTCACACTTTGGCCCATTTTCCTCGTTTTTGGCCCATTTTCTGTTCTTTTCTCTTCCCTATGCTCTCATGAGTATAAGACATGAAAAAGAAGGATTAAGAGTACCAATTCTCACAAAATTAATGATAATCCATCCAGAAATAAGGCTCAACATGGGGTAAAAATATGTATAATTTATCATTTATCATACTACAAAACAGGAAAAAAAAGAAACAGGGTAAGCACATTGTGCTTAGTAAGCTCGTGTAACAAGAATTATACTTACCTAATATTTGCAATTAAATACAATAAACATTCATACATCCATTCCATGCATTGTTACCCTAACATGCACAAACTCAACATTCAAGTTAGTTCAATAATTTCAATGTATCAATAATATATACCATGATTGATTAGCTCATCAATACCATGATTTCCATTCCATTATTATTTTCCCATATTTATCCCGTTGAATTTCTCAGAATTTCGATGGATTTTTAGGGGTACACTTTAGTGTACAAATCCAGGTCCGTCAATTCATATTCATGTGCGCACATTTCCATTTCAGAGAGCACACTCCCGCAAACCTCATCCTTACAACGGGATTACCAGTCCAGGCTAAATCCCCTGTAATATAAACTCATAGAGTATTGTCGGGATTACCAATCCAGGCTAAATCCCCTACAACAACAATTACTCTAATGAGCTTAGATCTGAATTACTAGTCCAAGCTAAATTCAGACCCTAATTTGGGTTACCTGTCCGGGTTAAATCCATCTTACACATATTCTTCAGGACGGCTATATCAGGATAGGATCACCCGTCCGGGCTAGATCATTTTTACCTTCAATTCCTTTTTAGAAATCCATCGAATTTTCCTTTCATTCAACCGGGATTTCTTCCCCTTTTTATCAAATATATCAATGTTTCATCAATTTTTATGCAATAAACATTCAAATCATATTCACATCAATAACATACATTTCAAGCATTGAAGAATATAATTCAAGTTACAAGAACTTACCTCGATACTAGTTAGTATACAAAAATCTACTAATCCAAAAATTTTTCCTTTCCTCAATCTAGCTTCGTATTTGACTCTTCAAGATCTAAATAAATAAATTTAATCATCAATTTAACATTTCATGTTCATATGTACCATTCTCTACAATTCCACTATTATTCATAGTTCATTCAAAGCTATCTACTTGAGTCGTAGTCACTAAATTATTTTTATCTTGAGCTAAGGAACTCCAAATTAAGATCTGCTAATTTACCCTGAAACTAGACTCACATATATTCTTACCATAAAATTTTCAAAATTTTTGGTTTAGCCAATAAGTACAGTTTATTCTTTAAAGTCACCCTTGTTCTGTTGTCTGGCAGTTCTGACCCTTCTTCACTAAAAAATAATTATCTTCTCGTAAGAGATTCAGATGATATTCTTGTTTGTTTCTCTTAAAAATAGACTCATTAAGGACTTCACACATATAAATTTAAGCCCCTAGTTATTTTTATCCAATTTTTGGTGATTTTCCAAATTTAGAACAGGGGAGCCTGAAATCATTCTGACCTTGTCTCACAAAATTTATTATATCTCATGATTTACAAGTCCATTGCTTACACCGTTTCTTCTATAAGAAATTAGACTCAATAATATCTAATTCCATATTTTGTCCATCCTCTAATTCGATTTCTACAATTTATGGTGCTTTTTCAAAGTTATCCTACTGCTGCTGTCCAAAATTATTTTAGGGCAAGAGGTTTATTACCATTTTTCCCCTAAGTTTTAATAAATGATAATTTCGTCCCTAGTCAATTAACCTCTCAATTGAGTTGATTTTTTTCAATTAACACTTTATTCTATCATTTTAAACTACTTTATAGACTTTGGAAATCAAAATTTCTTAAATATCCACTTCCTATTCATTTCATTCAATAAAATCATCATATAATAAGATTAAAGCTTAAATTCCATTCTAGATCATCATATACTTACATCACTCAACCATGGTGACTTTCAATTTCATCCATGAAACCAAAAACTAATGAGTTTAATAGTAGGACCTAGTTGTAAAGGTCTTAAAAACACAAAAAAATACAAGAGAAAGGCAACGATTAACTCACTTGGTGCAAAAATTATGAAACACCAGCTTAAAGAACCCCTCCTATGGCGTTTTGGCTGATGAGAATAAAGAGTAATCACAAGAAATCTAGATATTTCCATAGTAGTCCTAATTTTATTTAGTTAATAATGCAATATTTCAATTTGTCCCTTAAATCATCCATTTTCTTGTTGATTTCATGCCCTTGCCATCCAGACCAATTAAATTTTGGGTCTAATTTCCTTTTAAATCCTTTCTCATTAGACACTTAAGCTATTTAGTCATCCCAACCACTTTTACACCTTTTCCAATTTAGTCCTTTTCATTTAATTGACTGCCCAAACGTTAAAATTTTCTAACGAAATTTTAATACCATATTACTAACATTTCATAAATATTTATAATATTCCATCCACATGGGCGTATGCCCTATTTTTAGTCATTTTTGTTGAAATTTTTCTAAGTACTCAAAATGGTCCTGGATTGTTTCCAAACCATGTTTTGGGCCTCGTAGGCCCATATTAAGGACCGTAAGAAAAAGTTTGAAAAGTTTTAATGTGAACGAAGTTTTATGAATCGAAAATGTGTATTTGCATGTGTTTTAGTAATGTAATGCCTCGTACCCTATCCCAGTATCAGACTCGGGTAAAGGGTGTTACAGAATTAGTTTTAATTTTCATTTTTATTCTATTCTCTTAATAAAATAATAATTTTTTTCCTTAATTTTTTCCCAATTCTATACCCATGTTCCCAATCCTTTTTTTCTTTTTTTCTTTCTTTTTGCCATTTTGATTTGTTTTTTTTTTCTTCAAAATTTCTTTTGCAATTTTGTTTTGTTTTTTATTTACTCTTTTTCCAAAGATGGCTATTGTGCAAAGCCTTTCTTTTTCATTCCTTCTCTTTTGGAATGCGATGTTTTTGAGGTCTTGGTAAGGTTCTAGTTTCTTTTAAGTAATATTTATTTCGTGTTTGTTGAGTTATTTGCGAAGGAGGTGATGTTAATGTAGGTTTCTATGATTTAGTGCAATTAGGAAAAGATTGTGAGACGGTCGATCCTCCAGCGAATTAAATGCTCTTTTTAAGTCATTGTTTCGTACAAGGGTAAATAGTTTTGCTGTGGTAGGAGTTGTTTTGTTCTGTAAATAAGGTTCTTTGATGATGGTTGTACTGATTTGGTCAATCGGGTTACCGAAAATTGTGTTAATTAATTTATGTGAGTTGTCAGTTTAGGTTACAGGATTGTTCGTTTGCGAATCTTCATTGAGACCACATCAGATGTGTGTTTCTGACTCAAAACCCATGCTGGAAATTCTAGAAAAAAACCCTTAAGAAATTTGAAATTTTTCTTCGTCACACGGTCGTGTGGTAGGCCGTGTGGCCACCATGTGTGCCACACAGTCATGTGTTAGGCCATGTGAGGGTACACAAGCGTGTGCGATTACACAGGCAAATCAGGTAGGCTATATGGGACACACGGGTGTGTGAAATCACATGGGTAGGATAGGTAGCCCATATAGGCCACACGGGCTGGTCATCTAGGTTGTGTAAAACCACACAAGTGTGTGACCCATTTTTTGGAATTTTCATTTAGGGCTTATTTAATCTGTAATCATAATTAAACCTTCCATGGGGTCTATTTTGCTTAAAAAGACACAAAATGAGGTATATGTTCGGTATGTGAGTTACATGTATAATATATGTGTCAATAATTTTTGAAATCATGACTATTTTTGTAAAGCATGCGTGACATTCGTATTTTGTTATCTGTTCTGATATGATATCTGATTTGACTATGTGATATGTACGCATGTTATTATGGTTTTGCATGTACATTTGGGTGGGTTTTGATGATTGAGGAAGTGTTTCAGGCAGTATTACTGCAATTTTGGCAGTTAAACCATAATATATGTTTGGTAGCTCAACTATACCATTATGAGTGGCATATCACCACCACCGGGTGTGATTGGATGGATGGAGTCATTTAGTGCTATTGGTGTGATTGGTTGGACAGAGTTAGTGTGTAGCGGGTAGGAATTGTTGTAACAACCCAAATTAGGGCCTAGTCGGAATAGTGGTTTCGAGACAAAAAATTCGAAGTAGAAATATATATTTCATAATTTGTAACACCTCGAATTTTGGGCCTAGAAGTATTGGGCCTTGGTTAAGTTTTAGATCCTAGGTTAGTATTTTTAGGAGTTTAATTTTGGCCTTCTAGAAGGTTGGAAGTGGCATGAAGATGGACTCTGAGGAGAGTGATCAGAAGAGAAAATATAGGAAAAGGTTAGGAGAGCTTATCATGGAGAAAAATTAGGAGATGAGATGTGGATGAAGTGGAGCCAATTGAGACTTTAGGGGTTCGGCTTTGGGTATTTATAGAGGGGTGCCGAATTCTTTTTGAAGAGTTTCCCTTGCTTTGCCAAACATAATGCTTCATTCTTTTCCTTCTTTCTTGTTTTTTTTCCTCTTGTGCAAAAGCCGAATACCTAAATCCCCTTTGCCGATTTCTTTCCTTAATCTCTTAAAAGCCGAATACCCATATCCCCTTTGCCGATTTCTTTTGCTTCCTCCATCACAAATTAGTTTTTGTTATTTACAACCTTTAATCAAGATTTTAAAAGCTGATCACACTCAGCAGATATCTAGGCCGTTAGTTTGAAGGCGAGTTTCGATAAGTGTCTCATTCTCAATTTCGATTTCTTAGGGGGTGGCCGAATATATGTGTAGTCATAAGGGTGACTCATGTGGAAGACGAGTCACCTGATGTTGATAAAATATGTGTGTTGATGCAGATCTAGGAATATTCGAGATTATTCACTAAGAAAAGGCTAGAAAAGCCGAAGGTTCACAGTAAGGCTATAGTAAGGCTTCGGGATTTGATAAAGTTTTAGTAAGGTTTGGAGTTGATTTGGAAGTGGTTTTGATTGTAGGTCAAGACTGAGGATAGTGTAGGAGTGAGTCGTCGATTAGGTGTGTACATACACTACACACACGGTAAATCGGCAAAAGCAGAAATCCTGAAATCCCGAATGGGCCTGCCGAATTTGTGGGCCCAAATTGGCAAAGTTGTGATATGAAATTTTGTGATGGATTGATATGTATGATTGTATGATTGAATTATGATCGGGCCTAATGGGCTACATAAGCATGTCTAGGACTTAATGGATTTAATGAGTATGATTGGGCCTAGTGGGCTTATGGGACTGTAGAAATGCATGCTAGAGTTTAATGGACTTTAGGCCTAGTTAAATGGACTCTCAAATTTTCATAAAACTTAACTAAGTAATAAACATTTCTGTGAACAAGTAATAGACTAAGGTGTGGCAACTGACGTATGCATGTCTAGGATTGGACTAGGAAGAGCTTGGTACTTAAGCGGTCCGAGTGACCCACCTCCTCTTCTCTTGAATCCTACCTGGTGCATAGTGTCCGTTCATTTTAGTCGCGAGGACTAGTTGATGGGCCAAAATCCATAATTAAAATCTGTATCATTAGGAAATTACGAAAATACCATTCTAGGATAAAATTACGAAAATATCCTTCTAAGTTAGAATTACGAAAATGCCCTGTAAGGTAGAGCTACTAAAACACCCTCGTAAGGTGGGAATACTGAAATACCCCTGTAGGGTAGGTTTATGAAAATACCCCTAGGTAGTGAAATGACCAAATACCCCTAAGTGCTTAATATGTGAAAATGTGTGAAAATGTGTATGTTGCATTCATGAATTGTATGTTGCACTTAGATGGGTTTGATGATACGGAGGAAGTGTTTTGAGGATCACATAGTCGCTTGAAGACCGTGGATCCACCGTAGGCTTTTAAGCCACCGAGTAGCTTTGCTACACCGTACTTATATAGCAGCCTTGCTGCAACGTGAGTAGTGCCGCAACCGATGCTACCTCTGGAGTGTAGAGGATGGGTGGGTTGATGTAGACATCCCCACAGGAGTGTAGGGTTGGTACGGGTGGAGTGCAAGGTTGGATTTGGGATGGGAACATTTGCATTCAGGAAATTCTGATATGATATGAGGTCATTGTGGGCTAAGGCCCAAACCAATGATATTGTTAGGGCTTAGGCCCAATGTGATATGTGTATATTGAATTGATTTGATTGACAAGGGTCGTACACACTGAGTTTCAAAACTCACACCCTTATTATTAATATTTCAGGTGATCCACAATAGACGGCTCGACGCGGGAGAGGACTCGGAGATAGCCACACTACAAGTTACTTAGGGATTTTAAGTATAGATTTATTAAGTGTTTTATGATAATTTTTTTTTTCACTGTGATGTAATAAGGCTATGTAACTCCGATTTCACTATTTACTTGGGACTTATTTAGTTACTGTTATATTTAATAAACATGGTTTCTTTTTTTTTTTCTAATTATCCGTTTAATTAAATTCTTCGATTTTTAACTAAGTAAATTATTTTCAAGCATATTTCGTTCGAACAAAGTTTTAACTAAACCGTTTTAAAAGTAACTCTTCAATGTGACATCGCTAGATTCGGGCCTAACTTCTAGGCGGGGTTTGGGGTGTTACATAATTAATTTTAAGTTTATGATATGATTTCGTGATAGTGAGAAAATTTCATGAAGGAATTTTTATGAGATAGTGATTGATTTATCCTTTAGGACTAAATTGCAAAATTTGCAAAATATGAGTTTCTAGAAGTTTTAAGGATGAAATAGCATTAGAAAATTTATTAGAGGTCCTTATTTAGCAATTAGACCATTTTATGTCATGATGGACAAAAATGCCCAAGGAAGGAAAATTTTCTAAAGAAAGGGCATAAAGGCATTTTGGTTATTTGGTTAATTAATGAAATAAAAAGGGAAAAAGAAGCAAAATTGTGTCCATCTTCTTCTTATGGGTGCCGAAATTTCCAGAGCTCCATAGCAGGGTTTCTTTCATTTTTAAGCTCACAAGTAAGTGCAATTTAGCCCCGTTTTTAATTCTCTTTGTATTTTTGAAATCCTCGTAGCTTAATCTAGCTATTTCTACCACTAATTTGAGTTAGGGTTTATGTTTGAAAATATACCCATGCATGACATGCAAGTATTTTGATGCCTAGTGGTAGAATATGAAAGTTTAAAGTGTAGTAAACATCTTTTACTAGGTGATTTTTCATGAAAATCCCTAATAGGGACTAAATTGTAAAGGTAGGAAAATGTGTAGTAGAAGTGAATTGATGAGAAATGGGGGCTGTTATGAATACAAATAAGTTTTGGCTTGGCTTGGGTAACCAAGAAAATAAGTGCATTTTATTATACGAGCCTAGGGACCATTTTGTAAATATGCAAAAGTTTAGGGGAAAAATTAGAAATTTTTCCCAAGTATAAATTATGGGATAATTAGCCAATGTGAATACTAAATAAGTGAAATTTTTTATTTTAGATCAAGAAACATGAAGCCCAGACCAAAATCGGGGAAAAAGTAAGGTAGTGGATTGAATCGAACATTCACCCATATTTTGGATTCGAGGTAAGTTGTATGCAATAAATTAGCGTTATGCATTATGAAAATTATTGTGATGATATTTTATGGGATTTATGTTATTTCCATGAATTTGATTGGTATGATTTTTACCAAGAAAAGATGAAGTTATAGTTGAGAAATCCCGGTTAAATTTTAAGGAATACGAGGGATACTGTAGTCATAACATGACAAATTGTAGGTCCTGTGTAAGACCATGTCTGGGACATGGCATCGACACCGAATTGAGATCCCATGTAAGACCATGTCTGGGACATGGCATTGGCATCGACATGTGGTTTGTATAAGACCATGTCTAGGACATTGTGTCGGCATCGAGATGAGATTTTAGATCCCCTATAAGACCATGTCTGGGACACGGCGTTGGCATCTAAAAGTGATCCCGTGTAAAACCATGTCTGAGACATGGCATCGATATTAGTTTATGATCCTGTGTAAGGCCATATCTAGGATATGGCTTCAGCATTGACTTGAGATCCCATGTAAGACCATATCGGGATATGGCTTTGGCATCTTACCATGAGAATGACATTTCGGGTATCCTTTGGTATTCTAAGTAATTTAACGGGAAAAGTATTCAAGTTGATGAATTTAACGAGAAAGAATATAGTTTTGTGATGAGTGATACATGTGTATATGATTAAGTCACGAGAAAATGAATACGTAATGATTTGAGTATGACGGTGAGAAAAGCATGAGTAAGAATACAATATGATATGAAGGTGTCGATAAGAAAGAGTATGAGTAAGCCATGAAAATGTGTAGAGAATTTATATGATATTCCATGATACCTTATTTGGATGCTTATTCCATGATTTATATTGTTGTTTATTTCATGCAACTTACTAAGCAATCATGCTTACCCCCTTTTTTCCCCTTTTCCTTGTAGTTTTGCCAAGCTAGCTCAGGGATCGTTAAAAGTCAGAGCTCAAAGTCACACTATCAAGCTGTCCATTTTGGTATAGTATAGTCTAGTTATTTTAAGTATGGCATGTATAGAAAACTTGGTCATTTTGATAATTGTCATTTCAGGTAGCCATATGTGTTGTTATTGATGTTAATTAAGTCATGTTGTAATGGCCTTTAGAAATGGGCTAATATTGATTAAGTTTTAATTATGAAATGGGAATGTCATTCATGATAGTCTAAAATTGCATATCTAAGTAGAAGAAATTAATGATGAGAATGCATGGCTAATGTGATGTTTTGTGGCATATGAGTGCCTTAAATTTTAGGTATTAGATGTTTATATATGTCATATTATGTATTATTGAAGTTGGCCTTGTGTTTGATTAAGTTTCAGGGTGGCAAAGGGCTTGGAAAATAGCCTATATTTGTCCACATGTGTAGGCACACGGGCGTGTGTCTATGCCGTTTGTGACACACGGTCAACCCCATGGGCATGTTGATAGGCTGTGTGTCCCCTGCACCTAAATTATACAAAACAGAATGCCCAGTAGTAAACACAAGGGTAGAGACACGGCCGTGTAGCTTGGCCGTATGACCTAAATTGCATGCTGACGTCATAAACAAAATGTCCAGGTTTTCACATGCGAGCTAAGGCACGGGCGTGTCGAGGCCGTGTGATGGACACGGGCTAGGGACACTGGCGTGTGCCAGGCCGTGTGAAAATCCCTGTAGGTTCAAAATGAAAAATAAATTTGACAAGAGCTAGGGATATGGGCGTGTGTGAGCACACGGCCTACCCACATGAGCGTGTGGCCCTGTTTTGAGGAAAAATTTTCTAAGTGCCCGAAAGATCCTGGATTTGTTTCAAACTACTCCGATGTATGTTTTGGGCCTCATGGGCCCATGATAAGGATTTTAAGAGAATGTGTGAAAAGTTTTTAAATGGAAATGAAATTTTATGGTTCGACTTTTCACATTCGAGTAAGTTAAGTACGGTAATGCCTCGTACCTCGTCCCGACGTCAGACACGAGTAAGGGGTCTTATAATTGTTCTGATATGATATGACATTTTGATGTGATATATGTTTTTGGAAATGTGATATTTTGATCTGATATATGTTTCTGGTATTGTGTTATTCTAATATGATATTTGTATGTGTGAAAATTATAAGTAAATTCTGTGTTGGTATTTACATTTGTGTTTGTTACAAGGAAATTATGTTTTATGGGTTGAGTTATTTACTGGGCTCTATCTCACTCATTTGTTAATATGTTTCAACTGAACTACAGATTTAGAATAGAAGGGCGTGCGGTAGTTGCAGTTGTTTATCGGTTAAATATATAAGTTGGTTTATGTTTTAATTATTTTTGGATTGTAAATTTATTTTGGGCTTTGTTCTTTGGTTTTTGCGCTGTTTGTTGGATTTTGGTATTTTTAACGTTAAACTGCAAAATTGTATGATTTACCAAACTAAAAATTAAATTTCAAAATTAAAACTCTAAAAATTTCTACTACAAAGATTAAGTAATCACTTAAGTTTTTTCTGTAAATAAATATATGGTTTTTAATGAATGTTTGCCTAATATTGAAAATGATATGCCAATGTTAGTACTTTCAAAACACGCGATTTTGAATTCGAATTATGGGTTTTAAATAAGTATTTTCAGACTTTGGTTTTTCTAAACATCTATGAGAGTTTTGCCAAATTTTATGTTTTTGAAATAAGCACTGAGTTTGATTAAAACAAAAGCTTTTGAACAAGTTGATGTAATTCCTTAATATCCGATCATAACTTCTAGGTCGGGCTTGGGGTGTTACAGTCTTCACTAAAACGATCATAACTTGAGATATCAAACTCGAAATCGAGTGATTTAAAGTGTGTTTCGAAGTTAAGAGATAAACCTTCAAACTCTATGAAAACATCTGAACCTAGAAATGTATGGATCCCATCAAAAAAGTCATTGCAAGTCAACTGATATTTCAGGCTTGAAAATTGGCAGCTTCGATGGATGGAATTTAATAAATTTCACCCATCCGTGCATGTATCGTTCCTCATTTCCTCGAAAAGATTCATCCTCGAATCATGTCTTTGGTTGAATAAGAAAGAATCCTTATCACAGGTGGAATGGGTTAATTGAGCTTCTATCAAATGATCAACAAATTCTTGAAAGAATGAAACAAGTCCACTAGACAAATTCAAGTTAAGGTTAGTGAAAACATAATTATTCCTCTCTTTTTGATAGACTCTCTCTTTCTTCGCATTGTCTTTTTCAATGTGAATTAAACTCTCTAATTTTACCTCGTAGAAATTTTCACTCACCAAAGTTGGACCATCAAACTGACTTTTATTACTTAATGTCTCTTTTCCCTCAGTCTTTTGGCATAAATCATCCTTACTTCCCTTTAACCCTTCACAAAAATTTTGAACATTGAATTCATCAGAATACAAATCTTTAGGAGGACAATAAAGTTCTAACTTTTTGAAATTCATAGACTCTAAGAAACAATTCTCACTATCAACTTTTTCTAGTTCACAAAGTTCATTATCACTATCATCATAGTTCACACTATTATTATCAACTTCTTTAACATCAACTTTGAAACAAGGTTCAATACTAGATCCAAACTCAACAATAGGCACAAAATCACATTTACTATCTTCACAAATAGTGTCACTTGAATTTTCTTGCTCATCATATCATCATAGTCAATGATAGCAGTAGAAGAAGACTCATCAATAGGCTCTATGTCATACTTATGTTCATCGGCTTGCAAGGATTGTCTGACTTCTATCATCAAATCAAGCTAAGAGAGCATGGGTGAGAATTTCAATGATGTTTTCTTAAATGAATATGTTGGACATTCAAAATCTTTGTGATCCTTCGCGTCACACCACATGCACTTGCTAGCTCGTTCTCTTGGTGCTATCGTAAGTCGTTTAAGCTTGCAAAACTTATTATGTGTTTTGTACCAATGTCTTTCTTGACAAGTCCATGAACAATAGAAGGTTGAACGACATTGGAAACAACATGCCTGTGCATGTATTTTACAAATATGGAATCTATGTCTTGCCCAAGGTTTATTATTCTCCTCTTTTATATTATGTGTGCGTACCATTATTTGAGGCTAAAATAAAAAACACTCAAACCAAAGAAATTGGTCACAGAAATTTAAACCTCATCGTTATGCACCCTCAATAAAAAAAAAATAAACAACTCTATGATGTAAAGAAAAGAAGTTAAGATTTTCTAAAGAGTAATCAATCTCAATAATATTTAAAAAGATGTGGGATTACTTTCTAAAAAGGCTAATATAAGGGAAGCCAAAGTTGCACAGAGAAAGGAGAGACAACTCTTTTCCTACCTATTAGCATAAGAAGCAAAAATGTGTTAGAATGTGTAATAGAATAATAAAAGCTAAAAAAAAAAACCCTAAGGCTAGAATAAAAGAAAATAAACTACCACGTAGAAAAATCAAAGAAAACCTTATGTACTAAAATCACGAAAATTAAATTGAAGCCTCTTTATATGATAAATAACATATCTAAAAATTTTGGGCACGAAATTCAACCCACAAATTTTTTTTTGTTTTTTATAGGCTGTTTAACTGAAATCAACAAAAAAAAATTTATATAGCATAAGGAAACAACTCGAAAACACCCAAATTTGATACCAAATGATAAAAGAAGATCGGAGGAAGATCGTATTCAAGTTGTTCAGCTCGAGAAAGAAATATTTGGATATGATCTAAAAAGAAAACACCAAATAAATTTAGGAAAACAACAAAAAAAAGCATAACTAAAATAAGAAAATTAAGAACAAAGAGTAAATATTCAAAAAAATAAATAAATAAACGGGAAAAAAACTAAAAATGGAAGATGGATCGAGTAAACTGATAGATATGATGGATAGATGAATAAATATCCAATTGACCCCTTTGAGATACAAATTCCAAAAAACTCAATTAGTAGCTCTAATCAACACTCCAATAAATAATTCCTTGCAAATTGAAGGTTGAAGAATGAAACCCCTTAAGTCATTGAAAAAAATAGAGAAGAAAACTACATTTAAAAATTACAGGAAAGAAATCTACCACAAAGAAATTAATTCTCAAAGTTGAAAACTTTATTAATGAAAACAATTGCGTGTCTAATGGACAACAAAGAAGCCTTTATATAGACTAGCTAAGTATATTCAAATAGAACTCTTAACTATACTAAAACTTTAATTAATCAAAATAAGAAGTAGTTTTAAACTAGACTTTCTTGTTTGACTAAGAAACATAAAACTTCTAAATAACTTAAAATACTTGAAAAATATCCAAATTTCAGAATAAATAAATAATAAAATAATAATACCTAATAAATACAATATTGAGCTCATATGTAATAAAAATTAAGCCTAAAGATCGAACTCAATATGATTTAAACTCGAATTAAAAATCCAGAACTCGTAATTTTTGTAATAATCCCATCAAGGAATTCTACTCGTGTAGTCTTCACTAAAATGATCATAGCTTGAGCTTTGGAACTCAAAATTGAGTGATTCAAAGTGTGTTTTGAACCTAATAGATATACCTTCTAACTCTATGAAGACATCTCAACCCAAAAATATTAGGATCCTATCCAAAAAGTCATCGCAAGTCGATTGATTTTCCAAGCTTGAAAATTGGCAGCTTCGGTGAATGAAATTTAATAAATTTCACCCCATCTGTGCATGTAGTAGAAACTTTGAATAAAACAAAACCTTTTTAAATTTGATATAATTGAACCAGAGTCGACGTTGTGAAATATATAAAACAAAGGCCTTGATAATTAGTAAATTCAAAACTTAATTCTAGCAGCATAAAAGGATCCACCACATGAATTAAGCCTCCATCATTGAACATGAAATAGGAGTAAAAGAGGACTCCAGCCAATATAGATTGGCAAATTAACCATCAAAGTAAACGGTGACCTTGGTACCAATAGCCCTTTTCCATGCCCTCGCTCATGTGGTGATGAAAACATCTTTATTGACCGAAAACAACAAATATGTAAAAATTCAAAGAGATTAAATAGAAAATCAAGGCATCACAAGCTTATTAGAAACAACTACCATTGGCATAGCGAATGGCCTATTCTTCACTTTTGAGTGAAGAACAAACCTAACAAAAATCGAGCCAAGAGTCAACACCATACAGATAAAGTATCCACAAGAAAGGTAATGGCTTAACACAAGGTCAAATGATATTATTCTAAACTCAATCACATCACATTGAAATTTTAATTTTAATATTCCTTATCATTGGGACATTGTAAATTGCTTTTATATTAATGGTTTTATAATATTGAAATTATTAATAGGCTCACGTTTTCTTATCACGGTAGCATAAGTTTCTTAGGAAATAAAGTTTGCCCTCTAATAAAAATGATAAAAATGGAAGTAAAAATCATATATCGGTACTTGATTCGCAATGGAATGTGCAAGTATACATAGTCGTTATCAAGTAATAAGTAAGTATAAGAGTTATTATCTCCAGAGGGACTATGTTTAAATCGATAATTGAAAAATTACTATTCATAAGTTGGTTAAGAGAAACACAATAATTTTGGGGTGATAGATGTTAAATTAAATTAATTAACTAAATGTAAGTTAACCTAAATGCAAATAAAATGAAATGCAAGGTGATGGTTTAGCAGAAATTTCAGAAATTGACAACAATAACTTGAATAGGCTAGAATAATTACAATATTTGACTTAATTTAATTTTCATCATGCTTAACAATGTTCCCAAAAAATTCCATGGCAACTTGATCATTCATTAACTTGGAATCTAATATAAGTTCTTTCAAAATCTTATACTTAGAAAAACATGTATATTTCTATGTCCATATTTAACTAAGGATTCCTTAAAATTTATGTAAAGTAACAGTGACGGGTTAGGTTTGAAACAATTTAATCACACAAATCTAAAAATTATAATAAAGCTCTTTCGAGTTATTACAAACCTTTAATTTAATCGGGTTAGGATCTAAATTAAGCACGCACCTTCCAATTATTGTGTCCATTAATCGCCATTTGGTTAGGATCGATCAACTAATTCTAATGCATTCAAACATATTTTAATGCATGAAATTCATAAATGATTTTAACTGGAAGCATGAACAACTGAGACATGGAACATCATAAACATGAATCAAATAAACTTCATCAAATTAATGTAATCATTCTAGCCAAAACAAAATTAAGTTATCATTATTAATGGAAAATATTAAAACAATTTGCAAACATGTTGAATAACTAAGAAAAAATTAAAGAAATAAGGAAGAAGAAACTCTTGATGAATTCGGCAATTCTTGAAGACTGATCATGGTGGCTTCCTCCAACTCTCATAGTTGCTCATTCGAAACTGCTCCTTAAGGTGGCTAGCCAAGAGTGGTTTTCCTCAAGGAAAAATGCTAGCTAAAGGAAATGAGGAAATGCTTATGCGTGAAAGTGAGAAAGAAAATGAGTTGATGGACAAGTGAAGAATGAATGAAGGATGAATGAATGATGTTTGGAATGAGAGATGAGAGGTGGTGTTTATAGTAGAGGAATAGCTTGGGAGTTAGCTAAAAATAGATTGAAAATCCCTTGAATTGCTACCTTGCTTGGCCGGCCATGAATTTTGGAGAGTGGGCTAATTTTTCCATGATTTTCTTGATTGATTCTTGCTTGGTTTGTGGCATGGGTTAGACGGCAATCAAGGTGGAAATTAGGGCCAAAATGCGATTTCTTTACACATGTAAGGTGTAACAGCTCGTTTTCAATGAAATTAGAATAGTGGTTTTGGAACCACAAATCAGATGTGAAAATATTTATTTTATTATTATTTTGAGGTCTATAGCATGATAGTATAATTTCGTGAAAATTTCGCTAAGAAAATTTACCGTTTGAATGCTTAAATTATGAAAAAGGGCTAAATCGTGTAAAATGTAAAAGTTGTGTTCTAAAAGCTAAAGGGGGCTAATAGCTATAGAACTTTAAAGTAAAGGTTCTTATGAGGTGATTAGACCATGAACAATGATATTGGATGTTCATGGCTTGGTATAAGTTTAATTACTAATGTTTTTAAAAGTTATAAAAGTAGTTAAGTTATTAATGATAAAATAAATAAATAAATCAAATTAAGGTGTCCATCTTCTTCCTTAGCGAAAATTAGAGAAGAAGAACACCATTGGAGAGCTTGAAAGATTCAGCTATGTAACAGCTCGATTAAGGGCCAAGTCAGAATAGTGGTTTCAGAACCACGAATCTGAAGTAGAAAAATTTATTGTGATAAATTTTTAAGGTTTATAATATGATTGAATACATGAATGAAAGTTTTGTTATGAAATTTTATCGATAGAGGGTCCAATTTGACTATTAGGACTAAATTACAAAAAATGCAAAATATGTGTTCTAGGAGCATTAGGTGCTTAATTGTAATGAATTTGTAAATTAAAGGTCTTTATTTAGTAATTAGACCATTATATATCATGATAGACAAAAATGAACATGGAAGGGTAAAATTTCAAAGTTAGGCATTAAGGGCATTTTGGTCATTTGGCTAATAAAAACAAAATAAAATAAATAAAAGTCTTCATCTTCATCCAATTTAGTCCCCTTGGCTGAAAATCCCTAAGGACACCATAGCTAAGGTTTCTTTAACTTCCAAGCTTCATAGTAAGTGCCTCTAAGCCCCGTTTTTAATGTTCTTTACATTTTTGAAGTCCTCGTATCCCAATTTACCTATTTCTACCATTATTTTGAAGTAGGGTTCATGTTTAAAAATTTAATCATGTGTGACATGCATGTAATTTGATGATTAATGGTAGAAAGTGAAAGTTCGATGTGTGATAAACAACTTTTACTAGGTGGTTTTTGATGAAAATGCATAAAAAGGACTTATTCGTAAAAGTTGTAAAACATGTGTATAAAATGTTATTTAGTGTAAAATATGGACTGTTATGAGTATGTATATGTGTTTGTTAGGCTTGGGTAACAAAGAAAATGAGTACATTTCATTATACAAGCCTAGGGACTAAAGTGTAAATATGTCAAACTTTAGGGGCAAAAATAGTGTATTTTTGGACCAAATTGAGTAATGTGATAATTAAATGAGTTAAATTTGGTATTATAGATCAAGAAAGATAAGGAATCGACCTTGATCGGGGAAAAGAAAAGATTTTAGACTAAATCAAATAACTTGTCATTTTGGACCGAGGTAAGTTTGTATGTAAATAATGCATTGCTATATTATGTTTTTGAATACTTTAACATTAGTATGCTTTGTGAATGACTATTTGAATGTGTATACTGACCAAGCTTCGACGAGTGAGAAAGATCCAGAGTGAACCTTAGGAATCAAATAAGATACAAGTGACATGTCACTAGGAAACCAAGTGTTTAAGTGATAAATGATAAGTGGTAGCTTTGGCTATAAGCGATAAGTGATAGCTTCGGCTACAAATAATAAGTGGTAGCTTCGACTACAAGTGATAAGTGGAAGCTTCAGCTACAAATAAGTGTGGCACTTATGTGCAAGACTTTTGAGTATCCTTTAGAATTCCAAGTGGTTCAATGGGTGATTCAGTGAAATAACGAAATGTGAGTGCAAGTGATTATGTAATGGTTGGCACAGGTACGTATGTGAAACTTCTACAAGATGAGTTCATTACGTGATAACTATTAGTAAGGTTGTGAATGAGTAAGTTGTGATCGTAAGGTTTTGATAGTATCCATGGAATTATTGTAATTTCAATTGTATGTTAAATGTGTGCTTATAATGCTCATTATTTGCATATAAACTTACTAAGCTATTTAGCTTACTCCTCTCTTTTTTCCCTTGTCTTATAGTGTCACCAAGCTAACTCAGATTGGGAAAAAGTCGGAGGATAGTCTCACACTATCATATTATCTTTTGGTATATGTAGTTATTGGCCTTTTGAGTTATGGCATGTATAGGGGACTTGGTTGTTTTGTTATATGTGTCATATATGATTTAGCCAAGAATGTTGGCTTATTTTGATGAATGATCATTTTGTACAAGGCCATTAAAAGTTGGCCAATATTGATACTTGGTGTATGCATATGATGATGTTATTCATGATTGAGGTAGTTGCATGTTTAAGTTGCTAAGTATGTGAGATATATGCAAGATGGATGTGGTATGTGAATGATGTGTGCATGATTTGATTTTGGGATGTTTGACAGCTTACTTATGTTATGTTATGTGCCTTTGAAGTGGTGTAAGTGTGCTTGTGTTTCAGGGTGGCAAATGGCTTGGTAAATAGCCTTATATTTGTCTACATGGGTAGACACACGGGCATGTGTCTAGGCCGTGTGTGACACACGGTCTGCACCATTGGCATGTAGTCCGGCTGTGTGTCCCCTGCACCCAGTTTTGCAAAATAGAATGTACAGTAGTAAACACACGGGCAAAGACACAGCCGTGTGTCTTAGCCGTATGAAGGACATAGCCCCGGGACATGGGCATGTGTTCAGGGCATGTGAAGTCTACACCTATTTTTCAAAAATTAAATTCGCCACACGACCTGGCATATGGGCATGTGACTTGGCCGTGTGACTCCTTTTGGTGCATGACATCATAAACAGAGAGTTACACAGGTTGAGGACACGGGCGTTTGTGACCACATATCCTACCCACACGGGGGTGTCTTAAACCACACGGACGTGTAACTCTCCCAAACATGAAATTTTTTTTAGTGTTCCAAAGATCTCAGTTTAGTCTCGAACCGCTCTCAATGTATGATTTGAGGCACATAGGCCTATAATAGGGACAATATGATTACGTATGAAAAGTTTTAAATTTGAATGGAAATTTATGACTCGGATTGATATGATTATTTGTGTTTAAGTGAGGTAACATCTCGTACCCTGTTCCAGCGACGGATGCGGGTAAGGGGTGTTACAGGCTATCTTAGTCCATGCATGTAAGTGATTTTTTGACTCGGTTTTTAATGATTTCTATGTTTCTGGAGTCATTGTAACTTAATTTAGCTGGCCCGTGGACTAATTTGTGAAACTGTTAAAAGTATAGGTTTTTACATTGATGAATATGTGTGAGTTTTGAAGTTTCATGATAGATTATGAATGCTTGTTGTAAATTAAACAACTTTTGTTAAAGGATTTTTGATAAAAATGTCAATTTGGGATTAAATTGAAAAATGTGTAGAATCCATAGTGAAATTGTGAAATAAATGAAATATATGGCTTGCTAGGGACCTATATGAAATTCGGTAGCATGGGTATGGGTTAAATTGCAAGAATTTGCATTTTTATAAGATAATGACTAAATTGTAAAGTAGTTAAAGTTGAGGAGTAAAAGTGTAAACTTGCAAAAATATGTATGTTGGGCTAAATTGAATAGAATGATAATTGAATAAGTTAAATTTGATTATATATAGATCAAGAAAAGCAAAGATCTGAATTAGATTGGGGAAAAGACAAAGTTATCGAGTAGATGATCAAATTCGTCGTTTGAATACAAGGTAAGTTTGTATAATTAGAATTGAATATATATATATATATATATACATATTTGAAATGTATGTATGTGAATTGAGACATGATTATTGAATGCCTAATAAATGAGTTTGAAGAATACCGAGCCCCATTCGAACCTTAGGAATTTGTAGGATACAAATGACATGTCATTAGGGTTACCGTTTGGTAGAGATCCTGCATGTGCAGCGGACTCACCACAGCTCGTATGAGCTTACCGACTTGTAGCTCGTTAGAGCTTACCGTTTTTCAGCTCATTAGAGCTTATTGTTATTTCAGCTCGGGAGGAGCTTACCGTTTATAGCTCAAGAGCATACATGTACAGGAATTGACGGATTATTGTTTAGTACACTTCGTGTGTACTACCTGTGTATCAACGATATTCTAAGTGGTTCAATGGGCACAGTTCTGTTACAGGTTAAGTGAGTTGATAAGAAGTAGCCTAAGAGTTACATGAATTACATAGTAATGGTATTACATGTTATATTAAAGCATGCAATGTATGATATATGTATATCGGACTTGTTTAATTGTTGTGCTCATCTATGCTTATTGGTTATTATATGTGCTTTACATGACTAGCCTATTGGTGAATACATGTGTTTAGGCATTTGACAGATTGATTGGAATATACTATGTTTACTTACCTAAATCATGAATAAATGGTAAGTTTAATTCTATGTTATACGAGCTTACTAAGCTTTATAGCTTACTCTGTTTATTTTTCCATGTTTTACAGTGACTCGAAAGCTCGCTCAGATTGGAAGTCATTAGAGATCTCATCGCACTAACCAGCTATCATTTTGGTACTTTTGAACTTAGTGAAATTGGTTATATGGCATGTATAAGCATTGTGGTTATATGTTATGTATAGGTCATTTTGGCTAACGAAGCCTATGTGAGCTAGTATGCATTTAGCCATGTGATTTGGCTTAATTTGGTATATGTGTTGGTATGTATATATATGAGTGGTTGGTTTGTCTTGTGTGATTTTAATTGTTTGATGGATTGACATGGAAATGTCTCTATTGTGAGTTGATGAATTGAATACCAAATTGGTGATTTTGGACATGAAATTGGTATAAGCTTGAATTGTTAAAAGTAATGTTTAATAAGTATGCTTGTAGGTTATGAAATTGTATGTTTTAGGCTTGATTTCGTTGATTTTAATATGGCTTGGAAAATAGCCTATTTTTGTCCACGCGGGTAGAGACACGGGCGTGTGTCTCATCCGTGTGTGACACACGGTCAGGTGACACGGCCATGTGTCCCTTGAGATTTGTAAAGGAATCAAGTCAGTGAGTTACACGGTTAGTCACATGGGCGTGTGGTTGGCCGTGTGACACAAGTCAGAGAGTTATACAGGGTAGGACACAGGTTGGGACACAACTATGTGATCCCATTTCGAATGTCCACACGACCTGTGACACGGGCGTGTCTTTTGGCCGTGTAAGACCATGCCTTGGCCACATGGGCGTGTGTCCCTTGTATTTGTAAAATTTCAATGTTTTAAATGTCCCAAATCATTAAATGTTTGATTTGGGCCTCGATGGCTCGTATTAGGGACTATATGAATGTGTGCGAATGATTTATGTTTGGAATGAGAAATGTATGTGAAATGTATGATGAATTATGTTATAAGTCCAGTAATCCTCTGTAACCCTATTCCGGCGATGGATACAAGTTAGGAGTGTTACATAGGGACCTTCAAATTAATTCTCCCAAAGCTGATTTGGGCTGCTCTTATGCCTTTGCCAAATTTGGGCCATTCTCCCCTGTTATTAGATAGTTTTGACAACCCAATTAAGAGCAAACTTTATTTTTTTAAGTAACCATCTTCCAAGTTAGGTTGAATTGAATTTTTTAATCCAATTAGTGAGCTTGCTGTCCACATGAAGTAGAAATTGACTTGTGATTCATGTGTGATATTATTGACTCCCACATGAATTAATTTGGTGATCCAACTGTAGCAAATTGAGTAAAAATTAACATGTAGCATAAAATAACAAAATTATGTAAAATTAATTCTAAATTGTATAAAATTACAAAATTCACTCAAAGTTTGTCTAATATCTTAATATGAATTAAAATGACTCAATTGGTTACCCACATGCTCGAAATTTGCATAAATTATAAGTAAAAAGGTGCTAAATAAATCTATATAATTTAAATTAGAGCTGCTCATGGGTTGGGCGGCCCAGCCTGGCCCGATGACCCGCCCGAAATTTTGGAGGGTTTGGGTAAAAATATAGGCCCGAAAAATGGACTTGGGCAAAAAAACGAGGCCCGTTTATAAAACGGGCCGGGCCTCGGGTAAATTTTTTTGGCCCAGCCCGGCCCGGCCTAGCCCGAAATATATATTAAATATATATATTTTTTTATTTTTAATCAAATATACTTTTTAACTTTCATGTTTCACTTTCGTCAGATCGTGCCCTCCCTTTTCTCTTAATTCCAAAATCAAGCTTCAAAATCCCTAAGCCCTAAATCACCAGTCACCACCTCCACCGATCCACCTCCACCCAATTCGAGAATCAATATTAAAATCCCAAATCCAGAATCCAGTAGCTAGCCCTGGTATTTCGTCAATAGGAATTTGCGTAAGTCTTTCTTTTTCTTCTTCATCTTTTTTTTTTTTAGTTCATATTTGTTTTAATATTATATCCTGTTCTTTGAGCGCTTAAGGTTTTAAGGAGATGAATATGGTGGTTTTTAAAGAAAACTGTTAGCTTAAAGTTTTCTTTTATCATTTCTGGCAACCTTGGAATGAACTTCAAGACGAATCGGCTTATCTGGTCAAACAAACTGGAATACTTTCTTCTAATTAGCATCATATAAAGTTTGCATATATTCTAGTTAGAAGATTTCGTTTTTATCATGCTAGTTTGGCTTTCGTGTTCTAAGCAAAATAAAGTACTGTTGGAGTTTGTAGATGAAAGTTATATTGATTGGATTATATTGAGTCTTGGTGAGATGAATGTAGAGATGAAAAAATTCTGTGGTTTGGTGAGTGGTAACAACTCAAAGTATGATACTGGGTAATGAGTCTTCCAGTACCTATATCCTACTTATGACATGAGGTTGATCATATTGTAGTGTTTTTCTAGAAGAAATTAGGTACACAATAAGTCTAACAGGGCTGCACGAGATTTTGGGATTTGAAATGAAGCTCAAATTCTAACAATGTCCACAAGTCACTAGGAGACCATATGGTGTTTCTGATAGATCTGGGATTTAATTCCTTGTGATAAAGGAAAATAGTTTTGTTTTACAGCACAACCTTTTTCTAGCCAAATAATATGCAGAAGGAGAAAATTCTTGTTTTCCAATTCAGAAGATTCTTTTTATCATAGCTTATATAAAGCTATTTTTTTTATACCTCAATTGCTTTTGCATAACAAGTTAGTCCATATGAGTGGACCAGAAGATGATGTCTTATAGTCTATATAATCTTTTGCTTTCTTCTCTGTGTAAAAACTTTGGTTTTGCCGCATTACATGCTAGTCAAGTCTGTTTTAATTTTATTTTATTTTTTGGCTCTATATTGCCAACATAGTTTACTAATGTTACACTAGACTTATCAATTCATATATTTTCATAGGTTATATTGTGTTTAAGATGTTTCATATTTATATGATTTTTTTGCCAGCTAAATCACAATTGTTGAAGTTAATATCACAAACAAAAGTTCCAGCATTATGTAATCCATCCTCTCCTTAATTTGTAATATTTGACAAGTTAATCATTTGTTTTCATGTTATCTTGCACTTACAGTAAAGTTGTCGGTAATTGGGCGTACACGAAGCTGGTTTTGCTTTGCATTTACATTGTGCCTTTGAGAGATTATGCATTTTTACTTTGTATCAAGTGTCATTTTCTGTTATGCAATGTGCAAAATGCAGAAAAACAGTAAGGCCAAACTTTGTTGTGCGATATTTTACGAGACATGGTTATATACATTCTTTTTCAAATTTTTTATGCACTTCGAGTTTGGAAAACATTGATAGCATATGTTTGTCTTTTCTATATATATGTAAATATTTGTTTTAAAATTTTTTATTTAATGAAATAAGCTAAAAAAAATTAATATGGGCTGGGTCGGGCTTAATAATTTCTTCTCAGGCCGGGCTTGGACCAATTTTTAGGCCCATATTTCGGGCCGGGCCGGGCCCAGGCTTAGAAAACGGGCCTAAAATTTTGTTTGGGCCCGGCCCGGCCCATGATCACCTCTAATTTAAATGTATCAGTGCCCAATTAGTTGGATGTGTCAGATAATTTTAATTCTGGGTTTATGTTGTTTTAGTTTAGCATTATTGTGTTTAGGTTGTTTTGTGTCCTATCGTCTGAGTTTAAGGCTTGAATTTTTTAAGGTTGTGTAATTAAGGGTTCAAATCATTTCAGATTTTGGTCAGTTTATGTTCGAGTTATTCCAAATAACTCATTCGGGTCATTTTGAATTTAAATTAATTTTGAGATAAAATTTAACGTTTTTTATGATCAAATCAAGTAAGATTAACTTGGAATTTTTAGTTTGGAACAACATGAAAAGATTAGACCATAGTTTGTAAGAAACAAGGAACGTTTAAGAAAACAAGAAAGTTTAGGCTTAGAAATAATGTAATAAATTTTTTTTGGGGTTGCAAAAAAAAATGGCCCTCAACATTGTTCAAAAAAATAATTAATAACATATAAACTTCCCTAAGTTTAATAAAATTTAAAAATAAGCTTTCAAAATAGAAAGGTCAATGAATCCTTGTTTAATGGTAATGTTAAGATCTTGGACTATTAAGATCATAGGTTTTAGTCAAATTTATATTAATGTGTGGATTCTTCTCTAAATTTATTTTGGTTATAATTAGTTGTTGAGTTAGTTATTCAATTTAGTACTTGTAAGATTGATCATGATTGAAATTGTTGATGTAATTGTAACTTCCAATATATTACTATAGCAACATAAAAATAACTAATGAAGTATCCAAGGTCGTCTAAGGATGCAGAATAAAGATTGTCTAAAGCTTCAAGCCAAGGCACCATGGAATAAGGAAGAGATTTTCCTTTTGTGAGCCTCGATAGCATAAGTTTCAAACCCAAGCTTGCCTCAAATGTTACTCGGGAAGCCCTCAAGCCTTTTATGATGTTTGATGTTATTTCTTTTGTTTTGATTGAACTTGTTTATGTATAAAATCGGTACTCCTTGTCACCTTTGATTGATCACAATGAAAGAAATTAGTATCTGGAAACACTAAAGAAAATTGTTCTTTTAGTCCCTTTAAAATTTATAAAATTCAAAATTTTATAAATATATTTATTACATAATTTTATTTTTCACTCACATTGTAAGTGTGTCATAATCTAATGTATAAATATCTCTATTCATAATTTTGTTTATGAAAAGGTTATAAAGCATGTTGAGAAAGTACAATCTAGACATTTATACTATCGTTTTCATCTCTGATCTTTCAACTCTTTCACAAGTGACCATGACATGGAGTACGAACTCTAAGCCAAGAATTAACACAAATATAAGAAATTATAAGCGGCTTGACTGCAAGTGTGATAAGTAAATTGTACTATTTGTAAGTGTTACAATTGAGAGCATTTCAATGATCAAATCCAAGAGAGATTGGGCGATACGGTGAATGATAATGATCAAACATGCAATTAAGAAGTCTCGCTAGCTAATTGCTAAGTACTAAATTACAACAATTCATAATCAAGTTTAATTACCTAAACTACCTCTAAGAGGACTAAATTGAATAACAGTCAAAAGTACACCAATATCAATTCAATGAAATAAAGTGGTCAGTTGATATCCATGCTGCTAATTAATTCTTGGATTAAGGATTTAAATTACTCAAACTCCTAACTGGTTTAATTTTACCTCTCAGTCACCATTTTACCTAATTAGATGATTTACTTTGGTTTGTCTCTCGACCTCACTGAACTAAATCGAGATAATCAAATTGGTACGCAATAAGATTTCCTTTCAGTCTCACCTATCTAAATGTTCATGTAGAGGCATCAATTCTAGGTTATGAAGTCTATTTGATTTAGTCCAATCGTTACAATTTAGTCATTGACCCTAAAATTAACCATGCAACATTTCAATCAACCAACCACCATAAAACTTAGTTCTTACTCATCATCACAATACATATACCAGCCAAGTTCATGCCTAGATGATTCATCAAATAATCACAAAAAGACAAGTTTTAGAAATTCTTAATTATTCTTGAAAGAGCCTTTTTTTATAAATATGATGACAGCAAGAAAGATGATAAATCCATATGCAAAGATGGTATTTTTGCACTTTTGAAAACTAATAAAAAGAAAACTATTGAATGCTTTAAAGAGAAATTGAAAATAACAAATGAGAGTATTGTATCTACATGAAAGAGAAATAAAGCTACAGTAAAAATGAAGAAGAAACTAACAAACACTAACTACTAAGTTAAGAAAGGAAAACCTAAAAAACTAAAAATAGTGAAGGGAATAAAAATGATGATAAAAGAGCCCCTTTTTTTTGTTTTGCATAAAGATACTTTAAATATAAAAAAATTATAGAACCATAATATTTGAAAAAAAATACCCTTAGAGAAAATGATGTGACTTGAGTTAAGTTGATGTTGGCCACAAAATTGACACTGCAGTTTATTACACCCTGTTATACTTCAGTGTTGCGACATCTTGGATAGTGGACACAATCTTGGCTTGGGTGTCTTTGTGTCGCGACACAACCTTGTTGGTTTTGTGATTTAGTTGACAGTAGCACTAGCTTCTTCACTTCAACCATTGGCTTGGAGTCGCAACCTTGAAGGCTTGTAGTTGAGACATTGAGGCTTAAGGTTGCGACATAGCATATCTAATGTTGTGACATCCTTTGTAAATTGCTCCAAGTGGATTTTTCATTGAAGTTTGCTTCATTGAGGTGACGGAGGCTTAATGCCGCGTCAGACATGCATCAGTGTCATGGAACCCACAAGAATTGATGTTTTCTTTGAAGTTTGCCCTTAGTTATCTCCCTACACAAACTCAAATCAACCATTAGATTCTCAATTACATAGTTTTGTCAATTTGGGTCTCAAAAGAATTAAAACATAAAACATAAAAAAAAACTATCTTTGGCCCTAAAAGATAAAAATCAATAAAAAGACTTTAAAAGAATTTAAAATTGCTTGAGAAAAAACTTACAAATAGTCGTGTAACATTTGGTTTCCAATTAACCTAAAATTTAGAATGAATAAAGGATTAAATTGAAAGAGACAGCAAGTTGGTGACCTATACTGGAAGAAATGGGAAAGCTAGGAATTGAATTTGATATAGTTAGGAACCAAACTTGGTTCAATTAGGATGGAACCAGCCGATTCCTTAATGGGAGACCTAATGATTGAGAATACACAGTTCTCACAAGGTTGGAAGAAGTACGGAAAGGGTTATAAATAGTTGGGAAACGACATTCCAGGGAGAATTTTCTTCTCAACCTTGTACCAATTTCTCTCATTCTTTATCTTCTTTAGTAGCTCGAAGAAGGAGTAGCCATGGAAGGTTTTGCATAGAGTAGACTTCTTGAGGATGGAGCTATAAAAATAAGGAAACCAACCAATGGGTAAGGTTCTTAACCCTTTTGTGTATGTAGAATGAAGTTATGGAACTTCAGAATTGTTTTAAGGGTTCTGCACATCATGAAAGTTTAAGCTTTTAGGATGTAGCATAATTTTAACCAGTATATTTTTTTATTAAGCTGCTGTCTAGAGAATGGAAGCTCTATTGCTCAAGAAAATGAATAAGCTATGGAAATGATGAAGTTTCAAGTGAGCTCCAGACTCTAAACCGGTTATTATGGTTTACACTGTTAAGCATGTCATGTTTGCATAAGCGGAAGCATGATGATATGAGCATGCTTTGCATGACTATGGGATAAACATCATAAGAATAGATGAAGTTATGATGGGAATGAGGAGAGAACCCTTTAGTTACAGTCTCGAGCGAAGCTTCGAACCTTGCGAAGAGAACACTGTGGTGTTCAAGTATTAATGTTAAGTGGCGTAAAGGATGTAACGGGAGGAGGATTTGGGAAATTAAATCATGGAATGGCATTTACCATGACAATAGTATTGATTGGTCCTTCGGGGTGACACCATGACTATGGTATATGGCGTAAGACTATAGATGAAAGATGTTATGGTAGTTTGGTATGTGGTACATAGCATAAGACTATGGATGAAAGGTGCCATGACAACATGGTACAAGGTAAAGGTATATAGCGTAATATCATGGATGAAATATGTTATAGGGCCTGGTATAAGGTATGAGGTATAAATATACTATGGTAGCTAGGTAAAATGAGTAAGACCATGGATGGAAGACTCCATGGCATCATGTGATAATAGGCCAAGATGGTGAGTTAGTGTAAGACCATGGATAAAAGACTACATTGCATCTACAGAGATAAATTTCGCTGGGACAGTAAACACAGAATGGAGATAAAGTCCGCCAGGATAATAAACTTGGAAGAGAGATAAAGTTCGTCGAGACAGTAAATAAGAGGTAAGTTCGTCAGGATAGTAAACACGGGGTAAGCCTGTCAAGACAAGAGAAATAAGGAAGAAAGGTATAAAACCATAGCTCGGCTATGGTGATCCATAGAGCCCATCGTGGGATAAATACGAAAAGTATGCCAGGACATCAAGTGTGGGATATATGGTTAGTGTGCCAAGTGTGAGAAACCACGCAGGTGGAAGAAGAGGCAAAAGAAAGTATAAGTAGTGGAAAGCGGATCTGACAGGAATCTGCCAAAAGAGTAGAGGTAGTAAGGAATAAGGTATGGGTGAAATCCCCATGAGAATTAGAGAAAGATAGGTCTTGCAATAGCAAGCTTAAGTAAAGGAAAGTAATAAAAGATAGAATGTCTATCAAGTTTATTCCTCTTTGAGAAAAGTTTAATGTGGGTACACCGCAGGAGTAATAGCTCTGAAAGGAATAAAAGAGCAAGTGACATGATAGGCTCGCATAGTCGTATGGGAGATAACCTACTAATCCAGCTAGACAGAGCGATCCTCACTTATGGGATAGGAGGTCCCCAAGTAAGAGCTGTTGTGAAGGATGGACTACAGGATGTAGTTCCACCATTGTGAACACTAAAGTGAAACGACAATGGATTCGCCAAAGTGGCGGGGCTTGCTGAAAGTCAGCACCACTTAGAATTGTCAGTAAGTCCTTCGGGAACAAGTTTGGATAGAAAGAGTCCACCAATGATTGGTAAAGTTAAGTCTGCCAAGGAAGGTATGTCCTAAGGACCCTTAGTCGAAGAGATGAGAAAAGGAATACAAAGGTATAGTAAAGGAGGAACAGACGTATAGCCAAGTAAGCTAGAGGGCAACAAACACTCTGTAGGCTGGGTGTATGAAAGGAAAGGGATAACAAGAAGTAAGGATAGGACTTGCTAAAATGGTGAGGTTTCCAGGACACGGTCCAGTAGAAAGTCTGACCACAGAAAGGTTGAGTGACTCGAAGGCTTGGGTGGAGTCCGCCACCCTAATATAGAACACTCGCATTGAGCGAGCAAGGAGTATATATGTTTAATTCATTTTACATTGTTTACCCTCATGTGATAGTGTTAGATTGTGATGTGATAAAGGAACTCACTAAGTTCATTTGAACTTATAGAGTTGATTGATGTTTGCAAAACTTGTAAGATAATCAAGGATTTTGAGGAGTGACCAAGACAGATGAAGTGAGATCGAGGATTGATATGTTGTAATTTAGTGTAGCAGATTAAACTAGTTTTCACATTTAAGGAGCTTGAATACAAACATTTGTGTGATGTTTTAGTTAAGTTTTCTTAGTTCTATTTATATTCAATAAAATGTGCAAATTGAGTCTTTTATTGACCTTAGGGGCTGAATGAGGCCTAAGGGTGAGCTAAACACTTTGTAAGTGTGTAGAAAACCATTAGAAGGTATACTAAATAGATATTTGTCGCTATGTCACAACATGGATGACTCAATCTCGTAACATAAGGAGCAAAATTGAGAAAGCCTAAGACTGCTTTTGATGTCGCGACACAAACTAAGAGTGTGGCGACATGCCCCTGAAGATAGCTGAAGAGGAGTATATTGATTGCTATGTCGTGACACAAGTCCTGGTGTGTTGTGAAATCGACTCTATGATGAAAATTAAACAAAAAACAGTGGTGTTTTGGTCTGCACAATAAAACTTTAAGCTTGGGAATGTCAACTAATCTAGAGTTAAAGATGATGAGCAACTGAAATAGGCTCATTTGTCACTTGTTATGGACACCATTCTTTTAATACTAGATTTTCTGTGTAAAATTTAGTTTATTATTTTCTTTCATTCTTAGGTTTTAGATTTATTTAGTTGTTCTTGTTGATTTCAAGATATCTGAATTGTGGAAGCATTCAAACTTTGTGGATTCACGATTAATCTCAATACAATCAAGCTCTTTCGTTTACTCTATCTTATCGATTTAATTAGCATGCTTTATCCTTATATCGATTCTATATTGTCTATGAAAGTCATGAAGAACTAATCCCTTAATGGGGGATTAGTGACTGGAGGTATGATCTATTAACTATTTTGTAGAGTTACTCAACAGATCAACTGTTTGAGAAAGGAAGAATGTGGAACAAACCCTAGGCCTGACAACCCAAGGAAGTCATTAAGTTGGGAATTAACCCAAAATTGGTATGGCCCATTTGCGAACACCTTCACCCCAAGCCAGTCTGGACTATGAGGTCAGAAGATAAGTAGTTCTTGTAGTCTCATTATGTTAGTGGAAGATCAGAATATCCTGCTAGGGTAGCGACTAGTTGATTGATGAGGAATCCAAAACAATAGTTGATGGATATTATCAAAGCGAGCTAATCACCCATAATCAAGATTTGATTTATTCTCCCTTTCAATCTCTTTAAGTCTATTTCTTTTATGTTATTTTGTCTTTATTATTACAAAAATCCTTTATTTTTATATTTTCATTCTATAACAATTTAAAAGAACTAATTAGATCTTTTAGTGTTTAGGTTAGGATTGATTTGACACTCACCTTTCATGAGTACAATCCTCAAAGTACTCACCTATTTCGTTATAAAATTATATTACAACTCAACTCATATACTTGTAAAAACCACATTGTCTTTCTATATTTTATTAAATTATTCACACTCTAGACGTTAGTACGTCCGAAGGTGGTCAAGGATTAAAAGAAGCTAGAGTCATGCACATAGGAAAGGGGTACCATTGGAGGCTTCACCACAGGATCAATAACTACGAACTAAGATAGTATACTTAGAATCTGGATTTTTTGGACAGATAGTCCTTAGCAAGATTTTAAGAGTTTTATTGTAAGCAAACAATCTGCTTAGAAATAGAAATGAGTTGAAGGATTAAGCATTCAGCGGCTTAAGGCCTTAGTTGTAATAATTATTAGTTAAAATTTTATTATGAGATAGCTTTATTATTAGACTATTTTATAGCAATTAAGTTAGTGATTATTAAGTATAGGTCCATTTGTGACACTCCATACCTGGATCCGGCAAACGAGTTGCGCGTGTGGTGTTACAAGTCGAAAGAGTCTAATTTTACATATCAAATTTTAGTAGGTCAATAACCAAAATCCTCGCTTGGTTTGAGCCATTGAACACTCAATAGAGGTAGTTGAGTTGAAATTCTCTCCAAAATGGCTCAAACGAAAGCATGCCATTCAGGGGTTGGAACTGTAACACCTCAAGCCCGATCTTTAAGAGGACCCAAGATTGGCACGTCACTAGCTTAGAATCTTTTTCTTTAAAAATTGTACAGCATGGTCTTTATGAAAATATAGTTCAAATAAATATGAATTGTAAATCTTTGGTGAAATCAAAGATATATAGGGTTATACATTTCCAATGAAGATGAAAAATATAGAAGCGCTTAAGACCGTATTTGGTGCAAACCAAAATTTTACTACAGCATCATATACATACACATATAATTAGATAAATATTAACCATTTGAAGTAAATAATTCGATATTTTGAGAAAACATAATCACTTTACTAAGTTTTCATTGAAATAACGGCTTCAAAAGAATAGCTATGAAATACAAAATTCAATATTTGAATGACACCACCCTCATGTCATGACTAATACAAAATACTTAGAAATCTCACAAAAAAGATGTCTTATAGCGTAGTCTTTGAGAAGTCCTTTACTTCGTCAACAATCTTAAAAAAGAAGGGTAATTAAATAAGTTCAAAGAATTTAGTGAGTTATAGAGCACACATCTTAATTGCTTTCTATATATATATATATCACTAATAAACCTTTCCAACTCAACAAATCATACAATTCACCCATTGGCGAGTACCATTCACAAATAGACTCTACTACAGACTCTATTCTTTTGCCCAATACACTACACCCATGCAACCATGCAAACTACTTCCTTCATTCCAGCCGCATCCAAGTCCATGATCAAGCCTTAGCATTCATTTCATTCGTTCCATCATGATTTGCTAATATGGTTTGCATTAACACATGCCGTACTAGAGGCTATATGATCCCTTTTCATGTATCGCGATCAACCAGTCCAATGCTCATTTCATTGAAGGCATAGCCAATATTTCATTTTCATAACTCAATTCATATTGTTCATTTCCGAGATAATGGGTGATGGCATAAACACAAAGGAAGGCCCTTTACTCTATTTACACAAACAACTAACTCAGATTTATAGCCATGAACCTTCATTCTCATACAAAACATATCTTATTATGGGATAAGAGTGCTTACTTTGACCAAACATAAACGAGAACATAATACACACATGGAAGCAAGAAGGAACTCACCAAAAAATGCAGCAAGACTCTTTCCCTTATCACAAGAGTGTTCAGGAAATTATTGAACTATAATATAAAGAGTTAACTTATAAGATCATTTTATCAGATAAACTAAACAAGTTAAATAAGAACATTAAAATGAAACCTAGAATATGTAAGTTTCCTCACTTACACCTCAAACTGACCCTAAAGTATAAAAGCCTAGGTCCCCATAAATAACCATGAAAATAACTTCAGTTTCATCGATATTTATCAGGTAGCAAACAACGATGGAGTTCATGAGTACAGTCAACCCAAATCTTCAAGCAAGTCTTAGGTCTAGGATTTTCTAAGAGAAAATTTTAGAAAAAGTTCAAGAAAAAATATGGTTGCCAAAGAAAACATAAAACTTGCTCAAGAAGCCAAAGCTTGCTTTATACAAATATACACAGAAGGAAAAACTTAGTGGATATGTTTGATTTCCCTCTAAACCTATCATTCCTTGTGACTAAGCACTTCTCTCTCTTTATAAATGCAGGTCTAACAAGTTACAGAAACTTAGGACTATACTAACCAAATTCTCGTTCATCTAACTAGACTGTTCAACGAGGATAATAAAATAATAATAATAAAGCATATAGTTGTTTTCAAGTTAAGGTCTTAACACTAAGGTCTTAACATGTCATTTAATAGTTGGGGTGGCATATACTTTTCAGAAGAGTCTGCCTGTAACAGCCCAATTTTTAGTGGTGCCAGAACAGTGATTCGAGATCACTAAATCTGACAAGAAAGTTAGAAAATTGTTAATTAATAAGTCATGAGTTAAATGTGGTTATAGAAGTATTTTTAAAATTAGTGAATTATGCGAATTGAAGGAAATTATTAGGCAAACTAGTTCTAAAAATGAGGTATTGAGACCTCGATTTTATAAATTGAGCTGCAAATATTTTTATAAATATTTACGGAGTGTTGGTGAGTTAGAATTAAGGTTTCATTATAAAATTTTAACATTTTGATAGTTAATTGAATAGAAATGATTAAATTGAATAAGGTGTACAACTTGTGAAATGTGTAATAGCTCGAATTAGGGGCTAAACGAAATAGTGGTCTCGAAACCATAAATTCGAGGTCTAAAATATTTTTCCCGATTGAGTCTTGTTATTAATTAGGTGATTGAATGTTTGTGTGAAATGTTGGTAGGTGAATTTTATTGTTTGCATGTCCAATTTGATAGGTTGGACTAAATTGCAATAGGTGAAAAGTATGTGTTTTAATTCATAAAATTACTTGATTATAATGAGGTTTTAAATCTAAGGCCCTTATATGATAATTAGGCCATTTTATTTGAGTTCGGACAAAAATACCCATTGAAGGGGAAAATTTTTAAAGAAGGGCATGAAGGGATTTTGGTCATTTGGATAATTAAAGAAATAAAAAGGGAAAATAAGTCAAAATTGGTGCCCATCTTCTTCCCCTTGGCCAAAATTTGTAAGGACACCATAGCTAGGGTTTTGTCATCTTTTCAAGCTCCAAGTAAGTGACTCCTAGCCCCGTTTTTAATGCTCTTCGTATTTTTAAAATCCTCGTAACTTGCTCTAGCTATTGCTACCACTAATTTGAGCTAGGGTTCATTTTTAAAATTTTACCATGGATGACCTATATGCATTTTGATGTCTAGTGGTAGATATGAAAGTTTGAAGTGTGGTAAACAACTTTTACTAGGTGATTTTGGTGAAAAATTATAAAAAAATGACTTATTTGAAAAAGATGAAATATTGTGTGCATAAATTATGAAATGACAGAAATTGTGGGCTGCTATCAGAGGAAAAATGGTTCGGCTAGACTTAAAATACAAGAAAACTGGATGAAAATCATTTACCGAGCCTAGGGACTAAATTGTAAAATTTAGAAAGTTAGGGGTCAAATTGTAAAATTTGCTATAGGAAGATTTTGGATTGATTTGAGTAATGTGAATATTGAATGGGTTAAATGTGTCATTATAGATTGAGAAGAACGTAGAATCGACCTTGACCGAGGCAAAGGCAAGGTTTCAGACTAAACTGCAAATTTAACCTATTTTGTATCGAGGAAAGTTTATATGTAAGTAATGCATTGAATTTATTAATGCCATTATATATGGTTGTATATTATAAAGAATGATTGAGTGATATTTCTATTGGAGAGTTGTGGGAATGTGAAATTCCCGGTTGAACCTTCAGAAACTAAAAGATATGGATAAAATGTAGCTAGGTCACATGCGTGGTTCCAAGGATAGGACACCATGTAAACACGAGAGCTACGAGATGTTGTATGGTAGCTAGGTCACATGTGTATATACCATGTGTACACGAGAGCTATGGGTTAAAGATAGCTAGGTCACATGAATGTTACCGAGAGTACATCCTATGACACGAGAGTTATACGATAAGTAGCTAGGTTGCATGAGTGGTTCCAAGTGTAGGACATCATGTTGACACGAGAGCTACGAGACTATGTGGGCTAGGTTACATGCATGGTACTAAAAGTACATCATGTGCACATGAATGCCGGATTACATGGAAGGTGGAGCTTCGTACTGAAACCATCGAGTATCGATTGACATTCTGAAGGGTTTAACGGGGAAAATTTACTAAAAGATGTTTTGTGTGACCATACGATGTATAGATGTAGAGATGTAAGCAAGTGCATATGTAAGCAAGTGTACATGTGAGTAAGGGTGTATGTGAGTATGTGCATGAGTAGATAAATTTCATGTGGTGTATGTGAATATTGGTAAGGTTAAAGTGAGTAAGTGAAGTCACGATGAGCATTAAAATTGTGTTATGTTAAATTTTGAGCTTGAATTGAGTATGTTATTATATTCCAATTATTTGCATATAAACTTACTGAGCTTAAAGCTTACCACTTTTCTTTTTCCCTTGTCTTATAGTGCTGCCAAATCAGCTCGGAATTCTGGAAGCATCGGAGGATCACCCACACTATCAAAACCCATTTTGGTATATTGAAATGTATTTTTGAATTATGGCATGTATAGGGACTTGGTTGTTTATGGGGGTTAAGTAGTTTGGTTATCATGTGGGTTCATGTCTCGTGATAGGTCATTTTGTTTTAAGGCCATGTGATATGGCTAATCATGCTATTGGGTTGTATATCTAAATGAGGTAATTCATGAAATGGTTGGGTTGCTTGTGTGTGGATGAATTGATATGTGAGGATTAAATGTTAAATGTGGCTATAATGAGTGTCTAAAAGTGTTATAGAGTGTTGTGATAAAAATGGTATAAGTTTATATGTGATTTGGGGTATGAAATGGCTTGGAAAATAGCCTAACTTAGGGCCACATGGTCGGCCACCACAGCCATGTAAGTAGGGCGTGTGAAATTTGCATGAATTTTTCGAAGAATAAATACGTCACACGGCCTACCCACACGGGCGTGTTCCATGGCCGTATGAGCAAATTTGCATGCTAACGTCATAAATAGAATACCCAAGTTTTTACACATGGGGTAAGAATACAGGCGTGTCGAGGCCGTGGAAGGAACACGGGTGTGTCAAGGCCGTGGAAGGAACACGGGCGTGTCAAGGCCGTGGAAGGGACATGGGCTAAGGACACGGGCGTGTTCTCAGCTGTATGAAAATCCTTGTAGGTTTGAAATGAAAAATAAATTTGCAACAAGAGTTCGGGACACGAGCGTGTGTGACCACCCGGCCTACCCACACGGGCGTGTCCCTGTCTCACACGGGTGTGTGCCCTATTTTTAGCCAAATTTTCTAAAATTTTCCTAAGTTCTCGGTTTAGTCCCAGACCACTTCCAAACTATTTTTTGGGCCCCGTAGACCCATTTTAAGGATTTTATGACATATTATGAATAAGTTTTAATTTGGAACGAAATTTTATGGTTCAACTTTGAGTGATTTAGTTGTGCTATTGTCCTGGAATGCCTCGTATCCAGTTCTAGCGTCGAACTCAGGTAATGGTTGTTACAAAATGTGATTAAATAGCATAAGTGATGAATAAAGAAGGACTTGAGGCATAAATATGCCTAAATGATATGTATGAGGCGGCATAAGAAGAAGAAAATCTGAAAATTTGTGTAATAGGGGCAAAATTGAAAGTTTTACAAAATTTAACAAATAAAAATCTTAACTAAAAGAATTCTAGGAAATTCTTCGTCTTTCTTCAGCCAAAAACACCATCAGAGAGCTCTTCTAAGCTGGATTTTCATGCTCTTGCTATAAGTAAGTTCAATTTTTGATTATTTCTTGTAATTTTTGTGATTTTGATACTTTTACAGCTAGGTCCAACTATTTAATTGATTAGTTTTTTTATTCTATGAGTGATTTTAAAAGTTTCCATGGATAATTTCTGGAAGTTTATGATGAATTAACATGGATTGGAAGCTTTAAATTTTATTATATGATGATTTTTATCAAGTGATTTCAATAGAAATTGACAATTAGGACCTAATTGTGAAAGAGTTAAGAATTAAAACTTTGTGTTGAAATTCTGAATGTCAAAGGCTGAGAAATGTTCTATAATGGTTAGATAAAGCGTTAATTGAGAAAAATTAGCTCAATTTATGGGCCAATTAATCAGGGACTAAATTGTAAAAACTGTAAAGTTTGGGGTAAATGTGTAATTTTAAAAATTGAAAGACATAAATTATAAAGTAGGTTGGAATTGAATTAGGTTCTGAGGAATAAGTGATTCTAAAATAATAGATCAAGAACCCGAAAGCAATTGAGAAAAAGAAAAAATAATAGAATAGTCCTTAAACTATTACAACTTTTGCAAATTTGCCCAAGTAAGTTCATATGGTTGAATTTAATAATTTTTTGTAAATTTTTAGAAATTTTATGATATGTTAATTCATATGTTTGCTATTGAATTGAGAAAATCGTAAAAGAATGAAAATTGATTTAAAAGTTCAAATTGTGTAGAACGCAGATTGAGTACTTTCGTACAGTGATAAAAGATGAATTGATGGAAAAGAGCATGGTTAAACCATGGCAATATGTGAATATGTGATTCCGTATAAGACCATAGCTGGGCTATGGCATCGGTATGTGATTATATGATCCCATATAAGACCATAGTTAGGCTATGGCACTGGTATGTGAATATGTGATTATGTGTAAGACTATAGCTTGGCTATGGCATCGATATGTGATTACGTGTAAGACCATAGCTAGGCTATGACATTGATATGTGGTTATGTGTAAGACCATAGTTGGACTATTGCATCGAGGAAATGAAGTACTCAATTCTGTAAGACGTTCTTTAATTTGACGATGTTGGTAAGTAATACATGGAGATAAGTGACTAATTTGTAGAGATATTGAAATTGAGCTCAATTAAGTGATTTTATCATCTAACTATTGTGTTTGGCAAGATATGTTAGTGAATTATATGTTGCAAATTGTTATGTTTAACTTGGTAAAAATTATTTTAAATGCCTATGAACTTACTAAGCTTCAATAAACTTACTTGTGTGCTTTAAATGTTTCTTGTAGATAACCGTGAGATTTGAGGATCGGATCAACACATCGAGCAACACTATCCAGATTTCTCTGGTAGATTTTATTAAACATCTTTTGGTTTATATTTTATGTATATGATTGAGTTGATAATGAAATAGTTTGGAATTGAAATGATAAGTCTTGAATGATCAAATATGTATTATAACTTGATGTGTTGGATATGCTAGATCATATATAATGCATATTTTGGCTTGATTTGGTTGATTAGTTTGGCTATATTGGTATATAAATGTGTTTATGTGCAGGTTGGTAGTGTAAGGGTGAGAAAAGTGGCCTTAAATGGCCTATTTTCGTCCACACAGACAGACACACGGGCGTGTGTCTTAGTCGTGTATAACACATGGTCTAGCACATGGGCATGTGTTTTGGCCGTGTCCCCCCTGTACCCTAAATTTGAGAAACAGAATGCTCAGAATTGAGCACACGGGCAGAGATATGGATGTGTGTCTCAGCTGTGTAAGGTACACACCCTATAACATAGGTGTGTGACAAGGCCTTGTGAAACCTGCACATAAATTGTGAAAATTAAATTAACCACACGGCCTAGCACACGACTGTGTGACTTGGCCATGTGAGAAAAATGTTGAAATTTTACGAAAAATTTTCTATGATCCCGATTTAGTCCCGATTTGATTCAAATGCAAATTTTGGGCCTCGAGGGCCCATGTAAGGGATGTTATGAATGGATTTAGAATATGAATAGTAAATGAATTAAATTATCAGAAATTATTCTGTAAACTTTGGTAATACTCTGTAACCCTATCCTAGTGATAGATACGGGTTAGGGGTGTTACACCGCCAACCCACCAAGCTTGCTTAATGCAGACTTCACCCGAATGCGCACTCAAAGAATTCTTATACTTAGTTGAATTTAACACATTCCTACTCAGAACTCACTTTATATGTTCTACTTCTATAAACAATATTCGAACATTAGGGCTTCGTTGAGCGGATGTTACAACTCTCCCCCACTTAGGGAATTTCATCCTCGAAATTCATACATAAAAATAACTGAAGGTACTGATCTTTCATTATGCTCTCTCTCTCCCAAGTAGCTTATTAAGTGTCATGATTCCTCATAACACCTTAACCAAGGAAGTTCTCTTACTTCTCAGTTCCTTAACTTCTCTAGCTAGAATACAGATGAGTTCTTCCTCGTAGGACAGGTTCAATTCAACCTCAAGTTCTTCAACCTGTATTACATGATCAAGATTGGATTTGTACCACCCCTAACCTGTAGCGCCCCAAAAAAATTCTTGATTTCTGGCTTTTGTGAAAATTGTAGCATGAAAATGTTTGTATATGTTTTCTCGTTATTTTGACACAAATAACTGCCTGCTTAAGTGTTTATGTGCTTTGGGTGTGTTGGGGAGGTCCCAAGCTCAAGCCTTACTTGGGTAAAATTTTTGGTTTTTATTGAATTAAGCCTAACTCTTGGTAATTCGGCTTTCAAGTAAATTTTGGATAAGTTATGACAGAATGAGACTGCTGGTCTGGTGGTTAAGTGGAGTGTTAAATATGATTGAGGTATGTTTGAGTCGTTGCATGGGCATTATTTTTGCTATTAATGTTGTATGGGTGTTTGAATTAGAGTGGAACACTTAGTGATTGAGTTGGTTAGGTTTGATGGAGTGATTTGGGGTTTGGGCAATTACCTGGTAATTTTTTTCCTGCAAAAATTCAGTTCTCTCGTTTATCCTAAAAACTCTCTCTGCCGTTTTTCCCAAAATTTCCTTTCTTGCTACCAATTTCTACTCTTACTTACTGCCGAAATTTTCCATTTTCTTCATTTTTTTTCTGATTCATTTCTGCGGGGCTTTGATTGTTTCTCTCTGTTCGGTAAGTTTTAATCTTTTGATAAACTTGAACGCTTTTCTGTTTGTTGATTAAAAGGGATATAATTTGTTGTTTAAGAGACAATCTAAATTCGGGAGACTGCTAGACGACGTTCTAATCAGTTAGGAAGCGTCGTTGTCATTAAAGGTAAAGCTATCGTTGGTTTCAGGATTTATCGTTTCGTAACAATTCAGTATAAGTGACTGAGTTTTGGACTCGGGATTGTCAAATATAGGTTTTGGGGTGCTCAAGAGTGATTACATGTCAAAAATGAACCAGGTGTGTACTCCGATTACACTGAAATCGCATTTCAGAAAAAGCCGAGAATAAAGCTGTCGACTCCACACGGACGTGTGGATTGCCCATGTGAAGGTAGTGTGGCGAGACATGGCTGTGTGATCAACGAGCCAGGCCGTGTGCGCTCAACACAGGCGTGACGGAAATGGGCGTGTGAGGCTGGCTAGGCCATGTGCAAGGCACGAGCTAGGCCACTTGGGCCATGTGTGCCACACGGGTGTGTGGGCCCACACGAGTGAACCACACGAGTGTGTGAGATTTTAGGCCAGGCCATGTGATCCACACGGGCAAGGCTAATTTGGGCAGTGTGGGCTACACGGGCGTATGGGCCCACACGGGCAAACCACATGGGCGTGTGAGCCCATTTTACTGAAATATTCTGTAAGGTTGCACGGGTCGCCCAAGTCAACTTTTACCTGTTATAGGGTCAGTAAGTTTATCTTAGATCCCCTTTTACTGAAATCTGATATTGTGATGTATGAGTTAGCAGGTGTATCCGTCTGATTCGATATATCTGTACTGTTCTGGAATACTGTATGATATATTTATTTGCATAATAGCATGCCAGGTTTATATGATGCATTGCATTGGGTGGGATTTTCGTTGAAGTGAAGGAAGACTGAAAGGCTATTAGCCTGTCAGCTCGCTGCTTATTTTTTATATGTGTCGTAATATGGTACGATTTGGTGTGTAGGGTTGGATGGGTTGATTTTATCCCTATACTTGGTGTGTAGGGCTGGGTGAGTCAATTTTATCCCCACATGGTGTATAGGGTTGAACGGAGATGGTGTATAGGGTTGGTGGGCATGTACTGTTCTGATCTGATATGCATGTGATTCTGTATGGGCTAAGGCCCGATTATGTCTGATTCTATTCTGAGTAGGCTAAGGCCTACACTGTTTCTGTTAATGGCTCAGGCTCGATTTACGACTGTGATTTGAATCTGTTGTTTGTCTGTTTGCATGCTTTACTGTGGGGATGTACACACTGAGTTTGCAAAAACTCACCCCCTTTTTTGTTTGTTTGTTAGGTAATCCCTAGCTGCAGACAGATCGGTGTAGCGAAGGGCTCAACGGTGACCACTGTGTTATTTGTTTTGGTTTAACACTTTATTATCCCTACTGTTTTATTTATTTATTTATTATTTTGGGACTATGTCTTGTAATTTGGACTTGGACTTTGATTTTGTTTTGGATTTTAAATTGTTGTTATGGACTTTTAAACTGCAAACACCACTTATGCGTTTTCCTAAAAATTAATTAAGAGCTTCCGCGTAAAAGAAATGGGTTCTAGCGAATAAGTTAATCACGATTTTCTGACTTAAGAAAAGATAATAATTGGTACATTTTAAAGGATCAATGCGTTTCGAAAACACTTCCATGTGACGCTACCCGATTCGGCCATAACGTCTAAGCCGAGTTTGGGGTGTTACATAACCCGTCTCCGTCGCCGGAACAGGTTACGAAAATTACCGGAGTTTATAGATTAAATTAATAGATATTTCATATCATATTACATTCACTTCAGAAACCAATCAAAACAAACATACTATCCCTTGTACGAGCCCCCGAGGCCCAAAATATGCATTAGAAACAAGTCGGGACTAAATTAGGTACTCAAAGAATTTTTCAGAAAACATTAATTTTTTTTAAAGTTGCAGGGGACATAAGCCCGCGTCTCTGCCCGTGTGGACGAAAATAGGCCATTTTCCAAGCCACATTTCTCACCCAAATTGTTACCAACTTAGCCTCAACAAATCACACACCATCAAGCCATATCAAAATATTCAACACAAAATAAAATCATGTCTTAAACATTCATAATCACCACAATCAACCAACATGCACTTAGACACCTCAAATAACAACTTAAAAACATGTCAACCAAATATTCAAACTTACCTATTTAATCCATCTAACAATTCTACTAAGGTTCACCATAAAATAATCACATACAAACATATATCATTCACACCAACGTCATTAATATGCCTCATTCTCAACCTAATATATATAAGTTGGTTATATAAACAAAAAATAATTCATAACATTTACACAAGCCAAACTTTGATCCAATCCATACAAAAGCCTATACATGCCATATAAACCGTATTGAACGTTTCAAAAACTATCGGAATAAACTAGATAGTGTAACTTGAGTGTTGATCTGATCGTCCAACCTTCCGAAAATCTACAAGGACATTAAACAACACAAATAAGCTTAATGAAGCTTAGTAAGTTTGACAGAATAAATAAAAATATTACCGAACTAACTATAATAAATCAAATAATAAAAATCATTCACGATAACCTCCTGTCAATCACAACTTCAATCGATGAATACATCCATTTTCAAGTCGTTACCAAAAATAAATAACATGCCTTTCAATTCAATAAGTAAATCACTTTACCAAATCTTTCCCATTTGAAGAACGACTTACGGATAAGAGTACATCGTTAATAGAAGTTCATAAGAGCTGAACAGAAGCTCGTAATAGCTGAATAGAAACTCATAAGAGCTTAACAAAAACTCATAAGAGTTAAACAGAAGCTCGTAAGAGCTGAACAAAAAGTAAAGCACGAGATTTCGCAAAAAATGCTTAACCTCGGTTTACTTGGGTAATTTGCCGATATTTTCCTTCAATAGCGTCATATGCCAAATAACGAATGTACTCAAAACCTGCGTTCCATTCAGCCAGAATATTCAATTTAATATTATAATTCCAACAATAATTCATTTTCAACAATAGAATAAATATATAATACCATTCATAAAATTTATATAAATATTAAATTTTAACCGTACAAACTTACCTAAATTGAATTGTAATAACTGCAGAAGTTTATGGACTATTCTACTATTTTTCCTTTTTCACGAGTATCTACATGATCTTGATCTAAAATATAAAATTACTCATTTATTAGTATATATTTTAGTTCCAATTCATTTCACAATTAATACCCTTCAATTTTTGAATTTACACAACTACCCCAAACTTTTATAACTTTTGCAATTTAATCCCTTAACTAGTTAATCAATCAAATTAACAAATTTTCCTCAATTAATAATTTATCTAAATATTTTACGCCATCATAAAGCCCTTAATAAACCAAAAAATTACTCCCAAACCCTAATATTTTAACCTTTTCACAATTTGATCCTAAAATCAATATTTAACAAAATCACTTTATAGAATCATTATACAACAAAATTAAAGCTCTAAATTCATGTTATTCATCACAAACACCTAATATTCATCAATGGTAACTTCCAAAGTTTTTAATAAAATAAAAAACTAAGGTAAGATTTAGTTGGACCTAATTGTAACAATCTCAAAAACATAAAAATTACAAGAAACGGGTAAGAATTGAACTCATATGAAGAAAAAATATGCAAAATAGCTCAAGGAGCTCTCCTATGACGTTTTTGGATAGAAAATTGAAGAACAGAATGTCTAGAAGCCTTTCAATTTCTAATTTGTATGTTTAATTTTAATTAAATTACAATTTTGCCATTAAATCACATTATTTTATTATTTTTCTTTGTTATGCTGCCTTATCCCTTCTATTTAGGAATATTTACTCGTTAAGTCCTCCCTTGTTTATTAATTAGGCCATTTAACATATTTCTTATAACTAACAGGTTTTGCACCTTTTTCAATTTAGTCCTTTTTAATTAATTAACTATTGAAACGTTAAAATTTTTCAACGAAACTTTAATACTACATTAATGACACCCCATAAATATTTATAAAAATATTTATGACTTGGTTTATAGAAACGAGGTCTTGATACCTCTTTTTCTAAAACCACTTGACCTAGGGTTTTACCGCTCGAACCAAATAATTCATTATAAAACATAAATTACCAATCCAAAAATCTTTTTAAAACCATATTCGACTTGTAAATGTTAAATAATAAAATTCATGAGCTTACTCACTGAATTTGCTGGCCTCAAGCCATTGTTTTCGACACCACTGAAAAATCGGGCTGTTACAACTCTCCCCCTTAAGAAATTTCATCCTCGAAATTTGTTACTAGAAAATAGATCCGGATATTGTAATCTCATTGATTCTTCAATTTCCCAGGTAGCTTCTTCTAAACCATGTCGTTGCCACAATACTTTTACTAATGGTATTCGTTTATTCACCAATTCTTTGACTTTTCAGGATAAAATTCTCACTGGTTCCTCCAAATACGTCAAATTCGGTTATAGTTCAATCTCACTATTAGTAATGTAACATCCCAAAATAGGGCCTAATCGGAATAGTGGTTTCGTAACCACAAATTTGAGATAGAAATAATTATTTTATAATTATTTTGAGGTCTATATTATGATTGCATGATGGTGTGAAAATTTCTTGAAGAAATTCTATGCGTAAAGTGCTTAATTTAAAATTAGGGACTAAATCGAATAAGTTGCAAAACTTGCATTCTAGAAGTTTCTAGTATGAAACTATTTTGAAATATTAATTAGGAGGTCTTAAATAGTAATTTGGCCAATTTTAAGTTCATGGAAAAAATTTGGACATGGATGGAATTTTTGAAAGTTTAGTAAGGAGGGGCATTTTGGTCATTTGGATATTAACATGAAATAAAAAGGGAAAAATAGCACAAAATTGATCATCTTCTTCATTACCACGAAATTTCAAGGGTTCTCCATAGCTAGGGTTTGTTTCAAGCTTCCAAGCTCCATAGTAAGTGATTACAAGCCCCGTTTTTAATGTTCTTTACGTTTTTGTAGTCTCGGTAGCTCGATAAAGCTTATGTTAGCAATATTTTAAGTTAGGGTTCATATTTGGAAAAATACCCATAGGTGAAATTTGTGTATTTTGATGTTTTATGATAGAATATGAGGTTTTAAATTATGCTAGACAACTTGAGCTACTCGGTTTTAGGTAAAAACGAGAAAAAGGGCTTAATTGGTAAAAATACCTATTGTACATAAGTGTATGTTATAGTAGGAATTTGAAGATGATGTTGGTAAATAAATGATCAGCATGTCTTAAAATACAAGAATTTGTGATAAGTTTTGATTTCCGAGTCTTGGGGCAAAAGTGTAAATATGCAAAAGTTTAGGGGCAAAAATGTAATTTTTCCAAAGTTTGAGTAAAGGGCTGTTTTGATAAATGTTGATATTAAATAAGTTAAATTTGCTATTATAGATCAAGAAGAACGAAATTCGGGAGTAGATCGGGGAAAAGAAAAAGTAAAGGACTAAATTGTAAAGTTTAGTCACATTTGGTATCGAGGTAAGTTTACAGTAAATAAATGCAATATTCCTTTATTTTACATTAATATTTTCAATTTCCAGCATTTATATCATAGGTGAAATTTGTGTATTTTGATGTTTTATGATAGAATATGAGGTTTTAAATTATGCTAGACAACTTGAGCTACTCGGTTTTAGGTAAAAACGAGAAAAAGGGCTTAATTGGTAAAAATACCTATTGTACATAAGTGTATGTTATAGTAGGAATTTGAAGATGATGTTGGTAAATAAATGATCAGCATGTCTTAAAATACAAGAATTTGTGATAAGTTTTGATTTCCGAGTCTTGGGGCAAAAGTGTAAATATGCAAAAGTTTAGGGGCAAAAATGTAATTTTTCCAAAGTTTGAGTAAAGGGCTGTTTTGATAAATGTTGATATTAAATAAGTTAAATTTGCTATTATAGATCAAGAAGAACGAAATTCGGGAGTAGATCGGGGAAAAGAAAAAGTAAAGGACTAAATTGTAAAGTTTAGTCACATTTGGTATCAAGGTAAGTTTACAGTAAATAAATGCAATATTCCTTTATTTTACATTAATATTTTCAATTTCCAGCATTTATATCATAGGTGAAATTTGTGTATTTTGATGTTTTATGATAGAATATGAGGTTTTAAATTATGCTAGACAACTTGAGCTACTCGGTTTTAGGTAAAAACGAGAAAAAGGGCTTAATTGGTAAAAATACCTATTGTACATAAGTGTATGTTATAGTAGGAATTTGAAGATGATGTTGGTAAATAAATGATCAGCATGTCTTAAAATACAAGAATTTGTGATAAGTTTTGATTTCCGAGTCTTGGGGCAAAAGTGTAAATATGCAAAAGTTTAGGGGCAAAAATGTAATTTTTCCAAAGTTTGAGTAAAGGGCTGTTTTGATAAATGTTGATTTAAATAAGTTAAATTTGCTATTATAGATCAAGAAGAACGAAATTCGGGAGTAGATCGGGGAAAAGAAAAAGTAAAGGACTAAATTGTAAAGTTTAGTCACATTTGGTATCAAGGTAAGTTTACAGTAAATAAATGCAATATTCCTTTATTTTACATTAATATTTTCAATTTCCAGCATTTATATATTCATTTTATAAAAATAATCAAGTTGAATATAAGGTGACATGACAGAGAAAAGTAGTAGAAAGTCTCGATTGAACCTTAGGAATGTTAGGATACGAAATGTCATGACATTAGGGGTCGACAGGACAGGACAGGACAGAAATGAGCCATGTAAGTCCATACTAGATATACGGCTTTGGAGACAGGATTGAGCCATGTAAGTCCATATTAGATATATGGCATTGGAGACAGGAATAATTCATGTAAGTCCATGTCAAAGACATGGCATTGGCAGGATATTGTTAGACAGGAACGACCCTAGTATCCTCAGTATTCCGAGTGGTTCAACGGGCCATTATTCAAGTAAATGTACAGTGAATTATCAGCAAAGGAAAGGTAGATTGTAATCATGAATAATGAAAGGTCAGGTAAGAAAGAAGGTAAGTGAAGAAGAAGAAGGCAGAAAATGAGATGTAAAGAAAGCTTATAATGCTAATTGATAGTTTGCATACTTATCCCATATGATGAATGTTGTAATTTATTTGCTTGTAAACTTACTAAGCCTAGTGCTTACCCTCTTTATTTCTTTCTTCTTATAGTTCTTGCCAAGCCACTCGGGGATCAAAGGAAACGTCGGAGATCTGATCACACTATCGAGGAATCCTATCGGTATAGTTAGACGTTTCTTTTCGTGTATGGCATGTATAGGGACTTGGCTTCTTTTGATATGGATGTCTTATGACATGTTCGATGAATGGGATGTAAATACTTGATAGTGAATAGCTAATGAAATGGCTAATGATATACAAGTATGATAGTATGTATGCTTGAGTGATAACTGTCACATGGAAATTAAGGAAAAATGTGAAAGTAGCTTAAAAATAGAACATTGTAACAGCAGTGACGTGAGTTTGAAAAATCACTAAAAATAATAGAAACATGGTTTGATGGTGAATAATATATGAAATTAAATCTTATTGTATCTATTTTCATATGGAACAAACAAAATAGGTAAAGGTATTGTATTTTATGAGATATCTGAGTTTTAGTAAAACAGGGTCAGAGCAATTTCTGGATCCCCTATTCCAAATTTGGAAATTCACCATAAATTATACAAAAATAATTAGGAGGATTACTTTATATGTTCAGAATTCTTATTGAGTCTAGTTTCAAAGAAACAAACGGTATAGCCATATGAATTTTTTATAGGGAGAAAAGTGGTTCGAAATAAGTAGAGGTCAGTGCAGTTGAATTCTGAAATAGGGGCAACTTTTACTAATAAACTGTAGTAATCCGCCTAGCAAAAAATTCTAGAAAACAATTATCAGATAGATACATGAGTCTAGATTTAGGGAAAATTTATGGATTTTGATTTCGAGTTTTGTAACTCGAGATATGATTTTTCAAGCGAACATGACACAGATAAACTGCTTATTCCGAAAATCAAAATAAATAATGTAAAGTTGTTTAAAATAGTAAATTATGTGTAGTAACACCTCAAGCTCGACTCCGGCGACGGTCTCGGGCGTGGGGGCGTTACATTTATTGGTATCAGAGCAGGTTTAGTTGGTTCTCGGAATAGTTAGCACGAGTAAGAGTCTAGCTATACATGCCATACTTATATTTTGATAGTGTGACGACTCTTGACGATTTTTAAATATTTTGTTTTATAGTAATGGATCCCGAACGAGCTGGTGATGATGATATGGAAAGTAATGCCCCTGCTCCTGCGGAAGGGGCAGTGCCATCTGAGAATAGGCCAGTAACAGTTGATCAGGGAGGAGTGACTCGAGAAGCTCTCTTCCAAGCTTTGAATGATTGGTTTGCCAAGTTCGTTCGTACGAATCCGGCAGTTAGACCTCCACCCCCTCAGGATTCTCAGGCTACCCATGTAGCTCAAGCTCCCCCCATCATAGGTACAGTAATAAGAGAAAAGCCACCAGTTGATAAAATCAGGAAATATGGGGCAGAAGAGTTCCGAGCAACAAAAGACGATGATGCAGAAAAAGCAGAATTTTGGTTAGAAAATACCATCAGAGTCTTCGATGAATTATCTTGTACACCTGAGGAATGTATGAAATGTGTAGTATCACTTCTTAGAGATTCGGTCTATCACTGGTGGAAGACACTAGTATCAGTTGTACCGAAAGAGAGGGTCACTTGGGATTTCTTTCAGGAGGAATCCCGTAAAAAGTACATCAGCCAGAGGTTTATTGATCAGAAGAGAAAAGAGTTCTTAGAGCTGAAACAAGGTAATATGACAGTGACTGATTTTGAGCGTGAATTTGTTAGACTCAGTAAATATGCTCGAGAATGTGTGTCCACGGAGGCTATTATGTGTAAAAGGTTTGAGGATGGGTTAAATGATGATATCCGACTATCAGTGGGTGTTCTGGAAATAAAAGAGTTCGTCATTTTAGTTGATAGAGCCTGTAAAGTGGAGGAGTTGTTAAAAAGAAAAGATAAAACTGAAACAGAGACGCGAGATACGAAGAAAAGACAGATGAGCAGATCATTTCAGGCTACATCCAAGAGGCCCAAAGAGTTTTCTACCAGATCTAGCTTTTCAACAGGGCAATCTAGTCAGAATAGAGGTAGCAGATTTAAAGATCCGAAAGCTCAGACCACTTCGACCGCAAGTGTGGGTAATGTTATATCGGGTAGATTGGGATGTCCACAATGTGGTAGACTTCATTATGGTCCTTGTCGAGCAGGCGAAAATATTTGTTATAAGTGTGGTGCTCCAGATTATTTTGTACGAGAGTGTCCTGAGGTGGCTAACCGAGAAGTAACACAGAAAGCTAGATCCGGAAATGCTCCCACTAGAGGCAGATCACCGAGACAACTGGGAGTAGGAGCAAGTAACAGAGGCACCTCTAGAGATTCGACGGTGAGACTAAATGCTAGAGCCCCTGCAAGGACTTATGCTATTCGTGCTCGTGAAGAGGCATCCTTCCCCGATGTGATTACGGGTACATTTTCTTTACACGACATTAATGTCGTTGCTTTAATTGATCCGGGTTCGACCCATTCCTATGTTTGTGTGAAACTAATGTCTAAAATGAGTATGCCTATAGAATCCATAGAATTTGTGATAAAAGTATCGAATCCACTAGGCAAGTGTGTATTGATAGATAAAGTATGTAGAAATTGCCCCTTAATGATTAGAGGTCACTGTTTTCCGGCCGATCTCATGTTATTTCCGTTTGATGAGTTTGATGTTATTCTGGGTATGGATTGGTTGACAGCACATGATGTGATAGTGAATTATGGAAGGAAATTCATTGAGTTAAAATGTGAAAATGGTGAGATTCTTCGAGTTAATTCAGATGAGTCAGATGGTTCATTTGCTATGATTTCTGTTATGATAGCTCAGAAATATTTGGAAAGGGGTATGAGGCTTATCTTTCTTTTGTATTGAATACTAAAGATTCAGAATTGAAAGTTGAATTAGTGCCTGTAGTGTGCGAGTATCCAGGTGTATTTCTGGAAGAATTGCCAGGTTTGCCTCCTGTTAGAGAAATTGAGTTTGGTATTGAGCTAATTCCAGGTACCACACCTATTTCTAGTACTCCTTATAGAATGGCCCCGTCGGAATTGAAAGAATTGAAAGCTAGCTACAAGAATTAACTGATAAAGGTTTTGTAAGACCCAGTAGTTCGCCATAGGGTGCACCAGTGTTATTTGTGAAAAAGAAAGATGGTTCAATGAGATTGTGCATAGATTATCGGTAACTTAACAAGGTAACTATCAAGAACAAATATCCACTGCCCAGAATTGATGATTTGTTCGATCAATTAAAGGGAGCCACCATGTTTTCCAAGATAGATTTGAGATCCGGATACTATCAGATGCGAGTTAAGGAGTCAGATGTTCCGAAGACTGCATTCCGAACTAGGTACGATCATTATGAGTTTCTTGTGATGCCGTTTGGCTTACCTAATGCTCCTGCCGTTTTTATGGACTTAATGAACCGAATATTTAGACCGTATTTGGACAAGTTTGTAGTTGTGTTCATTGATGATATTTTGATTTATTCTCCTGATGAGACTGAACATAAAGAGCATTTGAGAACAGTTTTATAGATTCTGAGAGATAATCAGTTGTATGCTAAGTTCAGTAAAAGTGAGTTTTGGTTCCGAGAAGTTGGATTCCTTGGACATATTGTTTCAGGTAAAGGTATTAGAGTTGATCCAAGCAAAATTTCAGCCATTCTCAATTGGAAGGCTCCTAGGAACGTTTCAGAGGTCAGAAGCTTTCTTGGTTTAGCTGGTTATTATAGACGATTTGCGGAGGGATTCTCTATGATAGCTACCCCGTTGACGAGATTGTTGCAGAAGGATGTCAAGTTCGAATGGACTGAGAAGTGCCAGCAGAGTTTTGACAAGTTAAAGGCATTGTTGACTGAAGCTCCCATCTTAGTATAGTCAGAACCGGGTAAAGAATTTGTAATTTATAGTGATGCGTCTTTGAATAGGCTCGGTTGCGTACTCATGCAAGAAGGAAAGGTGATTGCTTATACCTCTAGACAATTGAAACCACATGAGAAAAATTATCCGACGCATGATTTGGAGTTAGCTGTTATTGTATTTGCATTAAAGATTTGGAGACATTATTTGTATGGTGAACGGTGCCGGATATTCACCGATCATAAAATTTTGAATGAGTCAAAAAGATTTGAACCTGAAGCAAAGAAGATGGCTAGAGTTGATTAAAATTATGAGCTAGTGATTGATTATCACCCAGGTAAGGCAAATGTAGTTGCTGATGCTTTAAGCAGAAAACTTTTATTTACATTGCGAGCTTTGAATACCAATTTGGCCATGTCGGATGATGGTTCTATTCTAGCTGAATTGAGAACTAAACCGGTATTTCTTGAAGAAATTTGTGAAGCTCAGAAAGATGATAGTGATTTTCAAGCTAAAAGAGTTCAATGTGAGTCAGGCATAGAATCAGATTTTCGGATTGGTTCTGATGGTTGTTTGATGTTTAGAGACAGAATATGTGTACTAAAGAATGATGAGCTTATTCGGAAGATCTTACAGGAAGCACATAGCAGTTCTTTGTCTATTCATCCGGGTAGTACAAAGATGTATAATGATTTGAAGAAATTGTACTGGTGGGTAGGAATGAAAAGAGATATTTCAGAGTTTGTTTCCAGATGCTTGATTTGTCAACAGGTAAAGGCCGAACACCAGGTATCCTCGGGATTATTGCAGCCTGTGCTAGTTCTGGAGTGGAAATGGGACAGAGTTACTATGGATTTTGTGACCAGATTGCCGTTAACGCCGAAAAAGAAAGATGCAGTATGGGTTGTGATAGATAAGCTAACTAAGTCGGCTCATTTTATCCCAGTCCGTATTGATTATTCACTTGACAAGTTGGCCGAGTTATACATTTCAGAGATAGTTAGACTACATGGAGTGCCATTATCGATCATTTCAGACAGAGATCCAAGATTTACTTCACAGTTTTGGAAGAAGCTACAAGAAGCTTTAGGCACCAAGTTGAGTTTTAGTACGGCTTTTCATCCCCAAATCGACGGTCAGTCAGAGAGAGTTATCCAGGTACTTGAAGATATGCTTAGATGTTGTATATTGGAATTTCAAGGCAGTTGGGAAAAATATTTACCATTGGTAGAGTTTGCTTATAATAATAGTTACCAGTCAAGTTTGAAGATGGCACCTTACGAACCTTTGTATAGACATAAATGCCGTACACCTTTATATTGGACAGAGCTTAAAGAAAATCAGATTTACGGGGTTGATCTAGTTAAAGAAACAGAAGAAAAAGTGAAAGTTATCAGAGATTGTTTGAAAGCAGCTTCAGACAGGCAGAAGTCATATGCAGATTTAAAAAGAAAAGAAATCGAATATCAGGTTGGCGACAAGGTATTCTTGAAAGTATCCCCATGGAAGAAAGTTCTCAGATTTGGCAGGAAAGGCAAGTTAAGTCCTCGTTTTATTGGACTGTTTGAAGTGATTGAGAGAGTTGGACCATTAGCATATCGATTAGCTTTGCCGACTGAGTTAGAAAAGATTCATGACGTGCTCCATGTGTCAATGTTACGACGTTATCGATTAGATCCGTCACATGTGATTTCTCCAACAGAGGTTGAGATTCAGCCAGATATGACTTATGATGAAGAACCGATAAAAATTCTAGCTCGTGAGATAAAACAATTAAGGAATAAAAGTATTGCTCTTGTAAAGTCTTGTGGAATAGACATGGGGTGGATGAGGCTACATGGGAACCCGAAGAGGCCATGCGAAAACAGTACCCAAACCTCTTCACAGGTAAGATTTTTAGGGACAAAAATCCCTAAAGGGGGGAGAAATGTAACATCCCAAAATAGGGCCTAATCGGAATAGTGGTTTCATAACCACAAATCCGAGATAGAAATAATTATTTTATAATTATTTTGAGGTCTATATTATGATTGCATGATGGTGTGAAAATTTCTTGAAGAAATTCTATGCGTAAAGTGCTTAATTTAAAATTAGGGACTAAATCGAATAAGTTGCAAAACTTGCATTCTAGAAGTTTCTAGTATGAAACTGTTTTGAAATATTAATTAGGAGGTCTTAAATAGTAATTTGGCCAATTTTAAGTTCATGGACAAAATTTGGACATGGATGGAATTTTTGAAAGTTTAGTAAGGAGGGGCATTTTGGTCATTTGGATATTAACATGAAATAAAAAGGGAAAAATAGCACAAAATTGATCATCTTCTTCATTACCACGAAATTTCAAGAGTTCTCCATAGCCAGGGTTTGTTTCAAGCTTCCAAGCTCTATAGTAAGTGATTCCAAGCCCCGTTTTTAATGTTCTTTACGTTTTCGTAGTCCCGGTAGCTCGATAAAGCTTATGTTAGCAATATTTTAAGTTCGGGTTCATATTTGGAAAAATACCCATAGGTGAAATTTGTGTATTTTGATGTTTTATGATAGAATATGAGGTTTTAAATTATGCTAGACAACTTGAGCTACTCGGTTTTAGGTAAAAACGAGAAAAAGGGCTTAATTGGTAAAAATACCTATTGTACATAAGTGTATGTTATAGTAGGAATTTGAAGATGATGTCGGTAAATAAATGATCAGCATGTCTTAAAATACAAGAATTTGTGATAAGTTTTGATTTCCGAGTCTTGGGGCAAAAGTGTAAATAAGCAAAAGTTTATGGGCAAAAATGTAATTTTTCCAAAGTTTGAGTAAAGGGCTGTTTTGATAAATGTTGATATTAAATAAGTTAAATTTGCTATTATAGATCAAGAAGAACGAAATTCGGGAGTAGATCGGGGAAAAGAAAAAGTAAAGGACTAAATTGTAAAGTTTAGTCACATTTGGTATCAAGGTAAGTTTACAGTAAATAAATGCAATGTTCCTTTATTTTACATTAATATTTTCAACTTCCAGCATTTATATATTCATTTTATGAAAATAATCAAGTTGAATATAAGGTGATATGACACAGAAAAGCAGTAGAAAGTCTCGATTGAACCTTAGGAATGTTAGGATACGAAATGTCATGACATTAGGGGTCGACAGGACAGGACAGGACAGAAATTAGCCATGTAAGTCCGTCCTAGATATATGGCTTTGGAGACAGGATTGAGCCATGTAAGTCCATATTAGATATATGGCATTGGAGACAGGAATAATTCATGTAAGTCCATGTCAAAGACATGGCATTGGTAGGATATTGTTAGACAGGAACGACCCTAGTATCCTTAGTATTCCGAGTGGTTCAACGGGCCATTATTCAAGTAAATGTACAGTGAATTATCAGCAAAGGAAAGGTAGATTGTAATCATGAATAATGAAAGGTCAGGTAAGAAAGAAGGTAAGTGAAGAAGAAGAAGGTAGAAAATGAGATGTAAAGAAAGCTTATAATGCTAATTGATAGTTTGCATACTTATCCCATATGATGAATGTTGTAATTTATTTGCTTGTAAACTTACTAAGCCTAGTGCTTACCCTCTTTATTACTTTCTTCTTATAGTTCTTTCCAAGCCACTCGGGGATCAAAGGAAACGTCGGAGATCCGATCACACTATCGAGGAATCCTATCAGTATAGTTAGGCGTTTCTTTTCGTGTATGGCATGTATAGGGACTTTGCTTCTTTTGATATGGATGTCTTATGACATGTTCGATGAATGGGATGTAAATACTTGATAGTGAATAGCTAATGAAATGGCTAATGATATACAAGTATGATAGTATGTATGCTTGAGTGATAACTGTCACATGGAAATTAAGTAAAAATGTGAAAGTAGCTTAAAAATAGAACATTGTAACAGCAGTGACGTGAGTTTGAAAAATCACTAAAAATAATAGAAACATGGTTTGATGGTTAATAATATATGAAATTAAAGCTTATTGTATCTATTTTCATATGGAACAAACAAAATAGGTAAAGGTATTGAATTTTATTAGATATCTGAGTTTTAGTAAAACAGGGCCAGAGCAATTTCTGGATCCCCTGTTCCAACTTTGGAAATTCACCATAAATTGTACAAAAATAATTAGGAGGATTAATTTATATGTTCAGAATTCTAATTGAGCCTAGTTTTAAGAAAAACAAATGTCATAGTCATATGAATTTTGTACAGGGAGAAAAGTGGTTCGAAATAAATAGAGGTCAGTGCAGTTGAGTTCTGAAATAGGGGAAAATTTAACTAATAAACTGTACTAATCGGACCAGCCAAAAATTCTAGAAAAAAATTAGCAGATAGATACATGAGTCTAGATTTAGGGAAAATTTACGGATCTTGATTTCGAGATTTGTAACTTGAGATATGATTTTTCAAGCGAACATGACGCAGATAAACTGCTTATTCCGAAAATCAAAATAGATAATGTAAAGTTGTTTAAAATGGTAAATTATGTGTAGTAACACCTCAAGCTCGACTCCGGAAACGGTCTCGGACGTGGGGGCGTTACAAGTAATCACATGTAAAGGATCAGATCTATATCGTCTCAGCATTGATACGTGGAACACATCAAGGATTTTCTCGAGTTCAAGGGGCAAAGCTAATCTATAAGCTACAGGGCTAATTCTTTCAACAATTTCATACCGTCCGATAAATCTCAGACTCAACTTTCCTTTCCTGTTGAACCGTAACACTTTTTTCCACATAGACTTTTAAAAATACCCGATAACCATATTAGATGTTTTTGATGAAAAACATGGATTTAGAGCTTTAATTTTCTTGTATAATGATTTTATAAAGTGATTTTGTTAAATTTTGATTTTAGGATCAAATTCTGAAAATGTTAAAATATTAGTATTTGGTAGTAAATTCTGGTTTATTAAGGGCTATATGATGGCCTAAAATATTTAGATAAATTATTAATTGAGGAAAATTTGTTAATTTGATAGATTAACTAGTTAAGGGATTAAATTGCAAAAGTTGTAAAAGTTTTGGGTAATTGTGGAAATTTGGAAAATTGAGGGTATTAATTGTGAAATGAATTGGAACAGAAATATATCCTAATAAATGAGTAATTTTATATTTTAGATCAAGATCCCGTAGATACTCGTGAGAAAGGAAAAATAGCAGAATAGTCCCTGAACTTTTGCAATTATTACAATTCAATTCAGGTAAGTTTATACAATTAAAATTTAATATTTATATAAATTTTATGAATGGTATTATGTATTTATTCTATTGTTGAAAATGAATTATTGTTGGAATTATAATATTGAATTGAATATTCAAGTTGAATGGAACTTGGGATTTGAGTACATTCGTTATTTGGTGTATGACGCTATTGAAGGAAGATATCGACAAATTACCCAAGTAAATAGGGGTTCAGCATTTGTTGCAAACTCTCGTGCTTTACTTTCTGTTCAACTCTTACAAGCTTCTGTTTAATTCTTATGAGTTTCTGTTCAGCTCTTACGAGTTTTTGTTCAACTCTTATGAGCTTCTGTTAACGATGTACTCTTATCCGTAAGTCGTTCTTCGAATGGGAAAGATTTGGTAAGGTGATTTACTTATTGAAATTGAAAGACATGTTATTTATTTTTGGTAAAGACTTGAAAATGGATGTATTCATCGATTGAAGTTGTGATTGACAGGGAGTAATCGTGAATGATTTTTATTATTTGATTTATTATAGTTAGTTCGGTAATATTTTTATTTATTCCGTCAAACTTACTAAGCTTCATTAAGCTTATTTGCGTTGTTTAATGTCCTTGTAGATTTTCGGAAAGTTTAACGATTGAATGAACACTCAAGTCACACTATCCAGCTTATTCTGGTAGTTTTTGAAACGTTCAATACGGTTTATATGGCATGTATAGGCTTTTGTGTGGATCGGATCAAAGTTTGGCTTTTCTAAATGTTATGAATTATATTTTGTTTATATAACCAACTTATATATATTGGTTTGAGAATGAGGCATATTAATGATGTTGGTGTGAATGATATATGTTTGTATGTAACTATTTTGTGGTGAACCTTAGTAGAATTGTTAGATGGATTAAATAGGTAAGTTTGGATATTTGGTTGATATGTTTTTAAGTTGTTATTTGATTTGTCTAAGAGCATGTTGGTTGATTTTGTTGATGATGAATGTTTAAGACATGGTTTTAGTTTGTGTTGAATGTTTTGATATAGCTTGGTGATGTGTGATTTGTTGAGGCTAAGTTGGTAACAATTTGGGTGAGAAATGTGGCTTCGAAAATCACCTATTTTCGTTCACACGAGTAGAGACAAGGCGTGTGTCTCAGCCATGTGTGATACATGACCAGATTGCACGGCCATGTGTCCCCTGCAACTTTAAAAAAAAATTTAATGCTTTCCAAAAAATTCTTTGAGTATCCGATTTAGTCTTGACTTGTTTCTCATACATATTTTTGGCCTCGAGGGCTCGTATAAGGGACAATATGTTTGATTTTGATTTGTTTTTGACGTGAATGTAATATGATCTAAAATATCTGTTAATTTAATCTGTAAACTCTGGTAATGCTCTGTAACCCTGTTTCGACAACAGATACAGCTTAGGGGTATTACAGGATCTATATCTTTTTAACATTGATACATGTAACACATTGTGGATATTTAATAACTCAGGAGGCAAAGCCAATCTATACGCCACTGGTCCAACCTTTTCAAAAACCTTATATGGTCTTACAAACCTTAAACTCAATTTTCCTTTTTGACCAAATCGGATAATCTTTTTACATAAAGAGACCTTCAGAAATATTTTATCCCCTAAATTCAAAGAGATTTTTTTCCTTTTTAAATCTGCATATGACTTCTATTGGCCATGTACAGCTTTTAAGTGACTACGGATGATAACAACTATCTCTTCTATTTTGTGTACCAAGTCTGGACCCACTACCTTTCTTTTGCTCAATTCCATCCAACATGTAGGTGTTCTACACCTTCTACCATACAATGCTTCAAATGGAGATATCTTTAGGCTGGTGTGGTAACTGTTATTATAGGAAAATTTGACCAAAGGGACATACTTCTCCCAGTTTATTTCAAAATCAATCACACAACAACGCATCATATCTTTTAAGGCCTAAATAACTCTCTCGGATTGGCTATCAGTCTGAGGATGAAACAAAATGTTGAATTTTAACTTGGTTCCCAACGATTGTTGTAACTGATGTCAGAACCTTGAAGTAAATCTCAGATCTCTATTAGACACTATGGACAAAGGTACCCTAATAAACGATAAATTATACATATTTTTACCTCATTCTTAGCTTAATTTCTGGATGAATTATTATTGAATTTGTGGAAATTGGTGCTCTTAATACTTCTATTTCATGTTTTATACTCAGGAGAGCACAAGGAAGAGAAAGAACGAAAAACGGGCCGAAAACGGAGAAAATGGGCTAAAGTGTAAAAACAACACGCCCCAAGGATTCACCACACGGCCGTGTCCCACGGCCGTGCCACATAAAGTCTAACACGGCCCAGCCCCGACAAGCACGGCCAGACCACACAACCGTGCCACCATCAATAGGCCCACACACGGCCTCTTGTCGATCCACACGAGCGTGGCCCACGGGCGTGTACCTATCATGAGATAGTTCAATTTCACTTGGAAAAGGATACTTAGGGGCTAAGAAAAGCATTCTAAAACTCTATATAAAGACCCTAGGAGGCAACTTCAAGGGTGTGCTTATTTCCCGCTAAGGGAATACTTTTCTCTCCACAAGAGAGTGTTGTATCTCTGCCAACACAGAGAGTGAAAGCAGGGAATTACTCAAAGGGAAGCCGATTGATTCATCTCAGAAGCCGAATTCTACATTAAGACAGAGGATCTCCCTTTAATCCTACAGGGGTTTTTGGGTTCTTTATGTTTTGTTATTTTATTTCTTCTGAGATGTTTTCTTTATTAATTATGAACTAAATCCCCCAAATACTTGAGGGGGATGAAACCTAAGACAGATCTTATTATTATTTTCTCTTGAATTATATGATAGATATTTGATTTGTTCTTAATTGTGTTTTTAACTCTTAAATTGATATTTCCGGGATATTGATTTAAGTCGAATGTGCTTGTGTAGAGGAGCAAAAGTCCCTGCATAGGAGTAGATCCAACATAATTAAGTGGAGTTGCATGCAACCCTAGACATAGGGTGACATAAATCTGCCAGATTAGGGTTAAACCTAATAAGGGAATCCATAGATCGAGTTAATGCGAGACTAGGGGTTTTAACTAGAAAGAGATTTCAGTTAATCAACCTAGGATTAGTTGTTCTTATCCTTGACGGAGGTATTAACATAAATTAGGGATTTCTACGGATCAAGTCAAGTGAATAAATTGTCTAGTTCAAGAGTTGATAACAAGTGAAGTCTAGGTGGATTCTCCCTTAAGTATTGCTCAATCAATCAGTCTTTCTCAAAGAGTTTTTCCCCAATTTACTTTTTGTGCATTCTTAGTTTAGTTTTAGAATTAGTTTCATGAAAACCTCTTTTATTTTTAGGCTAGATAATAGAAAGGAAGTTAGTACTAGTACTTTTGGTTCCCTTGGGTACGATAACTCGGTCTTGCCGCTAAACTATACTACTGTTCGATAGGTGCGCGCTTGCCTTAAAATCGTGATATTAGTTAGTTTTTGGGTACGATCATTATTATAAATTTTATTACTTCATATCACGCATATCATACCCCATGTAGGCGTACTATCTCAACAATATACAATTCAGCTAACTTCTCCAAGGAATAAGTGGTATTCATTGGAAGAAAATGAGTTGACTTGGTAAGTCGATCAACTACCACCCAAACAACATTCTTCTTAGATGGAATGAGGAGTAGCCTTGAAACAAAATCCATGGTGACCCTATCATTCCATTTGGGAATTTACAAAGGATACAATTTGGAAAAGGTGGAGTGAAAAATGTCACCAATAGGAGTCAGACAAGTTGAGACATACTCTGAAATTTCCTTCTTCATACCTTGCCACGAATAGGAGTCCTTCAGATCTTTGTACATCTTGATGCTACCAGGGTGGAGTGAAAGAGGTCCTTGATGAGCTTTCCTCAACAATTCCTTTCTCAATCTATTTTCCATTGGTACAAACAACTTGTTCCCGAACCTGAGCTCGCCATCATTGCCTATACTGAAGTTCATTGCTTTACCAGATAACATCCTTTTTTTAAACATGTTGTACTAGGCATCATTCATTTGTTCCTCTAATATTAGAGAGATATAGGTTGGTTTCACAACTAACTCCACTAGTAAGCCTCCACCATCGAACATGGTCACCTTAACTTGAAGGGACAACAAGGCCACCACAGTCTTCCTACTTAAAGCATCTGTCATGACATTTGCTTTCCCTGGGTGATACTCAATGATCATTTCATAATCCCTCAACAGTTCCATCCATCTTCTTTGGCATAAATTCAAATTCTTCTAGGTCATCAAGTATTTCAAACTTTTGTGATTAGAAAATATGTGGCATCTTTCCTTATACAAATAGTGTCTTCAAAGTTTCAATGTCAAGACTACTGCTACTAACTCCAGATCATGCATAAGGTAATTCTTCTCATGAGGTTTCAGTTGGTGTGATGCATAAGGTATGACCCTTCTTTTCTACATAAGGACATGTCCTAACACATCTAGAGAGGTGTTAGTAAAAAATGTATACTCAACACCATGTTCTAGTTGAGCTAACACTGGAGCTTCAGTTAGGACTACTTTCAATTCCTCGAAGCTCTGCTAGCATTCATCACTCCATACAAACTTCTCCTTATTTCTCAACAACTTGGTGAAAGGCGATGCTATAATCAAGAAACTCTTTACAAACCTCCTATAGTATCTATCCAACCCAAGAAGTTGCGAACTTCAAATACATTCTTGGGCAAGTTCCATTCCAAAACTATCTTTACCTTAGCAAGGTCTACCATAATACCATATATCGAGATAACATGTCCTAAGAAGCGCACCCCTTTTAGCTAAAACTTACTTTTTCTAAACTTTGCATATAACTGATGGCCGCGCAAGGTCCTTAGTACAATTCTTAAATACTTTTCATGATCACTCTTACTCTTAGAACAAACCAGTATATCATCAATGAATACTACAACAAATTGATCCAACTAATGCTGGAACACCCTGTTTATTAGGTCTATGAATACTGTCAACGCATTCGTCAACCCAAATGGCATCACCAAAAACTCTTAGTGTCTATATCTTAATCGAAAGGCTATCTTTGGCACATTATCATCCTTGATTTTTATCTAGTAATATCCTAACTTTAAATCGATCTCAGAGAAAACTGAATCCCTACTTAACTGATCAAATAAGTCTTCCATCCTAGACAGAGGGTACTTGTTCTTTATTGTGACCTAGTTCAACTAACGGTAATCTATACATAGGCGCATAGATCATCCTTCTTAACAAACAAAATCGGTGTACCCCATGGTGATAAGCTAGGCCTAATAAAACCCTTACTCAACAAGTCTTGCAACTGATCCTTTCTCCAATGACATCATTCTATAGGCATGCACGATATAGGTGTTGGAAACTCGATTTTGGAAAACATGGCAGAAAATAAATTTAGGGAAAAATCAAAGTTTTTTTAAATTTTTTTTCCAAGACAAGGACTTGGTTATGATATCTAAAGTAATAAACACTTAATCAAAATTGTACCTTTTCGACTTGTCTAGGATGAACGCTTTGATTGAGTAGTCTTCTCCATTATCCTTAAGCTCACATCTATCAAGTGTGGGCTCACTTTGAATTAGAAAATTTATCACAAAAATTACCAATTGGGTAATTTCATAATTTCTCTAAACTTTTGGGCCAAGTTGTAAATAAGAAAAATATCTCTAGAAATTTTCTAAAATAATTTCTTCAGGTAATTTTCTCTCTATAATTTTTCTCTTGAATTCAAGTATGTGAAATAATGACCCAAACTCTCTTTATATAGGGAGAGTTTAGAAGGTTTAACTATTTTTAATCTTAATCATTTTAATATTAAATCAATATAATACTTATCAAGATAAATATTAGATTAAATTTAATATTAAATTTATTAAACTAATAGAATATTTATCTACAAGATAAACATTAAAATAAATTTAATATTAAGATAATCACTTGAACATTAAATTAATAAAATACTATTAAGATAAGTATTAAATTTAATTTAATATTAAATTCCTTAAAATAATATTACTTTTAGAATAGTTAATCTGAAATCAAAATCTCTTGTAGAGTCTCAGTAGGAGTGTAATTCTTCCACTGCTCAACCACCCAAAAATCACTTAGATTTTTCAAATTAATTTTTAAATACAATTCTTTAATCAAATTCTCTAGTTGAACAATTCTTACGATCGCCTAATTTAATTCCACATTGAAAAAATTGACTCAATTAAATTATTTCCAAAGTCGTAGAATTTCTTTCTGATTCAAATACAGTCCGGTTGAGCTTTTGTTAAGCTAGCAGAAGGACTAATCGAACATATACAATTAGGCTCTAATAATTGCAACTCTATCTAGAAGCATAGTTTCGATAAATCGCAATTACTTAATCATAGAGTCAGTCCATAAGAAGTACCATGATTAAAAACCCATTATTGTATACTTTTTACAAAAGCAATTCATCCAACTGCTTTGTCCAACGACCTCCTCATGTGTGTGTTATCCTCACATGATATCCTTGATTCATTTGCGTTAAATCTATTCACTCAATACAATCCTATTTTATCTCATTGTCACCATCGTGTCATCTTAATGATTAATAAGATCACTGTCAACAAATGACTGATAAATTACTCGTTCAATAACTAGTAACTCGTGACCACATTCCATATTTATCAATCCACAATGCCAATGAGAGGATATTGTTAACTCTTTAATTGAGCTATTAATTCCACTATTGCTAGTAAAGTCATACCATATACAAGTCATATACCCAACATATCGGTTATCAACTCAATCATCTTTAGAGTATAAGCCTCCACTTATATCAAAGCACATAAGTTACATACGCATGGTCAGTTAGGGGTGAGCAAAACTCAATTCGACTCGAAAAAATTGAAAAAAATTTAAATTTTTAGTTAATCGAATTGAGTTCTTCGAGTCAACTTGAATTTTTCTCGAATTTCAAGTTTGAATCAAGTTGAGTTTTCAAATTCGAATAACTCGAATAATTCAAATAAGTCGAATATCAAACTATAATATTTTACATTTTCACCACAAACTCCCAAACCTTTTTACTTTTCCCTCAAAACTTTTACTCCTTCCCACTTTCCCTCCAAAACTCTTACTCCCCTTCTATCCCAACCCCCCATCTACCCAAATTCCATTTTCCACCAAAATTTTACTCTCCTATTTACTTTTCTTCAAAATTTTACTCCCAAAAACTCTTACAACTTTTTTATTTTTCCCCCAAAATTTTTATTCGCTCCCACTTTCCCCTTAAAAGTTTTACTCACTTCCCATCCTACCCCTATCTACCCCAAACCCATCCCCCTATTTTTTTAATATTTTCCCTCCAAAATTTTACTCCCCCTATTTACTTTTCCTCAAACTTTTACTCTCCAAAACTTTTTATTTTCGCCTTAATCTTTTACTTTCTCACCATTTACTCCCAAATAAAAAATCAAAATTATAAAAAAAAAAACCCTAAACATAAATAGTAATAATTTTATTTATATCTACTATTTATATTATTAAATTAAATTTCACATTTTATATTATTTATATTATTGAATTTTTTAGTCATATTCAATATTTATATTAAAATTGAATTATTAATAATGCCATAAAATATTCGCGCTAAAATTTTATATTGGTATCAATTTCACATTTTATCTTTAAAATAACTTTTATTAAAAAATCACATATATACATTTAATATATTTTTTAATTCCAAAATATATAGTGGCAAGAATCTGAAGATAACTGAAACAACTAAGCAAGCAAAAAGCTAACCCGCGTATAAAATATTAATAAATAAATTATGAGGTGATGAAATTTAATAAAAAATTTGATTACGGTGGACAAATTTTATTATGATTGGTGACAGTGGTTATAAGGACCCAAAATTATTTTTTAAAATTTTACTCAAACAAATATATTTGATTCGATTTGTCAATTCGATTAACTCGAAATTTTTTCATTCAATTCGATTCAATTCGATCGAAAGCTCACCCCTATGGTTAGTGACTAACTCGGGATTTACGTAAATCACACCCTGAACGTCACAAGTGAATTCTTTCACAAACGGATTCAAAATTAATTCATCTTGGGTCCAGTCCAATGTATCATTCTTTCAATGAATACATCTATGTTTCTACTCATGGAGTCAACTGCTCCGATAGCCAAGACTAGTCATCTCCTTTATTAGAATTGTAGACGACATAATAATTCTTCTCAATATTTGAATCAAATGCTCACTTTGATTTTTTTACGGGATTATGGACTCGTTTAGGTTTTCTACTAAAGTAAGTTGTCTTTTTCGCAATGTAAATGTTCTTACAATGCCAGTTATAATCAGTTTGAACTTAGGCAATCAATGAGCTAATATTGCTTGTCATAATTTCATAATTCATGCAAAATATGAAAGACATAAATACAAAAGACATAATAGTGAAATGTGAAATTAAGATTATTTTTTATTAATTATTCAAATAAATAGAAAGCACTTACATGTTTATTACAATATATGCACATTTCCCAACAATAGGAGTTATCCTTAGCTCCAACTCTATTGAGAACTCTATCTCTCTTTCAGGGGGCATATCAGACAGTTCTTTAGGAAACACTTCCAAAAATTCCCTCACTACCAATACTTGGCTAATTTCACTTCTACACTTGGGCGTATCGAAGATATATGCCAAATAGGCATCTACACCCTAAATAATCAATTTCATGGCGGACACTGTATAAATAATTTTATTCGTCAATTTTGACTATTTACCAGACAATAATATTTCTTCACCCTCAACGCTTGCAAGGTGTACACTTCTAGATCAACAGTCAACCATAGCATTATGCCTATTCAACAAATAAAATCCTAAAGTAGCGCCAAACTCGTGAAAACTTAGCAATAGCAAGTCCACCAAAAATACATGCTCGTCAACAGACAAAGGATAATTCCTGATTCATTTATTCACTACTGTACTTTGCCCTAAGGGATTTGTTACCAAATTGTTCTTCCCAAAATACTCTACCTCAAGACTAAGACCATCTATAACCTTAGTACCTATGTAAGAATGAGTAAACCCAGGGTCAATCAAAGCATAAATATTATTTCCAAGGAAAGAAAAGTTACCAGTTATAAATTCAGGTAAACCGGCATCTTCCTTGGCCTTCATCATATAAGCACGAGCCGAGGCGCTAGAACTTGTCTTGCTATAGTTCTTTCCTTGTGATCCTTGCATTGAGCTGAACTTGACTATCATTTCTAATCTGCCCTCATTTTGGAACTTTTCTGGGCTCCTAACAGATTACTCTGTACTAAGTTTAAGCTTAGACGAGCAATCTTTAATTAGGTGGTCTCTAAATCTATAATTGAAACAAGCCCCCGATTTTTTTCTACATTCACCACCATGATTCCTTCCATAGTAGTTGCATTCATCTTTTTCCATTATGACCTCTAGAACTTGCTATAGACGTTACTGGCATGATGAACCCTTCATGTTTGTAACCAGTGAACCATGAGTCTTTCCTTGAAGCTGAAAAATTTCAGTCATTTGGTTTCTTGAAACGGATGGAGGTAGAGGTTTTGATATGCTTCTTTTCATTCGTTCTTTTTCAAAGTTCTTACTCTTGTCCTTAATAATAGATTCCATCTTGTGAACTTTGGCCATTATCTCTGCCAAAGTCTTGCATTCGGAGGCTGCCACAAGAGCACAAATTTTATCTTTGAGCCTCTATTTGAACTTGTCATACATCTCCTTATCTATTGGAAACATGTTCTTAACATATCTACTAAGTTGGAAGAATTCACGCTTATACTACAAAATTGACATCCTTCCTTGTTTTAAATACAAAATGTCTTTCTTCATTTGTTTGATAAACAACTGATTAATCTCTAAACTTTTCAAGAAGAATTCTCAGTTCACTATGTGCTCAAAGGTAACACTGACCAAGGTTTCCCACCATTGGTATGCTACTCCTTTCAGTAAAGACACGACACATTTAAGACTATCTTCTTGATTACACTTTAAGTCTTTAATGACCCTATACAGATGAGACAACCACTATTTAGCCATCATGGGGTCATCTCTCTTGTCACCAAGGAATTCCTTCGCACCTCTTTTCCTAATCTCCTGAACATGATCGATTTTAGGAGCAGCCGTCACAAGTGCAGGTGGCACAAGCTAAGCTCCACGAACCACTTTAAGCTGTGGTTGAGAAGGGTGCTGAGGCTATTGTGGCTAGGGTTCTTATTCATTCCCCATAAACTGGTCAAATAATAGTGTCATCATAGTGAAAAACATGTTTTTTTAATGTGCTTCCTGCATTTCTAGCATTGTTGTTGTTGGCTATTGTAGCCTGTTCCTAGGTGGGGACATGGCTTTCCATCTCCTCACCCGTTGCTTCCCTTGAACAGTTAGACATTTTTCTTTTCTCACTATAAAAGAGATATTATTTTAGTACAAAACATTAAAGACTATGCCAAAGGTGTATTATGCATGATAGGGGTGTGAAACTATCTTCGATTTCTTTAAGAATCGACTAAACCTAAGCTCTGATGCCAAACTTGTAACACCCTAAGCCTGATCCTTAAGGAGGACTCAAGATTGGTGTGTCACTATTTTAGAATCTTTTTCTTAAAAATTTTTACGAGTGTAGTCTTTATAAAAATATGGTTCAAATAAATATGAATTGTAAATCTTTAGCGAAATAAATATATATATATATGATTATACATTTCCAAGAAAGATGAAAAACATAGAATAGCTTAAACTCGCATTTGGCATAAACCTAAATTTAACTACAGCGCCGTATATATACACATATAATTAGACAAACATTAATCATTCAAAATAAATAATTCGATACTTTAAAATAACATAATCACTCCACTGAGTTTTCATTGAAATAACAATTTCAAAAGAGTAGCTTTAAAATAAAAAAATTCAGTCTTTGAATGACACCAACCCCATATAATGCATAATATAAAATACTTAGAAATATCACGCAATAGATGTACTTCGAGAAGTCCTTTACTTCGTCAACAATCCTAAGAAAAGAAGATAACTAAATAAGTTTACAAAACTTAGTGAGTTCCAGAGCATACATCTCAATTGCTTTATATACATCACTAATAAACCTTTCCAACTCAACAAATCATACACTTTGCCCAATAGCGAATACTATTCACAAACAGACTCTACTACAAACACTATTCCTTTAGCGCAAACACTACGCCCATGCAACTATGCAAACTATCTCCTTCATGCCAACTACACCCAAGTCCATGATCAAGCCTTAGCATTCATTTCATTTGTTCCATCATGATTTGCTAATCTAGTTTGCATTAACACATGCCATACCAGAGGTTACATGATCTATTTTCATGTATTGTGATCTTCTAGTCCAATGCTCATTTCATTTAAGGCATCGCCAAAATTTCATTTTCATAACTCAGTTCATATTGTTTATTTCAAAGGCAATGGGTAATGGCTTAAACATAAAGGAAGACCCTTACTCCATTTACATAGACAACTTACTTAGATTTACAGCCATGAACCTTCATTCTCATACACAACATATCTTTTTATGGGATAATAGTGCTTACCTTGATCAAACAAAAATGAGAACATAATACACATACATATTCATGCATTGATTTTGACACTCCATATCAATGACAACTCTTTATCACCAATCAACTACATGTTAGTCTTAATGCATTATTATTGTCCTAGCCAACAATAATACTTGACTAAGGATCTTTTAAGAATAATCATATTATTCTCAGGACATTATTATAAAACAGTTTATTTATGTACACAGAAAAGAAACTGAAATAATAATAGCAAAGCCTTATATTAATAAACATGATAAATCAAGTGTGCTATTATAACCATCTCGTGATTGATCTTTAGGCATCCTCTTACAATCTCCCACTAGCACTAAGACCAATCACTCATATATCTAATACCAAGTGACTTAGTGTGACGATCATGCTTCTGCTGTGTCAGAGGCTTGGTCAGGGGATCAGCAATGTTATCATCTGTAGGTACTTTGCATATCTCTACATCCCCTCGATCGATAATCTCTCGAATAAGATGGTAGCGCCTAAGTATATGTTTAGATCGCTGGTGAGATCTGGGTTCTTTAGCTTGTGCGATGGCTCTATTGTTATCACATCGGAGTTCAATAATGAACTTCTTGATCCAAACCGTTTCTTTTGCTGCCTCACTAGCTGCAATATACTCGGCCTCTGTTGTAGAATCGGCTACTGTATTTTGCTTTGAACTCTTCCACCTCACAGCACCACCATTAAGGCAAAACATAAAACCTGATTATGATCGAGAATCATCCTTGTCAGTTTGGAAGTTGGCATCAGTGTAACCTTTTACACTTAACTCTTCCTCACCTCCATATATTAGGAACGTATCTTTAGTTCTTCTTAAGTACTTAAGGATATTCTTGACTGTGGTCCAGTGATCTTCACCGGGATCTACTTGGTGCCTGCTCGTCATACTTAAGCCATATGAGACATCTGGACGGGTACATAACATGGCATACATGATAGATCCAATAGCAAAAGCATATGGAATTTTACTCATACGTTCTCTCTCTTGTAGAGTTGAAGGACACATTTCCTTCAAGAGTGAAATACCATCTCTCATAGGTAGGAATCCTCTCTTAGATTCTTCCATATTGAACCTTTTCAATACTTTATCTATGTATGTACTTTAACTTAGACCTAGTAGTCGTCTTGATCTATCTCTATAGATCTTGACTCCTAAGATGTAAGTGGCTTCGCCCAAGTCCTTCATAGAAAAATAACTTCCTAACCAAGTCTTAATAGACTGTAAGGTAGGTATGTCATTGCCCATGATAAGTATGTCATCCACATACAGTACCAAGAATGTGATTATGCTCCCACTAACTTCTTGTAAACACATGGCTCATCTTCATTTTTGATAAAACCAAACTCTTTGATTGCATCGTTAAAACGAAGATTCCAACTTCGAGAAGCTTGCTTTAATCCATAAATGGATCTTTGTAACTTACATATCTTTCCAGCATCCTTTGGATTGACAAAACCTTCAGGTTGTGTCATGTACACATCCTCTTCAAGTTTCCCGTTAAGGAAAGCTGTTTTGACGTCCATCTGCCAGATTTCATAATCATGAAATACAGCTATGGTGAGCAAGATCCTGATGGATTTAAACATAGCTACAGGAAAAAAAGTTTCATCATAGTCAACACCATGAATTTGACGAAAACCTTTAGCGACTAATCGCCCCTTGCATGTTTGTACATTACCATCCATGTCCGTTTTCTTTTTGAAAACCCACTTGCACCCTATAGGTTTAACCCCTTCGGGTGGGTCAACCAAAGTCCATACTTGGTTTTCATACATGGAATCCATCTCAGATCTCATGGCCTCGAGCCATTTCTCAAAGTCTGGGCTCGCCACCGCTTCTTGATAAGTCCTAGGCTCATCTTGATCTATAAGAAGAATGTCACCATGCGTTGTAATGAGAAATCCATATCTCTCAGGTGCATGGCGTTCTCTTAAAGATCTACCCAGTGGTTGTGTTTCTACAGCAGTTACTTGTTCCTCAATTTCTTGTGGAATTTGCTGTTGTTCTATCTCTGGTTCAGTGGTATCTTGTGATTCTCGAATTTCTTCAAGTTCAATATTTCTCCCACTTCCTTTTCTAGAAACAAATTCTCTCTCTAGGAAGACATCAGTCCGAGCAACAAACACTTTGTTCTCAGTGGGATTAAAGAAATAATATCCTTTGGTTTCTTTCCGATACCCCACAAAAATACACCTTTCAGATTTAGGTTCAAGCTTAGTAGACGTCTGACGTTTAACATAAGCTTCGCAACCTTAAATTTTCATAAAAGACATACTGGGACGTTTCCCAGTCCACATCTCATATGGCGTCTTTTGAACCGATTTAGATGGAACACGATTTAGTGTAAAAGTAGCTGTTTCAAGTGCATGTCCCCAAAAGGAAGTCGGTAGGTCAACGTAACTCATCATGGATCGAACCATGTCTAACAGAGTTCGATTTCTTCTCTCAGAAACTCCATTCTATTGAGGAGTACCAGGAGGAGTAAGTTGTGAGACAATCCCACATTCCTTCAAAAGATCATCAAACTCTAGGCTCAAATACTCTCCACCTCGATCAAATCGAAGTGTCTTGATAGTTTTGCCTAGTTGATTTTGTACCTCATTTTTGAATTCCTTAAACTTTTTAAGGGCCTCAGACTTATGGCGCATGAGATAAACATATCCATATCTACTGAAATCATCAGTGAAAGTAATGAAGTAGTGAAATCCACCTCTGGCCTGTGTACTTATTGGTCCACATACATCTGAATATATTAAGCCTAATAAATCACTAACTCGTTCACTTTTACCAGTAAAAGGAGATTTAGTCATTTTTCCTAATAAGCAAGATTCACATACTTCAAATTATTCAAAAACAAATGAATCCAAGAGACATCTTTATGGAGTTTGGATATGCGTTTCTCACTTATGTGGTCCAAACGACAATGCCAAAGATAAGTTTGATTTGAGTCATTTATTTTAGATCTTTTAGTATTTATGTTGTAAATAGGATTCATTTGATCTAAAATATAGAGGCCATTAATCAATTGTGCCAAACCATAGAAAACATTATTGAGATAAAAGGAACAACAATTATTCTTAATTATTATCTCAAAACCAATTTTGTCTAAACAAGAAATTGAAATAATGTTTTTAGTCAAACTGGGCACAAAATAACAATCCTCTAAAATTAAACCAAGTCCACTAGGCAAAGATAAAGTATATGTTCCCACAGCTAATGCAACAACTCTTGCTCCATTTCCAACTCGTAGGTTCACATCCCCTCTAGCCAAAGTCTTACTCCTTTGTAGTCCCTGTACAGAAGTACAAATATGAGAACCACAGCCAGTATCTAATACCCAAGAAGTAGTAGTTGATAAATTAATATCAATAACATAAATACCTGAAGCAGACGTTCCACTTGCTTTGGCCTTCTTGATTTCCTCAAGATAGACAGGGCAGTTCCACTTCCAATGTCTAGTCACACCACAATTAAAACAGTTTCCTTCCTTAGACACCCCACCTTTAGGTTTCAGTGTAGCCTTTCCTTTTCCAAGATTGGGCTTACCTTTACCCTTGGGCTTTGTCGGGACTTTGGCCTTTCCCTTGCCCTTATTGTTACGGACCATCAGTATGGGCTTGGGTCTAACCTTTTTCATGTTGCCTTCAGCAGTTCGTAACATACTAAGAAATTGTAGTAGAGTCTTGTCAATTTCATTCATATTGAAATTGAGGACAAACTGGCTGTAGCTATCCGGCAATGATTGCAGAATAACATCAGTGGCTAACTCTTGGCCCAATGGAAACCTAAGTTTAGACAGCCTTTCAATATAACCAATCATCTTAAGGACATGAGATCCTACTGGGCTTCCTTCAGCCAGCTTACATTGGAATAGGGCCTTAGAGATATCGAACCTCTTTTATCTTGCTTGCCCTTGATATAGTTCTCTCAAGTGCTCGATCATATCATAAGCAACCATATCCTCATGTTGCTTTTGAAGCTTAGGATTCATAGTGGCAAGCATAAGACATTCAACGTCTACCATATCATTGAGATGCTTCTTGTAAGCATCTTTATCAGCCCTCGAGGCATTAGCGAGTGGTTCATCAGGAAGTGGTTTTTCAATGACATATAATTTCCGTTCTTGTTTGAGGATAATCCTCAAGTTACAGAACTAGTCAAGAAAGTTTAAACCATTCAATTTGTCATTCTCAAGGACCGATCGCAATGAGAGTGTATTAGTGTTTGCAGCCATAATATATCTACAACAATAAAATATGCATGTGAATAAATTTACCAAGTTTATATCAATCATTAAAAAGACTTTATTATATGATGTTTCCCACTATTCTATTTCAAAATTAATAACCCTCATATATTAATTTCAGAAATACTTTCTTGAAAGTATTTCTAGTGGGTTAAGGATCCATATTTCACCTTCTCTTAAGTCAGCTTTGGCTTTACTCTCAAGATTATGGTTATTTAGGTAAGCAACACTTGCTAATTACATCATATGTAACTCCTACAATTTGGTGAACAACTCTTGTTCTAATCATCTTATGATTTATCCAAATTACTTGCCTCTAGGTTTCTAATCCTATTAGAGTAACCTAGTTAAGTCATTAACCAATTTTTAACCAGCGAATATCACTTGTTTATTCTCCGCATTTAACCAAGATAAATACTAGTACTTCGCTTTAGCAAAACCTACATAGTATTGATCGAAGCCTTAACGAGGGCATAAATTGGAAGGCCATGTTAACTTAATATTTTAATAGAGGGATTTTATTAGAGTGTTACATCTCACCAATTATTGGTCTACTTTAGTCCATTTAATCTTTTAATTGATCTCATCAATTAATAGGGTTTATTATTACCAAATTTGCATGCTTTAGACATCCATAGCATCTCATACATGAATAAATAAAGCAATAAATAAATGCAATAGTTATAGCCCATAAACTATGGTGGTTCAACCCAAGCCAATGGGAGAACCAAAAGGAAACCTAAAGGTGTAAGCCGTTTCACAAGCTGTCGATCCACACTAGTCAGCCCATCTCCCTTCTTGTCTAGTCCACAGCAATTTTTACACATTACAATATTCAGAAACTCATTTTACATACGAGGGAGTAAGATGAGAAGAGAAATACATGAGAATAGTAGTAAGGCACGACACGCAGGTCGTATTTATAAAATTACAACCTTTTATCAAATGGGTCATTGGGCTATAACTATGCATTTCAAACACCGTGCATTTCAAAAATAGCATACATCATTCAACGTTATGTTAGGTGAAATATTAAAAATCCTTTCAACCTTTTTATGGCCCATTAAGTTTTATTTATTACAAAACATACTGGAAGATGATGGGGATCTAAGGCGGTCGGAGGGAGCGGGTCGAAGGCCCGCGACTGGAGCTGCCAGATCCCCATCCTCGGGGGTGCGGGGGCAGAGCCCCCGCGGTATGGACCAGGGGTACGGGGCAGAGCCCCCGCGGTACGAACCGCATACCCCAGTCAAATGAAACATCACGATTTGATAACTCTTATCAACAGAATCGTGTTTTTAGGATTTTAATCCTTGAGGTTTCATGTCGGAACAACCCTTGTTCCACTGGCCAGTAAACTCTTACTAGAAATTGTAAATATTACCGCTACATCATAACAGATTTATTAAGGTTTACAGCAATAACATAAAACCGAATAGGTCATAACACCATGATTAACATTTAATCACTTATCGAAAGGAACAGTTATCAGATTTTGCTTAAACGATTTAAACAGGAAAAACATAATAAAATTAAAACATGCATCTCATACAATTCCATCACCCAAGTATTTAAACCCGAGTCCGTATCACACAAGTGGCTCTGATACCACTGTTGGAACGCCGGTGCCTCCAAGGCGCAGTGAAAAAATAAAATAATTAAAATATTCTGGCTATCCAAACCATAGATCCATGTGTAAGGAACGAATCAGGGTGATAAAAGGTTTTGAAATTACCAAAACTCCAATCTGAGTAGACAGCGACACCTAGGCAACGGGAATCCTAAACCACTATCGAACCAAGCTGCAACCTTTTCGATGTCGGCCTCTATGTAGTCCACCCAATTGACAATGAACGGTAGAGAAAAAAATTCAGAAAACTATTTTCAGTGAATATTATGCTTGACGGCTGTTAGACCCTTTAGCATAGTTTCGGGCTTATTTATATATACTCTCTTTAGGGTTTTTTACCCTTGCCATATATAACACCCTTTTAATTGGTATATCTTTATAACAAATTTTAATTCATTATAAATTAAACCAAACATAATAATCATTATTAAAATAAATATAATATTGTTTAACCGAAAATTATAATTACAATAACCATAATAAAGATTTCGGCAAACTATATTTATTTAAACTTATATACGATCCAAATTCATATACTAATGAAATTATGTTCTAATTATGTGTACAACATTCTTGTACGTATAGTATGTTCAACAAATTGATTGCCTAATTAAATTAATTCTATAATTAATTTAATTCATGTGACAATCAAAATACAATACCAACTATTTTTACTCCGTTTATTTCAACCATAGGGTGTGACCCTATAGGTTCTTGTAACGTTAGCAGTAATATTAGAACTATTCTAATGTTACAAACAATGAGTGGCATCCAGCAATGCATCATTGCTACCTAAGTTACAAGAAGTCATGATTCGACATAACCTTTTGTGATTAACCTTTCATGCATTAATCCTTAAGTCCTATATCTTTGGAATGGACACAAGTCATGGAATAGTCACACTTGTATAGTCCATCCCATGTTTCTTGATACCTTGAGTAGACTATGATACACAAATAAGTATGACATCTCATATCAACTTCTTTGAGCATGGCCATGCATTTCTAGTCCCACTCAATCAAGTGGCCTGAGATATTACTCCCGTTATGTAGGAAGGACTTATCCTATATTGATCAACCATATCCCTCTACATAGATTGTGGTATATCCAACATCAGTCTTTATAGAACAACCAATTACGGTGTTCATTTAACTATATCAAAATACACAACTCAAGATGTTGGGATGATGATGATCTCAAGTATGAGGATCATATACATATTAATCACTATGAGTAATATTGTGACAATTACATAATAATCCAAGAAACATACTCATAGCGGATCAGTCCAATATGTTGTTCTCTAACAAACATATTCATGCATTGATTCTGACACTCCATATCAATGACAACTCTTTATCATCAATCAACTACATGTTAGTCTTAATGCATTACTATTATCCTAGCCAACAATAATACTTGACTAAGGATCTTTTAAGAATAATCATATTATTCTCAGGACATTATTATAAAACAGTTTATTTATGTACACAGAAAAGAAACTGAAATAATAATGGCAAAGCCTTATATTAATAAACATGATAACTCAAGTATGTTATTACAACCATCTCGTGATTGATCTTTGGGCATACTCTTACACATAGAAACAAGAAGGAACTCATCAAAAAATGTAGCAAGATTAGGCAGCAAGACTCTTGCCCATATCATGAGAGTTTTTAGGATTTTCTTGAGCTATAATATAAAGAGTTAACTTATCATATTATTTTACCTGAAAAACTAAACAAGTTAAATAAGAACATTAACAGAAAAACCAGAATCCGAAAGTTTCCTCACTTACACCTCAAATTAGCCCTAAAGCATAAAACCCCAAGGCCTCATAAATAACCATGAAATTAACACGAGTTTCATCGATATTTACCAAGTACCAAACGACGATGGAGTTGGTTGAGTACAGCGAACCCGAATCTTCATGTAGGTCTTAGGTCTAGGATTTTTCGAGAGAATTTTAGAGAAAGTTTGGGAAGAAAATATAGTTGCCAAAGAAAGTATAAAACTTGCTCAAGAAGCCAAAGCTTACTTTGTACAAATATACACAGAAGGAAAAACTTAGTGGATAAGTCTGATTTCCCTCCAAACCCCTTGTCGATTATGACTAAGAACTTCTCTCTCTTCATATATGCGGATCTGACAAGTTACAGAAACTTAGTTCTATACTAATCAAATTCTCGTTCATCTAACCAAATTGTTCAACTCGGATAATAAAATAATAATAATAAAGCATATAGTTCTTTTTAAGTTTAAGTGTTAACACTAAGGACTTAACATTTTATCTAACAGTTGGGGTGGCATATACTCTTCAGAAGAGTTTGCCAAACCACCAACTTACCTAATACAGACTTCGGCTAAAGGCGCACTCAAAGAATACTTATACTTAGTTGAATTAAACACCTTCCTACTCAGAACTCACTCTATATGCCTTACTTCTATCAACAGTATTCGAACATTAGGGCTTCAAGGGGCAGAATGTTACATGAATTAAGTAGTGTATTTTTACGATAGAAAAAAATGTAATTTCACCATTTTACTAGCTTGTATCTTTATAATTTTCAAAGGACTAAATCAAAATTTTCTCATTTTTGGGTGAGCCAAAGTGTAATTTTACCATATACTAATTTGAAATTTTATAAACTATAAAGGTACTACAGGTAAAAATTTCCACTTTAGCAAGGGTTAAAGCCCCTACTAGCCCCCATTGGCTCCGCCCCTGATGCCACTGCTACCCATATTGATTTAGTTAAAGGAGTTGATCATGAAACTGAAATTGCACTAGTTACTCTATTAGCAACCACTCTAATTGACCTTGCACAAAACCCAATTGGATTTAATCAGAAAATGGTTGGTCACTTTAGTGCTTCCATTGACTCTTACAGTCGAGCCATCATTAAATTGTGAGATGAGATTGGAGTCGTCCAGCAAATTTGAGATAGAAAAATTACTTTCCGCAATGACTTGTTAACTTAGTTTAGGTGGTAAGTTTTGGTTGATTTTTAGGAAAATGAATGTAACGCCCCAAAATTTTTATTTATGTTTAGTGTAATTAGGACACAAATATTTTTTTGCTTCAGTGGTTAAGTGTTTTGGGTGTGTGTGTGAGGTTCCAAGTTCAAGCCATGTCTTTGGCAAATTTTGGAATTTTCCTAAATGAAGCCTCACTCTTATTCAATAGGCTTTTATTAAATTGTTTGTAAAACTATGTCAGAATGGGCTTGTTGGTCTAGTGGTTTAAGTGGAGTATTGGTGTGTTAGAGGTCTTGTGTTGAATCTCTACATTTGCAAGGGAATTATTTTTGCTGCCGGTATGAGATGGGAGTTTGATTTGACTAGGATGCTGAGTAGTGGTTGTATAGTGGGAGTTGAGGGAGAAAATCAAGGGGATTAACTGATAGGGAGTTAGTATCTTGTTTTCAAAATTTTTGCTTCTCTCTCTATCTGATGCAAATTCTTCTTCTCTCTCTTCCCTTCTCTGTTGTCTTCTTTTTTTGCTCTTGCTATTTGAAAATTCTTTGCAACCACTCTATATTTCTGTCAATCGAATCTCTTAATCACAGTTTTTCAACTCTACGTGTGTTCTAGTAAGTGGGGTGAGTGTGGTTAAGTTTCTATGTTATTGAATCATTGATTAAATGGAGTGTTTCATGGTTAGAAGATCATTAAGCGACGATGGGTTTTCAATTGGCGCTGTGGTAGTGCAGTTTCGTCATTGCTCGTACAAAGGTAAGAGATGTCGATGGTCTTAGGGATTTTCTATTCATAATAATTAGTTTGGAATTGGTTTAAGTGATTGAAACTGGGGTTATCTCAATCGATTTTAGGTTCTGGAGTGCTCGAAGATCGTTTAGCTTCAAACGATACCAGGTGTGTACCTGAAAACACAGAAAATGAAATTCAACGAAAGCTGAAAAAGTAAACTGTCAATGCCACACAGGCATATGGTCGCCCGTGTGGTAGGCCGTGTAGTAGGCTGTGGCCACCACACGAGCATGTGATCGACAAGGTCAAGCCATACGCGAAGGACACTGTCGTGTGATGGCCAAATAGGCTGTATGCGACACACGGGCTAAACTGAATTGGGCCGTGTGGGCAACATGGGCTTGTAAGTTCACACGGGTAGTCCACACAGGTGTGTGGAATTCTGGGCCAGGCCGTGCGATCCACATGGCTAAGGCTAATTTGGGCTGTGTGGGCCCACACGGGTAGGCCACATGGGCATGTGAGCCCATTTCTCTGAAAAGTTCTCTAAGGTTGTACAGGTCGCCCAAGTCGACTGTGGACCTACTGTAGGGTCGGTAAGCACTACTTAGACCCCTATATGTGTAATCTGTCTGTCTGATTTCTGCACTAAGCGTGAGTATTGATTTGAATGTATGGACTGTTAATTGCATAATAGCATGACATTTATTGCATGTTGCATTTCATTGGGGTGGGTTGATTATATTTGGAAGAAGTGTTCTGAAAGGCTCTTAAGCCTGTTATCTGGCAGCTTAGCTGCAATATTCTAATTATGTGTTGCATTTCGGTACAACATGGTATGTAGGGATAGGTGGGTGTTTTTAACCCCACATGGTATGTAGGGATGGACGGAGATGATATGTACAGGCTGGTGGGTAGAATTTTGATTTTCTGTTACTGCATATTATATCTGAGATAGGCCAAGGCTCTAATTTATATCTGAGACTGTATCTGAATGGGCTAAGGCCCAAACTAAATCTGTAATGGGCTCAAGCCTCAAACTATATATGACTGATTTCTGATGTTAAACTGTGTGCATGTTGTCTGTAGGGATTACGCATTAAGTTTACGAAAACTCACCCTTTTCTATTTAATCTGTACAGGTAATCCTCAAACTTGACAGGTCGGTACAGCGGAGGACTCGACGGTAGCCACATGTAAATTTTAGACTATTCCCCGTAAATTTTTAGATTTTGTTACTAATTTGGGGTTTTGATGTAACTTTTAAACGCTGGACTGTTTGGATTTAAATTTCGGCTTTTAAATTGTGTAACGATTTTATTACTGTTAGGCATGATACAACTTGGTTTTCACTAAGATTGAACGGTTTTCCTAAAATATATGATTTCCACAGCTTTCGCTAAAAAGAAGTTTGACATAACGAAGAACATGTGTTTTACTCCGAATTAAGATAAAGGCTAATTAACTGTAACGGTTTTAACTTGCCAAACACGTTGTCGAATCCCATTCCATTTGACATATCCAGATTTGGCCATAACGTCTAGGTCGGGTTTGGGGTGTTACAATAAAGAGGAAATGTTAAAGTTTATTTTAAACAAACTTGATAATAATAAATAAATTAATAGAAATTAACTTACCAATTTAAAGTAGGTGATTTGAAATCAAGATTTGGGTGAAGAAATGCAAGAGAAGATTTGAGAGAAAGTGAAGAAAAATTTGTGTAGAAGATGAAAATGGTTTTTGTGAAAATAATTGTTCCCTTTGCATATTCCAAACGGAAATTTTACTCTTATACCATTGGTTTAACAAGTTAAATAAGAACATTAACAGGAAACCCAGAATCTGGAAGTTTCCTCACTTACACCTCAAACTAACCCTAAAGCATAAAACCCTAGGGCCCCGTAAATAACCATGAAATTAAGTCGAGTTTCATTGATATTTACCAAGTACCAAATGACGATGGAGTTGGTTGAGTACAGCGAACCCGAATCTTCATGTAGGTCTTAGGTCTAGGATTTTCTGAAAGAATTTCAGAGAAAGTTTGGGAAGAAAATATAGTTGCCAAATAAAGAATAAAACTTGTTTAGGAAGCCAAAGCTTACTTTGTACAAATATACACAGAATGGATAAGTCTGATTTCCCTCCAAACCCCTTGTTGATTATGACTAAGAACTTCTCTCTCTTCATAAATGCAGGTTTGACAAGTTACAGAAACTTAGTTCTATACTAACCAAATTCTTGTTCGTCTAACCAAATTGTTCAACCAGGATAATAAAATAATAATAAAGCATATAGTTCTTTTCAAGTTTAAGTGTTAACACTAAGGACTTAACATTTCGTCTAACAGCTGAGGTGGCATATGCTCTTCAGAAGAGTCCGCTAAACCACCAAACTCGCCTAATGCAGACTTCGCCTGAAGGCGTACTCAAAGAATACTTAGTTGAATTAAACACCTTCCTACTCAGAACTCACTCTATATGCCTTACTTCTATCAACAGTATCTGAACACTAGGGCTTCAAGGGGCAGAATGTTACATGAATTAAGTAGTATATTTTTATGATAGAAAAAAATGCAATTTCACCATTTTACTAGCTTGTATCTTTATAATTTTTAAAGGATTAAATCAAAATTTTCTCATTTTTGGGGGCCAAAGTGCAATTTTACCATATACTAATTTGAAATTTTATAAACTATAAAGGTACTAAAGGTAAAAATTTCCACTTTAGCAAGGGTTAGAGCCCCTGGTAGCCCCCTGGCTCCTCCCCTGATGCCATTGTTACCCATATTGATTCAGTTGAAGGAGTTGATCATGAAACTGAAATTGCACTAGTTACTCTATTAGCAACCACTCTAATTGGCCCTACACAAAACCCAATTGGATTTGATCAGAAAATGGTTGATCACTTTAGTGCTTCCATTAACTCTCACAGTCGAGTCATCGCCAAATTTTGAGAGGAGATTGGAGTCATCCAGCAAATTTGAGATAGAAAGATTGCTTTCCGCAATGACTTGTTAGATTAGTTTAGGTAGTAAGTTTTGGTTGATTTTTAGGAAAACGAAGAGGAAGTGTTGAAATTTATTTTAAACAAACTTGATTTTAATAAAGAGATTAATAGAAATTAACTTACCAATTTAAAATGGGTGATTTGAAATCAAGATTTGGGTGAATAAATGCTAGAGAAGATTTGAGAGAAAATGAAGAAAAATTTGTGTGATGAAAATGGTTTTTGTGAAAATAATTGTTCCCTTTGCATATCCCAAACGGAAATTTTACTCTTATACCATTGATTTAACTACCATATAAGGACCCCTCTCCTATTTCTAATCTTATCTATACACTTTTAGACATTGACCCCTTTAATTTTATCTCTTTTACAAATTAGTTCATAGGCCAAAATCCTAATTCCTAAATACCAACTAATTAATACAACTTAATACTCATAACTAGCTAATTAACTAACTGTTAATTTGACATATTGCACATTATTGAAAAGCTCTTGGTTTAACTTCTTAAAATGGCTTGATTTAGGAATTCCAAGCATTTATTTGAATTTTGGTTTTCAAAAAAATTTTGAGTGTTACAATAAAATGATAACATTAATGACCATTTAGTGGCAATTTAAAATTCAATGACCAAAACATAATTTAAACCATACGTAAATGACTATTTTTGTAGTTTACCCTTAAAATTGTTAAGGTTAATGTAATTTTTGGCCCCTGAACTTAGCTACTAAGCTCACATTGATTCTTATAATTTTTTGTTTATTTTGATACCTGAACTTGATAATTTTTTCCATTTTAATCATTGAGTTTGGATTCCATAAAAAATGCGATGGTGTAACATTTTAAGAATGCGTCACATCATCACTTGGAACTTTTAACAAATATAATTTTATGTTTTTTTTTTAATTTTTAGGTGATGGTGTAACACAATTTCAAGAAAATTACTAAAATGATATGAAAAATGATTTATTATTAAAATAATATGGGTTTAAAATTTTTTACCAAGATGATATGTTTAGTACAATAAAAAGACTGATGTAAAGAAGGCGTCGTCTTGAGCCTTGGTCTTTGCATCGATCCTTTTTATTATAGCATAAGGTGGTAAGGGAAGGTTTAGGGCAGAATCTATACCCAAACTGGAATATTTGTCAATTGGGACTCTCCTTTTTTTTTTATTTAGGTAGAGATTCTCTGCCTCCACAAAACAACACGGATATAGGTAAAAATTTAAACATTCAGTCTCACTATATAAACCCTTCCTCCCTTAAAAGAAATTCACAGCACGGCAAAAAAAAAATCTAAGCACAGCCAAAAAAAACCTTAAGCTCCTTATTTCTTTTAACTCTAAACCACCCAAAAAAACCTAAACTACCAAAATAATCCATCAAAAAGTACAAAAATACATATGATCAATTTCAATTCGGAACACCAAATTAGCAAGGTGAAATTATAAAGTGTTTTTTCTTCAATTTCATCCTTATAAATAACTTATATTTAAATAAATAAAATATTTATATGTATGTTTTGAATGTTAGTGTAGAGATATTTGATTTACAAGGTTGAAATATTAAGCGATATTCTTCAAAAAAAAATCATTGCAAGAATTTGACTTTGTTTTTATAAAATATTATGTATGCATGCGATTGTTATGCAAATTGTTTTTAACATTTATAGATGAATATTTATTATTGATAATTATGGTGATTAATTTGTATGTTAGAGTTTAGGAAATTATCAATTTAATGGCATAAAATTTTACATACATAAAAAAATAAAAATAAAAAAATTTAAAATTCAAAAATATAAAATAAAAAATATTTTAAATATATAAAAAATGTCAAAATTCAATATTATCTAAAGCGGACTACACCGGTTGGATCTAGAACCAATTGAGGTATTGGTCCAGTGAGAGGTGAAAAACTGATTCACCTGCAAGTAGTTATAAACTGGTTGAACCGAGTTAAAAAATCAATTAAATTGGCAGTTGAACCAATTTTTATAATTTTTTATTTTTTAATAATTTACTTGCTCCGAAACCGTCAAATCAGTTGTTCTGGGAACCTATTAGTCAAGCTACTTCGAAATTAATTCAACTGATTTTTAGCTTGGTTCTATCAATCCGTACCAATTCGCAAATCAATCGTTTTTTATCTCTCGCTGGATTGATATCCCAGCCGGTTCCCATTCTAACTAGTTGATCTGGACCTGTTTAGATAATATTGAATTTTGGATTTTTTTAAATGTTTAAAATCATTTTTATTTTTTATTTTTAAATTTTAAAGTGTGTTTTTTATTTTTTTTCATAATTTATTATTTTTAAATATATATAATTTTTAAAATTTTATGTTTTTATTTAAAATATAAAAAAATAAATTTTAAAATATTTTATGTACTTCTAAAGAGTAAGAATTAAATTGAAAAAAATAAAAAATAGGGCTAAAAAATTTATTTTACTTTTGAAACCGTTACAATACGTTTGGTTGGATGGAATTGCTATTCCATTCCGCCCTAATTCCGCGTACTACAGTATAGCAGCCGTTTGGTTCACCATTTTGGTGATTCCACGGAATTGCTATTACATGCTCATTCCCTCATCTCACCATTTAGGTATTTAGGGGTTGGGGGTCTGAATACCTATTCAACACCACACAATTTAGGTTTTTGGACCAAAATAGCCTGCCTCCTTTCTTCCCAAATTCTTTCCAGATTTCTTCCTCCCCAAATCAAGCACCCATTCGCTTTTTTTCTATTATGAATCAATGAGTCTAAAGAATTTCAGGCTCTCTGATGTTTGTCTTGCCACTTTTAGCATCTCAAGGTTTGCAAAATTTACTTACATTTCTCTTTCCTAGTTTTCCCCTTTCATTGCAGTGTTTGAACCATTACTTTTTATTATGTCTATGGAAGATGAATTGATTTTTCACTTTTTTTTGAGGGGTTTAGAGTTAAAAACCCAGTTTCAATCTATAGAAGATGGATTGGATTTTTACCCTTTCGAAAATGGTTTAAAGTTACTTACCATTTTAGATGATGAATGAGCTTCTATATTGCCATCTTTGTCTCCACAGCTAATCAAAAGGTTGATCACTCTGATTTATCCTTTGGAGAACATATGTAAGTTTTTGGAGTCTTGAAAGTTCTTTATATCGTATAAAAGCCACTCTCTCTTTTGCTGGTTTTTTTTTTATTTCCTTTAGAACTAACTCTGAACCTAAAATTGCAAGTATAATGGAGATAAAGCAAACATCATCAAGGTTACAAATAAGCCTGCTACAGATTCCATAGAAGTAACTAAAGGTAGAGATTACTGACTTTTTGTACACTTTTAAGTTGCCCTTGACAATCCATTATTGGGTTTATGTCTAGCAATAGAAGTCTCTAATCAGTGTTATGTTATTTATTTTACATCATGATACATAGCAGAAGGGGAAAAGGACCCAAATCAAGTTGAAGTTAAGAGGCCAATAGTACAAGTATCCAAGGATGGTTATGAAAGTCTTCCTTCGTTTATGACTAGTTTAGCATTGTAGGAGGTATACAACTCATGCTTTTGGTTTTTGAGGATTATATTCTAACTAATGTTTTAAACATAAAATGCTATGCTAGAGTTGTGCTCTTATGGTTGAGCCACACTGGCGAGAAGGTTTTCAAAGAACTCTTTGCACATTAAATAGAACATGATAAAAATTTTGAAAATTGTAAAAGTAAAATTAAGATGGTAAAAAAAAAACCAAATTGCAACCTGTTGTTGAATTGAAACAATTGCTTCTTGACATTATGCTATTCAAATGTATTATGGGTTGAGGGACAAGGCTGAGAACAAAAACCAATTTACATAGTAATGTACAATTCTGTTTCTTTTGGGTTATAACTAAATGTATGGAGCCATGTCCCTGGTATGATGCTTAGATTGTTTCCTTCTTGTATGTGAACTGTGAACCTGACCTGGTTTAGCTAAGGCATTAGAATGGTGGTATTAACTGATTTAAAGCTTTCTCTTTATAGGTGCTAATAACATGAAATATGTTGAACGCAAAATTCTTTGTTTTTTTCCTTTTAATTGCGAATTCTATTTAAAGAAAGCATAACCACTGCTTTCTTGGATGATAATCATCTAATGCAAAATGCTTTCTTCATTTTTATTTTTACTTTTTTTTGTTGGGGGCTTTCAGGATCTGCTTACAGTTGTGGAGAAGATCAACTCAAGTTTAAACAAGAAAGAAAAAACAAAAGGTTATAATTACTTCTACCAAGATGAAATTGAAGCCCTGGGCTTAGGTAATGCACTGCATCCTACTATTTGTCTGTAGTTTGATTATATTTTATTATATTCCTAAGGCTTTAGGTGTAACATTGAACATGGATTTCTGTCTGGCATGATATATTCAGTTTCTTTTTCAAGATTTTCATACACTTAGATGGGTCTTAAGAGGATCATGTCCAGATATGTGTCTTGGGAGGATTATATACTTATACCCATATTCGAATATGCATTGGATGCATGTGCCAGATACAGATATTTCAAGAAAAATGTAAAGTTAGAAGCCACATAATCAGTATATTCCATTGGTTTAATCGGGAACACTTATTGCACCGGCAAGTTGTGCTGTTAGAAGTTAGAACAAAGTATGCCCTAGATTAATTATTTGCAATCCGGATATATCCTCAACCAGAGATGGCCAATTCATTTTGTCTAAACCTCAAACATAAGGTGTAAATGGTTAACATCTAAAACCCGAGTTGACAAGTTCTTATTGATGCATACAGGGCCTAAAGGACGAGCTTACTTGCTGTTATTGGTGCGCATGAATCATCTTATTGTGGAGACCACTGATGGGCGGATTTCTTATCGAGTATTGTGAATTAGAACCAACCTGTTGTGAATTAGTTCTTTTGTTAATAAAATTCACTGTTAAACAATGATGGAAGGTAATATTCAAGGTTGAATTAATTTTTATTTGAAAAAATTTTAAATTAAATTTTTCATTTTATGGAAAAAATCTTTTTAAAAACAATAAATGGGTAATTGAAAATATAAATTTTCAATCTTAATCATCATTTAATTCCACATTATTAAAAAAAAGCACAAAATGATGGAATATTTAATAAAAATATTAATTTTAACTTTTATTTATCTTATAAAGGTTAATTTGTACAATTTTTTAATATTAAATGTAAAATGCAATGTAGATTGTAATTATTAAATTGTTGGTAGTGATTTTGCACTTGAAGGAATGACGTGACAGTGAGTACTTTTCTAACTCCAAATCTGGAAATTGAAAACACAAAAAACATAAGAATTGTTTACATAATTCGGTTTCTCTATGTTTGCGAAACTTAATTTAGTGAGAAATATTCACTCTTTTTAACAGTTACAACAAGTAAACCTAATCTATCACATATTTCGTGATAATTCTTCTTACTTTCGAATCTTGAAGAACAATATTTTCATCACTAAGTTTACCCCTGTGATTTTAATAAGTAAAATTACAACACAACCGATTTTACTAACAATTTGAGCGCTAAGAAAAGTTTCCTAACATAAATAAAATAAGTGCTAAAAGTTCTAAGTACAAAAACCTATACAAATCTCACTTAAATAGATCTATGTTTGAAACTTACTAACGTAAAAGGTCTATAACAATTCCATTTAAACAATAATATAATAATATATCTAGAATAATAGAGAATAAATCAAATATGGACTTTTGGCAACTAATCTCATAGTGTGTCAATCCAATCCAAATTTCTATGTTACAAGAGATTGTCTCGGGTGATTTAATTCGATCAAATGATATTTTAGCACATTAAATATGTATTGTAGTTTAAAAATTATAAAGTAGATTATATATTTTTTATAGTATTATATATTTTGATTTTTCTAATTCATATAATAATAATTATATTAAGAATGTTATTAAATTATATTTTTTATTAAATTATATTTAATAATAATTATATTAAAATATGATTAAATTATTTATTATTTTTATTAAATTATTTTTAATAATAATCTTATGAAAATTTAATAACAATAACAACAGCTATGTACCTACACAAAAATTATGCTAAGGGTATTCTAGTTTTTTTATTTTTTTTGTTATGCTATTACAACATCATTCTATTCAACTAAACATAAGAATACTATTACAGTTCTATTCTATTCCATTCAATCAAATAGTTAAATTACTGATTATAATTCTATTCTATTACAGTTTTATTCAATTACAGTTAACCAAATGTATTGTTAATTTTAATGAAAAATTAGGTGGGAAGAGAAAGACTTTTGGATTAAAAAAGCTACAGCAATTTAATATCTCAAAATTAAAATATAAAGAATAATTTTTAAATTTCAAAAGATTACAGTGACTTTCGCGTATTTGAACCTATTATTATTAGATGAAAAGATAGTATCAGATTTTTTATATATATATTTTTTAAAAAAGGAGCACGAAAACCAACTGGTTGGTTACTTTACTCTCTTTTTCCGCCGAGGGAAAATCGGGCATGGCCGAGACTGAGAGCCAAGCACTTCCCACGAAACGACATCACCATCACCAAAACGACGATTCTGAAGGACAAGAGGATGATGAAGAAGAAGAAGAAGAAGAAGAAGAGGACGGGTTGGAGAATGAAGAGGAAGAAGAAGGAGCGAGTAGAGTCAGTGAGTCACAGGGTGCTGGCGCCGCGCCTCCGAGTGATGATGCTGGATTGAAACACTCTCAATTGGATACCCTACCCAATGATGATCCTCCCGAGGGTAACTTATCTTTTTTAAGCGTGTGTGTTTTTTTTACGGAAGAATTTTGTTCTTTTCCCATAATTTTCAATAAAGTAAGCTCTTTTATTAAGGATAATGTTGTAATTGTTTTGAGGGAGTATATGGTGATCTCTCAGGGTTGCAGGTAAATTCTACTTCGGAATCCAAGGAAGGAGCTGAATTTAAGGTTAGTTTTCTTTTAGCAGTTAAAATCGTAATATTTAAGACTTCCATTTCGGTTTTTTTTTTTCAAAGCCTGAGATCATGTTTTATTGTTCTCATTGACAATGTTTTAGGGTCTTCTTTTCTTTACAAGGAATTAAAATTCATGACTTTGTTGCCTTAAAAGTGTTTCGCCTTTATGCTATCATGACCTGAAGTTATAGTGAACTGAATCAAGTACTTTGGACTTGATTATCTTAGCTTTCGTAAGTAGTCAGTACACCCCATGGTTCTTCTCTATAGTTGAATTATAGGATGTGGTACCACCTCATATGAAGCCTGTTCTTTTTGTTGTTAAAAGTTCTCATCTTTGGAATCCAATAAAACTTATTCCCGATCATTTTAATGAAAGAATTCTTGGAAATTTGTGGGTTATTGCGAGGGAACTCAAGGATTGAATTTAACTTTAAATGTAGAAACATAAGCCAGATGGATAAAAGCGAATATAAACTTGGAAAATAAATGTGCAAAAGGATGCAGAATCATTCCCTGCTAACATTGGATTATCCTTGTCGAAGCTCTGGCAGTTATAACTTCAAATGTTGTTGCCTTTGCTCTTTTTAGTGTTTATTTATGTTGTCCTTCACGTTTGATCCTTGAATAAGTTCTTCAGAACAATTGCAATGATGTAAAAGATCTTTTATTGCTTTATATTTTTTCTTGGAACTGCATGCCTTACCACTTAAGTTTCTCTCAGAGAAAACAAACTTATAAAAAATGCCCGAAATGAGAAAGGGAGATATGTACAGTTCAATTTCTCTGTGATTGAATTGTTCTTTTAATGGAGTTCATCTTGGTTTAACTTTCTTAGGAGAAGGTTAACACAGCTGACCAGGATGTTTCCCCTAGTTTGGCTGTCCTGAGTGCTGAAGCTCCAACTTCTTTGTCACAACAAGCAGCAACTCCTGTTACACAAGGTATATCATCTGCTCCTACTCCAACTCTACAAGAACAAAGCCTTTCAGATCAGAAAGTTATTGTTGCATCTGTGCCACAAGCAAACCAGCAAAAATCTTATAATCTTAAAATGGTATCTGTTGTTCCCATTGTGAAGACACCTGTGTCTGATGGTTACAATTGGCGGAAATATGGTCAGAAGCAAGTGAAGAGTCCTAAAGGTTCTCGAAGTTATTATAAGTGCACTTTCTCTGATTGTCAGGCCAAAAAGATAGAATGCTCTGATGACACTGGCCATGTAATAGAGATTGTCAATAAAGGCATGCATAGTCACGAACCACCACGAAAAAATGACTTTACAAGGGAAAGTAAGATTGTATCCTCTGCTGCACGTGCTTCACATAATATTCAGTCCATCAGAATATTTAATGATTCTGACCCATCCACATCTTCTAAAGAATCTGTACCTGAAACAACTGTAAATCCTGAAAGAAAAGGACTGTTTTCTAGTGGCTCTGATGGGGATGGTGATATGCAAGTGAAGGAAGAGCTCACAAGTGAACTTGAGACAAAAAAAAGGCAAGCATTCCTGTAAGCTTCTCTTTGCCTTCGTCTTCTTTTGCTTCATGATATACATATATGTATGTGCATCCAGTCTGTGAGTCTGGTTTTAATTGTTCCTTATTGTTTTTGATAATCAGTATGAAGAAAGGCAATACAGTTTGTTCTGATTCTGTCCTGAAAACTCGGAAGAAACCTAGATTTGTTGTGCATGCAGCTGGTGATGTAGGGATCTCAGGTGATGGATACAGATGGCGAAAATATGGACAGAAAATGGTGAAAGGAAATCCAAATCCTAGGTGCCTGTTCACTTCTCATATTTTTACCTAGAAGTTTTCATTGTTTTATCCCTTTAAATAATTAGTCAATTCATATGGCTGCTCAGGCTTGTCATCATTGTAAATTTATGTTATGGTGGCTTGCTTCTTTTATGTGTCTGTAGTATCAGACCCAATCTCAAGGTTTACTACATTTCTTTGCTGTATTGAAATACTAGAAAAACCCTTCATTTGTACAGTAGAGTTTTGTTGGAATTTATACTAGAGTGTTCCAGTGGCCTTCGTCCTTGCTTTTTTGGTCTCAGCACACCTTTTACCGTGTGTAAAGCTTTGTAAGTTTATTTGTTCAACAAATGTTGTCATTATATGTGCATCTATGTATCTCTTCCGAACCAACGCAAAATATTCTTATGAGGCTGTTGTAAAAGAGCCCGCCTTTACGATGCTTCTGTTAATTCTCTGCATGACCAATTTGGTCCTTCCAAGTTCTTTTTTTTAACTCAGTTGTTATGTGCCAATTTACTTGAACCTGTATACATTCTATTGGTTTTGTTCTGATTTTTTTTTTTTTTTGGCTGATGAATGTTCTCTAGGAACTACTATAGATGCACTTCTGCTGGGTGTCCTGTACGTAAGCATATTGAGACAGCTGTAGATAATACAAATGCTATCATTATAACATATAAAGGTGTTCATGACCATGACATGCCTGTACCAAAGAAGCGACATGGCCAACCAATTGCTCCTCTTGTTGCCGCTGCTGCACCTGCTTCTATGAACAACTTACAACACAAAAAAACCGATGGAGGGCAAAGCCAAGTTACATCAACCCAGTGGTCAGTAGGTACAAAAGGTGAATTAACTGGTGAGGCCCTAGATCTAGGAGGTGAGAAGGCAATAGAATCAGCTCGAACACTTCTGAGTATTGGATTCGAAATCAAGCCATGCTGAACTTAAATGGAGCTTTTGTGTTAACATCAGGCATGTCACTCTATAAATACTGAACACAGGTTTGATTTTTCGTATTTGTAATTTTCCTTATTATTGCTCTAGTTTCCTGTGAAGTTGAATGTTTTTCTGTTGTATTCCCTCTCAATCTGGTAGGAGCAAGGTTATTCTAGTTGCGGAAAGAAATATAGATTTGATTGGCAACCCTCTTCTTGTCACCTTAGTTGGAACTATGTTCCAATTACTCCCTTCTCTTTTTATGTCACATGAGCTGGAATTTAAGAGCTTAGCTAGGCTATGCATATTTGTTGGGGTTACAGGCGTACAGCTGCAGCATTTAAGAGCTTATCTATGCATATCTGATTTGATGAAAAAAGGGTAAATACATTTTTTACTACTTTGAGTTTGGCTTCAATGTTCTAGTTGGTACCTATGTTTTCCATTTGCAGATCGGTACCCAAATTTGGCCTTTGTCATACATTTTAGTCTTTTTAAAATTGAATGATGTGGACCAATTAGGTTTAGACATGTGGCAAGTACATCAGCTGATATTTGGTCCACATCTTCCAATTTTAAGAGAGTTACAAATATGGATTAAAACGTGGGACGAAAGCCATAATTGTATACTGATCTGGAAAAGAAAGCATAGGTACATACAAATTACCAAAAAGAAAGTGTATTTTACCCATTAAAATAATACACCGAAAAACTCTGTCGGCCTTTTTTGTGGTCACTGGTTTTAATCTGTACAAAATCAAGTATTGCTTTTAGTTTTTATATTGAAAGAGGTGCATGCTTCCAAGCACTACTGCTGTACAATTTTTGAAATACTATTTGGCAACCCAAGATCAAACCCTAGCATTTTACATGTTAGTCTTCTAACATTTCATGACCATGCCTGGATTCCTAAGTTTTAATGGGGGCTAAGATTGTGATATTTGCCATTTCACATGGTAAAGAACTATTTAGATTACAAATCCCTTTTTAAGCCCTCATGTATATCCTTTTCTTTTCTTTTTGGTTTAATTGATATGACTCGAGATTTGTAAGAAAAAAATCTAGTGGTCACTATCCAGATCTAGTGCAAAGCTTAGTAGGATAAAATAGGTACAGCTTGGAAGTATTCTAGGCATTTTCAGACAAGACACCCATCAAGACATTATTATCTCAATAAGAGAAGGAAACAAAGGGACCCAACATCATTAGTAGTATTGGGTACAATATAAGCATGTCTTGTAAGATGGAGCCCTTCCCCAAGGTCCTAGGGCACAAACATTTTGCCGCTAACCATTATTGCCATCCTTTTAAAGCAAATGGAGTTGTCAGTGTATGTTTTAGCTGTCCAACAACTTACAGGGTTAACACTTAAATTGATTCGCACTCAACCACTCCCACTTATTAACCGTATGGTTGATAATCCAATGGCGACAGATCTGGTGGCAAATCCAGTTTCCTGCAGCTCCCCATGCCAGGGTCTAGCATGTAAAACATCATATGTAATTACTAACCATTCTAGCTATACCGGGACCGGAAAAATTGTACATCATATTGTAAAACTTCCATGACAGACAGGCCCCATCAGTGTTAGCAAATGCATGAGGTAATTTTAATTTACTTAAGATCTACATCTAGCAAATTCATGATGCATGAGTGTTCATGAAATTTTATACACAAAACCAGCTTAGTGAATCAGTCAATGTGATCAAACCAATGATCAAACCTGGAGCACCATCTACAGGCATCCAACATCATTCTCAGGAGAAACTCAATTCATCGATAGATATGGATAGTTCTGATTCGATCATGTTATCATTGTTTTTTTTCTCTTTGGGCATATCTTTGATCCCATTTTCTTCTTTTCCTTCTGCTGCTGTTATACAGTCCTGGAATCTGAAACAACTTGTGAGATGGTCGTTTGTTATTCCTGCCACTTGCATGAAAGAGTAGATGACAGTAGGCCCCACACTTCGAAAGCCCCTTCTTACCAAATCTTTGCTTATGACATCTGCTTTTGGAGTTTTAACCGGAACCTGTCGAGGATATCTGAATCTGCTAACTAGAGGTTTGTGGTTCACGAAACTCCAAATATACTTGTCGAATGACCCAAACTCGTCTATAACCTGGCATCATCAAAACCTGCAAAAAGTTAGCCCTAATGATAATCATAGCCACTATGGATAGATCAGTTATGGTACTTTTACTTCAGCAACAAGGGGCAAGTACCCGCATACAAGTGATTTACGGAGCACTGTTTTCATGCCAAGCAAGGTTAGAAAATGGTGCAAAGAAGAACTAGAATCTACCTTAGACATTTGGTGTGCATTCTCAACAATAGCACGCAGCTTTAGTTCCGATAACAAGGAACTTGCTGTACTACCAGGAGCTATTAACTTCTTCTCATTCAATTTTGATACAGCAAGAGGATCAAAATCGGCAAAAACTTCCCTGCAATAAATTTGTACTTTAGAATTGAGTCTGCTTATTCAATGGAAGCAAGATCAAACTTCAATCAGAACAATACCTAAATATGTGTCTTTTGCTCAGAATAGCAGGCCATGTAAGTTCAGACAATGCACCCGCGAGTACGAGTAGCTCGAACAGTTTCCTGCACATGGATTAAACAATTTTGAGCAAGAACTTCTCATCAAATGAAATGCTTTTTTATCAGAGAAGTACTCATTTAATCAGTGATAACCATATGCGAGCAAATTCAAGATCACATACTTATCATCATGTACAGGAACTCCCCACTCTTCATCATGGAAAGCAACATAACTCGGATCTGATGCCAACAAAGAAAAAAGAAAACTAGGTGAACAGAAACAGGAAATACAAGCAATTAAAGCATCATGGAAATAAGTATGCTTATTCAATGGAATAAAAACTCCGTCAAAAGTTAGTGAGTGATGCCGTGGAGCTGACAGTTCCATTCAGAATATAATGCTTGAACCTATAAATGCATAACCAATTTGAATTCATGCTATTAAAATGCAATACCATGTACAAGTGTGCAGAATCTAGAAATATCAAGTAAACGGATTGCAGATGAAAGTTGGAAAGATAAAATACAACACATTTTAACCTATTGCTCGATTTAAATCATAAAAATATATCAAAATAGTATTGAGTTACAACATTTGTTATTAGATGGCACTACAGAGCATGTTAGGCTAATTTCTTTATCATGGATTAGGAAAACCTCAGGACTGATTAATCTAACACGTTCCAGATTCAGAATGCCTCCACCAGTTCTGTTCCAGTATCAGGCTGATAAAGTGGTTTCCAATGGTCAAAGGTCGGTACAATATCGAGTTGCACTATAATGAACCAGTCGAAAACCAGAAGAATCATCTTTTGGAAATGCATACAGGATATAGCAAACTCACCCAAGTAACTTGTATCATTGCCTCCGTTTACAGGCAAACTTCATGCATAGTAGTGTTTTGTACGAAACCAACAACTATATGCATTAGAAGATCAGGTTTTCGATAAGAACAGTAAAGTTCGGTGATCGTAAGAAGAGAAAAGCCGCCATTTACATTTTGTCTAAGTAGAAAATTTGAGATACAACCCTATTTGGTTCATTGTGCTAGATGCTAAGCTTTTCTTGCGCCTTTGACTGTAAATCGAACCTAACCGAATACCGCAGTTTTGCGATTGAATAACTCGAAAGGCATAAACAATACAAAAGGTGTTCTTAGTGCAGGGGAAAATTCCATGTCCTAAGAGATAAATTTGAAAGGAAAATAATGTTAATATAATTTCTAATCAATATTTGAAAAAATAAAAAAAAGAACGCACCTGTATTTGGGGTCACCCAGGCGCATCTCTTCCTCCTATGTGAATCACCAGGCGGTGAATCCAACCCGCCATCCGAAACAACACTTCTCGGAGTTGATGGGAATGGCTTCCTCCTAGTTCCTACACTATTAGACCAAATTAACCGACCAGTAGATGCTCGACTGTGAAATGAATCCGTGGAAGCATCAGATGAACATGAAGCGTTCAACGATAAGTTAGAATGTAGTAACTGTTCATGGCGGCGTAGCGCCGAAGGAACAACACTAACAGAATGGGAAGTAACTTTGGATGATGGAAGGCCATTTTTCTCCTCTGCTAAAGTGGCCTCAGCTGAACACTTTTCAATCTTCCTCGAAGGCTTTGAACCTGGTTTTCTTGCACTCAAAGAACCTGTCTTATTCCCTGCTGGTCCCAATACAGGCCTTGCCTCGGAATTGGCCGTATTCATGGACCTCAGTCTTGGAGGACCGAACATATATCAAGAAACCGATTAAACCGACACTAATTATCAGGATATCGGTGTTTCCGGAACCTCAAAGCAATCCTAAGTTATCAAACATTGCCTATCCAACCCTCAAACTATGAAAACCAGTAAAATCATCATATTACTCAAAACAAACAAAGCTTGAACTTACAGTACACAAGATCTCAGCTTTTGACCCTTTTCACCCTAGAAAACATAATCAAATTTACAATTCTATCATTCTAAGCTACATTCAAACCCTAAAAAAATCCCACATTACCACACAAAACCCACATTTCCTTCACTCTCAAAGTCTTCCAAAAAACCAGCTTGGGAACCCTAAAAACCAATACCCAAACCAAAGTTAAAACCAAAAATCAGCTAAAGGGTCGAACTTTAAAGCTAAAGAAGAAAGAAACAAAAAGAACAGGAAAAATGGGATCATCTTATATATATCCATATTCATTTAAAGCATACAAATTTAGCCTATTAAAAAAAAAAAACAGAGATTCCATTCTGCATTGTGAAAAAAAAAAAAAACGAGAGAAAAGAGTATCTAATTTCTGTTTACCTTAAAAGAAAAAAAAAGGGGTTTTGTAGTATTTTTGTTCAGACACTAGCTGATGAAAAAAGCTGACACACTGCTGGCAACAAGTCCATATTTTTCTTCCTCCTTTTTTTTCCCGAGAAAATGCGGGAAAGTAACCGAGAAAATTCGATCAGGGGCTAGAAGAGACAACAAGAAAAAAAGGGTTCGATCTATAAGATTGAAAGTTTCTCTCTCTACATTACTATTATCTATATAATTCAGAGACGGAAGTAAAAAAGAGAAGAAGCCGAAGCGTGGAAGAGAGAGAAAGCAAAGATTGGCTTTTTATTCACAGTATTTTCTTTGCATTTGAGAATAGAGAGAGACCTGTTTATTACTTGCTATTCCGCGTTACTGTTTTTGGGACATTTTTATCTCAAAAAAAACGTTTACTTTCACTTCTTCCATTTCATAACAGATGGTAAGATTTGAGGTTTAAGCATCAAAGTTGATGTCGTCTTTGTTTTAAAATTTTGATCTTTCTTAAACATAAACATTGCATCATCTTTATATTATTGTCTAATAATAGCTACAAATATATTAGATTCTGTAAAACAAAATATGTAAAATCAACATCAACGTTAAAGATCAAAATCACACCCAATTGATTTTAAATTTCTCAACTTCACTATTCACTATTTTAATATTTCTTTTAAAATTTATTTTATGCTATATAGTTTTTAAAAAACACATAACTACTTTTATAACAAATTTTGTTATTTTTAGAAATTTTAGATTTTTAAGTTTTTTTTATTTAAGGTAATATTAACTAACTCGAAACATTAATTTAATAAATTATTTTTAAGTGGTATAAATATATGCTAAAAAGGATTGAGGATCTATTATGGTTATGGTCTATTTATTATGCTAAATTTTAGGATTTAATCATTATTTTTTAATGTGTAGAGAAAAGAATTGTCCAAGTTTGAATCCAAAACCAATTAAGTTTTCAAATTTTTTAATGTTAAATAATTGATTTTAAAATTTTAATTAGGCCTTTAATATAAAATGTATTTGGAAGTAATGATTTTTCTTTTTTTTTCAAAAGAAAATTTAAAGCAGAAACTTGTTCATCTTATCGTATCATTGGATTGAAAGTCTCAGTTACCATAATGTCATGGATTGTCTAACAAAGTTTGTCAAAGACTTTTCATTCTACAATTATTCTCTTACCTTATTATTTTGAGCCATTTAATTCTCTCACGTTTAATGTTATATTATTATTATCTTAACATGAATTCATCATATTCTTATTATCTTTATTCTACATTTAATTTAATCTATTTTATTTTATATTTATTTTTTTATCATGGTATTGCTCAAAATGTTTCAAATTTTGTAACCAAAAAAAATTAAAATATTAAAATTGATACATATAGCTTAATTTGTGAATCACACAAGATTAATGATAAAATTTTCTACTTACTTCATAAAGAAGAAATCGACTGAGTCCTTAAAAACAATAGGTGTTTAACTCTGTATTTATTGATTAAAAAAATGATTTGGTGCACCAAATAACTCATTCAATGAGATTATTTTTTCCATTTCATGTTTCATATCATGGATATAAACAAAAAATTAATGCTTGTAAATTATATATGAGTTTGACTTGAAAAATATTTCGAATAACTTAATTCGGTAGTTATCTAGCTAAGTTTGAGCAATTCGAGCTATCAATCGAGTCGAATTTAAACTTAGTAATATTTGACCTAAACGGTTTGCGAGTCTTATCAAACTTTTCATATTTTTATATATTGAATTATATTATTAACTCTAAATTTAATTATTGAGTTAAACTCGAATATAAAAATTGATAAACAAATTTAATTAAACTCAATTATGTCTCAAATCGAATTTCGAATTATACTTAGATGAATATTAAATTATAGAAATGAATTTAGGGAAACATCCATGAGCAGAGGTGTAACTTGAATTATAGTATCCTATGTGATCCTTCACCATGGGCATTCAATTTACTTGTCTCTACACTCAAACAACTAATTAGAAAAAGGAACATTTCATTTTTGGGGTTTAGTTAGTGATGTCAGAATCACTTTGACTCATTCAACTAAATATAAACACATGGTTTTTAGTGTGTATTTTTTTTTTGGATCAAACAAATTTTAATCATGTTTTTTTTATTTCATTACTAAACTTTTTTCCACATTTGTATCAGACAATTCTCTTTTCATTTAGCCGAATTTCATTGACGAATGATGACTTAATACTCGAGATCATCATATGAAAATATTTAAAATTTTTAATAAATAAAATAATATAATTATTTTATATAATTATAATTTCATCTCATCATATATTAATAAAATTCAAGTTTAATGAACGGATCGAAAAAAAAATCAAATTCTAGAAATTAATATGAACAAAAAAATTTTAATATCAATCTGAGAAAAAATTTCAAAATTGAGGGATCAATTAGGACATTGACATTTAAAAAAAATCCAAAAAATTTTAAATTTACGTTGGATTTGAGATTAATCATTACCAAATTGAAAACATTTAAATTAAGGGTGAATTTGGATGGACGGTGAGATGCAGTATAATGCATTTAATTTATTTTTTGTCTCACGCTACAATATTATTACAGTATTTAATTTCACCGCCACCGCTATCTTTATACTAACTACAAGTAAACAAACTGTCCATCCAAACCCACCCTTTAACAACTTTTTCAATGATTATACTTCTTAAAAGTTTCAACATTTTCAATAAATACACTTTTTAAAAGTTCAAACATTTACAAAACTTGAGTTTTTAGCAAGTAAATCATTAAAAAAAAATCTATCAAATTTTAGAAATTAATTTGAATAAAAAAATTTCTAAATTTAGGATCAAATTTAAAGATGTCGGATTTTAAAATTAGGTCATGTTAGTACATGAAAATCTTAAAATGTCTTGTTATCAAATATTGATAAAATACAGGTTTAAAAATAAACATAGACCTAATTATTAAATTTATGTATCAAGATAGATTAGAAAAAAAATATTAAAATAAACATAATATCTAAATTTAGAGAAAAAAATGTATATCAACCAAAAAAAATTTTAAATAGAGAAAAAAACTTATTAAAAAAGTTGGCAGCTTAATCTATTGAAAAAGAAGAAAATTCATGGTGTTATCTACCATTTGCAGGATGTATAGTAAATAGTAGTACCCAGTTTTGAGTAATGCTTGAATTGAAGGTGATCTTTGTTGACCAGTCAAATTTACCCAAACCATACCATTTCATCTCACCAACAACAAAAGGTAATTGGTATTTAGGTGAGTAATCTTCTCTATTGTCTACTCAATATTTCAACTTTTTAAGATGGTTTTTTTTTTATTTCTTACCTTTATGGTGTAAGGTATTTTGAACAACAAAAACAGGTCAAATAGGATTTGCCCATTTTTCTATGTCAAATTCTCTATTCATTTCCTATAAATTATAAAAATACTCATTACTTTTTAATAAAAGTTTGATATATTTTATATGAATGAGTCTTTTTATATTAGTATGAAATACACGTCACGTATCGTTGTCTGATTGCTTTGTTAGTGAAGTTAACACTTACAGATGAAAGTTTTAATAGAAAATCTAGTTTACACTTTGATCTAATGTACAAAAACTAATTTAATCATTTTTTGAATAGATGGAACAAAATACAATCACACTCCCAATCCAAAAACCACCATGGCACTTTTACAATCCACTACCTCAAGTTGTGGGATTTATATGTTTAAGAAACTTCAAGTTCTGCTATTAGATCATGCACTATCTGCAAGTTAAATATCAATTTTAGTTCCTATTTAAATAATACTAGTTAAAGTAGTTATAATAAATTTTGCTATTGATCTTTATCGTGCGTAAGTTGTGAATCTAGCTTCTATTATCTAACTTGATTATTTTTAATTTTTATAATTTTTAAATTTTAAAATTTTAATCATGACTTAAATAATAATCAATAACTCCATTACCGAAAATGATATGATTTTTTTGTAAATCTTCGATGGAAAGAGCAAGATGACATCACATTACATATATGATAATATGTTTGCCGCATAAAAATTTAAAAATAATAAACAAAATCAAAAATCAAAAAATATAAAAATTAAAAATAACTGAATTAAAATATACAAACCAGTCTAAAGATATTAAGAGCATAATAACACTTTTCAGAAAAGAAGAGAAAAACTAGTGCCACTAATATAATAAAGATGAAAACCAAGCATTATAGAATTTGAAACCTAGTAACCTATTAAGTAGATTGATACATTAGATCAAGTTTTGATTTGAAGTGGGAGCCATCAACCGAGAAACATGGGGAAGGAAGGAATCAAGCTTTCTTACCAAGCACTTTTATTATATTTAAATGGCTGCCATTGATTTTTCTTTTACAGTGGGTGGGTGGGACTCTCTCATTTGGCCATTCCATTGACAAATTATACCTATCATTAGTACAACAGAAGAAAGGATCAAAGTTAAAATATGTGAAAGAAGGTTTATAAAAAGTAAAAAAAAAAAAAAAAAAAGAAGCATGTCAAAACCCTTTCTTGCATATAATCAAAAGTGGGGTGAAAAAAAAAGAGAGAAAGGTTTCATTTCTTCAAAACTTCAAATCAAAAAAGATTTACTTAGTTGTTGGTCTCTACTCAAGATGGAAAAAAGCATAAAAAGTAGCCTATCACTCATCATGATTTCTATGCATGTATCAATCACAAATCGAAATATGCTGTGAAACCATAATTTTAAGCCATGAATATCTATTTTTCTTCTGTTTGAGATTTCAAATTTGGAATCAAGTAGGGTTAAAATTCATATATATATATATATATATATATATATATTCATAAAATTTAAAATTGAAACGTACTTATCACTCGATTTAACATAAGGTGACAATGCTTACCTTCTAATGTAACTGTCCATCACAAGTTGATTGATTAGGGTTAAGTGTACTTTCTCTACTGTTGGGGGAATGATGGCATCGGCTATTTCTGTTAGATATAATTTGTAACATTCTAGAATATGTTTACTCATTACTTATATGTATTTATATTTAATGAATGTATTAGTGTAGATGTATCAAGTTTGATGAATGTATTTAGAGAAGATGTATCTAGTAGTCATGCATGTATTTAACTAGGATACATGAATGTGTTGAATCCAATACTCACTTACAACTATTATATAAATAGTTGTATGTGGTGAAGCATGGAAAGAGAGAGTATAAAGAAGACAAAGTTTAATACGAAGTGAGTTCATTTCTTTTCCAAAAAGTTATTTCTCTTCCACCTCCATCCAACAAAGTGGTATCAAGAGCCTGGTTCGATGTAAAAGGAGATGACCAACAATGGAATGTTTCCATTTCAATTTCCTCATCTTATGAAAGATAACTATGAAAATTGGTGCCTCCTTATGAAAGCTCTACTTGCCTCACAAAATGTGTAGAGATCATACAAAATGGTTATGATTTTCCTCAAGACGAGGCATCTTTGTCGCAACAAGATAGGGATGCCTTAGCGAGGACAAGGAAGAAGGATCAACAAGCCATCACCCATATCCATCAATGTTTAGATGAATCAATGTTTCTGAAAGTGGTTAATGCTAACACCACAAAGCAAGTGTGAGATATTTTACCTCTCCAAGAAGTTGACAAAGTGAAGAAGGTTCGATTCCAAGTATTACAATGTGAGTTTGAAACTTTACAAATGAAAAAATTAGAGTCAATTTTGGATTATTATTCAAATGTGTTGCCTATTACTAATCAAATGAAGAGATATTGAGATACCTTAGAAGATGTTCGCGTTATTGAAAAGATCATTCGTTCTTTGGTTCCAAAGTTTGATTTTGTGGTTTGTGTCATTGAGTAAAAAGATTTAGACTCTATGACTATTGAACAAGTAATGGGTGAGTTTCAAGCACAAGAAGACAAATTCAAGAGGAAAGAAGATGAGTCTTTAGAACTAACTCTCAAAGCCAATGTATCTTTGAAAGATTGTCGAGAAGAAAAGAACCAAATAGGTCGAGGCTGTGGATGCAGACGAGGACGAGGATGAGGTTATAATCAATGAGGACGTAGAAAAGGTGGTTGTGAAAATAACAACAACGATAATAGGAGCCCATCAAATAGAAATCATGGAAGAGCGAAGGGAAGAGGAAGAGGTAATTATCGAAGATCGAATGAAATGAGGTATGACAAGTCTAGTGTTGAATGTTACAATTCCCATAAATTTGGCCTTTTTTTTAGGGAATGCCAAAATGATTCTAACGAAAATGAAGAGAGGGTCAATCTCATTAAAGATCAGCAAGATGCGGAAGAGCCAACTTTATTGCTAACACTCAAGGATGAAGAAAGCAATGATGCATGCATATGGTATCTTGACAATAGAGCAAGCAATCATATGTATGGATGCAAAGAGGCCTTTGTGGAGCTTGATGAGAAGGTTAGAAGCAATGTTTCATTTGAAGATTCTTCGAAAGTCCAAATCCAAGGGAAACATACTATTCTAATTTCTCTAAAGGATGGTGGTCATAGCCTTATTACCGATGTTTATTATGTTCCTAAGATAAAAAGTAATATTTTAAGTTTGGGGCAACTCCTTAGAAGTGGTTATGAAATTCATATGAAAGATTGCTTCTTTTGGCTAAGAGATCAATATGCCAACTTAGTTTAAAGTATCCATGTCGAAGAATAGAATGTTTATGTTGAATCTTAAGACAATTAAAGTAAAGTGTTTGAAGGCTAGTATAAAGGATGAAGCATAGTGTTGGCACATGAGATTTGGCTACTTAAATTTTGGAGCCCTCAAGGTTCTCGGAGAAAATAAGATGGTTAAAAGAATTCTAACAGTTAGCCATCCTAATCAATTGTGTGAGGTGTGTCTCTTGGGTAAGCATGCAAGATCAAGCTTTCCGAAAGAAACAACATCAAGAGCAACCAAGCCTCTTCAACTTGTTCATACTGATGTGTGTTAACCAATCAATCTGCCATCATTTGGTAAAAGTAAATACTTTTTTGTTTTTTTATTGATGATTATAGTGGAAAGACTTGGGTTTACTTTTTGAAGCAAAAATTTGAAGCCTTTATTGCATTTAAAAATTTTAAAGCTCTTGTTAAAAAAGAGAGTGATTATTAGATAAAATCTTTAAGGTCTGATAGAGGAGGCGAATTCACTTCCAATAAATTCAATGAGTTTTTCAAACTACATGAAATTCATCATCCTTTAACAGTGTTTAGATCGCTACAACAAAATGGTGTAGCGAAAAGAAAAAAAATAGAACTATTTTTAACATGGCTAGATGTATGTTGAAGGCAAATGTAACATCCTCTTACCCGAGACCGTCGCCGGAGTCGAGCTTGAGGTGTTACCAAACTTGTTTCATCACTTTTTGAATTTTATAACAACTAATTTCATTTTCGTAGGAAACTGTATTTCTGCGTCATGGTCGCTTAAAAAATCATATCTCGAGTTACGAAACTCGAAATCAATATCCGTAAATTTTCCCTGAAACTAGACTCATATATCTATCTACTAATTTTTTTTCTAGAATTTTTGGCTGGGCCAATTAGTACAGTTTATTAGTTAAAGTTACCCCTGTTTCAAGTCTTGATTGGACTGACCTCTACTTACTACGAACCACTTTTCTCTCTGTACAAAATTTACACGAATATGATGTTTATTTCTATTAAAACTAGACTCAATAAGGATTCTAAAAATATAAAGTACACCTCATAATTATTTTTTTACAATTTATGGTGAATTTTCAAAGTTGGAATAGGGGATCCAGAGATCACTCTGGGCCTGTTTCACTAAAACTCAAGTACCTTATAACATATAGCTCCTTTACCTGTTTAGCTTCTTTCATATGAAAGTAGACACAATAAGCTTCCATTCCATATTTAATTCATCTCCTAATTCATTTTCTACTATTTTTAGTGATTTTTCAAACTCACATCACTGCTGTTACAACATTCTGTTTTATGACAAATTTTCACTTTTCTATGAAAATTCATGAACTATTATCACTTTGAACATACATGGTCTCATACATGATCTAAATTAACCCTTCCAAGGACTAATCATTATCAGGCATTTTCTCAATCCAACCATAACCATATCGCAAGATTAATTACACAACATGAGTATATTGCTATACATGCCATATAAACCAAAAGATAATAACCCAAAAACTACCGGAATAAGTCAGGATAGTGTGATTCCTCGTGATGATCCGATCCTCCGAACTCACGTTAATCTACAACACATGTCAAACACAATCAAGTAAGCTTATGAAAGCTTAGTAAGTTCATAGGCTTGGAAAGTAAACTTACCAAATTAATAAATCATTCACATAGTTTACATTTCACTACTATCTCCTGTCATTCACAAATCAAATCAATTTTACTTAGTATCATTCAATAATATCCATACTTGAAATTCATCCTTTTGGGCCCGTTTACTATTTAACACTTCTTCACAAATTAGGAACTATACGGAATTGAGTACATTGCCTTCTTTATACCATAGTAGAACTATGGATTTACACATAATCACATTTCCTTTTTCCGAAGCCATAGCCCAGCCATGGTCTTACACGGATCACATATCATACCGAGGCCATATCCCGGATATGGTCTTACACGGGTCACATATCACTTTTCTCCGATGCCATAGCCCAGCTATGGTCTTATACGAAAATCACTTGGCACACTTCACTGATGCCATAGCCCAGCTATGGTCTTATACGGGAATTTCTTATCATTTGTTTCCGATGCCATAGCCCAGCTATGGTCTTATACGAAAACCACTTATCATTTGTTGCCATGGTCCAACCATGGTCTTTTTCCGTCAATTCGTCACGTATCATGAGACAAAGGTACTCAATCCGATAGTTTCCTACAATTTCATACTTTTACATTGTTTATAATCTTATCACATACTTTTGTCACATGCACATCATATAACACATTACAAAATTCATAATATTAACAATGATCATTAAAATTCAGCCACATGAACTTACCTGGGCTGATTCACAAAAGTTGTAGAAATTCGGGAATTATTCGGTTATTTTCTCCTTTCCGCGACTTGCTTCGATTTCTTGGTCTATAAATGCAAAATATTTTCACTCATTAGCATTTATTTTATTTCTATTTCAATTCACAATTTATGCTGTTCAACTCTCGAAATTGCACTTTTACCCCAAAATTTACAGTTTTTACAATTTAGTCCCTGCTCAATTCACCCATCAATTGAACTAATTTTTCTCAATTAACACTTTATTTTATCATTATAAACTATTTCACAACCTTTTATATTCTGAATTTCAACACTAACCTCTAATTCACAACTTTTTCACAATTAGGTCCTAAATACCATTTTCTATCAAAATCACTTAATAAAGCCACCTTAATATGAAATTAGAACTTAAATTTCATAATAATTCATCATAAAATTCCCTTAACCAGCTAGGGTAACTTCCAATTTCACCCACCAAATCAAAAACTAATGAATTCTATAAGTGGACCTAGTTGTAAAAGTCATAAAAACATAAAAATTATCAAGAAAAAGCAAGAATCAAACTCACATGATGTAAAAATATGAAAAACCAGCTTTCTCCAGACCTTCTATGGCGTTTTGGCTGAGAATTATGAAGAGATCTCTAGATTTCTCAATTTTGTCCTTATTTTATATGTTAAAATTATAAAATTTCCAATTTTGCCCTTATTTCCCTTATTTTTCTGCTGATTTTCTTGCCCTTGCCGTCCAACCTATTCACTTTTAGGCTTAATTTCCCTTTAAATCCTCTTTCTTTTAACACTTAAGCTATTTAATCCTTCTAGCAAATTTTGCATTTATTACAATTCAGTCCTTTTTACTCAATTGACCATCAAAACCTTAAAATTTCTTAACGAAACTTTAATACTAACATACTAACACTCCATAAATATTTATAGAAATATTTATGGCTCGTTTTAATATCCTGAGGTCTCGATACCTCGTTTTCACTTCTCAATTATTTAATATTTATTTCTAAAATACTATTCACTATTTCAATTATTTCCCTAACTTCACATTTAACTTATACTCATTAAATTAATAATATTTTATACTAATTTGTCGGATTTAGTGATCTCGAATCACTGTTCCGACACCACTGAAATTTGGGCTGTCACAACTCTCCCCCCTTTAGGGAATTTCGTCCCCGAAATTTCATACCTGAAAATAAATGTGGATGTTGAGACCTCATTAATTCTTCCGTTTCCCAAGTTGCCTCCTCCGACCTATGACGATTCCATAGTACTTTAACTAATGGTACCTGTTTGTTCCTTAATTCTTTAATTTCCCGTGCTAGAATTTTTACGGGTTCCTCCGAATACGTCATATCTGACTGAAGTTCTATCTCTGCATGAGGAATCACGTGCGATGGATCCGATCTATACCGTCTTAACATAGACACATGAAATACATCATGAATTTTCTCAAGTTCTGGAGGTAAGGCCAACCTATAAGCAACTGGGCCAATTCTTTCAACAATTTCATAAGGACCGATAAATCGTGGGCTAAGTTTTCCCTTTTTACCAAACCGTATAACCTTCTTCCATGGTGACACTTTCAAAAATACTTGATCGCCCACATTAAATTCTATGTATCTTCTTTTCAAATCTGCATATGATTTCTGACGATCGGAAGCAGCTTTTAAACTATCTCGAACAATACGAACTTTCTCTTCAGTTTCCCGAATCAAATCAACTCCTACTAACTTTGATTCACTTAATTCGGTCCAATATAATGGAGTTCTACATTTTCTTCCATACAAAGCCTCAAACGGTGCCATTTTGATACTAGTCTGATAACTATTATTGTAAGTAAATTCGGCTAAGGATAAATACCTTTCCCAGTTGCCGCCGAATTCCAGTACACAGCATCTTAACATGTCTTCTAATATTTGAATTACCCGCTCAGATTGTCCGTCTGTTTGAGGATGAAAAGCTGTGCTGAAGTTCAACTTGGTACCCAAAGCTTCTTGTAACTTACCCCAAAATCTCGAGGTAAATCTCAGATCTCGATCCGAAATAATAGATATTGGCACCCCATGTAATCTCACTATCTCATTCACATATATTTCTGCCAACTTTTCAAGTGAATAATCTGTCCTAACTGGAATAAAATGTGCTGATTTGGTTAACCGATCTACAATTACCCAAATTGAATCTTTCTTTTTCGGAGTCACTGGTAACCCGGACACAAAATCCATAGTGATATGTTCCCATTTCCATTCCGGAATCATAATAGGCTGTAACAACCCCGTCGGTACCTGATGCTCAGCTTTCACCTGTTGACAAATCAAACATTTGGCTACATATTCACAAATTTCCCGTTTCATGCCGGGCTACCAATACATTTTCTTCAGATCACAATACATCTTGGTACTTCCCGGATGAATAGAACACATACTATTATGAGCTTCTGATAAAATATTATTCTTTAAATCAGCATTATTCGGAATACATATCCTACCACGATAATATAACATACCTTTATTATCAACAGAGTACTCCGAGCTTAACTCATTTTGAACCATCTCTCGTTTCAAGACCAATTTCGGATCTTCATCTTGTAACTTCCGAATCCGTTGAAAGAGTACTGGTTTAGCTTGTAATTCTGCTAATACATAACCATCTTCACTAACAGACAGATGAGCGTTTAATGCCCGAAGAGCAAATAACAACGATTTTCGGCTAAGTGCGTTGGCTACAACGTTAGCTTTCCCCGGGTGGTAGTCAATAACAAGATCATAATCTTTCAGAAGTTCTAGCCACCGCCTTTGTCTCAAATTCAGCTCTTTTTGTGTCATCAGATATTTCAAACTCTTATGGTCGGTATACACATAACATTTTTCACCATATAGGTAGTGCCTCCATATTTCAAAGCAAATACAATCGCAGCCAATTCCAGATCATGCGTAGGATAATTCTTCTCATGTGGTTTTAATTGTCGAGAAGCATATGCTATTACTTTACCTGTCTGCATAAGTACACAACCCAGACCATTCAAAGATGCATCACTATATACCACAAATGGTACACCTGATTCCGGTTGAATCAATACTGGTGCTTCAGTCAACATCTTCTTTAATCGATCAAAACTTTGTTGGCACTCTTCAGACCACACAAACTCAACATTCTTTTGTAGTAATCGAGTCAACGGGGAAGCAATCATGGAAAAATCTTTAACAAATCGACGGTAGTATCCTGCTAAACCTAGAAAACTTCGTACTTCTGTAACATTCTTCGGAATTTTCCAATTTACCACTGCTTCCACTTTACCAGGATCAACACGAATTCCATCAGCTGATACAATATGACCCAAAAATGCAACCTCGTGAAGCCAGAACTCACATTTACTAAACTTGGCATATAACTGTTTCTCTCTCAAAGTCTGCAATACTGTTCTTAAATGCTGAGCATGCTCAGATTCTGTTTTCGAATAGATCAAAATATCATCAATAAACACCACTACAAATCTATCCAGATAAGGTTGGAAAATTCGATTCATCAAATCCATAAATGCAGCAGGAGCATTAGTTAAACCAAATGGCATCACCAAAAATTCGTAATGTCCATACCGAGTTCGAAAAGCAGTTTTCGGCACATCACATTCTTTTACCTTCAATTGATAATACCCAGATCGAAGATCTATTTTTGAAAATACTGCTGCACCTTTCAATTGATCAAATAGATCATCAATACGAGGCAGAGGATATTTATTCTTCTCCGTTATCTTGTTCAACTGTCTATAATCTATACACAACCTCAACGAACCATCTTTCTTCTTCACAAACAAGACAGGTGCACCCCAAGGCGACATACTTGGTCTGATGAATCCTTTGTCTAACAATTCTTGTAACTATGTCTTCAACTCTTTTAATTCAGCCGGAGCCATTCTATACGGTGCCACTGAAATAGGAGCTGTTCCTGGAATTACATCTATCACAAACTCCACTTCTCTATCAGGTGGTAGACCTGGTAACTCTTCAGGAAACACATCAGAAAATTCATTCACCACCGGTAACTCTTCTAACTTTGAATTAGAACTCCGAGTATCAAGGATATAAGCTAAGAATGCTTCATTTCCTTTACGTAACATCTTCTGAGCAGAGAAGGATGAAATAATATTAATAGCTTCACTTAACCTTTCAGGCCCAACTGAAATCATATCCCCAGTTTGACATTTCAAACTAATCTGTTTTTCACGACAATTCACTATCGCATCATGCTTCACTAGCCAGTCCATCCCCAAAATAATATCAAATTCCCGAAAGGGTAATAACATCAAATCAGCAGGGAACTCACAGCCCGTTATTCTCAGTGGACAATTACGACATATTAAGTTAACTATTACGCGCTTGCCTAAGGGATTAGTAACTTGTACATCAAAATCAGTAGGTTCAACAGATAAATTCTTTTCAGAAGCTAACATAGTGCAAATATATGAATGTGTAGATCCAGGGTCTACCAATGCATACACAGTATCATCATAAAGATAGAAAGTACCAGCAATTACGTCTGGAGCTGTCGCTTCTTCTCTCGCTCGAATAGCATAAGTACGCGCAGGTGCTTTAACATCTGATCGGCTAGCAGATTCTTTCATATCTGAACGGGTGGCTCCTGTAGCGCTACTCTGACCTGAACGTTTACTTCTTTGGGAAGGGGTTCTATTTTTCTCTTTTTGATCTGCTTCTTCTCTTTGTAGTTGAGGACAATCCCGAATGAAATGATCAGTAGATCCACACCTATAACAAGCCCCTATTTTGCTTCGACACTCACCAGGATGATTCCTTCCACAATATTGACACTTCGGTCGAGGAGCATTTTGAACACTGCTCATACTAGCTGCAGGTTTGTCGGATACTCGAAAATCAGATCGTCTGGATCTACCTCTTCCCGATCTTTCTGGCACTGAAGTGGCCCAACTAAATTCTTCCCTAGACCTCTTCACCGGTGAAAATAAGAATGATTTAGATGCACTCCTTTTAAAAGTCTCTTTGTTCTTCCTTTCACGTTGCATTTTCCTGTTATATACTTCTTCAAGTTTCTGAGCACGATCTGATAAAACAACAAACTCCCGTATCTCATTACCTCCTATCAACATTCTGATCTCATCATTCAATCCCTCTTCAAATCTAACACACATTTCCTCTTCTGTAGGCACAATGTCCCGGGCATTTTTACTAAGATAAACGAATTCTCTTTCATACTCAGCTACTGTCTTATTTCCTTGTCGGAGATCGAGGAATTCTCTTTTCTTTTTATCCAGATACCTTCTGCCCACATATTTCTTCTTAAATTCATTTTGGAAAAATTCCCAAGAAATTTTCTCTGCTGACACCACGGCCTCAATCGTTTCCCACCAATGGTAAGCTTCCTCTTTCAATAAAGACACAGCACATCTCAAATAATCATCAGGTGAACAGGCCATTTCTTTGAAAATTCTCATCAAACTCTGTAACCAGTATTCAGCCTTAACTGGATCATCATCTGCTCTTCCCCGAAATTCTTCAGCTCCAAGTTTTCTGAGCTTTTCTAAAGGAGTACGCTTGCTGGATTCAGTTGTCGGAGGAGGTGGAGGGGCAACTGGAGACGTTACAGGTGGCACAGTAGGGGGAGGATGTTGTTGAGCCTGATTTCCCTCTTGCATCTTTTCACTGTACCATTGATTCATAATCCCATAAATCATATCTTTAAGTTCTTGATGTCGCATTAGAGAAATCGGGACATTACTTGTTCCCTGTTCAGAAACCTGCACTCTACTATTTACTTCTTCTTGTTCATTACGTTCTAGTCCATCTGACATCTTTTCAATCAGAGAATATCTATAAAATAAAAGGAGTTAGATCGGATCATACACATCACACTATCACAGATTTATATGGCATGTATTTCTAAACACTTTAAACCTCATAAATGTTTCGAGAATCGGCTAAACTGAGCTCTGATACCACCAAATGTAACATCCTCTTACCCGAGACCGTCGCCGGAGTCGAGCTTGAGGTGTTACCAAACTTGTTTCATCACTTTTTGAATTTTATAACAACTAATTTCATTTTCGTAGGAAACTGTATTTCTGCGTCATGGTCGCTTAAAAAATCATATCTCGAGTTACGAAACTCGAAATCAATATCCGTAAATTTTCCCTGAAACTAGACTCATATATCTATCTACTAATTTTTTTTTTCTAGAATTTTTGGCTGGGCCAATTAGTACAGTTTATTAGTTAAAGTTACCCCTGTTTCAAATCTTGATTGGACTGACCTCTACTTACTACGAACCACTTTTCTCTCTGTACAAAATTCACACGAATATGATGTTTATTTCTATTAAAACTAGACTCAATAAGGATTCTAAAAATATAAATTACACCTCATAATTATTTTTTTACAATTTATGGTGAATTTTAAAAGTTGGAACAGGGGATCCAAAGATCACTCTGGGCCTGTTTCACTAAAACTCAAGTACCTCATAACATATAGCTCCTTTACCTGTTTAGCTTCTTTCATATGAAAGTAGACACAATAAGCTTCCATTCCATATTTAATTCATCTCCTAATTCATTTTCTACTATTTTTAGTGATTTTTCAAACTCACATCACTGCTGTTACAACATTCTGTTTTATGACAAATTTTCACTTTTCTATGAAAATTCATGAACTATTATCACTTTGAACATACATGGTCTCATACATGATCTAAATTAACCCTTCCAAGGACTAATCATTATCAGGCATTTTCTCAATCCAACCATAACCATATCGCAAGATTAATTACACAACATGAGTATATTGCTATACATGCCATATAAACCAAAAGATAATAACCCAAAAACTACCGGAATAAGTCAGGATAGTGTGATTCCTCGTGATGATCCGATCCTCCGAACTCACGTTAATCTACAACACATGTCAAACACAATCAAGTAAGCTTATGAAAGCTTAGTAAGTTCATAGGCTTGGAAAGTAAACTTACCAAATTAATAAATCATTCACATAGTTTACATTTCACTACTATCTCCTGTCATTCACAAATCAAATCAATTTTACTTAGTATCATTCAATAATATCCATACTTGAAATTCATCCTTTTGGGCCCGTTTACTATTTAACACTTCTTCACAAATTAGGAACTATACGGAATTGAGTACATTGCCTTCTTTATACCATAGTAGAACTATGGATTTACACATAATCACATTTCCTTTTTCCGAAGCCATAGCCCAGCCATGGTCTTACACGGATCACATATCATACCGAGGCCATATCCCGGATATGGTCTTACACGGGTCACATATCACTTTTCTCCGATGCCATAGCCCAGCTATGGTCTTATACGAAAATCACTTGGCACACTTCACCGATGCCATAGCCCAGCTATGGTCTTATACGGGAATTTCTTATCATTTGTTTCCGATGCCATAGCCCAGCTATGGTCTTATACGAAAACCACTTATCATTTGTTGCCATGGTCCAACCATGGTCTTTTTCCGTCAATTCGTCACGTATCATGAGACAAAGGTACTCAATCCGATAGTTTCCTACAATTTCATACTTTTACATTGTTTATAATCTTATCACATACTTTTGTCACATGCACATCATATAACACATTACAAAATTCATAATATTAACAATGATCATTAAAATTCAGCCACATGAACTTACCTGGGCTGATTCACAAAAGTTGTAGAAATTCGGGAATTATTCGGTTATTTTCTCCTTTCCGCGACTTGCTTCGATTTCTTGGTCTATAAATGCAAAATATTTTCACTCATTAGCATTTATTTTATTTCTATTTCAATTCACAATTTATGCTGTTCAACTCTCGAAATTGCACTTTTACCCCAAAATTTACAGTTTTTACAATTTAGTCCCTGCTCAATTCACCCATCAATTGAACTAATTTTTCTCAATTAACACTTTATTTTATCATTATAAACTATTTCACAACCTTTTATATTCTGAATTTCAACACTAACCTCTAATTCACAACTTTTTCACAATTAGGTCCTAAATACCATTTTCTATCAAAATCACTTAATAAAGCCACCTTAATATGAAATTAGAACTTAAATTTCATAATAATTCATCATAAAATTCCCTTAACCAGCTAGGGTAACTTCCAATTTCACCCACCAAATCAAAAACTAATGAATTCTATAAGTGGACCTAGTTGTAAAAGTCATAAAAACATAAAAATTATCAAGAAAAAGCAAGAATCAAACTCACATGATGTAAAAATATGAAAAACCAGCTTTCTCCAGACCTTCTATGGCGTTTTGGCTGAGAATTATGAAGAGATCTCTAGATTTCTCAATTTTGTCCTTATTTTATATGTTAAAATTATAAAATTTCCAATTTTGCCCTTATTTCCCTTATTTTTCTGCTGATTTTCTTGCCCTTGCCGTCCAACCTATTCACTTTTAGGCTTAATTTCCCTTTAAATCCTCTTTCTTTTAACACTTAAGCTATTTAATCCTTCTAGCAAATTTTGCATTTATTACAATTCAGTCCTTTTTACTCAATTGACCATCAAAACCTTAAAATTTCTTAACGAAACTTTAATACTAACATACTAACACTCCATAAATATTTATAGAAATATTTATGGCTCGTTTTAATATCCTGAGGTCTCGATACCTCGTTTTCACTTCTCAATTATTTAATATTTATTTCTAAAATACTATTCACTATTTCAATTATTTCCCTAACTTCACATTTAACTTATACTCATTAAATTAATAATATTTTATACTAATTTGTCGGATTTAGTGATCTCGAATCACTGTTCCGACACCACTGAAATTTAGGCTGTCACAGCAAAGAATATGCCCAAGGAATTTTGGGTCGAATTTGTTTCTTATGCAGTTTACTTGTCCAACCACTCACCAACAAAGAACATGAATGGTATAACACCTCAAGAAGCATGGAGTAGAAGAAAACCAAGTGTTAGACATCTACAAGTGTTTGGTAACATTGCTTATGCGCATGCATCCAACTAAGATAGATTGAAGCTCGATGATTGAGTTCAAAATATGTTTTCACTGGTTATGACTCAAACTCCAAAAGCTACAAGTTGTACAACCCAAGCAATGGGAAGATTATCATAAGTCGATATGTTGGGTTCAATGAACAAGCAAGTTGGAATTGGGAGGCCCAAGAAGAACAATCTTATGATTTCTTTCCCTATTTTGAGGAAGAACAAGACACTGTGTCACTGGTGTAAGGCATGACTCCTCCATCTTCACCTGCTTCAATCCATGAAGCAACTTTCGAAGAAAGCTCGAGTGAAAAACCTTGAAAAATAAGAAGTATATATGACTTGTACGATGCTAATGAAGCTATTAATGATTTGTTTTGTTTATTTGTAGATAGTGAGCCACTTAACTTCGATAATGTCATGAAGGACGAAATATGAAGACTAGCCATGGATAAAGAAATAAAATCTATTGAGAAAAACAACATTTGGGAGTTATCTAAACAATCCGCTTGCTTATTTCCTTGATAGGTCAAATGAAGTGGAAAATACATCAACTTGATGTGAAATCGGCATTTCTTAATGGTTTCTTGGAAGAGGAAGTGTACATTGAACAACCCATAGAATACAATGTCGTAGGATAAGAAGATTGTAACATCCCGAAATAGGGCCTAATCGGAATAGTGGTTTCGTAACCACAAATCCGAGATAGAAATAATTATTTTATAAATATTTTGAAGTTTATATTATGATTGCATGATAGTGTGAAAATTTCGTGAAGAAATTCTACGCGTAAAGTGCTTAACTTGGAGTTAGGGACTAAATCGAATAAATTGCAAAACTTGCATTCTAGAAGTTTTTATTATGAAATTGCTTTGGAATATTAATTAGGAGGGTTTAAATAGTAATTGACCAATTTCTTAGCTCATGGACAAAATAGGACATGGGTGGAATTTTTGAAAGTTTAGTAAGGAAGGGCATTTTGGTCATTTGGTTATTAACATGAATAAAAAGGGAAAAGATGACAAAAAAATCATCATCTTCTTCATTACCACGAAATTCCAAGGGTTCTCCATAGCTAGGGTTTGTTTCAAGCTTCCAAGCTCCATAATCAAGAAGAACGGAATTCAATAATAGATCGGGGAAAAGAAAAAGTAAAGGACTAAATTGTAAAGTTTAGTCACAATTTGTATCGAGGTAAGTTTACGGTAAATAAATGCAATATTTCATTGTTTTACATTGATATTGTCAATTTCCAGCATTCATATATTTATTTTATGGAAATATTCAAAGTCGAATTTAAAGAGAAGTGACAGAGAAGAAGCATTAGAAAGCCTCGTTTGAGCCTTAGGAATGCTAGGATATTTGGGTTAACAGACAGACAGTAATGAGCCATGTAAGTCCATATTAAACATATGGCTTTGGAGACAGGACAGTATTGCGCCATGTAAGCCCATATCGTGTATATGGCCTTGGAGACAGGACAGTATTGAGCCATGTAAGTCCATATCGTATATATGGCTTTGGAGATAGGAATATTTCATGTAAGACCATGTCAAGGACATGGCATTGGCAGTATTTTATCAGACAGGAATAACCTGAGTATCCTTAGTATTCCGAGTGGTTCAACGGGTCATTGTACAAGTTAAATTCAGTGAACTATCAGCAAAGGGAAGTTAGATTATGTTTATGAATAACGAAAGGTCAGGTAAGAAAGAAGGTAGTAAGTGAGAAGTAAAGAAAGTTTATGATGCTAGACGATATTATGTATAATTGCTCAATATGTTAAATGTTGCAATTTATTTGCTTGTAAGCTTACTAAGCCTAGTGCTTACCCCTTTATTTTCTTTCTTATTATAGTTCTTGCCAAGCTTACTCGGGGATCGAAGGAAACGTCGGAGTTCAGATCACACTATCAAAGGAATCATTTTGGTATAACTAGACGTTTCATTTTGTGTATGGCATGTATAGGGACTTAGTCTTTTATGGAATGATATGTTCAATATATGGTGTATAAATGCTTGGAAGTGAGTAGCTAATGAAATGGCTAACCATGCATGTGTTTAATGGTATGTGTGCTTAAATGGTAACTATCACATGAAAACTATGAAAAGTATAAAAGTAGCTTGAAAACAGATACAAACAGCAGCAGTGACGTGAATTTGAAAAATCACTAAAAATAGTAGGAATGGAATTAAAAGGTGAATAAGGTATGAAATTAAAACTTAATGGGTCTATTTTCATGTGGAAGAAACAGAGTAGGAAAAAGAGTTGTATATTATGAGAAATTTTCAGTTGAGTGAGACTGACTCTGTGATCCCCTGTTCTAACTTCAAAAATTCACTATAAATTGCACATAAATAATTAGGTATTATAGTTTATATGCCTAGATTCCTTATTGAGTCTAGTTTCTAATAAAACAGATGGCATGCCTGTTTGAATTTTGTACAGGGAGAAAATTTGTTCGTAGTGAACAGAGGTCAGAGTAGTTGAGCGGTGTAACAGGGGAGAATTTAACTAATAAACTGTACTAATTGGCCAAGCCAAAAATTCTAGAAAAAAATTAGTAGATAGCCATATGAGTCTAGTTTCAGGGAAAATTTATGGATCTTGATTTCGAGTTTCGTAACTCGAGATATGAATTTTTGAGCAACCATGATGCAGAAAACAGTTTATTCCGAAAATGAAAATAGATTTTGTAAAGTTGTTTAAATGATAAATTATGTCCGGTAACACCTCAGGCTCGACTCCGGCGACGGTCTCGGGCGTGGGGGTGTTACATTTATTGGTATCAGAGCAGGTTTAGTCGGTTCTCGGAACAGTTAATGTGAGTAGAAGTCTAGCTATACATGCCATACTTGCATTTTGATAGTGTGACGACTCCTGACGATTTTTAAATATTTTGTTTTATAGTAATGGATCCCGAACGAGTTGGTGATGATGATGTGGAAAGTAATGCGCCTGCTTCCGCGGAAGAGGTAGCGCCATCTGGAAATAGGCCAGTAACAGTTGATCAGGGAGGAGTAACTCGAGAAGTTCTCTTCCAAGCTCTGAATGATTGGTTTGCCGAGTTCGTTCGTACGAATCCGGCAGTTAGACCTCCACCCCCTCATGATTCTCAGGCTACCCATGTAGCTCAAGCTCCCCCAGTCACAGGTACAGTAATAAGAGAAAAGCCACTAGTCGATAAAATTAGGAAATATGGGGCAGAAGAGTTTCGAGCAACAAAAGACGATGATGCAGAAAGAGCAGAGTTTTGGTTAGAAAATACCATCAGAGTCTTTGACGAATTATCCTGTACACCTGAGGAATGTATAAAATGCGTAGTATCACTTCTCAAAGATTCGGCCTATCACTGGTGGAAGACACTAGTATCAGTTGTACCGAAAGAGAGGGTCACTTGGGATTTCTTTCAGGAGGAATTCCGTAAAAATTACATCAGCCAGAGGTTTATTGATCAGAAGAGAAAAGAGTTCTTAGAGCTGAAATAAGGTAATATGACGGTGACCGATTACGAGCGTGAATTTGTTAGACTCAGTAAATATGCTCGAGAATGTGTGTCTACGGAGGCTATTATGTGTAAAAGGTTTGAGGATGGGTTAAATGATGATATCCGACTATCAGTGGGTGTTCTAGAAATAAAAGAGTTCGTCGTTTTAGTTGACCGAGCCTGTAAAGCAGATGAGTTGTTAAAAAGAAAAGGTAAAACTGAAACAGAGACGCGAGACACGAAGAAAAGACAAATGAGTAGATCATTTCAGGCTACATCCAAGAGGCCCAAAGAGTTTTCTACCAGATCTAGCTTTTCGGCAGGGCAATCCAGTCAGAATAGAGGTAGCAGATTTAAAGATCCGAAAGCTCAGACCACTTCGACCGCAAGTGTGGGTAATGTTAGATCGGGTAGATCAGGGTGTCCACGGTGTGGTAGACTACATTATGGTCCTTGTCGGGCAGGTGAAAATGTTTGTTATAAATGTGGTGCTCCAGATCATTTTGTACGAGATTGTCCAAAGGTGACTCAACGGGAAGTAACACAGAATGCTAGATCCGAAAATGCTCCTACCAGAGGCAAATCACCGAGATAACCGGGAGTAGGAGCAAGTAACAGAGGCACCTCTAGAGATTCGACGGTGAGACCAGATGCTAGAACCCCTGCAAGGACTTATGCTATTCGTACTCGCGAAGAGGCATCCTCCCCCGATATGATTACGGGTACATTTTCTTTACATGACATTAATGTCATTGCTTTAATTGATCCGGGTTCGACCCATTCCTATGTTTGTGTGAAATTGATGTCTAGAATGAGTATGCCTATAGAATCCACAGAATTTGTGATAAAAGTATCGAATCCACTAGGCAAGTGTGTATTGATAGATAAAGTATGTAGAAATTGCCCCTTAATGATTAGAGGTCACTGTTTTTCGGCCGATCTCATGTTATTGCCGTTTGATGAGTTTGATGTTATTCTGGGTATGGATTGGTTGACGGCACATGATGTGATAGTGAATTGTGGAAGGAAATTCATTGAGATGAAATGTGAAAATGGTGAGATTCTTCGAGTAAATTCAGATGAGTCAGATAGTTCATTTGCCATGATTTCTGTTATGACAGCTCGGAAATATTTGAGAAAGGGGTATGAGGCTTATCTTGCTTTTGTATTGAATACTAAAGATTCAGAATTGAAAGTTGAATCAGTGCCTGTGGTGTGCGAGTATCTAGATGTATTTCCGGAAGAATTACCAGGTTTGCCTCCTGTTAGAGAAGTTGAGTTTGGTATTGAGCTAATCCTAGGTACCACACCTATTTCTATTACTCTTTATAGAATGGCCCCATCGGAATTGAAAGAATTGAAAGCTCAGCTGCAAGAATTAATTGATAAAGGTTTTGTAAGACCCAGTAGTTCGCCATGGGGTGCACCAGAGTTATTTGTGAAAAAGAAAGATGGTTCAATGAGATTGTGTATAGATTATCGGCAACTTAACAAGGTAACTATCAAGAACAAATATCCACTGCCCAGAATTGATGATTTGTTTGATCAATTAAAGGGAGCCACCGTGTTTTCCAAGATAGATTTGAGATCTGGATACTATCAGATGCGAGTTAAGGAGTCAGATGTTCCGAAGACTGCATTCCGAACTAGGTACGGTCATTATGAGTTTCTTGTGATGCCGTTTGGCTTAACTAATACTCCTACCGTTTTTATGGATTTAATGAATCGAATATTTAGACCATATTTGGACAAGTTTGTAGTTGTGTTCATTGATGATATCTTGATTTATTCTCCTGATGAAATTGAACATGAAAAACATTTGAGAACAGTTCTACAAATTTTGACAGATAATCAGTTGTATGCTAAGTTCAGTAAAAGTGAGTTTTGGCTCCGAGAAGTTGGATTTCTTGGACATATTGTTTCAGCTGAAGGTATTAGAGTTTATCCGAGCAAAATTTCAGCCATTGTCGATTGGAAGCCTCCCAAGAATGTTTCGGAAGTCAGAAGTTTTCTTGGTTTAGCTGGTTATTACAGACGGTTTGTGGAGGGATTTTCCATGATAGCTACCCCGTTAACGAGACTGCTACGGAAGGATGTTAAGTTTGACTAGACTGAGAAGTGCCAGCAGAGTTTTGACAAGTTAAAGGCATTGTTGACTAAAGCTCCTATCTTAGTACAGCCAGAACCGGGTAAAGAATTTGTAATTTATAGTGATGCATCTTTGAGTGGGCTCGGTTGTGTACTCATGCAGGAAGGAAAGGTAATTGCTTATGCCTCTAGACAACTAAAGCCACATGAGAAAAATTATCCGACACATGATTTAGAGTTAGCTGCTATTGTATTTGCATTGAAGATTTGGAGACATTATTTGTATGGTGAAAGGTGCCGGATATTCACCGATCATAAAAGTTTGAAATACTTAATGACTCAAAAAGATTTGAACCTGAGGCAAAGAAGATGGCTAGAGTTGATTAAAGATTATGAGCTAGTGATTGATTATCACCCAGGTAAGGCAAATGTAGTTGCTGATGCTTTAAGTAGAAAACTCTTATTTACATTGCGAGCTTTGAATACTAATTTAGCCATGTCGGATGATGGTTCTATTTTAGCTGAATTGAAAGCTAAACCAGTATTTCTTGAAGAAATTTGTGAAGCTCAAAAAGATGATAGTGATTTACAAGCTAAAAGAATTCAATGTGAGTCAGGCATAGAATCAGATTTCCAGATTGGTTCTGATGGTTGTTTGATGTTTAGAGACAGAATATGTGTACCAAAGAATGATGAGCTTATTCGGAAGATCTTACAGGAAGCACATAGCAGTTCTTTGTCTATTCATGCGGGTAGTACAAAGATGTATAATGATTTGAAGAAATTGTATTGGTGGGTAGGAATGAAAAGAGATATTTCAGAGTTTGTTTCCAGATGCTTGATTTGTCAACAGGTAAAGGCCGAACACCAGGTACCCTCAGGATTGTTGCAACCTGTGCTAGTTCCGGAGTGGAAATGGGACAGAGTTACTATGGATTTTGTGACCGGATTGCCGTTAATGCCGAAAAAGAAAGATGCAGTTTGGGTTGTAATTGATAAGCTAACTAAGTCGGCTCATTTTATCCCAGTCCGTATGGATTATTCACTTGACAAGATGGCAGAGTTGTACATTTCAGAGATAGTCAGACTACATGGAGTACCATTATCGATCATTTCAGACAGAGATCCGAGATTTACTTCACGATTCTGGAAAAAGTTGCAAAAAGCTTTGGGCACAAAGTTAAGTTTCAGTACGGCTTTTCATCCTCAGACCGACGGTCAGTCAGAGAGAGTTATTCAGGTACTTGAAGATATGCTTAGATGTTGTGTATTGGAATTTCAAGGCAGTTGGGAAAAATACTTACCATTGGTAGAGTTTGCCTATAATAATAGTTACCAGTCGAGTTTGAAGATGGCACCCTATGAAGCTTTGTATGGACGCAAATGTCGTATGCCTTTATACTGGACAGAGCTTAAAGAAAGCCAGATTTACGGGGTTGATCTAGTTAAAGAAACAGAAGAAAAAGTGAAAGTTATCAGAGATTGTTTGAAGGCAGCTTCAGATAGGCAGAAGTCATATGCAGATTTAAAAAGAAAAGAGATTGAATATCAGGTTGGCGACAAGGTATTCTTGAAGGTATCCCCGTGGAAGAAAGTTCTCAGATTTGGCAAGAAAGGTAAGTTAAGTCCTCGTTTTATTGGACCGTTTGAAGTGATTGAGAGAATTGGGCCATTAGCATACCGATTAGCTTTGCCGACTGAATTAGAGAAGATTCATGATGTGTTCCATGTGTCAATGTTACGACGTTATCGGTCAGATCCATCGCATGTGATTTCTCCGACAGAGGTTAAGATTCAACCAGATATGACTTATGATGAGGAACCAATAAAAATTCTAGCTCGAGAGGTAAAGCAATTAAGGAATAAAAGTATTGCTCTTGTGAAAGTCTTATGGAATAAACATGGGGTGGATGAGGCTACATGGGAACCCGAAGAAGCCATGCGAAAACAGTACCCAAATCTCTTTACAGGTAAGATTTTCGGGGACGAAAATCCCTAAAGGGGGGAGAAATGTAACTTCCCGAAATAAGGCCTAATCGGAATAGTGGTTTCGTAACCACAAATCCGAGATAGAAATAATTATTTTATAAATATTTTGAAGTTTATATTATGATTGCATGATAGTGTGAAAATTTTGTGAAGAAATTCTACGCGTAAAGTGCTTAACTTGGAGTTAGGGACTAAATCGAATAAATTGCAAAACTTGCATTCTAGAAGTTTTTATTATGAAATTGCTTTGGAATATTAATTAGGAGGGTTTAAATAGTAATTTGACCAATTTCTTAGCTCATGGACAAAATAGGACATGGGTGGAATTTTTGAAAGTTTAGTAAGGAGGGGCATTTTGGTCATTTGGTTATTAACATGAATAAAAAGGGAAAAGATGACAAAAAAATCATCATCTTCTTCATTACCACGAAATTCCAACGGTTCTCCATAGCTAGGGTTTGTTTCAAGCTTCCAAGCTCCATAATCAAGAAGAACGGAATTCAATAGTAGATCAGGGAAAAGAAAAAGTAAAGGACTAAATTGTAAAGTTTAGTCACAATTTGTATCGAGGTAAGTTTACGGTAAATAAATGCAATATTTCATTGTTTTACATTGATATTGTCAATTTCCAGCATTCATATATTTATTTTATGGAAATATTCAAAGTCGAATTTAAAGAGAAGTGACAGAGAAGAAGCATTAGAAAGCCCCGTTTGAGCCTTAGGAATGCTAGGATATTTGGGTTAACAGACAGACAGTAATGAGCCATGTAAGTCCATATTAAACATATGGCTTTGGAGACAGGACAGTATTGCGCCATGTAAGCCTATATCGTGTATATGGCCTTGGAGACAGGACAGTATTGAGCCATGTAAGTCCATATCGTATATATGGCTTTGGAGACAGGAATATTTCATGTAAGACCATGTCAAGGACATGGCATTGGCAGTATTTTATCAGACAGGAATAACCTGAGTATCCTTAGTATTCCGAGTGGTTCAACGGGTCATTGTACAAGTTAAATTCAGTGAACTATCAGCAAAGGGAAGTTAGATTATGTTTATGAATAACGAAAGGTTAGGTAAGAAAGAAGGTAGTAAGTGAGAAGTAAAGAAAGTTTATGATGCTAGACGATATTATGTATAATTGCTCAATATGTTAAATGTTGCAATTTATTTGCTTGTAAGCTTACTAAGCCTAGTGCTTACCCCTTTATTTTCTTTCTTATTATAGTTCTTGCCAAGCTTACTCGGGGATCGAAGGAAACGTCGGAGTTCAGATCACACTATCAAAGGAATCATTTTGGTATAACTAGACATTTCATTTTGTGTATGGCATGTATAGGGACTTAGTCTTTTATGGAATGATATGTTCAATATATGGTGTATAAATGCTTGGAAGTGAGTAGCTAATGAAATGGCTAACCATGCATGTGTTTAATGGTATGTGTGCTTAAATGGTAACTATCACATGAAAACTATGAAAAGTATAAAAGTAGCTTGAAAACAGATGCAAACAGCAGCAGTGACGTGAATTTGAAAAATCACTAAAAATAGTAGGAATGGAATTAAAAGGTGAATAAGGTATGAAATTAAAACTTAATGGGTCTATTTTCATGTGGAAGAAACAGAGTAGGAAAAAGAGTTGTATATTATGAGAAATTTTCAGTTGAGTGAGACTGACTCTGTGATCCCCTGTTCTGAATTCAAAAATTCACTATAAATTGCACATAAATAATTAGGTATTATAGTTTATATGCCTAGATTCCTTATTGAGTCTAGTTTCTAATAAAATAGATGGCATGCCTGTTTGAATTTTGTACAGGGAGAAAATTTGTTCGTAGTGAACAGAGGTCAGAGCAGTTGAGCGGTGTAACAGGGGAGACTTTAACTAATAAACTGTACTAATTGGCCAAGCCAAAAATTCTAGAAAAAAATTAGTAGATAGCCATATGAGTCTAGTTTCAGGGAAAATTTATGGATCTTGATTTCGAGTTTCGTAACTCGAGATATGAATTTTTGAGCGACCATGATGCAGAAAATAGTTTATTCCGAAAATGAAAATAGATTTTGTAAAGTTGTTTAAATGATAAATTATGTTTGGTAACACCTCAGGCTCGACTCCAGCGACGGTCTCGGGCGTGGGGGTGTTACAAAGATAAATACCTAAGGTTGAAAAAGGCATTATATGGGTTAAAACAAGCACTTTGTGCGTGGTATAGCCACGTCAACAAGTATTTTCGAGTCAATGGATTTGTTCGGTTTCTTCATGAACATGCACTCTATGTCAAGATAAATGATGGTAGAGATATCTTAATAGTTTGTCTTTATGTGGATGATTTGATCTTTACAGGAGACAATCTAAATTTAATTGAAGAATTCAATAAGCACATATCACTTGTTTTTTAGATGATTGATTTGGTGCTCATGTCTTATTAGAAGTGAAACAAACGGATGACGACATATTCATCTCGCAAGAAGGTTATGCAAAACAAGTGTTGAAGAAATTCAAAATGCTTGATTGTAATCCTGTTGAAACTCTAATGGAGTGTGGAGTGAAGTTGTCAAAGTTTGATGATGGAATAAAGGAAGATCCAACTCTTTTCAAAAGTTTTGTGGGAAGTTTGAGATACTTAACATGTACAAAGCCCGATATTCTATTTGCAGTTGGTGTAGTAAGTTGCTACATGAAAGCTCCTACCTCAGCTCACATGAAGGCTACTAAAAGGATTCTTCGTTACCTAAAAGGTACGATTAAATTTGGGTTATTCTACTCATCTTCTCATTACTTTCAACTCATGGGATTTTGTGATAGTGATTTTGCTCGTGACATTGATGATAGAAGAAGCACAATTAGATTTGTGCTTTTCTTGGGAGATTGTTGTATCTCTTGGAGTTCTAAGAAACAACCTATTGTGACACTTTCAACTTGTAAGGCTGAATATCTGGCAGCAACTTCTTGTACTTGTCATGCTATCTAACTTAGAGAGTTGTTGAAAGAACTTCAATTGTGTAACAACCCGATTTTAGTGGTGTGGAAAATGGTGGTTTTGGGACCTCAATTTCCAACAAGAAAGTCAATAAATATTATTAATTTAATATTTATGAACATTTAGTAAAGTCATATTAAACTTTAGTTAAGAAATTTAAATGTTTAAAACGCTAATTAAGCAGAAAGGATTAAATCATAAAAGCAACAGAAGTTAAATTCTACTAGTTAAATATATTACCATGAAAAGGGAAATAGGTGGACTTAAATGGCAACTATGCCATGTCAATGTTTAGTGGACGGTTTGGTGACCAAACCCTTGATATATTCATGATGAAATTATAATATTAATATATTAATATTAGGTATTAAGTGATAAAAAGGAAGGAAAACATTTTTTTTTTCTTTTGTTTATCTTCCTAAACGTGAGAAACTCCATTTTTAAAGCAAAAAAGGTTTGGCCAAACTTTCTTCTAAGCTTGGGTGAGTTTTTGAGTTCCATTTCTTTTGATTTTCATGTTTTTGAATTCGTTTTAGCTTAGTCTAGCTAACCTGGGGGTTGATTTGTGAAATCGTTAGAAGTCTAGGGACTTCCCATGAATATGATACGTAAGTTTGTGAACTTGGTTGTTAAATCCTTGAGTTTGAAGGTTAAGAATAAGTATTTTTAATAGATGATTTTTGATGATTTTAAGTTTAAAGACCTATTTGAGAGTATAGTAAAATGCAATGTGAATAATAGGAAATGATAGAAAATTCAGGCTAAATTGAATACATAGAAAAATTGGCTAGTTTGGTTTTTGCATGGATTGTGGTTAAATTGTGAATTTTGGTTTAAGGACTTAATTGTACCAATGTTAAAGTGTTGAGGGTAATTTTGTAAAATCACCTTCAAAAGGGTTATGGGTTCGAATTATTTATTTTTAAGATGACTTTGAATGATTTAATTGAATAAAATTATTATTTAAATCAGACATGCAACAACCGGACTTGAATTGTGAAAATGCCAAAGTTTCAGATTAGTAGTCGGTACCTTTTTGTGCGGTCGTGTAGTCGAGGTTAGACCTGATCATGGGCCGGACCGGGGGCCGCCCGAAATATGGGAGGATTTGGACAAAAATATAGGCCTGAAAAATGGGCTTGGACAAAAAAATAAAGCTCGTTTAAAAAATGGGTTAGGCCTCGGGTAAGGCATTTTTGGCCCAAGCCTGACTCGACCAGGCCCGAATCCAGTAAAGGACAAAAAAATATGCTTTTTTAATATTGTTTTCTTGTTGTTTTCTCCTTATTTTGCTACCATTTTACTATTATGTTGCTACTATTTTGTTTTTATTGTTTGGATATTGTATAAAACTTATTTTATTATTAATTTTGTTATTATTTTAAAGACATTTGTTAATTTTGTTATTATTTTAGAGATATTTGCTTGTTAAGTTGCATCTATCTTAGTGTTATTTAAGTATATATATTTTTTAAAATTTATTTTCAATTTGTGGGGAAATATTTATTTTGATGTTTTTAGTATTTTTGATATATTATATATTTTTTAAAATTATATAAAAATAATATAAAATTAATATGGGAGGGTCAGGTCGAGCCCGAGTTTTAGCATTTTTATCCGGGTCGGGCTTGGGCAAAATTTTAGGCCCCTTTTTTAGACTAGGCCGAGCTCAAGCCTAGTAAACGGGCCTGAATTTTTAGTTGAGCCCAGCTCGAACCCAGCCTGGCCCGACCCATGCTCACCTCTAGTCGAGGTACATTTGTTTAATGGTAAACTAACCAACCTTGTAATTTGAAGGAAATTTTATTTATGTTGCGCTTTGTATATAAATGGTTAATTTCATATTTGGGCGATATTGTAAGTTTGTATGTGTCTTTATAAATTGAGCATGCTAATGGAATAATGCATTAACTTTATAAATTGAGCCTATTTGGTAAGTTTTTGTTTAAGTTTCTACGTGCTTACTAAGCATTATATGCTTATGTATGTGTCTTTCTTTTCTTGTAGATCATCGATAAACTCGACCGGTTAGAATTTTGTTGGAGTACAATTACACTATCCAATCATCGTTTTGGTAGCTTTCAGTTACTTTGGTTAAGATTATAAATGGCATGTAATAAGGCTTAAATATTATCTTGGTTTGTTTTGATTAGGTGCTAGGTCTATTTGTATTTTATTGCCTTTTTGAGGATGTTTTGTAAACATGGTATAAATATGTGATGTTAAATTCCTACGGATGCCCTTTTGAATGTGAATAGTATTGATTGTTTTGGCATGTTTTAGGCTTGTTTAAATGTGTTTTTAAAGTATGAAAATGGTTGATTTTTAATTTGACTTGGAATTTAGGGGTTAGATGAAAATTTGCCTTGTTTTAGGAGCTTTTTAAGGTGCACATGGTCTGGGCTGTTCCACACAGCCATGTGTGAAGCCACACGACTTAGGCTATTCCACACGGCCTGGCCACACAACTGTGTGACTCCTATTTCTAAAAGTTTCAAATTTTTGCATATTTGTCTGTTTTGATTCAAATTAGTCCTGGATTGTTCTCAAACTATTTTTAAGGCCTCGTAAGCTCGATTTAAGGCACCTGTAAGTGTATTTTTACCCTGATTTTTATAAGCTATTGAATGTTATTGTTTATTTTACATTTTTTTTCTGTTTGATGATAAAGGTCTTGGTTTGTATTGTAATGCTCTGTAACTCCAATCCAACGACAAATTTTTTTTCCTTTTCATCATGAAAATAACAAGGGTTTGGTCACCAAACCGTCCACTAACTATTGACATGGCATAATTGCCATTTAAGTCCACCTATTTCCCTTTTCATGACCATTTAATATATTTAACTAATAGGATTTAACTTTGTTGTTTTTACGATTTAATCTTTTTTGCTTAGTTAGCATTTTAAACATTTAAATTTTCTAACTAAAGTCTAATATGACTTTACTAAATGTTCGTAAATATTAAATTAATAATATTTACCGACTCTCTTGTCGGAAATTGTGGTTTCAAAACCACTATTTCAAACACAACTGAAATCAGACTGTTACAAATTGCCACAAGAAGGAGCAACCAAATTTGCATTGATAACAAGTCTGCACAAGCACTTGCGAAAAATCCTATGTTCCATGGTCAAAGCAAACATATAGACATAAGATATCATTTTATTAGGGAGCATATTGCCAAGAAGGAAATGGAGCTTAAGTTTGTGAATACTCAAGATCAAGTGGCGGATATTTTTACAAAATCTCTCAAGGTTGAAGGTTTTCGAGGAATGCATGATAAACTTGGCGTAATCAAGAAAAAAATCAAATTAAGGGAAGTGTTGGATATAATTGTAACATTCTAGAATATATTTACGCATAACTTGCATGTATTTATATTTAATGACTGCATTAGAGCAGATGTATCTAGTTTAATGATTGTATTTAGAGAAGATGCATCTAGTAGTATATGTATTTAACTAGGATACATGAATGTGTTGAATCCAATATCCACTTACAACTACAATATAAATAGTGGTGAAGCATGGAAAGAGACAATTTAAAGAAGATAAAGTTTATTACAAAGTGAGTTCGTTTCTTTTCTAAAAAGCTATTTTTCTTCTACCTCTTTCCAGCAATTTCATCAGGGGATGATGGCATGGGCTATATCAATAACCATTTGCAAAAGGGCATGCTAGAAATCTCTCAAAGGTGTTGCAAAGGTGCATTAGTTTCATTTTGTTAAAGGTTATTTATTTCAAACATCCATATTAAGTGAAATCATGAGCTAATACACAAAGTGCAACAACAATACCATTGATCTAAGCAAATGGTGCAAGAAAGTTTCTAACTTTATTAATACTAACCTTTCGACCAGTGCAGTAATTCCATATGCTAGTGCTGTTGGGAGGTTCTTGTAGAGTTTCTGGCATTTTTTTTCCGGGGAAAATCTGCTATATTAGTGAGCACCTGCAAAGGAGCCTGATGCTGGCATAGGCCCTAAGTTATTTGGACTTGCTTTAGATGAAGCCCAACTGAAAACAAGTTTAAGAATTCAACATCAAGAGCCCAGAACTGTAACATAAGGTCCCAAAAGGTGAGGATAGATCAGATATGGGATGGCCGAGAAAATGGTGTCAATGCACCAATCAGTTTAAAAAGTGCAATGCTTTTGAAGCTGTTGAGATTGGGGGGTTCATTATAAGTAACATAGACTATCCCACATTGAAAAAAATGGTGGCCACCATTGTAGCGTCTTTGCCTTCTTTTCTTTTAGCTTCATCTGTTGCTCACTCTTCTTCTACTTCGTCTTTGATTTTCAACAAGTTACGGTCTTCATCAAGGCTCAGATTTTCTTTTGCAGTTGCTCCTTTGTGTTCTCGAAGAGCCAAGTTTATGGCACATACTCTCGCTTCCGCCAATCTTGGTCTTACTCAGCCCGCCAACATCGAAAACCCCAAGGTCACCCCACTTTTTTTGCTCTCTTGGGATTAAGAAAAAAAATTGGGTTTTAGATTGAGAGTTTTGGGTCGAATTGTTTTTACCCTTTTGCTAATGGGATATCTATCTTTCTCAAGAAAAAAAAAAGTGAACTTTTTGGTAGGTTTTTAGGATATACTTATGTTTTCTAGGAATTGACCTTTGAGGGCTATAGGCTCAATTGTCACTACTTAATATTCATATGATAAGGTCATCTTACTTAGATCCTTGGCCTCACTTTTGGTTTCAATATGTAAAGGTTGTTTCTTTGTGTGTGTTTTATTTTAGTGAAATACCAAAAAAATGATACTAAAATGGATGTTCTCTCTTTTGTTAAAAATGCTGGAAAGATAGGTTTTGCTGCAAAAGAGATAATTTTGTTTTCTAAAGAATTGATCAGTGAGGGCTATAGCTAAACTTTGTCAGTATTTAATATTAATATGGTAACATAACCTTAATTAGATCCTTGGCTTCATTCTTGGTTTCAATATATAAAGGTTGTTCCTTTTTGTGTGTTTCGTTGTAATGAAATTCCAAGACAATGATACTAAAATGATTGTTGTCTCTTTTTTGAAAAATGCTGGAAAGATCGCATTTGCTGCAAAAGAGATCGATGTGGGAGAATGGAAAGGGGACATGCTTGCTGTTGGTGTCACTGAGAAAGACATGACCAAGGATGAAAACTCCAAGTTTCAAAACTCAATTTTGAAGAAATTAGACAGGCTGTTAGGTGGTCTTTTAGCTGAGGTCTCCTCCGAGGAGGATTTCACAGGGAAATCTGGCCAATCAACAGTTCTTAGACTTCCTGGCCTTGGCTCGAAACGGGTCGGTTTGATCGGTCTTGGACAATCAGCTTCATCACCATCTGCTTTCCGTGGACTCGGCGAGGCTGTTGCTGCAGCAGCAAAGACTGCTCAAGCCAATAGCGTGGCTGTGGTCCTTGCCTCGTTAGAAGGCCTCTCAGATGAGTCCAAGCTTGGTATTGCTTCAGCAATAGCATCTGGTAATGCTCTTATGATTTCTTAATATCATGACTGATGTTATTATTTGCAAAGATTGAGATTGATCGATGTTGAATGGTTTGCATTCTCATAGGAACGGTGCTGGGAATACACGAAGATAATAGATACAAGTCAGAGTCAAAGAAACCACAGCTTAAATCTTTGGATATTCTTGGTCTTGGAACTGGACCAGAGTTGGAGAAGAAGCTCAAGTATGCTGAAGATGTTTCTTCTGCCATAGTATTTGGAAGAGAGCTTGTGAACTCACCAGCCAATGTACTTACCCCTGGTATGTATGAGTGCTATTCTTGCTTTTCATCAAGTATAGAAAGCTGAATTTCTAACTTGGTGATAGGGCTGCTTTTGTTTGAGAAAGATGAGAGAAATATTAAATTTTGATCTAATGTGTCTTTTTCTTGTTGCAGCTGCACTAGCAGAAGAGGCTTCGAAAATTGCTTCCTCGTACAGCGATGTTATATATGCAAACATCTTGACCGCAGAGCAATGCAAGGAGTTGAAGATGGGATCTTACCTGGGAGTTGCTGCAGCATCTGATAATCCCCCTTACTTCATCCATTTGTGCTACAAACCCCCAAGTGGACCTATTAAAGCCAAGTTAGCATTAGTTGGAAAAGGATTGACTTTTGACAGGTAATTTCATATGTACTTACTGGCATATACTAGTAAGAAGATATTTCATGTTTTAGTTACGTTAGGAAATAAAACAAGGATAAAGACGAGATGCCATAATAACGGGTTCTTCACTAAGTATATTTATGCGCACATCTCTAGTGTCACCACTAAACATGGGATCTCATTTCCCCTTTTTTCACTTATTTCTATGTGCAGTCTATGACACGAATAATTTGAACAAAATTTCTTCCTAATGCTATTGGGATCTTTCTAAAATGAGTGGTTGGAATACTACTTTTGCTCTTTTTTACCCTTTACCCTGGTGGGTATGTATACTATATAGGTTTTTAATACTTGTCTTAAATGTTCTTAGTGGTGGCTACAATATCAAGACTGGACCTGGTTGCTCAATTGATGTCATGAAGATAGACATGGGAGGTTCTGCAGCAGTTCTTGGTGCAGCCAAAGCTCTCGGGCAAATCAAACCTCCTGGCGTTGAGGTATGTCATTTGCTTGGTCTCATTTTGCTATTATTTTGCTCCACTACTCTCGCTGTATCCTTTTGAAAGTTATATTTTAAAAGGGTCGGGGAAGGATGAGTACTCTTTTCTTGTGTTTTATTTATTCATTCATGTTCGTATGCTTTTCCGATTTCTTCATGGAACCTATGTTGTCACTTAGTAAAATTATCCTTACATGCAGGTTCATTTTATTGTTGCATCTTGTGAAAACATGATAAGTGGAACAGGTATGAGACCTGGAGATATCCTCACAGCATCAAATGGAAAGACAATTGAGGTAATACTTTGTTTGATTTGATTAAAAGAAAGGAAAATTGAAGTATTCGTAAACTATTTGGTGCTGTGACATTTATAACTGCTATAAGTGGCTTGTTGCTTACTTTGCTGATTTTCAGGTTAATAACACTGATGCAGAAGGCAGGCTTACACTCGCAGATGCTTTGGTATATGCTTGCAACCAAGGTGTCGAGAAGGTAAAGCCAAATGATGCACATCCGGTTTTGTGATGACAGTTTTAAACCTGATCTTATATGGACGATTAGAATTGTATTCTAAGACTACATTTGCTTATATTGCAGATAGTCGACCTGGCAACACTAACCGGGGCTTGTATTGTTGCTCTTGGACCGTCGATTGCAGGTATGTACATGACATTTGAATTCTATAATTGCTGGAAAATAGTGTTATGCATCCTTTTTCTTAGTTTTGGAAACTTAAAGATTTTGTTATTTTTTAATATTATGATGATCACTTTCTCGATGACAATTAAGCTTGGAGAAGCAATCGGGTATCTGAATGTTTTGCACACTTAATCATGCATATGATAGGGATAACTACAAAGAATTTCCTTCTTTCTGCGGAAAGTTTTTTCTCGATTCATAGTTCAGAAGGCCATTGCATTTTCATTTGTTGTTGCTCAATTGTAAGCAAAAGTTCCCTCCATGTTTGATTCATCGGGATTCTATTTCTTTTTTCAGGCGTCTTCACACCTAGTGATGAACTTGCAAAGGAGGTATTCGAAGCTTCAGAGATCAGTGGTGAGAAATTTTGGAGGATGCCACTAGAGGAAAGCTATTGGGAGTCTATGAAATCAGGAGTTGCTGATATGGTAAATACCGGTGGTCGCCCAGGTGGTGCCATCACAGCTGCTCTGTTCTTGAAACAGGTAAGTGATCATTTTGACATTTTTATCTGGACTTTACACACTTGAATATTTGAATCCCTTAGTTACACTGGTTGCTAAAACTTGATTATTGAACTATGGTTATACAGTTCGTTGATGAAAAAGTACAATGGATGCACATTGACTTGGCTGGCCCTGTCTGGAATGAAAAGAAGCGCGTAGCGACCGGCTTTGGCGTCTCGACTTTGGTGGAATGGGTGCTGAAAAACTCCTCTTAAATGAAGAACTTGGTCCATAACTATGAGGATGGAACGAAGAGAAGGATTGAAAACCTTTGTTTGTTGGATACTGTGAGATCCATTTCATGAATAAAACATTTGGTAAGTAAGGGGGGAAGGAAAGGGAAGCTAGATATATACATATATACGTGTGTGTATATATCCCTTGAGATTGTTTAAAGTAAAATTAAGGAACCAAGTCTTTTTCATGGTGATTGTGTCCTACCTTGATGTTTGTGATATTTGGTGAAGTGAAGAACTTGGATAAACGTAAGTTTAAGCTTAATTGTTGGAAAGGATAATCACAAATTTTGAAAAAAATAATTTTTTATAGATCATAAAATGGACAGAAAATATCTTGGTGGATGATACTTGTTCTTCTATTCACACATTAGAAAAGTACTATAAATGAAAACTTTCTCCTCTATGTGAACAAGTTTTGTATTTTCTTTTGGTACATAAGAGATGAGAAAGAAAAAGTGCTTTTACCACAAGCATCACCTTGTAGCAAGGATTAAGGCCTAAAAAGGACTATAATTGTTTATCTCACAAATCACATCATGAGTTTTTTTAGGCTTAGACCTATAGGTGTTTATCTCACAAATCACCTCATGAGTTTTGAGGTGTAAGAAATATCTACTGCGGTGATTTGTTTATGTTAGGAGCTAAGTTGTAAAAGAAAAGACTGTCCAAATAAGTAACACCAAAACAGAATTGTGACAGGTAGCGGTGTGTTCGACACATTGGTTAGCTTCCCTAGGATTGGAGCAAGCTTGCTTCGACTCTACTTGTTTTAGGCACCCAAAAAGCTACCAATTGAATTTGATAATTAAATTCACTTTGATACATATTTTTTATCCACTTAAATTAACAATTAAGTCCATTTCAATCTATAAACTTATCATCAAATTTTGATCTAACTAGCTTGTAAACAAAACAATATTTTAAGTTGGTTGGAGAAATAATGATGTTACTTGCAACTTCGTTGAATGATTATTGTGCATAAACAAAATATCCCATCCCTTTCATGTCTTAAAGGTTTGATGATGAGCTTATGTCTTCCTCTGTTAGGAGATCACTCTCTCACCATCCACATTGCTTCCCATTGTTTGTTCTACTACATATTATAGAGCAGAAAAGGGGCATCAAAATCATACATGTTTGAGAGGTCTAAATCATTTTCCTTTTTTTCTGGGAAAATATGATAGAAATGATAATAAATGGGTTATTCAATCTGTAATTATTATTCCTTTTAATATTCATTTAGATAGAGACTGACAATGAGCATGAAACCAATTCTAAAAACATGTAAACTCATCTCCTTTTTTATTTAATATTCTTTTGGTACCCTCATATTTATTTTTAATCAATATGATACTTATGTTTGACAAAATTATACACAAGATAAAATTTTATTTAGGGAAATTGAAATAAAATTATAAATTTTTGGAGGTATGAAAATTGCATTATTATTTGTTTGGAGGTCAAAAAATGAAACCCTTTTCATTCAATTAATAACTAAAGAGTTTAAATAGAATGATTTAATGGGGTAAGCTTGGCTACACAATTTTAGTCTTAAAAGATAATTATATCAAATTTTTAGTATCTAATTTGAGTTTTAAAGTTGATTCAATGAAAGTTATGTTACTAATTTTAACTATTAAAATTTTTTTTAACAAATACTAGTATTATATTAAAAAAAATATCAAAATTGAATATGAAATTATGTATTATGTCATTCTTTTTTTTTTTTCAAAGACTTGTCTCTCCTCGTGATTTTTACTACAAAGGGTTTGTTTAGATAACATAGACTAATTGGATGAAACTGTAATTATTATGGTAGTAATTACATCCTTTTGTAATTACAAAAAATTGTAATTCCGTAAATGTATTTGGTTGACAGAGAGTATTATATTGTAATTACATAATTTATTTTTTTAAAAGAATATTTATTATTATAAAAAATTATCAATACAATAATTTTTTTAAACAACTAACAAAAATTAAAATCAAATCATCAAATAAAATGTATTAATCCAATAAAGTAGTCGGTAATATGATTACTAATAAAAATAATAAGAAAATAAGCATCATATTCAATTTATACTCAGCATAAACTCTTTATCATTATCTATTGGTCATTGACCGAGCTCATTATTTGAATCGAATTTGTATTATTAAGATTATCAAGATCTCTTTCTTCCATATACAATTCACGGTGCAAACAATTTGCACCTTTGATAATAAAAACTTACATAAAACTAATTTAGAGAAAGACTTATCCTACATAATAACCCTTGATTCGTAAATTAATTTAAAAATAATATATGTAACCTTTATTAAAAAAATTATAAAGTGTTGAATGATTTTTACAACACTCTTTACAAATAATATAATATTTTATCATAACTCTAAAAAATTATTTTTATAAATAAATTACGGTAAAAAAATTATAACACTTTTTTTAAAAAAAAATAAGTATATTATTTTTTATAATATAGATAATTAACATATCAATAATGTATGTTAATATTTTTTTAGCCATAATTTTAGATTTTAAGATTTAAACAATATAATTATTGGTTATAAATTTATAAATACATATAAATTATTTTTATAATATATATTTCTAGGATTTATAATATAATTATAGAAAATTTTTATCATAATTGTTTCAAACACTCGTATGTATTCATACTTATAATATAATTTTTATAACTTAAAATTGTATAAAGATAAATCTTTTATAAATTAAATTATGTATGAGTATTTGAAAAGACATAGAATAATTGGATTTAAGTGTAATTAGTTGCTTAATTATTTCGATTCTCACCCTCTATTAAAAAATGAAAAACGTAATTGGGTGCTTCAATTACACTCAATTCAGTAAGATTCGCAAATTGCAATAGTTAACTAAACATGTAATCATTATACAATTACGCTCAAATACAGTTGCTAAGTAACTTTTTAAACACGAATTAAACAAAAAAAATTGATTTTTCTTTTTTAAAAACTTTCAATGAATTTTTAAAAAAAAATATTGCTAGAAAACGGTGATAATTGTACGACATTCAGATTTTAAAAATGTTCGATGAGTCTTTAAAATATAAGTATCTTTTTATTTAGTTTTCTTTTACATCATTTTAATCGTTAATTCGAATGCTCAAATGTGAGCCACGTGGATTATAATTAGAATATGGAATTAAATTATAAGTATTTACTATTTCAACAATTTAAATATGTTTTGTTTTTATTTGTTAAAAATTGTATTTTTGGTATCTGAAAATAATGTATTAATTTTTTGGTGTTTAATTTAGGTTTTAGAACTAATTTAATAAAAATTCATAATTAATTTATTAAATTAATCTTAAAATTTTGAAAATTTTATAGCCATCAAATTATATTAAATAAATTCAAAATTAACACCAAAGCTATTCTATTAATAAAATTATAAAGATTTAAACAATTAACTTTCATTAAATTAACTTTAAAATTTATAATTAAAATTAAAAAAATTAATACATTTACTTTTGATTACTAAAATGTATAATTTTATAAAATATAAGTAGCACATTAACATTAAAAAAAAAAAAAAAAAACACAAGGCAGGCATTACGTATTGATTAAGCTAAAACTTATTTGACGGAGTTAAAATTCAAGTTCTTCGTGTGATGGGTATAGCCGTATAGGTGTATTTACAATTTTGATTCTTGTGTTTTATTCTAGGTCAAATCATAACTGATATTTAGAATGTTAATATTTTGCCAGTGTTATTTTAATTGGGATGAATTTGGCTGATCGGATTAAAAAATAGTTAGTATACTGTTTAGATCATAGTTAACGAATTGTTCGAAACTGTTAAAAAACCAGCAACCATCCCATTATATATATATATATATATATATTTAAATTTTCATGAATCTTAATTATTTATTTAATTATTATTAAATCGGTGATCGAATCAATCCGCTCAATTAATAAAACATCGTATTTAGTGATACAATACTAATACTTCAAGGGAGTGAAGTCAGAAAATTTAGAATTTAGAGACAGGTTTGAAATAAGTAAGATAGGTAGGGGAGGTATGCTAGATTTTAATTTAACCATTTATATATAATCGGCCTGCTTCTTCTTGTTGTTCCCAACTGACAACCCTTTCTCCCACTTCTTGTTTCTTGCTTCACAAACAAGAAAATTTAAACTTAATAAACACCAAACGCAAAGCAAAACATAGCATAGCATAGCATAGCAAAGCAAAGCAGGCTGTTTACATATATATATATATATAATTAGTACCATTTTAGATAAAAGTGGGAAAGTTAGAATTCGGGTAATCGGGTCGAGATCCGAGCATAACCCATGGAGGGTCATAGGTTTCAGGTGGGATGGGTGTTCTCCGTTTTTCCTCTCTGCTTCTTCTTCTTCTTCTTCTTCTTCCCTGCCCATTGCTTCTACCTCCCTGGTGTTGCCCCTGAAGATTTACAAAAGGTCAGTTTCTTCGTATGCATGCATGCATAGTTGATGTAACATCATCAACATGCATTTTGACTTGTGATTTCCATTCTGTTATTGGATTTTGTTTAGATCTGCGTTTTATTATCTCTAGAATCGCCATTTTGGTTTCAATGGTTATGAATAAGATTATCAAACATATTTAACAAAAAAAAAAAAAAGTTGTATTTGCCTGTACTTTATTGTCCATACAGAGAATAGGAGAAGTTTCGAATCAATTTGTGACCACATAATTGCCCTAATAGAATAAGAGAAGATTAAATTATAATTAGCTGTTAATTTACTTGGCTAAAACTCAAAAGCCTAAGCTAATTTTAAATTTTACGGTGCACTGGTAATCCCACACTGCCTAGCGAGACAAGGTATGAGCTAATATCTCCTATAAAGTAGATGCGCGAATCCGGTCAAAGGTATGATCCTTCAGGCAGTAACGGGATATGATGAGTGGTTATTTCTCACAATCGTTGTGGGATGAGTGTCCGCCCCTAAAGCCTGGTTACGACACTCGGGCACTCTCCATTTTACCATCTGATCCCAATCTTGAAGGAATATTATAATTAAAACAAGAACAAATTTTAGCCCAGATTAAAGCCTGGCTGGTTAATGGTGGTGTTGTGGATAGCTAGGCTCTTGCTGCTGTTTGGTGACCCAGTTCAGATTGATCCCCTTGGATCTTGGTTGCCAATGCCCAATAGGTTTTTACCAATTGAACCCTTAAGCAAAACCATCCAAGAAACTCTTAACAGTCTAAAATACCAGTTCTTGAAATTCTAGCAATGGAGAAGACATGATCCTTCAGAAATTCATTTTGAATCGTTAAGTTTGTTTGCCTTATATATTATTGATTGCAGATTATCTGCCAAATCTTAGGTTTTTCCTCCACGTATCTAGTATGCCATTGGAACAGAATTATGTCCATTTGACTAAAATTTTGAAGACCTGAAATTTCATGTACATTGACGGGAGCTTCGAATGTCCAATGATCTTTTATGAAATGAAAAGGCTCTTTAAGCCCCCTGAAACATGATCTGTCAAGCAATACTTTGGAGATTTCTTCCGATTGTTTATTACTTGGATAAAAAGCAACTATATTCCTACTTTTTGCAACTTGAACACTTAGCCCTAACTCACCACCAAGCAACCTTTCAGTTGTGCCAAGCCTGAAATGCTTAAGATAAGTGGATTTCATATCTCAAGCTTTAACAATCTTCAGTCTGGATCTGTTCATAGTATAAATGATGCTGGAATAAGTATTAATCTCTTGAGAGCATAGATAAATTGCTTATCTGAGATATGTTTCAGTACTCACCTAAATTTTGTATTCGGAAAAGGAGTTCATTTTTTTCATGCTTAAAATTTGAGTAATATTTACGATTGACTAAAGATTATGGATCTTTGATGCTCAATAATCAACACTGGGGATTTTCGAATTAACCCAAGTGAGGGTTTAATGTACTTTTATCCTTATCTCCTTTTATGCAGGGGGATCCATTGTATGTAAAAGTGAATAAGCTGACTTCAACTAAAACATGCAGGGGGATCCATTGTATGTAAAAGTGAATAAGCTGACTTCAACTAAAACACAACTCCCATATTCCTACTATTCCTTACCTTATTGTCAGCCCGAGCGTATAGTTGACAGTGCTGAGAATCTTGGGGAAGTCCTTCGAGGCGATCGAATCAAAAACTCCCCTTATGAGGTGAGTTTGAACTCCTTAGATCACACTTGTGTTTCTCTTTTATGTATTTTTGTTTCTTTAGAGATTTATAGGATTGTTTGTTTGCAGTTCAAAATGAGAGAACCACGAATGTGCAATATCGTATGTCGTAAAGTTCTTGATAAGAAAACTGCAAAGGCATTCAAGGAGAAGATCGATGATGAGTATCGAGTTAACATGTGAGGATCTCATTATGAAAATCTTCATTGTAGTTTTCTGTTCATTCTTTGATTACTGACTGATTTTTACTATGTGTTATTGATAGGATTTTGGATAACCTTCCATTGGTTGTTCCCGTAAGAAGGTTCGACCAGGAAAATGGTGTAGCGTATCAGCATGGATTTCATGTCGGTCTCAAAGGACGTTATGCTGGTGTAAGTGCTTAATTGATCGGCATTTCGGCATCTTTTTAGAATTTACTGGTTAGAATATTATTTCCGTGCAAGCAATGCTTGTTTTGCTGTTCTTACTTGCAGAGCAAGGAAGAAAAACACTTTATCAACAATCACTTGACATTTACTGTCAAATATCACAAGGATCCACATGCAGATTCGGCTAGGATTGTCGGATTTGAGGTCAAACCATTCAGGTTAAAATTTTCCTTTTATTTGTTACCTTTACTTTCTCCTACCAATGGTGTGTTTATTTTTTATGCTTCTTGGCAAATCATTTTGATGAATGCAGTGTTAAACATGAATACAAGGGTGAGTGGAATGAGAAGACCCGTCTGACAACCTGTGATCCCCAAGCAAAACGTGCAGTGACTAGTTCTGAATCTCCTCAGGAGGTTGAAGGAACAAGGGAAATCATATTTACATATGATGTTGAGTTCCAGGTAAGGCCTTGTATGCCACTTTGTAAAAAGAGAATGCGTGCTGCTTTTTACAGCTTGGTTACTCAACCTGATGATATTTTATTCTAATTGACTTGGTTCTTGTTGTCGTCTTGCAGGAAAGTGATGTAAAGTGGGCGTACCGATGGGATACCTATCTTCTGATGGCTGATGATCAGATCCATTGGTTCTCAATCGTTAATTCATTGATGATTGTCCTTTTCCTCTCGGGAATGGTGGCTATGATCATGTTGCGAACTCTTTATCGGGATATCTCCAAGTATAACCAACTCGAAACGCAAGAAGAAGCCCAAGAGGAGACAGGGTGGAAGTTGGTCCATGGGGATGTTTTCAGGGCTCCAGCAAACTCTGACTTGCTCTGTGTGTATGTCGGAACTGGGGTTCAGTTTTTTGGTATGATTCTTGTTACCATGATCTTTGCTCTCCTAGGATTCCTATCACCCTCAAATAGAGGTGGATTAATGACAGCCATGCTTCTACTCTGGGTCTTCATGGGCCTGTTTGCTGGATACTCCTCAGTTCGTCTTTATAAGCTGTTCAAGGGAACAGAATGGAAGAAAATTACACTCAAAACGGCTTTTATGTTCCCTGCTACCGTCTTTTCCATTTTCTTCGTCTTGAATGCTCTGATATGGGGACAGAAATCCTCTGGGGCAGTGCCATTCGGAACCATGATTGCTCTGGTATTGCTATGGTTTGGTATCTCAGTCCCCCTCGTTTTATTAGGTAGTCATATCGGTTTTCAGAAGCCAACAATTCAGGATCCAGTGAAAACTAGTAAAATCCCAAGGCAAATCCCGGAACAGGCTTGGTACATGAACCCAACATTCTCCATCTTAATTGGGGGCATACTTCCATTCGGGGCTGTTTTCATCGAGCTCTTTTTCATCCTCACTTCGATATGGTTGCATCAGTTTTATTACATATTTGGCTTCCTCTTCATTGTCTTTGTCATCCTCATTGTCACTTGCGCCGAGATCACGATTGTGCTCTGCTATTTCCAGCTATGCAGCGAGGACTACCGATGGTGGTGGAGATCCTACTTGACTTCAGGTTCTTCTGCTCTCTACTTATTCCTCTACGCTGCCTTCTACTTCTTCACGAAGCTCGACATCACGAAGCCTGTATCCGGAGTCTTGTACTTCGGGTACATGTTGATCGTGTCTTACTCGTTCTTCGTGCTGACGGGGACAATCGGTTTCTATGCATGCTTCCGGTTCATGAGGCTCATATACTCATCAGTGAAGATTGAATGATCTATTTGGAGGGGAATTGCAAATTTGTTTCATCAAAAGTATTATCCCAAACAGAATCAGAAATACAGGAAATCATCGGCCATGGAGATTGCCGTTTGAGTTCAATTTTTGAATCATTGATCATTCAAAATTTTTAATTATTTTAGCATTACAGGTTCATTGGTGTTACTAGATTTCCTATAAAAGATGACGGATGTAATGAATTTGATAGAAGAATTTTAATAATGTTATAATTGAAGTTATATTTTTAAATCTAAAAATTTAAGGGATTAATACTTGAAAAGGAGTGAGATTAAATTCTTAAAAATATATTTTAACCCTAGTGTTTTTCTTTTACTTGTTTAATTGGATCAAATACTTTTACTTTTTAAAAAAGAAAAAAAATACTGTCACTGTTTTTTATGAAGCAATTGTGTGGGTAGAGGATTCAGCATATAGAACACAGAGTTAATAATAATGACCCAATCATATTCACGTCGGATTCATAATTCCAGATTGGGTTGACCCAAGCTAACCCTATTGAATAATAATGACCCTAACTGCATGGAAGATGGATTGCTATTTCGTTATAATGAAGCATATGAAACTTAGAAAGGCTTTTGAATGATTAGATTCAATCTAAACTCGATATGGTTTGATTTGATTATAAAAGATTTTATGTTTAACTTGAATTCGTATTGATTTGAATATAAATTGATTCAAATTTAAAATGATTCAAACACGAAATAATTAAAACTCAAAATAGCTAAACCGGAATGATTCAAATAAGTAACATAAAATGACTTGAAAATGATCTAAACCCACAATAGTCTTACTTTAAAATCTCAAATAATTTGAACTCAAAATCATCTGAATTTAAATCAAAATGACCAAAATGAGTCAATTTAGATTGGCTTCACCAAACTAAGCCTATTGAATGATAATGAACACAAAACTAATCCAAACCGTTTGAAAAATTCCAAAGTAAAAGTGACTAGAATCATTCAAACTTGTAAGTGATTGATCCGAAAGAAATCCAACGTAAAAGGACTGAAAGTGAAAATTTTCAAAAAAAAAAAATATAGGGGAACATTGGGAATTGAACCCGACGTGAATCGAACACGCAACCTTCTGATCTGGAGTCAGACGCGCTACCATTGCGCCACGGATCCCTTGTCTCTTTAGTCTAGGAAAAAAAATATTGGTCTTGTCGTTATTAATGTACTTGTAAAGGAAAAAGGGCCTTGAACGAGGTTTGATTAGATTTCATAGTTTCTGGGGAGATGAGTTTTTTATTATACCATACGTGAAGTCTATCTCACTACATATTGTCCAGTTCAGATTTATTATGAATCGATATGAGTATACTTCATTTCCTTCTATGGGAACCCATGAGAAGCAGCGCATATCCATATCTGCATCTACAGCAGTAAACAAGGCTCAGGAGTCTTTTGTAGTGTCACCGACTAATACCAACCTTGGAGAGTTTGTAACATGTGATAATTTTTGTATTTCATCCAACAATTTTCTAGTTGAATTGTTTTCTTATGAATAATATATATATATATATATATATATAAGTTTGATAACGAAACTTGAAGTGAATCAATCCTAGTTTAGAAGTTCAAGTTAGGATTATATGTAAGTAAAAATTTCTAAACAAGTTCAATAAGTTCAATACGAATTTTGGAAGTTTTTGTTAGTAGTAGGCTCTAGATTAGAGTTTTATAATACTTAAAATTTTTTTTGAATATCTATTTGTTCATTTAATTAAAAATGATAAATTACACTTATAGGTACCCAACTATTGGTAAGTTTCTTTTAGGTCACCCAACTATTTGATTTTTTCTTTTTTAGTCACCAGTAGTTAAATGACGGATGAAAAGATGATTTGGCGACTTTTAAAATTGGCATAATAGCAACTTTAACCCTCAACATTTATACATCATGTCAATTTAGTCTCAATTCTAAAAAATTTAACCCTCAACTTTTACATATCGTGTAATTTGTTTTTTTATTTTTTTAATTTTACTTTTCTTTGTGACCTTTTCACCTAAAAAGCTAAAAAAAAAAATCTATCAACTAAATTTGATCGTGAATATCCCAAAAACAGAAACACCTAAAATCTAAGATAATAATTTTAATTTTTTTCTCATTTTTTAAAATTAACCCTGTCACAAATAAAAGTAAAACTGAAAAAAGAACAAATTGTACAATGTGAAAATGTTAAGGGTTAAAGTTGTTATTATGTCAATTTTAAAAGCGGTCAAGTAATCTTTCCATAACAAGAAGTGATAAAAAAAGAAAAGAAAAATTCAAATAATTGGATGACAAAAAAGAGAAAAGTCAAATAATTGGTTAACCGTTTTATAACATTTCATAGTTGAGTGACCAAAAAAGAAATTTACTAATAGTTGGATGATTATCGGTGTAATTTACCCATTAAAAATTCGATTATAAAACTTGTAAAACTCAATATTTAATTATAATTTTTAGTAACATGTTAGGGTTGAACTTATAGACCAAATTTTACATTATTTTCTTAAAAAATTATATTTCATTTAAACATTAACATATATAAATAATGAAGATTGGAGTTTGTTAATAAACTTAGCCGTGAGCCTAACATGACAGTTGGTGACAAACGATGACTTGTATTGCTTAAGGTGTTGGACAATCCTTTAGTTTTCAAATTTATACACCTAACCAACATGTTGCTCTGAATATTCAATTTTTTCAATGAGATGTTTGAAACCAAAGGCCAACTTGTTAATTTGTGACGCCAAAATCCTCCATATGGATCTTCTACAATCTTACAAGTATGTTGGGCATATATATATATATATGATGAACATACTTTTTTTTATAACATGAAAGCATATGTGAAACTATTTTATGATTCCCTACCAACTAAAATATCATTCATCCTCTAATTTACCCAATTAAATTTCAAATTTATCAACTTCTCATCTCCATCCTCGCTAGCTTGATTTCATAGAAAAAGCGAAGAGGTTTAGTCCAAATGATAGATGATGGATAGTTTTTTAAGTGATAGATGGTTACGAGCTTATGAGAGCCGGTTTTTTTTCTGAGCCTCGACGCTTAAGGTATCTAAAATGGTGTTTCTAGCTAGTTGGCGTAAAATTTCGGGATCGCTTCCTTTGATGGGTTTATGAATGATGAGTTTGACGGAGCCTGAGTTGACGACATGCTCCATTCCTGCAGGCATGATTTCGCCGGTGCCGATTAAGGTCATAGGTATTACAGGCACTCCGGTTTTTGCTGCAACAGTGAATGCACCTTTCTGCGCAGCATGATAAAACCAATGAGCATGATGATGATGTTCCAAACAAATGGACCTACATGCATAGAGTATTAAGTTTATGTACCTTGAAATCACCTAACTTGCCGTCCTTACTGCGGGTGCCTTCTGGAAAGAAAAACACGGAGGCACCATTCCTTACCAGATCCATACATCTCCTAACAGCTTCCTACATGCCCATACCATTTCAAATCCATATACAACAACAATACAATAATAGAGAAAACAAGGTAAATTAACATACCAAATGGCTTCTGATGTCCATGCGCTTTACCGGAATCATACCCAGAATATACATGGCCCACCCGATTCCAGGATAAAGAAATACCGTATTCTTGCCGATGAACTTGAAGCTTCTTCCCAGAGTTAATAGTGGATAAAAATCTATGATACTCTGGTGGTTAGAAACATACACCGCAGGAGCATTCTGCGGGGGCAGATTCTCCAATCCTTCCAACTCGATATCGAAGAAGGGAGCAATACTTGCGGTTGCCCATAGTTTTGGAATAAGATTGTAAAATTTTGTCTTGTAGGGATCAAAGATGAGCGCCAAGGGATGAGCCACTATCAGGATCCCAAATGGTAAAACGCCTGCCATAACTGTCATACCATAGAAGCATACTCCTCTAAATTTCGGACTCGGCTTAATTTCTGCACGTTAAAAGTTGGGAAAATTAATAAAATGGGGAAGCAGCAAGAGCTTAAAGAAAAAGGGTCAATGGCTAAATAAAATAGCTTTTCAATGAAAACCTGATAAAGAATTGGTAGCATCAAGGATCCCAGTCCCAGCAAGTTGAGATCTTGTAATGATGTATCTGGACAATTTGTTTGATCTATTGAATCCCTGATATAGAGTAAAATAACACCGAGATTCACCCTCACGGCTCGCCTTAATATGCAGAAATTTGGGAACAGCTGCCAGAACAAAGGAGAGAAGCTAATATGTAAGCCCTCAAGTAACCATTTTTAAACATTCTAAAAAGTATAATAAATGAACAAAATAATCACTTTTGCATAAAGAAGAAGATAGGATTAGGTAGATGGGAAAGTGTATAGAGAGTGAGGAAGTTACAGAAAGGGAAAAGAGAAAGTGTAGAGAGTTGCATGGCGAATGCGTTGTGATGCCCCCCGATTGTGGGTGTCTTAACAGATCCCAAATCGGTAGTTTAAGTGTGTGTTGTTGGATTTGTTTTAGATTTTGGCCTTTCATGCATTCGGCAAGGTGAAAAGGAGAAGCTTTTGGGGCATGGCGTTTTAGAGTTTGCCTATTTCAATTTGAAGGGACTGTGCCAGCCTACTCCTAAGTTCTTGTCTTTGTATTTTGTTCATATGCATTTATGCCTTTTTGCGCCGGACTTTAATCTTGCTTGTCCTGATATTAGTTGGGACAGTTTTTATTTTTTGGCAGAAAAGAATTTATACCAAACGTGATTTCTTTTGACAATTTAGCTTAGTCGGTTAGTTAAATACTTCCTTCTTGTATTTTATATAATTATTTAAAATATTTCATATATAAAAAATATTTACTAAAAATAATGATATTTGAAATGGTTATTTAATTTTTTTATATTATAATTTATCATAACTTAAAATGTAGGTAAAAATAATAATATTTGAAAATTTATTTAAATATTATAATATTAAATTTTACCATACTCACACTGTATGTAAAAAAAAATTTACATATTCAAGTTACAGATAGAGAAAAATACATAAAAAAACTTAGTTGATGTTTTTCAAAAAATATAGTCAAAATAATGATGTATATTCGTTATATAAGTAATATAGGTGAAAAAAAATAATAATATTTAAAATAATTATTTTTATAAAATTAGAATTTACATCCCATTGCTTCAAAAAAGAATTTACCATCCCATAATCTACATGGAAAAAAAATATTTGACATAAAAAATTATATATATATATATATATATATATATAAAATATATAAAAAATTGTTTTCATTACGTAATTACATATATATTATAACTTGAAAATAACATGCTTACTAATTAAATATTAATTAAAATTTTAAAAAATAAAAAAGAGCTTGAAATAAATAAATATGGGAGGGAATCAAACGAGAAATTATAAGTATAATATGTAAAGTATTTAACCAATCAACCAAAGAAATTAATATATTAAAAAAGCGCGTTTGGTATTAAGTGCTTTCTAAAAAACGTTTTTTACATAATGCACTTTTTGCCACGTCAACTTTTGACTCTAAAAAACGGTTTGTTTTTCTAAATAATTTAAAATAAAAAACACCTTAAATGACTAATTTTTTTTAAATATGTCATTTTTACTACTTTTGCTAAGTGTTTTTTTTTTTTTTTTGTATTTGAAATTTATTATTCATATTTTTATTTTGAAGAATTTAGCCCGAATTTAAAAATTTAAGTTCATTTAATAACATTGTTAAATTCATTTGTTAAATTTGTTAGTGTGACATTTTGAATTTTTTTTAAAAATCTTGCTTGGCATCTATGTAAAAAAATGACATTATTTAATAGAGAATTTTAATGACATTAACAATTCTTAAAAATTTACATTAGTACTTTGATCAGATTGTAGAGAATTAACCCGTATATGCAACGAACAAGTAATATAACAAAATTGAGAAGATTGAATACACAAATTTTACGTGTAAAAACTCCTCAAAAGAGAATAAAAAAACCACGAGCAAAAGGAGATTTCACTATAATAAATGAGAGTACAAAAGATGAAGAGAATTAAAGGAAAACTCGAACCCCACAAGAAAAACCCTTCAAAAAAAAAAACATAATTCTCTCAATCTCAATATTTATGTTATATGAAACCTAGAGTAACTAAGGCATATTTATAAGCTGAAACTTATAGCATATATGTCTGCAACAAACCTGGGTTAATCGAAGTTTAACTGGGAAACTAAAAACAAAGTTTAACTGGGAGAAGAAAGTCAAAAAACTTAAAGTGTACATCGCCACATCATGATGTAGCATTGCATCGTCAGGATGAATAAGGATTGCATCATCGAGATGGGGGCTTTTTTCTCCTGGTGACGTCGGCTGCTCGTCGGGGCAAAAAACATTTTCTCGATGCCACATCACACACTGTTTAGTCCAAAATGTGAGGCATAACTCCACAAATATCCACATTGACTCATATTTGACTTAACTCCGTTACCAAGCCCTGTTACGAGCCTAACTGATTCTTCATCAGATACTTACCATGTTCAAGCAATGCTCGAACTTTGAAATTAGAAGGCTCTTTGTCAACATGTTGATCGGATTGTATTTTGTGCCAATTTTAAGAATTTGAACATCCTCTTGAATGATCACCTCTCGAACAAAATGATAACGAATGTCTATGTGCTTTGTTCTTTCATGATGAATTTGATTTTTGGTGAGATGTATGACATTTTAACTATCATAATATACAACAGTTGTCCCTTTTTCACTTACCAGTTCACTAAATAGGCCACTTAACCAAATTATTTTTTTTACTGCTCCAGTATTTGTCATGTATTCCACTTAAGTTATAACATTCCCACTTAAAAAAAAAAAAAAGAGAAGAAGAATATTTATGGTAGAAGTTCTTGAATAAGTGATCTATAAATAAAAAGTAATATAAGAAATTGTGATCATTTTTAAAGAAAACCGTTAGACATGAAAACACAGAGGATTATTAGTAGGAGTATGTGGTTAAGTTAAAAATTCAGTATCGAGTTTAGGGATTAAATTGAATAAGTTAGAAATTATCTTATTTTTATTTTGATGGAAATGACTTAATGGTAATTTTTCTATTACTTAAAAAAAATCAATAATTTAATGATGACTTTTAAATATTTTTTTATTAAGTAATATATTTTATTAATTAATATTATAATACATAAAAAAGAGAAAAAAGGGAAAGATGTTATCTTCCTTATCTTTCTTTCAAAATAAGGGGGAAAGAAAGAAAAAATTCCTTTCATCATTTTTCTTCAAATTCAAGTGTAAGGTATGGTTTTTTTTTTTTTTTTTTTTTCGTTTGTTTTAAGATTTGCTTTACATATATATACCAATAGTTTTTTATTTTATTAAGTAGTTCGAGAGTTGCCATTAAAGGAAATTGATGAAAGCTTTGAAAACTTAAGTGAAATAGATATATTTTTAGATAGGAAATTATTGGAAGATACGTTCTAGCTCGTTAGAAGTGTGAAAAAGAAACAAAAATAGATAAAAAGTTTATTTGATATATTTAGCCATGTTAAAGGGAAAGTAGATAACATTGACCACTTTGTTTAATATTGGTGCTAAATGATAGCTTGTGAAGCAGTGAGTACTCTGGTGAAGATGGAATTAAAAACGGATAATCGAGTTGAAAGATATGCGAATTTCGAACTAGAAAATTTAAGTTGCCAATATGAATAATCATGCATATTTAAGTTTGTTTTTATTAGTTTTAGATTTAGAATGGATAAATGATGTTGTTTCGTATTGAATTGCTACTATTGTAGCTAAAACCAAAACGAAAATCTTGAAGGAGAAATGTGAAGAAAAGGAGTAAAGCGATTAAAACTTTGGTTTGTGCTAATATTTTATTTTCATTACATAAAACTTTAGAATATTTAATTTAATATGACTAGTTTGATTTATTTTATTTTATTTTTATGAGTTTTGGATGAGTTTGAATAATTTAGTTAATATTTATAAAATTATGTTTCGAGATGAATACTATGTTTTTCAAAAGACTAAATTAGCGAATTCATGGTTATGGTTTGGATTTGAGTATTATGATTTTAAATGATTGAGTAAGAAAATATTTAATATGTTTCAAATTGGAAGCCTAGTTTACATTAGGCGATCTGTGATTTGAATATGAAACGGAATTGAAATGAGAATTATATGAAAATGGAATTGAAATGGATCAGGAAATTTAGTTTTTACCCCATTTCACTAAGTTAGACTAAATCAGATATAATTGTCATGCCATAGAGTCTTTATATCAGAGAATTTAAATCTCCCCAATTTCCAGAGGTCAAGGGAGAAAATGCCAAGTCGGTCAGTTGTTATTATTGTTAGCCCCAATTCCCAAAGGATCGTGGGCAGTCCCAATTCCCAGAGAGTCATGAACTACTTTGATAGCCATCGTTCCCGAACAACTCAGGGTGGCGGTTTCGTATATCTGGTTATGAGTCTAAACTTTAGTAGAGGTCTTAATTGAGAGAAAATAAAAAACAAAACTTGAATTTATTTAAATTTCCATATTGTGCAAATTAAATTAATTACGCAATTTTGAATTTAATTAAAAAACTTATTTTCTTTATTCAATTTGTCAATATCAAAATATCAAAGTTTATTAATATTAGAATTTTATTTCATTGTGATGTTATTAATGATATTTATAATCATGTTTTAGTTTATTTCTATCAATTAATTTGTGTCCAATACTTATGATTTATATGATATTAGCACCACTGAGCATAAAAATTGCTTAGCGTACGGTTTGTCTATTTTTCCGTGTGGAGGTAGTTAGATTCGTTAGATCGTTCCAACAGCATTCGAAGAATCGAAGTTCAGCTCAAACAATGTCGATGAAAAGTTTACTTTATAGTTGATGTAAATGGTATGTACCTGGGCTTATATATATAATATTATGTCGTAAACTGAATTTAAATATTTTCATTATGTTTTCTTAGCTAGTTTTTTATAACTAATGTTTTGATAAAATAGTAAAAACGTAGAAATCTAGTTTATTGATATGTTTTGAGAAATCATAGTGTTGGGAATTGATTTGGGAGATAATTTAAATGTGGATATTTTGTGAAAATCTAAATTATTTTGTAGGGGTTTTAGGTAAAATAGGCAGAAATGCTGCTGAAATTTTTATAAAATAATTTTACCAATACGTTTCATTTTTAAAATAAAAATGAAAAAGTGAGTTGCTTCGGCAATAAAATGTGACATTTTATATCCGGATCCAACAACTGGGTCGGGTATAAGGTGTCACATAAGTAGTCGACAAAGCTATTGTAGCTTGAAGCGTCGCTTTCCAACTAATGACACAATTCCCAAAAACAAATAGCTAACTTGTGAGAGACCTTCTTCGATCTAAGTCTCTTTCTTGTTTGATTTAAGTTTCCTGCATAATTAGAATCAACATATTTGACTAAACCCTTTTAAGTTCTTTCGAACTTTGAACACATGTTAGTACCCCACAAATAAGTAACGTAAAATGACTTGAAAATGATCCAAATCCATAATGATCTTACTTTAAAAACCCGAATGATTCAAACTCAAAATAATTTAAATTTAAAATTAATTCAAATCAAAATGACCGAAATAACTCAATCTAGATTGGCTTGACCAAACTAACCCTATTGAAGGATAATGAACATAAAACTAATCCAAACCGTTTGAAAAATTCAAAGCAAAAGTGACTTTAATCATTCAAAGTTGTACTTGCAAGTGATTGATCCGAAAATAATCCAATGTAAAAGGACTGAAAGTGGAAATTTTCAAAAAGAAACATAATTGAACCCGACGTGAATCGAACACGCAACCTTCTGATCTGGAGTCAGACGCGCTACCATTGCGCCACGGATCCCTTGTCTTTTTAATCTACAAAAAAGAACATTGTCCTTGTCGTTATTAATGTACTTGTAAAAGAAAAAAGTCCTTGAACGAGGTTTGATTCGATTTCACATTTTCTGGGGAGATTTGAGTTTTTATTATACCATACGTGAAGTCTATCTCACCACATATTGTCCAAGTCAGATTTATTATGAATCGATATGAGTATACTTCATTTCCTTCTATGGGAACCTATGAGAAGCAGGGCATATCCATATCTGCATCTACAGCAGTAAAACTAGGCTCAGGGGGCTTTTGTAGTGTCACCAACTAATACCAACCTTGGAGAGTTTGTAACATCACCCAATTTGTGATAATTTTTGTATTTCATTCATGAATTTTTTGGTTGAATTGTTTTCCTATAGATCAAATATATATTTTTTAATTTCATAAAGTGAATCAATCCAAATTTAGGAGTTTAAGTTAGGATTATATTAGTAAAGATAAAATTTCTAGATAAATTCAATATGGATATTTTTTTTGGAGTTGAAGGATTCGAAAGTCATATACTTTTCTGTGTTTTTCTTTTGTAAAAGCTATATATTAGCTGTTTTCTCATTGGCAATAAAGATATGAGAAATAGTAGTTTTTAATCTAAAAACACTTCTATTCTCTTCATAAAGACCCTCCAAATTGTAACCTAGAGTTTTTCAGGTAGATGTAAGTCCCACAATTTCCTGTAAATTTGAGTTTCGGTGTCTGTAAGCGGTAAGGACAATGAAGAAGCAGTAGTGCTGGAGAGGAGTTGCTTTATAACATCCCAGAATGTTTGTGTTGCCACACCAAATAGCATCTGCAGCAGTCGAAGAAAGAAGAATATACAGAATCCAACGATCATCATTCGGGGAAAACAATGTTGAATCAAGTCAAGTTTCCCTGAGCTAGTGTCCGCATTAATTAAATCATCCCAAAAGTTTGAATGGTGGAGGTGACCACTTATCCTGCCAAATTGAAACTGACTTACCATTATTGTAAACCATTGATCAATAACCCTGTAGAACTCCAAATGAATCGGCAAGTAGGAGATGGGTTAGTCCCAAGCTGCGAATTAAGAAAATCAGTACTTAGCTTTACGACCTCCGGCAACGAGAGAGGTAGAAGCACCAAGAAGACGCCAACCAAGCAAGGCAATATTGAATTTGCCAAGATCTCGACAACCTAGGCCACTGGCATTTTTAGGAACATATAACCAGTGTCACCAAATTGTGTCCAAAGGTGACATGTGTCCAATCTTATATATTCCTTTTTCTATATATTATTATTATATTCTATAATTTTATATCAAGCCATTTTATCTAAGGAGGTTCATTTTCAATATTATTTACAGAAACAAGAAACAGACCAACTTCTTAATTATTTATCGGAAAAGGTCATTTATCGCGAAAACGCGTCTATGTTAACGCGAGTTTAGGGTATGTGTCAGTAAAACGCTTTCCCAGGGAAGCGTTTTGCCCATTTTACCCCCCAACTGCTAATTTTTTTGATTGTTTGGGCTCCAACGGTCAAAAAAAAATATAAAAACTTCCTTTCATTTTTTCACAAAAAAATCCTCTCATAATTCTCTCAAATTCTCTTAAACTCTCTTTAATTTTTGCAAAAAAGCTTTATTTAAAATTTTTCTAATTTAGTTTTTTTTTTTAAATTAAAAAATATTCGATCGTGTTAGCAATGACCAAAGAATTAATTAGTCTCGATAATAAACACATCTCCGTCGATCAAATGACAACGGTAAGTGATAATTTTAATTTTTCAATACTATTTAATATTCTTTTCATTTATGCAATTTTAATTAACTTTTCAATACTATTTAATATTTTTTCATTTATACAATTTTAATTAATTTTTATTTTATAATTTTTTATAACAGTTGTAGATCGGGTGTTGCAATGCTATATCCGTAATATGTGTGGTCCTCCATCGCCGTTGATAGAGAACTACCTGCGGAAAGCGGGTTTTTAGCACGTGGCCACGATAGGCTGGGGGTGCAAGTTGGACCCAAAACTAATCAATGCGCTGATAGAAAGGTGGAGACCCGAGACGCACACATTCCATCTTCCATGCGGAGAGTGTACTATCACTCTAGAAGACGTGCAGTTACAATTGGGATTGCCGGTGGATGGGTACGCAGTCACCAAGTCCGCTCAATCTATGATTGGGGAGCCGTATGCTACGAGCTTTTGGGTGCTATTCCAGATAATATTAACGGAGGTCGGATCGAGATGGGCTGGTTACGAGACACATTCCCGGAGCCGGATAATGATTCGACTGAACTAGAAAGAATACGATATGCTCGGGCATACATTCTTAAGATGATTGGAGGTTATTTGATACCTGACTTGTCACGAAACCTCGTACATCTGAGATAGCTGCTGAAACTCGTTGATTTTAGGGCAGCTGGTGAATTTAGTTGGGGGTCTGCTGTGTTGGCAACATTGTCCCGGGAGATGTGCAAGGCGATGCGATCGAATAAAGCCAAAATAGAATGTTGCCTATCGCTACTGCAATCATGGGCATGGTTTCGCTTTCCATTTTTACGTCCTTGAGTGGACCACCTATATATATTCCAACTTATAACAAGGTAAATTTTATATTAGATTTTACAATTATTACGTAAATTTGAAATATAATTGTATGCTAAAAATTTATTTAATTAGGTGGAACCGTTCGGCGAGTTATGTTGGAATACCTACCTCTCTTGAAAATATACGGCTTCTATTAGACCAACGGTCGGAAGCACAAGTAAGTATTAAATAAAATATATATACATAATAAAATAGTCGTTTCGTATTTAGTATTTAGTATTTATATTTAGTATTATGTATATAACTAATATTTTTATCATATTCATATAGTTTCAATGGACATCATACGAGGATTTGGCAATTCGTGCAGTAATTCCGGATGAATTCTTTCAAAATCTGAATATTTGGCATGTGAAGGTCCCATTGGTCAACTATGCCATCGTGGAGATGCACCAGTCAGATAGAGTATTACAACAATTTAGATTCTAACAACCGATTCCCGTGGACCTGAGGTGCTCGATAATGAGCACAAACTCGACTTACGGCAGTTGCATACGGATTGGCCGAGATTCTGGTCAGTATATATCGAAATGTGGAAAAGTCGATATAATTATATACCTACAACTTAAATGGAGCAAGTGATACAGGCGGCCACTTACGTTCATCTGGGACTAGTGGGAATACGTGTCTCCACACGTTGTACATGTATTCTAGTTTGTACACTTCATCGACATAGCTCATGGGATCCAGACGGAGATTTTGACAAGCTGCAATTACATGAGCACATGGATAACGAAGTGCGTCAAACTTCCGACAGTCGCAAGCCCTATTTCTCAAGTGTACACGATATTGCCAGTTGGTAATACCTTGGTTCGGTCTATCGTCATACGAAACCATAGGTTGTCGTGATCGTGACATGCTATGTGCATGATGTTGGCCCATGCCTTCACCTTGTTAATTTCTTGCAATACCTTCCACCACCATACATGGCCTCCCTGCAATTGCCCTTTATAACTCGCTACTTGCTTTGGAAATAGTACCGCTAAACAAAAATATGTCTCTCGCACAATCGAGGTTATCGGCAAATGATATGTTCCTTTTAGAACAGAATTTATGCATTCAGCTAGGTTTGAGGTCATATGACCATATCGTAGGCCACCGTCATATGCTTGTGTCCAATATTCGAAAGATATGTTACAGAGGTAGTCTGCGCCTTCTTCGTTAACTAAACGCAAAACCGCCAACATATCATGAAAACGGTCCTTACTTATTTCATACCCTGCCAATATAAGTTGATAGTAAAAATTACATACCACTCTTCCATTCACAATCAATTGAATATTACAAACAAAATTATATTAATATAGATTAAGTTAAATACACATGTTGGTGACTTATTGTCGTTCACTTGTAGATCGATATTGCCTGTAGTAGTTAGACGCAACGTACTTTAGGCAATATCGATGGTGTGTGCGATGCCATAGGCTTCCCTGTCGCTCAATTGCGGCTAGTATTCCAGTGTCTCGATCCGATATAATGCAGATATCAGGTTGGGAGCAGACATGCCTCCTCAACCTAGAAAGAAAGAAATTTCAGTTGTCAGCTGACTCCCTCGGTGTTATTGCAAATGCAATTGGAAGGGTTCTCCCATCACCATCATATGCTACAGCTAGTAATAGTCGATGAGTATATCTACCATACATAAAGGTACCGTCAATTTGTACCAATGGCTTGCAGTAACGAAATGCATTTGGGCATTGCTTAAAGCTCCAGAACAGACGCTTGAACACTTGGCATTCACAAACAATCGATTGTTTTAATACGCAAGTGTCGTTTTAAGGTCTGTTATGCAACCTGGGACATATCTCTCTAGTACTTGACACTAATGCCACACTTCATTAAATAAAGCCTCCCACCCACTATGTATCTTTTCCAACGTCTTCTGCCTAGCTATCCAAGCCTTGTGATAAGAGGGTGTGTACCTTAATTGGCTACGAATATTGGTAATTAAGACTGACATTGAAGTCCTGTGGTCTGCCTTCACTATCGATAGTATTAAGTTAGCTAACATATCTGAATCCATCTTGAGATGATTTTGTGAAACACCTGTCAACGAAATACGTTAAACAATGCAACATTACGTAATAACAGTATTATTCAAAAACCCTAAATATTGTACCGGCAACACATGCATGTGGACCTTTGTACTTTTTTATCTCTCACAAGCCTGCCTTTTTTCTCATCAAGACCATGATTTTCCATGAACATGTACCGTCTTACACTGCACACTTGGCTTTAAACTTATCGGGTTTGGATTTAACCACATTGTAGTTAACCCTGTTCATGATGCTATGTTGTTTCAATGCACCAAGAAAATTATCCTTATTAGAAAACTCCTTACCAACTTCTAATTCACCCAACGAACTTGTACGGTCACGCCTTCTGTGTGGTAGATCTGGAAACTCCAACACATCATCTTGAGATATATCGACATTATGCATATGAGCTAGAGGCGAGTAAGCCCTAAATCGCAAATCTTCTTCTTTTTCTTCATCTGAACCCTTTCAACATCTTCGGGTATGGTTGGAACAGGCTCCGGTTTAGAAAATAATACAACTTCTGCACCATTAGGGCCAGGCTCTCGAGGTGGATCCACATCAGACTCATCATTCGACCCACCATCATCTGCAACATACAAGGTCTCCTTGCAGGTGGACGTCGTAGGGAGTACATTATCCCTTCTTATGGATGTTTCATAACGTCCCCAATTAGATGTGGATTGCCAACCATCAGAAGTTGATGTCATTCCCTAGTACGTATTTCCAGCATTAAACATCAACCCACCGAGGTACATGTCCCATCCACTAACGAAGTGTCGTGCAGGGGTTGTGTATTTCGTACTGCTACCAAACACAGACGCTTCTGTTTTTTGCCACCCACTAACAGAGTTTCGGGCAGGGGTCGCGTATTCCTCTCAAACAGCAGTAGATGTTGAAGTAGCAAATGCATCATTTGGCGATGAAAATTACACATATAACTCAAGATAGGGTGATCCACTAGCGAGATGGGTCTGCACCATTGCCTCTAAGCTATGAGTACCTTTGATGTTGAATGAGTCATAGGTCATGGGATTAATCAAAGCACAAAATCGATACTTAATATACAAAACTTTTATTGGCATCATTCCGAATATTTTACGGTTAATTCTTTTACGAAGTTCTATCAAATCTATGTTTTGGCTAAAAACCAGTCGGCCTGTGTTCTCCGATAAAAAAACAACACCATTCTCGATGTCACAGACCTTACTCATAGTAAATAATAGCACTAATACGTTCACTCATCTTCAATTTCTATTCTACTTTAGCCTCAATTTCTCTTGCTGTAACTTATGCGGCCTGAGAATGAAATTTGGCTCATTTATAGTCTAAGGCCAAATACGAACAACTGTAGAAAAAGAGCGTCCATGTGGGAGCTTTTTTCAATACTTTTACTGATAGTGCATCCTACTTGAAGCATTTTTAACACTATTTGTTTAGAAATGTCTTCTTAAAATTATTTTTTCAAAAATTACTATAGAAAAAGAGTGTCCATGTAGGAGCTTTTTTCAATACTTTTGCTGACAGTGCATCTTGCTTGAAGTATTTTTGACACTATTTGTTCAGAAACGTCTTCTTAGAATTATTTTTTCAGAAACTACTGTAGAGAAAGAGCGTCCACGTGGGAGCTTTTTTTCAGTAATTTTGCTAACAATGCATCTTGTTTGAAGCATTTTTGACACTATTTGTTCAAAAATGTCTTTTTAAAATTATTTTTGCAGAAACTACTGTAAAAAAATCAAACAAAAAATTTTTATTTTGCTAATATATTTTTTCTAATACACCTCAACACAAAATTATTTTAAAAAAATAATCCATAATTTAATTAATTAACCTTAAACCCTAATTTAATTAATTTTTTCCTTCAAAAACCCTAAAACCATAAACCCTAAACCATAAAAACCCTAAAAATCCTAAAAACCCTAACCCTAAACCACCAATGCAGAAAACCCTAAACCTAAAAAACACGGGCAAAACGCTTCCTTGGGGAACTTTTTGCTGACACATACCCTGAACTCGCGCTGACGTGGACGCGTTTTCGCGGTAAATGGTCCTTTTCGGTAAATAATTAGGAAATTGACCCATTTTTGTAAATAATATTAGAAATGGGCCTTTTTGGGTAAAATCGCCATTAAACATCTTTTTAATTCTATTTGAAGTCTAAACATTCCATTAATTGTGCATGAAATACTTTTCCTTTAAATACCAAGTATATTTATTAGGATTTGGGGAAACATTATAACACACCTCGGTTTGTGAAATACATTCTAAAAGTAGATAACTTTAAAAGATTTATATAAAGCAGGTTAATTTGATTATTGATCTTAATAGAACCCTCCAACTAACTTAAAATTAAAACCGAATTACCCAAATGTTAGCATTGTTTGTATAGTTGGTATAAAAATAAATTTATGAGAAATTAACCAAGCCTTCAAGGCATGTATCGATGTTGTTTTCTTTAAGATTATATCCGCCCCACCTATTTTATTATGTGTAAAAGAGTTATTGACAAATGAACTTTGAGGATATAATGAAGCACAATGATTATTTACGTTTTGCATTAATGGAAACAGTTCAGTGAGCAGAGCATAGCAATGATATCAATTTAAGAGATATAACTCATCACTATAAATAGTGACAACTTTTGATTAATAATAAAATGACATAACTTTTGTTTACTTATAACATTTCATTTGCAACTATTGGAACACTATATATATATTGAAAATGTTCCACCATATACTATCTATTTGAAGATAAAAATTGATTGTTCAGCCTTATTTATATGATAAAAAAATATTGTGAAAGCTCAATTTCGTCCGGCCCAAGACCAAAAAATAAACAAACAAAATATAAAAATAAAAAAACAAATAATAAGAGTCCAAGTCCATTTACAAAAAACATTAAGCCCAAACTTACAAACCCAAATGGCCCCCCCAAAAAAACCTAATGGCCCAGTGACCCACAACCTAAATTGTTTTTGAAAAAAACAGAAACCCTAGTGCCCCTACGCCGCACCCACATTAGCATACTTGCGCCTTGAGGTCTACCACCGTCATCCTCAATCACCGCCTACAAGAAAAAAAGGAAGAAAAGACAACGAACAACAACAAGAACAATAGAAAAAATAAAAAAATAATAGCGTAAATTGGCTATAAAAAGCCTAAAAAATAGATTGTAAGGGGTTGGTTTTTTGAAATAGAAATTGAATAGAGGGAAAAAAAAAAGAGTATCAAGTTTCAAAAGGTATCCTTTTTATTTTTTAATTTTTATTTTCGAAGAAAAATAAAAAATAATAAATAAAAAAAGAAAATCATACCCTACTGTTTCATTTCTGCGCCACTGTTGGTGTCTCCTCCGACCTGAAAGGCTGTCGAATCCCTAGGATTTCGACCAAGGCCGTGGTGGAGAGTGTCGAAAACCGAAAGGATTTTCTCTTGTTTCGGGGTTTTTGGCTTTAGTCCGCTGTTCTTTGACACCGAATGAAGTTTTACATAAAAAAGGGTTTAAAAATATTTTTTTAGATGATTTTCGGCCACCGGAGACGGTGGTCACTGTCCCCGGCGACCGGCGGCCGCGGTGGCTTATGGCGACCCTATGATCGAAACTGAAGAACCCTTCAGACAAAAAAAGAAAAAGGGAATTTTTTTTTAAATAGTTGGCAAAATGAAATTTTTTTGATTTTTCACTTATATAGCCTTACAAAACGATGTCGTTTGGGGCTTGATTTTCAGATGCCAAAATGACAGCATTTTGAAGCACGACGCCAAACTTGACCCGTTTACTTAGTAGGATCCGCGTGTTTTTTAAAGGGGGTCTAATTACTGTTTTGGCTCTTCCGTTTTTTTGTTACTTTTCAATTTCGTCCTATTATTTATTATTTTTTATTTTCACCCTTATGGTTTTATTTTTGTGCAATTTAGTCCTCGGGCCACTGTGGACCTGTTTAGGGGATGACACGAGTCTCAGGGTTTGGGATAATTGCCTAGTTGACCCCTGTTTTTTTCGCGCATTTAATTTTAGTCCTTTATTCGGTTTTATTATTTAATTTATTATGATTTATACCTTTAATTTCATTTAAATTTCAATTTAGACCTTCATTCAATTAATTTCATCCTTTTATATTTGCTTATCTATTTATTATTCTTTTACTTTTTAAATACTTAAATATAATATTATTTATATTTGTTCTATATATTTATTTATTATTCTTTTACTTTTTAAATACTTAAATTTAATATTATTTATATTTATTTTATTTATTTATTATTCTTTTACTTTGATATTATTTATATTTGTTTTATCTATTTATTTATTTGTTTTTCTTTTACTTTTTAAACATTTAAATTTGATATTACTTATACTCTCTTTTCATTAAGCACGTTTAATTTTCATTTTTATTTTATTTTAAGTTACTTTATTTATTTTGTTGTTAATGCCATGAATTAATATTCTTATTATTGCTATATTTACATTATTATTACTATAATATTTATCCATTTATTTGTTATTTATCGTTCTAATATAAATGTTCTACCCACATGGCCATCTTATATTACTTCACTATCACTATAATATATATTAAGTTTAAGCATTTATCTTTTGTGTATATTATGCCCGAATAAGTAAAATGCATATCGTTTTAAGTGTTACGTTCGTTTTTTGCACGATGCATAATTTTTTTTTAAACCTTGACAATGTTCATTATTTTTTAGAATTAGAAGAGTCGTGCTTCTAACTTACAAAATATGGCTTCTTTCTAAAACCGAAATAGTCGAATACCCACTTAAAAAATATAAAAACGAGATTTAAGTAACAATTAATTGGCAGTTATTCTTGTTTTTCAAGGATTTAAGGCATTGTGTCCTAACTTACGGGGTATGATCCTCTCCTCTCGATTAACTTGAAATATGTCTTTTTTTTTTTTTGCAAAAATTACTTTAGTTAGGTAATGCCTTAATACAAAAAAGGATCATGTTTTAAACTCTTTTCAAATTTTCAATTCTTGACACTAAGACATCAATTAATCAACTAGGTACCATTTTTAGGCGTTATGAGGGTGTTAATCCTTCCTCGTGCATAACCGACTCCCAAACCCATTTCCTGGATTTTGTAGACCAAAAAATCATTGTTTTAATAAATTAAAACTTTTATTAAAACGATCAAATTACGAGGTGATCCGATCATACCTCATAAAAATGATTGGTGGCGACTCTCATTTTCCTTTTTTTTTTTCAAAATAAAAAGTCGATTTCAAAAAAAGGTTTTGATAGTATGGCAACTCCGCTGGGGACAAAATAAGAAAGTCAAGCCACAAGTTGATTATTTTTGGTCTTTTTGTTGAAAATTGATGATTTAGTTTAAATTTACGATCCCTTCGTTGCATTTCATCCTTCATGTTTTGGTATCTCGGGTTGTATAGTGATCTAGTATATCTATTTATTGGTTCGAAAGTTTCTTTTTGTGTTTTTTTGCATATTGCATTGTATAACCTTTTCGATTTTGCCCTTCTTAAGTGAGAGTGAGAAACTATTCCTTCGTGAGGTCTTCACCTTCGTATAGGATAGTGGATCACTTTTGGGATACATCCATACTTATGCCTTCATGAGATCTTTATCTCCGTATAGCCATAGGGAAACGTATTCCCCTGAACTGAACTCGGTTCATATAAGCCTATAATGGGTGAGGATCGAGGAATCTGTCAGTTTAGGTATCCTTACTTTAGAACCAAATTGCTTATAATAAGCCTTAAGAATTTACCTTAGGTAGAACCACACCAAATCCCTAATGGTCACCCGAATGAGTGCTCTATTTATTATTTCTTGCTTGCTTTGAATCTTAACTTTGTGTGAAATGTATTGGCTTGTTTCGTTTTGTTTTGACTGTGATTGCATTGCATTTTTATCATAAAAAAGGTGTTGATTCATGTTCAGTTGCTAAATAGAGAGCTTGTCATGGAAAAAGGGATTTTTTGATAAAGTGGAAGACAATGCGGCTGTTCAGATATGGTTTGAGAAGACACAACAAGAGAAGGGCGACAGCCTTACAAAGGGATATATGTCAGTATTATGGGATTTCATTGGCATCAGTGCGACTCAGAATAATCTCCAAGAGTTGAAAGAGGTATGAGACCAATGGGATGACGAAACCATGCAGTTATTCTACTTTAACTATAGTGGTTTGCATTGTTTACTTGATCTCAAAGTGGATAAGCACTTATTCTAAGCTCTTGCCTAGTATTGGAATCCCGTCTATAGCTGCTTCACTTTAAGTATTTATGGGTTGGTTATTTTCCCCAAAGCACTAGGGCACATAGATGAGGCAATTTTAGATCTATTTGATTGGCATGACAAAAGAGTCACGCTCGTCTTGGCAATTTTGGCCTAAAATTTCAAATCTTTAAATGTATCCCGAAGACTAGGAGAAGGAAGATTTATCGCTTGTGCATAACTCTTGTTAGCATGGTTCTATAGCCACTTTTGGAAGGTAGAAAATGTCTCTTATCGAGTATTCTTCAAGAACTACTCTCTACTGAAAGAATTGGTGGCTACCTCAAGGCGAGACAACATTTCTAAAGAGAAATTGTTGGCAATTCTCTAGAGCCTCCAAGACTAAGACATTGAATGGAGGGCCCATTGGGTGATCCCTGATGAGATTTTGTATCGATGTGAAGACTTTGTCTGGGTTCCTCTACTCAGGATATGGGGAGCTATTGGGTATGCCCCTTGTATTGAGGCAATATAGGTCAAGGCAGTTTGTACCGACGACACAAGGGTTGGCTTAGTGTGAGTTTGCGTACAAAGGTGATAATTACAAAAAGAAGGTTCATGAAATATCAAACGTTTGGAACCAAACTCACAAAATGAAAAGATTTACCGCAAATCCCACAACGACGCCCGAGTATGATTGGAGGTGGAGTAAAAGAGTCAATGACAATATCCCTATATCAAGTCAAGAAAACACTCGGTCGATGGAAGAACACTTACAAGAGATCTTGTCTGAGTTGGAAATTATAAAGTAAGACTTTGAAAAGAGGAGTTCGGAGCTGGGGAAAAAGATAGAATAGTTGGAAGAAGAAAAGATGCAGCTAGGATTAGATGTCGACGTCCAGAAGCTAGAAGCTGAGAAAATGAAAAAAAGGAAGAAAAAGGCTGAGGAAGACTTGGACAGTCTAAAAATAGATTATAAGAAGCTACACTTGTCGATAAGGACTACTGGGTTGGGTAAAACAACGGTGCAATGGCGGTAAAGAATAAAAGATTAGAGCTGATTAGTGGGAAAAGAAATTTCAAGATGTTCGAGTTTGAGAAGATACTCTAGAAAGGGATTTATTAGAAAGTCAAAATGAAAAGGTTGGATTAAGAGCCTAAGTAACAGAATTGGGAAGGTTACTACATCAATATCGTAGTGTAACTCCACAATTGAGTTGAAAGCAAGCCTAAATAAGATTGAAGAGTTGAAGAGAAAGATAGAAAAGCTTGAGACCGCACTGTAAAATGGTAAACTTCGAGTTAAACTTCTTGAAACGAACAATGAACACTAGAAGGAGCAATTCCAACACTTTCAAGGCTAGATTAGAGATAGAGATCACATCATGGGCAAAGTTGTGACTCAAGTACGGGAAGTAGCCGACCATTTGCAAACTCTAGCGGTTCGAGCTGACATGCTGAGTTTAAAATATGAATCAGAATCGGATCGGAGCTGAGAATTAGTTTGGCTTCTTAAGAAAGTCAAGGCTTTAAGTATTAGGGCAAGGCCGTATATGTAAAATGTATTTGTTTTATGTAAAGAGATTCCTTTTGTAGTAAAGTTATTCCAATAGAATTGAATCAGAATCAATGCCTCTTTTTGCATTCATTTTTCATTCATCAGCATTACATTTCATCATATGCATTAAGTTTCATAAAAGGACCCTTATTAATCAAATTATGACAGTTACACTAGAAACCAACAAGAATTTGCCAACCGAATATCATTACAGTACCTGTGGTAAAACCAGAGCATGAATCAAAGGTTAGAAAGATTGGAACAAATTCAGAAAGACATGCAAGATCAGTTGCAAGCGCAGCTATAGGAACAATTAGCTAAGGTACAGCAAGACATAATGGATCAAATACAAGAGTCCCAATGAAGCATGATAATCCAGTTGACCCAGTTTCCGGTCGGAGGGACTGAAAAGGGGAAAGATATTGTAAATAACTCTGGGGATGATAATGAAGACCCTATATACCCCCAGGCTTTACGCCAATAAATGTCCAAGCCCAACCAGGTACATATCCACGAAGGGTACTCGTTACCATAAGACCTCAACAATATCAAGCTTGCACTTCAGCACTGGTGAATTACCTAATAGGTTCAGGTTCTAACCTCGGGGATAATCTGGCCAACCTAGTTGTTCTCGATTTGGACGACATGGTCGAAATGGATAGATCAAAGGTAAAATTGCCAAAATAATTAGAAGATCGGTACAAGTGGTTAGAAGAGAAATTCAGAGCTTTGGAGAATTCCGAGTACCTTTACGAGGTTGATGCTAAGGAGTTAAGCCTAGTCCCTGACCTAGTGCTCCCACCAAAATTCAAAACTCTAGAATTCGAAAAATATAATAGGACTAGTTTTCTTGAAGCACATATTACAATGTTCTGCCGAAGAATGACGGGATACGTCAATAATAACCAATTGTTAATTCACTGCTTCTAAGGTAGTTTGATCGGGTCAGCCGCCAAGCTGTACAACCAGTTAAGCCAGTTAAGCCGTGCCAAAATCAACTCATAGAAAGACCTAGCACAGGCTTTCATAAAAGAATACAGCCATGTGACTGACATGACACCCGTTAAAATTATGCTCCAAAACATGGAGAAGAAACAAACAGAAAGCTTTAGGTAGTACGCTCAGAGATGGAGAGAGGTGGCAACGCAAGTCCAACCACCTCTTTTGAAGAAGGAGACAACATTGCTTTTCATAAACACTCTAAAAGCCTCGTTCATTAACCATATACTGGGAAGTGCTACCAAGAGCTTCTCAGATATAGTAATGTCCGGAGAGATGATTGAAAATGCAGTAAGGAGTGAAAAAATAGATGCGAGGGAAAACGCTAAAAGATTAACCTCGAGAAAAAAGGAAAATGAAATGAACATCGCGAGTGTGTATAAAGGTTATTCAAAATCGGTCACTATAGGCTAACCAAAGACCGTACCAACAGCCATCAATGCCCCTCAAAGCAAGAATCTAACTCAAGACCAAACATAGAAAAACTCCAATTCACACCTATCTCGATGGAAACACAAAAATTTTTATACTTTTTCATGCCCCTTTTAACTTAAGTTCATGCAAATCCGGTTTAATTCTTGTCAAAAAATAATTAAATATTATAAAATAATTAAATTGTGTTAAAAATATAAATATTATGAAATTTAATTAATTTTATAATTAATTTTGATTAATTTTGGTTAATTTTGACAGAATTGCACAAATGGCGAAAAATGGCCCGGCGGACACTCGAGAAGAACAAAATCGAGAAGCAATTTGAAGTATCGAGGCGAATTAATTTCCAGCCCGAGACAGTCCAGAAATGTGTATTAATTCATAATTAAATTAATTTTAATTTATTTCCTATTTTATTTAGGTTAAATAAATAAATTTTAATTAATTATGGAAAAAGGGCCTAGTGAACCGCATTGGTTGAACCGAACGGAGTGAGCCGAACCAGCCACTAATTGGGCTGACCAGAACTAGCCATAGGGTGACCCACCTTTATTTTAGGTTTTGTAGATTTGCCCCAACCTATTTTTAGCAAGGTTGAAAGCTTCAACCTTGCCATGTGTGTGGTCGGCCATGTGGGGGGTCTCTTGGCTGTTGAGTTTGCTACTTTTAGCAGCCCTCTTCAGCTATAAAAGCCACCCCTTGCTGCTCATTTCAATCATCCCTCACTTCTCAACATTCTCTCATTCTCTTCTCCTCTCCACTCTCTTTTCTCTCCATTTCCTATTTCATTTTCCTATAGCTCTTGTGCCGATTTCTCCTCTTGGAAAAGAGGTGTTTTCCCAGCCATTTTGGGCAGCAAGCAAGCGTTCATAGAAGCCTTGACCGGCGAGGACAACTGAGACGAAGAATGGAGCAATCAGTCAAAGCCACGGAGAACACCGGATTTGCCTTCTTGTTCCCTAACTTTTTAATTTCTGTTGTTTTTATGATGAACATATCTATGAATATGATTGTTTTTGAAATGGTTATTTTAATCAATTTAGCTTGAATTTAATTCGTGTTAGGTTGATTATATTTTGCCTACTTGAATTATTAAAATAGTGTTTATGCTGTTATAGGCCTTAGTAAAATGCTTGATTAAGTAAAATCATGCTTAGATTATCTGGCATTATAATTGTTTAGATAATTAAAGAATTAATTGTTTAAACGGATTGAAATTGAAATTAATGGACTCAGTACTTAATCAGTGCATGTTTAATTCTTCTAAGGTACCCGAAGATTAAATTAGCATAGTATCTGACGATTCATATGCCTTGCATAACTTGCAAGATTGTTGTGATTAAATTGTTTCAAGGTATGACTACTTTGTTACTTCACTTAATCTTTTACATGTTTATTAGATTAAATTAATCGGTTGAATCGACATAGGAATATGCGAGAGATAATTTAATTTAATAAGTATGTATGTGCTATAACATGTTTATCTTATTAATTCTGTTTAGTCGGTTGAATTGGCATAGGAATATGTTCAAGAGATGAATGGAATTTTAATTAGTAAATATGTTCATAAGTTAGCAGATTACTGGGTTGCCGTGAATATATTCGTAACAGCATAAGCATGAATTTAATAATGCTAAGTTAAAAAGGTATAATTAATCCAACACAATTATATCATCTTGATTAAATCTTATTTTGAAATCATGCACTAGAACTCTTTTCTTTTTATTTAATTTGCTTACTTAGTTTTAAAACCTTATTTTATAAATCACTCTTTTCAAACCAAAATTATTTTTACCTCACCAAAGTGTTTTAATTAATTTCATAAATAATTCTTTTTACAGTCCCTGTGGGTATGATAACTCGACATTTACTTGTCACTTTATTACTTGTTACGACTGTGTACACTTGCACATTTATGCCGTTCCACTCGATGACATATAGGAAGTTATATTAGAACTTGTTCAATGAGCATGTGGTATCCCCGTTTTACTTGAAGCCTATGCAACCTCCGTTCCCAAAATGGTGTGATGTGAATGCTCAATGCAAGTACCAGGCAAGAATAACAGGACGCTTATTTTAGAATTGCACTGCACTTGAAAAGCTGATTGAAAGGTTCATCAAGATGGGGATCGTAAGGTTCGATGATCCATCAAGACCTAATGTGGCAGGAAATATGTTACCTAGTCATTCAGACCAATGGGTAAACGCAATAATTGAGAGTGGAGGAAAGAAGACCAAAACTGATGTTGCCCAAAAGAGTGAGGCACTACTATGAGTTCTATGCTAAAGAAGGTCATGAAATCCAAGAGTGCGTTGAATTTAGAGCTTTGGTGCAAAGTTTGATAGATAACAAAGAGTTGGAATTCTTTAAAGATGTCAATGACTCGGAAGAATGAGATGTTTGCGCCTCAAAGGAAGGATCAATAGAGAAGGTCTACAAGGTTAACCACTCAGTGGTGATTATTTCACAACCAAGAAACAATGAAGTAGGAGCACAAGTTGCACCGAGAGTCATAATTCAGAAACTCGTGGTCTTTCCCTACAAGGATAGTAAAAAGGTTTCATGGAATTATAATTTCAACGTGATGATCCTAGGAGAGGAGAATTCGGTTAGCGCATCAGAAGAGGGCCAGGATATTGGTTTCTACACATGCAGTGAGAGGTACTATGATCTTGCAAGTACAAGAACCAAACCCGTTAAAAGAAAAACCTTGAGAGTTGAGCACACGAAAGAAAAGACGGCTAAGATTGAATCACTAGTTAACAAGCCAGTAACTGAGAACGAGGCTAAGGAATTCCTAAAATTCTTAAAGCATAGTGAGTTTAGTGTTGTAGAATAGCTACGCAAAGAACTAGCCACATATCGGTACTAGCTTTGCTCTTGAGCTCAGAGACACATCGTACTGCGCTAATGAAGGTGTTGAATGAAACTTATGTTGCTGACGATATCTCTATGAATAGGATAGACCGCCTGGTTAATAATATAAGTGCTCAAAATTTCATCTTTTTCAATGACGATGAAATACCTCCTAGGGGCATGGGATCCATGAAAGCCTTACATATCACTACCTACTGCAAAGGATATACATTGCTAAGGTTGTTAATTGATAATGGATCTGTGCTAAACGTCTTGCCTCTATCCACACTGAATAGATTGCTAGTGGATAGCTCTCATATGAAGACGTGTCAAAATATAGTGAGAGCATTTGATGGTACAAAAAGAAGGGTGATGGAAATGATTGAAATACCTCTCCTAATTGGTCCGAACACATATGAGGTAGACTTGTTGGTGATGGATATTAAGCCCTCTTATAATTGCTTGTTGGGTAGACCTTGGATTCACTCAGCTGGGGCAATGTCGTCATCATTACACCAAAAATTGAAGTTGGTAACGAAGGTTCGATTGGTGACAATAAACGCTGAAAAAGATATCATCGCATCCTTAACTAGTGATGCACCATAAATAGGAGCGGATAAAGAGCTAATAAAATGTTCCTTTCAATCATTGAAATTTGTTAATGCAACTTTCATTGTTGAAGGAAGCAAGATCCCAGTGCCCAAAATATCTAAAACTATGAGGATGGGCTGCGGTTGACGGTTAAGAAGTGAGCCTTACCTAGGAAGGGACTCAGAAAATACTTACAAGGAAGGGTCGAGGCACCAATATTGATGGATTAACAAGATCGCTTTGGCTTAAGATATAAGCTAGATACGAGGCAAAAGAAGAAAGAGCTAGAGAAGAAGTAAGAAATGAGAATAGCATGACTGAGTGGGGGAGAATTCAAGTTGAAACCAATTACCTTTCCCCATATATCCAAAATGTTTGTGTCAGGAGAAATCATTTATCCTAAATGAAGAATGGCAGAAAAAAAAGCTCGTTGGGAAACGTGAACATGAATGCCATATCCGAAGAATGAATTGAGGAATATCTATTAAGCATCCGTCATTATATCCCCAAAAGTGTTCTAAACAATTGGATTGCAGGAGAGATCCTTGTATTTTTTAGAACTCATTTAGAGTAATGTTAAAAACACATTTGTTGCTCTAAGCCTAAGAGCAATAAGAATCCTTTTGTGAAAATGGCATATTTCCATTATTTTTATTTCAATAAAATGCATCTTTATGTCTCATTTTGACAAATATTCTTTTGTTCTTTCCATTTCATTCATACTCATACCACAAAGATAATTATTCTTAGATTCATTTGTTTTTTGGGTCTTCCTTCATTCTTAAAACAGGTCTCTATATATCAATGATATGAGTGACGCTGCTACTGACTCAGAATCTCCATTTGAGGAAGATATGTGTCTAGAGGAACTCAAAACTTTGAAGATGATCGAGATTATAACCTATCTCCTAATTTGTTAAGGATGGTAAAACTAGAGGAGAAACATATTCTACCTTACCAAAAGTCAGTAGAAATTATGAGCATAGGAAATGAATAAGAAAAAAAAGGTGAAGATCAAAGCTTGCATCACCACAGAGACAAAGCGAGACTTCATTGAGTTACTCAAAAAATTCAAAGATGTCTTCCCATGGTCGTATTAAGACATGCCCAGTCTAAGTACTGATATCGTGGTACACCGGCTCCCCATCAAAGAAAAATGCAAGCCAGTTCACCAGAAACTCTGAAGGATGAGGCCTGGCATCCTGTTAAAAATAAAATAAGAGTTTAAGAAGTAATTTAACGTTGGTTTCCTACAAGTAGTTAAATACTCAGAGTGGGTAGCTAATATAGTTTCTGTCCTTAAGAAAGATGAGAAAGTACAAATGTGTGTAGACTATAGGGATTTAAACAAAGCCAGCCCAAAAGACAATTTCCCGTAGCCTCACATTGAACCTTAGTGGACAACACGACAGGTTACTCACTATTCTCCTTCATAGATGGCTTCTCCGAATACAACCCAATTAAGATGCATCCGGAAGATATGGAAAAGACCGCATTCGTAACCATGTGGGGAACATTTTACTATAAAGTAATGCCATTTGGACTAAAAAATGCGAGAGCGACGTATCAAAGAGTCATGGTAGCATTGTTTCATGATATGATGCACAAAGAAATTGAGGTTTCTGTTGACGATATGATTGCAAAATCCTGAATAGAAAAGGAGCATGTACAAGTCCCGAGGAAATTATTTTTGAGATTAAGAAAATTTCAACTAAAGCTCAATCCAGCAAAATGTACCTTCGAGGATAGGTCGAGAAAATGGCTAGGATTTGTAGTCAGTGAAAAGGGGAACGAAATCAACCCAGACAACGACAAGGCTATACAAGAGTTGCCTCCGTCGAGCACTTAAAAGAAGGTCTGGGGTTTCTTAGGGAGATTAAATTACATCGCCTGGTTCATTTCACAACTAACTGAGAAATATGACCCCATATTTTGTCTCCTTAAGAAATACAATCCATGTTTGTAGGGTGAAGAATACCAGAAGACTTTCGATAAGGTCAAACATTACTTGTCCAATGTCCAATACTAATGCCACCTAGTCTAGATAAGCTACTGATATTGCACTTGGCAATATTTGAAAATTCTATAGATGCGTGCTTGGCCAACATGATGAGTCAGGACAAAAAAAATAAGCGATATACTACCTCAGTAAAAAATTCACTGAATGTGAGACAGGATATTCGCCAATTGAGAAGTTGTGTTGCGTCTTGATTTGGATAACTCAGAGACTGAGACAGTATATGTTGTACCACACAACTTGGCTAATCTAAAAAATAGACTCTTTAAAGTACATGATGGAGTCGACTGCTCTGAATGGAAGAATAACCTGATGGTAAATGCTGCTTTCTGAATTTGATATAGTTTATGTGAACTAGAAGGTAGTAAAAGCGAGTACAATAGCAGATTTTCTAGCCAATAGAGCTCTAGATGATTATGAACCTTTGAATTCCAATTTCCTAAATGAAAATCTGATGTATGTTGCAATCACTAAAGAAGATGCTCAATATGGACATCCTTGGAAACTAAATTTTGACGAAGCTTCAAACGCTATGGGTAATGTAATCGAGGTAGTCCTAGTATCCCCAAACGGAGATCATTATCCTTTTATTAGTAAATTGGATTTTGATTACACGAACAATATGGTAGAATATAAAGCATGCATCATGGGTATCCATGCAACCATAGAGCGCAAGATCAAAGTAATAGAGGTATATAGGGATTCTACATTAGTGATCTATCAACTCAAAGGTGAATGGGAGACAAGAGATCCCAAGTTGATCAAGTATAGAAGGCTTATCCTGTAGTTAATTAAAGAGTTTGATAACATCACCTTTTGCTACCTTCCGCGAGATGAAAATCAGATGGTTGATGCCCTAGCTGCTTTAGCTTCCATAGTCAAAGTGAATAAACAAGAGGATATAAAACCTATTTAGATGAGTATTTATGAGGCTTCAGCTCATTGTTACAACATCAAGGAAGAAGAACAAGATGATCACCTTTAGTACCACGATATACTACGATATGTAAAGAATTGTGAATACTCTAATTAAGCAACTGAGAATGATAAGAGGGCATTAAGAAGACTGGCCAATAACTATGTCTTAGATGGGGAGATCCTATACAAAAGAAGAAAGGATCAAGTGTTACTAAGATGTGTGGACACTGTTGAAGCTAAGAAATCTTGAAAGAAATCCATGAGGGTGTATGCGAAACACATGCTTATGACTTTACAATAGCTAGGCAAATCATGAGATTTGGATATTATTGGTCCACCATGGTAGGGGATTATATCAATTATGCCAAGAGATGTCATCAATGTCAAATTTATGGAGACAAAATTCATGTGCCTCCTTCACCTCTACATATTATGACTTCTCCATGGCCTTTCTCCGTAACACCTTAGACCCGGTCTAGACGTTCAGACCAAGTTTGAAGAGTTTCAACATCTGTTCTAATATTCATAATATCATACCATAGCTAAACAAGACTATGCATATATAACATTCACAATATCAATACTTTAAAACACATAACCTTCATAAATTCCACACAACATAAATTCTTAGTAGTAATGCTTAATATAACAGCCAAAAGGGTGACCGAGCTTCCACGACACTGACCCCGCTTAAGTCTGCAAACGACCTGAAATTCAAGGAATAACATAATGAGTTGCGAACTCAGCGTGTAACAGAAGTTAACTTATTCAGCTTATATATAATCACGAAGTGATCCTATTCAGAGATTCGGTTTGGTTCAAAACTGTTTACAGTTCAAATTTAGAATAGATCAGTTATACTCAGATAGGTATCCATACAGATGTGCAATTTCATCAACACACATGTATATATATTATAGATCAGATTCCCATACAGAAATTCCTAAGCCCATCTGCTACACACCATTTTTGACCATCCCAACACACCATTAAGGACATTCAATGTCCATCCACCCTAACACATTGCAATGTGTCTATTGACATGTTTACAGTAATGCAGCTTAGCTGCTGAATCATAATATGTTAAACGCCAGAATCAGAATTAATCAGAAGGTGGTTTAACCACTGATTCAGAATAGATTACTTCATTCTTCGCAAAATCCCAACCCATGTATATACAAAGTACCTATATTCATAGTGCATTTACAGTCATATCATACACATATTAGTTACAGAATGACAGAGAGTTCCTCATCAATCCAGTTCAGACTATTCATGGAATAAGAAGAATTATAATCAATCACAAATTAGATTTAAGGCCTCAAAAACAGTTCCAGGCCTACTTTATACTGCCACACGGCCATGTGCCCTACCCGTGTGGACTACAAGGCTGGCACATGCCCATGCTCTCAGCCCGTGTGGTTCTAACCTGTAAATAGAGAGTTACACGGTCTAGACACACGACCATGTCCTTACCCATGTGACTCATACGGCTAGGCACATGCTCGTGTGCTTACCCGTGTGGTCATAAGTTGAGAAATAGTAAGTTCACGGCCTAGACACATGCCCGTGTCCCGTGTCCCGTGCTCGTGTGAACCCTACACTAATATGGCAATACACGACCTGGACACACACCCGTATGCCAGCCCGTATGGCCCCAATTTGATAAATAGTGAGTTACACGGTCGATTACACGACTTGTTACACGCCCTTGTGCCTAGCCTTGTGGCGTCGACAACCACTATTTTCGGTAACCAAACAATGTAAAAAATTAAGATTTTTGATACGCATCTGATTACGCTTTGCTGGGGAACGTTACGGAGACTACCCAAAACCTAAACAATTATTCACTAATCAATTATAGCACCAATTACAATAATTTAGCAAAATCAACCCACAGCCACAATATGTCGAAAGATTCAAAGCAACCCCAACTTATTTCTCACACTCACCTCATACATAACAAGGACAACTAGACTAAAACGGCAGGTTACCATCTTTCGTAAAATCTTCGCCTAAAAAGGTAACCAATCAAACAATTACATGAGCGTTCAAACAACTGAGCACAACTCGTTTAGACAATATCGTTAACTTGGTGAAATTCGCAAAACGAAAAGGGATAAAAACAAGACTTACTCAACAATCGCACAGCTGACTTTACAGGCAACAAAGATCTCTCAATTAACTTAGAATTAATACCGAAGAAGGAAAACAAAAGAAAAGACCAAATAAAAATAAAAATAAAAATAAAAATAAAAATAAAAATAAAGAGATGGTAGAAGAAACTACCATTAAATAGTTTCCTAACTTCCAAGCATATTCTTGGCACTTGACAAAAATATTTTTCCAAGTACGCGATGGTATTCGAACTCGCAACCAGACAAAATACAGACATATGCTTAACTAGTGCAACAGCAGGCTCATTCTTGTCATGATTTCACATTGAATTGAATTTAAGCAGGTACTGCGTACTAATGGGTTGATTTAAAACAATAAACTTTTAACGACATGACTTGAACTCCAGACCTTAAACTCAATCGCAGAACACAGAACCATAGATACAGAAATTAGTTACTACAGTTTTCCACAATTAAATTCTTAAAATTTTGGGGCGTTACATTCTCTATATGGGGCATGGATGTCATTGGGCCGATCTGGCCAAAAGCTTCCAATTGGCATCGATTCATCTTCGTAGTCATTGATTACTTCACCAAGTAGGTAGAGGCCACTTCTTATGCCAACCTCACGAAGTCGACAGTCAGCAAATTCTTAAAGAAAAAGATCATCTGTCAATATGGATGCTAGAAAAGATTATATCTGACAATGCATTGAATTTGAATAATAGCATGATAACAGAGGCATGTAGTCAATTCAAGATCAAACACCACAACTCGTCACCACGTCACCCAAAAATGAATGGTGCGGTAGAGGTAGCCAATAAGAACATTAAGAACATTATGGAGAAAATGACAGAGACTTATAAAAATTAACATGAGAAGTTACCATTTGATCTCTATGCTTATTGAACATCTGTTAGAACCTTCACCGGGACAATGCCTTTCTCGCTAGTTTATGGAATGAAGGCAGTTTTGCCCATTGAAGTCGAGATTCCTTCTCTTCGAGTTTTGTCAGAGTTGAAATTAGATGAAGCAGAATAGATCCAGTCTCGATATGATCAGTTGAACTTGATTGAAGAGAAGAGGTTGAAAGTTATCTGTCATGGTCAGATGTACCAAAAATGAATGATGCGAGCTTATGACAAAAAAGTTCACCCTAGAGAATTCCATGAGGGAGACCTGGTATTGAAAAAGATCTTTCCCATACAAAAAGACTTCAAAGGAAAGTGGATGCCAAATTGGGAAGGACCTTATGTGGTAAAAAAGGCCTTTTCTGGAGGAGCGCTAATTTTGACAAAGACAGATGGAAAAAACCTGCCTAATCTTGTGAATTCGAATTCAGTCAAGAAATACTTCACCTAAAAAAAAGAGGAAACGCCAAGGCGAAAACTTGCAAAGGGTGCCCTGAGACCAAAGGGGTTTTGAGTTGAAAACCTAAAAAAGGGTAGCTCAAATTTGGATTGAAGATTGAACATGTGATGGTCGGATCTTCTCAAAAGGAATAACGTTACATCTTCAAGCATTAACAAAGTACTCTAGATCTCCTAAACACATATTAGGCTTAAAAGGGTCATCGAGAAGTTAGTGTAGAGAAACTCATGCTACGATATCTAGGGCACCTAGTTTCATTCTAGCAACGTTTGCCATTTTGATTAATCTATTCATTTTGAGCTTTGCTTCCGATAAATTTCAATCTTATCCATTGTTATGATCTTTTTCAAGCATTTTTTTTATTGAAATAACGATTAATGGAATAATAATATTTAAGTAAAAAGATTTATGTATATTGCTCTGAAAGGTTTTCTAAATAGTACAAGAACCTTAAACATGACCACTAATTAGAACTGACCAAATCTAAGAGTTGGAAATGTTTGAGAATGGATAGTTTAAGTTGTGATTATTTTTGCGGGTTTCTGTCAAAGATACCAAATCTGAACAAGAAGGCATGGTAACACATCATTGAGGGAATCTTGATGAACAACGAGTAATGTGAACCTAAGCATTAAAAAGAGGATCATTCTCGAAAAATGACTTTCTGCATTCATGCAAATATCATTCATATACATCTAGTTAAGACCATCTGATTCATTCTGATCATAACATCCTAATCGCTTGGCATAAATATAGGCCCATAAAATAAATTTTACAGGTCATGTTCCCCAAAGAACGGTGTAACAGATTAGTGAAACCACAAATCCTATACCCCTAAAGTTGCAGTGGGACGGAGTCATCGTGGTAAATCTTATCTTTCTGAATTTACAGTGGAGCATATTAAAGCCACAAATCTTATCTCCATGAATTCACAGTCGAGCATATTAAAGTTACAAATCTTATCTCTCTGAAGTTGCAGTGGAGCAGATTGAAGCTACAAATCTTATTTCCCTGAAGTTGCAGTGGAGCAGATTGAAATGACAAATCTTATCTCCCTGGAGTTCAGTGGAGCAGATTGAAGCTACAAATCTTATGTCCCTGAAGTTGCAGTGGAACAGATTAAAGCTTCAAGTTACAAATCTTATACCCTTGAAGTTACAGTGGGATGGATTGAAGTCAATGTAGCAAATCTTATCTCCTTGAAGTTGCAGTGGAGCAGATTGAAGTTACAAATCTTATCTCCCTGAAGTTGCAGTAGAGCAGATTGAAGATACAAATCTTATCTCTCTGAAGTTGCAGTGGAGTAGATTGAAGATACAAATCTTATCTCCCTGAAGTTGTAGTGGAGCAGATTAAAGCTACAAATCCAATCTCCCTGAAGTTGCAGTGGAGCAGATTAAAGGAAAAAATCCTACACCTCCAAAGTTACAGTGGGTTGGATTAAATCTACCATAGCGAGTCTTATTTCCCTAAAGTTGCAGTGGAACAGACTAAAGCTACAAGCTACAAATCTTATCTCCCTAAAGTTGTAGCGGAGTAGATTGAAGTTACGAATCTCATCTCCTTGAGGTTGCAGTAGAGTAGATTGAAATTACAATTCCTATACCCCTGAAGTTGCAGTAGGTTAAAATGAGGTTATTTGGAAAAGAGAAGCACCAAAGAAGTTGAGATTCAGCAAGACCAAACAAAATTGGCCCTTCTTAAAGTCTTTGCTTCATTCTCGTTACACTGTTGGTGCCTCCTCCAGCCCGGAAGGCCATCGAATCCCCAGGATTTCGGCCAAGGCTGCAGTGGAGGGTGTTGGAAATTGAAAGGTTTTCCTCTTGTTTGAGGATTTTTGGCTTTAGTCTGGTGTTTTTGACTCTGAATTGGAGTTCTATGTAAAAAAAAGGGGTTTAAAAATGTTTTTTTGGGCTATTTCTGGCCACCAGAGATAGTGGTCACCGCACCTGCGACTGGAGGCCACGGTGGCCCACGACGGCCTTATGGCCGGATTTGAAGAACCCTTCAAAGAAAAAAAGAGAAAGGGATTTTTTTTAAATAGTTGGCAAAATGGATTTTTTTTTCTGATTTTTCACTTATATAGCCTTAAAGATTACGTTGTTTTGGGCTTGATTTTCATACGCCAAAATGACATTGTTTTGAAGCATGACCCCAAACTCGACCCGTTTACCTAGTAGGATCTGCGTGTTCTTTAAAGGAGGTCTAATTACTGTTTGGGCCCTTCCGCTTTTTTGTTACTTTTCAATTTCATCCTATTATTTATTATTTTTTTATTTTCGCCCCAATAGTTTTGTTTTTGAGCAATTTAGTCCTTGGACCACTGTGGACCCATTTAGGGGATGACACGTGTCCCAAGGTTTGGGATAATTGCCTAGTTGGTCCCTGTCTTTTTTCGCGCATTTAATTTTAGTCATTTATTCAGTTTTATTATTTAATTTATTATGATTTATTCCTTTAATTTCATTTAAATTTCAATTTAGACCTTCATTCAATTAATTTCATCCTTTTATATTTGTTTTATCTATTTATTTATTATTCTTTTACTTTTTAAATACTTAAATATAATATTATTTATATTTTTTATCTATTTATTTATTATTCTTTTACTTTTTAAATACTTAAATTTAATATTATTTATATTTTTTTATCTATTTATTTATTATTCTTTTACTTTTTAAATACTTAAATTTAATATTATTTATATTTTTTATCTATTTATTTATTATTCTTTTACTTTTTAAATACTTAAATTTAATATTATTTATATTTGATTTATCTATTTATTTATTTATTTATTATTCTTTTACTTTTTAAATATTTAAATTTGATATTATTTATATTTGTTTTATCTATTTATTTATTTGTTATTCTTTTACTTTTTAAGCATTTAAATTTGATATTATTTAAATTTGTTTTATCTATTTATTTATTTATTTATTCTTTTACTTTTTAAATACTTAAATTTAAAATTATTTGTTTTATCTATTTATTTATTGTTCTTTTACTTTTTAAATATTTAAATTTGATATTACTTATACTCCCTTTTCATTAAGCACCTTTCATTTTCAATTATTTTTTTATTTTAAGTTACTTTATTTATTTTGTATTATTACTATAGTATTTATCCATTTATTTGTTATTTATCGTTCTAATCTAAATGTTCTACCCACATGGTCATCTTATATTATTTCTCTATCTCTATATCATACATTAAGTTTAAGCATTTATCCATGTGTATAGTATGCCCGAATAAGTAAAATGCATATCGTTTTAAGTGTTACGTTTGTTTTTCCTACAATGCATAAAATTTTTTTAAACTGTGGCAATGTTCATTATTTTTTGGAATTAGAAGAGTCGTGTTCCTAACTTACGGAAAATGGCTTCGTTCTAAAACCGAAATAGTCGAATACCCACTTCAAAAATATAAAAACGAGATTTAAGTAACGATTAATTGGCATTTATTCTCGTTTTTCGAGGGTTTAAAGCATTGTGTCTAAACTTACGGGACATGATCCTCTCCTCTAGATTAACTTGAAATAAGCCTTTTTTGTGAAAATTATTTTAGTTAGGTAATGCCTTAATATAAAAAGGGATCGTGTTTTAAACTCTTTTCAAATTTTCAAGTCTCGAGACTAAGACATCAATTAATCAACTAGGTGCCATTTTTGGGCATTACGAGGGTGCTAATCCTTCCTTGTGCGTAACCGACTCCCAAACTCATTTTCTGGATTTTGTAGATCGAAAAATCATTATTTTAATAAATTAAACCTTTTATTAAAACGATCAAATTACGAGGTGATCCGATCGCACCTCATAAAAAGGATTAGTGGCGACTCTCATTTTTAATTTTTTTTAAATAAATAGCCGATTTCAAAAAAAAGTTTCGACAAATATTTTTCCATGGAACAAGGCCTTAGTTGAAGGCAAATCAAATGCTTAGAAAAGAGGTGTAGAGGTGGCAAATAAGTGAGTTTGGGCGAGCTTTTATCGAACTTAGATTTTGTTGGATGAGCTCTAATGATTTCAATTAATTTTGAAATTTGTAAGTTATAAATATTTTTATGTTGAATATAATAATTTATTTTACTTTAATATGATGCCGATACAATTCAAATTTACCTTATAAAATACCTAACTTGTATATATATAATAGAGTTATTTTATATAAAATAATTAAAATATTTATTGTATGTAAAATTTATTATCCTATAATATTATAAGAATTGATGAAAATATCTTTTATTGTTTATTATTATATTATATTAAAAATTAAATAACTTTTTATCTTTCTTTTAAATTTATAAACCTGATATTCATATTCTAAAATATTTATTCTCAAACCCAAATATATTATAGTGAGCTCAAGCCCAAACAAATTATTCATTATTATCCAAACTCAAGCTAAACTAATTATAGCCCAAGTATCAAGTCTAAAAAAAAAAAATTTAAATCCAATATCCAAATACAATTTGTAAAAGTTAAAACCCAATTCAAAATCTACTTTAATAAAAAAATAATTTAGTAAGATATTAAATTTATAATAATATTTTATGTATTGCTAGCTACAAACATGTATTTTAATGTACAAAATTATCCATAACTATAGATGTTATATCTTTTATTATAATCTATAATATAATAATAGTTATATATATTAATAATTATAAAATGTATTTTTTCGTTATGTAATAGTTTATCGCATACTATAACAATAGTACATAAAATATTAATTATTATCATATATATTATTGTTTATCATTATGTTCATCGAAATATGCTCTAAGTTTCTTTAATTTTCATAAATTTGAAAGTTAATTCACCTACTATATCATATAGACTTAATACTAATTTGGTACCTAAGTTTGAGACTTCTTTCTAATGTGGCACTTGCGTTATTTTTTGGTCCAATGTGATACTTGTATTTGACAAAAGTTATATATTTTGGTGCCTAAAGGTAACAATGTTAACTTTTTAGTGTTCAATTCGAGTCTTAGAGTTGAATTGATGAAAGTTCATAATTAACTAATAATATTAGCGCTTAACTGTTATTAAATCAATCCTAAAACCCGAATTAAATCACATTTTTCATACTATATTTGACAAATTAAATGAAAAATTAAAAAAAATTCATAATTAACACTAAATTTATTATATTAACATAATCATAAAAATTTTAAACATAATAATATTAGCAATTATTTTTCATCAAATCTACCATAAATCCCGAATCAAACACTAAAAGGTTAATACCGTTACCTTTAGATACCAAAATGAATAAAAAAATAAAAATATCAAAAGTGTCAAAATCATATATCAAATGAATTTTTAAACATGCTATATAATATTATATCATATGGTTCATATTATATAATAGTATATATATGCATAATGAAATAATATATATTTAAATTTTAATTATGTATATGTTTTTGTTAGTTGATATGTGAATTATATTTTATTATTATAAAATTTTACAAATAATAGAATATATTTTTGGTTGCGAGAAGAGCAACTCAAAAATTTAGAGCGGTGGAAGCAAACACAAACAATGACAAGGGATTTATATTAAGTATTTAGTATGAGAGGTAGAGTTATCAATAAGTGGAGGAATTACCTTACGCCTCATAGTATTGAAATCTTAATCTGCACTCGTAATTGGATACGACATATCCACATATTCTGGTGGTAAGAGCTTTCAGTCATTAACTATATTTTTGTTATTTCATATCAGATGAAGAAGAAGATGAGTCATTGAAATTGGGAAGAAATGTTGAGATGTTTAATTTAAATTGATTGAGTTATGAAGTATGTTGAGATTCTACATTTTAATTAGTTGTTTTTAAATTTTTTATTCAAATTTCTTTAAAAAATTATTTACAAAATTTATAATTTTAAATTTCAAATGTTGCTCATCGATGATGACTTGATTTTATGTAATTGTATGACGAATTAGATTTATATATTTGTATGATTTTATGTATTTTGTAATATATTTTATTTGGATATTTTCTTTTTTAATTGTTAAACAACTTTTAACTTTTCTAATTAATATTGTTATAGATATTTTTTTATTAAAAGATATTGGTGTAAAATTAAATTTATTATTAATGTTATTATTATTGTATAGTAAATCAATCATTTGTAATAAGTATAACACAAGTTATAGTATTATTAAATTAATATATTATGTTATTATATATTTTATATTATCATTGAAGTTTTAATTTTATAGGTTTTAATAATTATTAGATTTATATATTTATTAGACATATATAATTATAATATTATCTTCTTTAATTTATATTTTTAAAAATATATTTCACTTTATAATTTAATATAAAAATTATTATTAATTACTTTTCATATTAATAAAAGTTTCATATAAATATAAAATGCTTATGAATTTATTTTCAAAAACTGATCATTTATTTATATTTTATTTTTAAAGTAATATCGTAAAATTATATTAAATATTAATGTGTAATATGGTTGTTCAGTTATAAATTCAAGTTTTGGGTCGAATTTATCTTGGGCTCAGGCCAAAATAGTCTTGGGCTCGAGCTTTTCTGGGCTTGAATCTATTACAAGCTTGAGCTTTCTCGGATTCTTATTGGAATGGGCAGGCTTTCTTGTTCGGGCATGTTTTGCCAGCTCTATATAGGTAACAAATAGGTAGGCTTAGATTGTGTTTACTTTAGACTCAGATTTCTCAGTCTCAAATTTTTTCAATTTCAAGCTTGGACAAAGCTAAGCAGTCTCTAATGAATTTAAATAATTTTGAATTTTTCAAGTTATAATTATTTTAATTTCAAATGTAATAATTCATTTTACTTTTATACAATAACACAATTCAAATTTGCATTGTAAAAAGACTATTTTATATATATATATATATATATATATATATATAATAATCTTTTATTTAAAATAATTAAAGTGCTTATCGTATGAAGAATTTATTTTTATATGATATTATATGAATTGACGAAAATAATATTTTAAAAATCAACATTTATTTTTATCAAACAACACAATTATATTCAACACGTATAAAAATATACTAATTTACCAAGCCATTTCTATTATAAGTTCAACACTTAAAAAAATATAGTAGTAAAAATTCAATACTTAATTTTCTAGTACTTAAAAATTTAATTTATCAAATACACCTAATTTAAATAAAAAAAAATTTTAGGCAATAAAAATTAAATAATAAGGAAAATTCAATTTGATTTTAATAATAAGGAATTTAACTTGTGAACAAAATATATTTTAATAATAACCAAAGTAAACTAATAAAACCTAAAAAAGTTCAAATTCTTTTTTCTTTTTGCTAAAATGCTAAATAAGTCCTTCGAAAATAATTAAAAAATTAATTAATTTTTTTCGAAAAGTGTATCTAGATGAATCCTTTAAATCAAGATTGGTAGTTAATTGAGCTCTTTGAATTCATTTTCTCATTGAAGTCCTTGACAAACTATAAGCGTTGAAGTGGTTGACGTGGCAAGCTGTGTAGTGGCTGTCAGGGAAAAACAATGACATGACATGTTAATGTGGAAAAACGACGACGTAGAGTGTTTAATGATATTTATTAATTTGTTATAGCTTACTTGATTTTTAAGTATTTTACGAGAGCTTAATTGTTTATTTAAATGAAAATTATTAAAAATTCTCAATATTTTAATATAAATAATAAAAAGAATTATTAGAAATTTATAAAATATTATAATAACTATTAAAAATTATAAAAAATTATAGAAATATTTTAAAAGTTATAAGTTTCTTAGAAAATTATAAAAAGATAGAAAATTATATATAACTTATTGAAATTATTCAAAAATTATAAAAATCATAAAAATATATTACTCTTTTTTTTTTCTCTCTCTCAAACTGCCTTGCATCATACCTCAACCCATCGTTATCAACTTCTATAGAATCAACTTTCCTCAGTTAAAATATTACCCATCACTAAAGGTGTTCATGAGTCGAGTTAAGCTTAAGCTTGATTTCAAAATATTTTTAGGCCCAAGCCTAGTTAAACCTGGCCTGCCCAAATATCTTGTTTCACCATTTTAAAAATAATAAAAATATTTTTGTTCAAATTTAATTATAAAAATATACAAAATATTAAAATATATATATATATATATATATAAATATATATATATTTTATTTTTGAATAGTAAATTGGATTGCACATGAACACTTCTACCCATCACTCACCTTAAGTTATCAAACACTAAACTCACCATCACTCAAATCATTTACTCAATACCCTACACAAGCCTAATCATCATTATGCTTCAATTTCTTTATATCCTTATTACTAAACCAAAAACTCCAAACCTGTAAAATAAAAAAAGAATTAACCTTTTTTATATTTTCAATTTTTTTATAATTTTTAATATTTTAAATAAAATTTAAAGAATTGTTTACTTTTATAAACTTTTTATTATATTTTAAAAATATTGTAATATTAATAATTCTTATAATCTTTTTCATTTTTTTTTAAGAACGGAAGTTTTGAGAAGAAAAATTATAGGAAAAGAAAAAGCAAAGAAGAAAGTTTGGAGGAAGAATATAAGAGCAGAGAGAAAAGTCATGACTATCATGCCATAATCGTTTTCTCTTTATGTAACAATCCAATTTTTAATGGTGTTGAAAACAGTGATTTAAGATCACTAAATTTGACAACTAAGCTCTTATATTTTATTATTTAGTCTTTATGAGCCAAATGTGATTTTAGGAAAAATTTATGAATTATTGAATCTTGTGTTTTAGAAGAATTTATTAGGTAAATTAGGTTGAAAACGAGGTATTGAGACCTCCATTTCATAAATCAAGCCATAAATATTTTTATAAATATTTATGGAGTGTCATTTAGTTAGTATTAAAGTTTTGTTAGAAAATTTTAACGTTTTGATAGTTAATTAATTAAAGGATTAAATTGAAAAGGGTGCAAAACTTGCTAAAGTGATTAAATAGCCTAAATGTTAAATGAGGAAGGACTTGAAGGGTAAATAAGCCATCAGGATATGGCTGAGGCGGCATAAGCATAGAAATATCATGGAATTAGGTGATGTAAGGGCAAAATTATAAATTTTGTAAAAGTTAAACAAATAAAATATCAATTAAAAGAGTTTCTAGCAATTTCTTCACAATTCTCATCCAAAAATGCCATTGAAGAGTCCCATTAAGCTAGTTTTCATATATTTTCATTATGTGAGTTCAATCCTTACTCTTTTCTTATAATTTTTTGTATTTTTAAGACTTTTACAATTAGGTCCAATTATCTAATTCATTAGTTTTTTATTCTATGGATAATTTTGAAAGTTACCAGTGACGAGTGCTAGAATTTTATGATGAATTAACATGAATTTGAAGCTTTATTTTTATTATATGATGATTTTATCAAGTAATTTCAATAGAAATTGATTTTAGGACCTAATTGCAAAAAAGCTAAAATTTAGGGTTTGGTGTTAAAATTTTGAATATAAAAGGTTGTATTTTAGCCTAATATAAATGGGATAAAGTTTTAATTGAGAAAAAAAATAGCTCAATTGATGGGCTAATTTATTAGGGACTAAATTGTAAAAACTATAAATTTTGGGGTAAATGTATAATTTCAAAAATTGAAGGGCATAAATTATGAAGTGAATTAGAATTGAATTAGATGCTGATAGGTGAATAATTTTACATTATAGATCAAGAACCCGAAGATAAATGAGGAAAATAGAAATTAATAGATTAGTCCCTGAATTTTTACAACTTCTACAAATTAGCCCAGGTAAGTTCATATGGTTGAACTTTTGTGATTATTTTTTAAATTAGGAATGATACAATGTATTATTTCATTTTTTTATTGAATTATGATTATTATAAAAATATGAGATTGGATTGAAAGTTCAAGTTAGGTGGAACTAGGATTGAGTATGATCGTTCAGAGACAAATGACGAATTGACGGATAAGACCATGGTTGGACCATGGAAAAGTGTTAAATGTAAGACCATAGCTGGGCTATGGCATTTCAGTGAAAAGACCATAACTGTGTTATGGCATCGTGACTGTAAAACCATGGTTGGACTATGGCAGTATATCTATATCCGTGTAAGACCATAGCTGGGTTATGGCATCCTGATGATAAGACCATAACTGGGTTATGGCATTACGAGTGTAAGACCATGGTAGGGCCATGGCAAAATACGTGTAAGACCATAGTTGGACTATGACATCATGTAAACAATGTACTCAAATCCGTAAGACGTTCTCTAATTTAACAAAGATTGGTAAGTGTTATATGGATTTAAATGATAGAATTTAAGAAGTCATTGATATTGAGCTTAATCAAGAGAATTCAGCATTTTAAATTGTGAATGGTAGGGAATATTAGTGAATTGCTTGTTTAATGATTTATTATAAAATGTTCGGTAAGGTTTACTTTTTAAGCCTATGAACTTACTAAGCTTCTATAAGCTTACTTTTATGTCCTTAATGTTCCTTATAGATTGATGTGAGTTCAGAGGATCGGATCAACACATTGGGCCACACTATCCAAATTACTCCAGTAGATTTTGTTAAACATCTTGTGGTTTATATGACATGTATAGGGTTGGTTTGATAATGAAATAGTTTGAATTGGGATTGTAAGACTTAAATGTGTAAGTATGTATTAGAAATTGTTGTGTTTGTGATGTTATATCATATTTAATGTATGTTTTAGCTTGAATTGGTTGCTTGGTTGGGTTATATTGGTATATGAGAGTGTTGTGTGCAGGTTGATTATGTAAGGATGAGAAAAGTGGCCTTAAAATGGCATATTTTCGTCCACACAGGCAGAGACATGGGCGTGTGTCTTAGCTCTGTGTGACACACGACCATGCACATGGGCGTGTAATCTGGCCGTGTGTCCCTTGCATATTAAAATTTAGAAACAGAATGCTCAAAATTGAGCACACGGGCAGAGACACGGGCTTGCGTCTAAGCTGTGTGTGTTACACGGGCGTGTGGCTTGGCCGTGTGACCCCTACATTTAATTAAGTTACAAGTCAGAGAGTTACACGGGTTAGGGACATGGGCGTGTGCCCTACCTCATATGCCACACGGCCTGAGACATAGGCATGTCACTTGATCATGTGAGCCACACAGCCTGACCACACGGGGGTGTGACCCTTGGACATAGGAAATTTTTTTTTGAAATTTCGCAAAAAATTATTGGAATTTTTTATTTAGTCCCGACTTGTTTTAATATTTAAATTGGGCCTCGAGGGTTCAATCAAGAGACAATATGATTAGTTTTGGATATGAATAGTATACGACATGGATTATGTGAAATTGTTCTGTAAACTCTGGTAATGTCCCGTAAACCTATTCTAGCGACAGATATGGGTTAGGGGTGTTACACTTTAACTTGATTGGTGCTAAAATAGGAGAAAAACGGATCAAAAAAAATTGGCAACTATCAAAACAACTTCCATCAAAACATACTGTTTCAATTAAAAGACATGGACCAAAATAGTGCGTATAAAATATCCTTCAGCACACCGTTTAACTAAAGAAATTAAAATGCAGTGTTTTGGTAATTAAAACTATAAACCCTTTACACTTATTCAACTGAAATAATAGAAAACTGAAAAGGTTGAGTCATTTCGCTCTATGAGTAGATTCGTTCTATATCAATTTCTCCTTTCCTCGAAAACGGTCTTTGTCCTCAAGGATCAAAAGCTAGATATCTCTGGGGAAGGTCACTCAAGCTTTCCCAGGTAGAGTCTTTAGGAAAGGTGTTGGCATACTCCACCAAGACCTCAGTGACAGCTTGATTCCCTCTTTTAACTATGCATCGATCTTCAATTTTGATTGGAACTTTTGGAAGATCACCATCAACGCCCACCAGTGGAAGTAAGGGCAAGATAGGAGTGTGGCCGATGTGCTTCTTGAGTTGAGATACATGAAACGTTGGATGGATTCGTGATTCATCAGGCACGGTTAGTTTATAAACCACTTGACCTATCTTAGCCTCGATCGGGTAGGGACTATAGTATCTTGGTGATAATTTCTGGTTGGCCACCTTTTTGAGTGAACATTGACGATAAGGTTACAGCTTGAGATACACCAATTCACCAACTTGAAATTCTCGCTCAGATCTTTTCTTATCAGCAAACTGCTTTATGCGTTTTTGAGCCCTCTTCGAATGAAACTTAAGCAAGTGTTTAGCTGCTTCCCTTGCTTGTAGACTACGGTCAACAGCAGTAAGACGCGAAGAACCTATAAAATAGAGTTGATGCAGTAGAGGTCCTTGGCCATAAAGGGTTTCATATGGTGTGATTTGTATGGTTGTATGATAGGTAGTATTATACCACTACTCTACCAAGGGAATCAAACTCACCTAATCGTTGGCCTTTTCACCAGTCATACATCATAAGTAGCCTTCCAAACATATATTCAATACCTCTATTTGACCGTCAATTTGAAGATAGTAAATGGTAGAGAGATGTAACTTGGTACCCATGTGCTTGAATAGTTTTTATCAGAATGTGCTAATAAAAATCTTATCTCGATCCAAGATAATGGATTTAGGAGCACTATGGAGCTTGTAAACCTAACATAAAAAATTCATGAGCCATATTGACTGTAGTGCAAGGGTAGGAGAGAGTTAGGAAGTGACCATACTTAGTCAACCTATCTACCACAACTAATATAGTGTTCTTCCCTTTTGAATAAGGCAACCCTTCGATAAAATCCATGATAACAACAGCTCAAGCTTGGTCTGGAATGGGGAAGGGTTGAAGGAGACCAGGTGATGCTACTAAGTCTGCCATACACCTCTAACAAATGGAACATTCCTTCACCCATGTTTTAACATCCTTCGATAACCCTTTCCAGTAGAGCATACTTGACAAACTATGTTTGGTGGCATGAATTCTAGAGTGTCCACCAGTCAAACTAGCATGGAAATAATGAAACAAATCTCTCCTCAAGTCAGTATTATTCCCTACAACAATTTTCCCCTTTCTCTTAAGGGTTTTATCCCATGTGAACTTTTGGTGAGAAAAGGCTTGTTGTTGAAGCTCCCTGATCAAATCCTGTAGCTTAGCATCCAACCTAATGGATTCCCTCACCTTACCCAAAGACCAGACTACACAATGTTGACCATAATTTGGAGTAGCTGGCCCTCCTATTCATGGGACCTCCTAGATAAGGTATCTACCACAATATTCAAAATTCCCTTCCTATTAGTGATAGAATAGTCATAGCATAACATTTTTGCCACCCATTTTTGTTGATATGGGGTTATGACTTGTTAACCAGATAAAAATCTGAGACTTTAGTGATCAATCCTTATCAGAAAGGGCCTTTCTACAAGATAAGAATGCTGCTTCTTAACTGCTAATAGGATAAGTAACATCTCCTTTTCATAAATTGATAGTGCTTGATATCTCATACCCAACTTTTTGTTGAAATATGTTATTGGCCTCCCTTTTTGCTGAAGAACAGCCCCAACTCCCTAGCCACTAGCATCTACATCCACACATAACTATTCTTGAAAGTTGGGAAGAGTCAACATAGGAGCTTGATAAACTGCTTACTTCAGTTGCTTAAAAGTTGTCTGCGTGTTTGTGTTCCACTTCCACGTAATTTTCTTATTTAATAAAATAGTCAAAGGCTTGGCTATACCTCCATAATTCCTAATAAATCTTCTGTAATACCTAGACAACCTGAGAAAACCCCTTAGATCCTTGACAGATTGTGGTTGAGGCCAATCTAAAACCCCATCAACTTTGATTCATCCATGGAAACTGTCTCTTGTTGAATAATATGACCAAGGTATTCCATCTTGGAAGAACCAAAACAACACTTGCTCATTTTGGCAAACAATTTATTACTCCTTAACACTTGCAAAACTTTTTGCAAATGTGATAAGTGCTCATCCCAGCTGCTAGAGTGGATGAGGATGTCATTAAAGAACACAAGCACCGACTTTTGAATAAGCCTCTTGAACACTGCATTCATCAAGGCCTAGAAGCTAGAGAGAGCATTGATGTAACAACCCATTTTTTAGTGGTATCGAAAATAATGGTTTTAGGACCATAAGTCTGCCGTATCAATTCATAAATATTAATTAATATTTATGAGGTCTTTAGTTTGGTATTTAAATTTAGTTATAAAATTTTAAAATTTAGTTAGTTAATTAAGTAAAAGGATTAAATGATAAAAGTCGAGAAAGTTGATCTTTATTACTAAGAGTTATCAAATATTTATAAAAAGATAATTAAAGGGACTAATATGGTAATTATATCATTTGGGAATATGGTATTGTAAAGTTGTGGTATATGATACTTGGAAAAATTTTAGGTTATTAAAAATTGCATGTTTTGGTTGTTTAAAGGTGTGTTTATAGACTTGTGAACATGTATTATGAATTGGTTTAGGTACCTATACAATTGGGTGAGGAAATAACATGATTTTGGTCATATTTAGGCACATACGGCCTAGGATATGGGCTGTCACACGATCGTGTGTCACACACGGGCAACTCACACAGGCGTATGCCCTGGGCATGTTAGGTACATGATTCACAAGGGCTAGCACACGGATTGAGACACGGGCATGTGAGCCAAGTTAGTGAGTTACACGGGTGAGTACATGATTGGGCACGCGAGTGTGTAGGATAGCCACATGGCCATGTTTTGAGCCACACGGTCTGGGATCTTTCATACGGCTTGGTCATATGACCGCGTGAACCCTGTTGGTGAAATTTTTCAATTTTTCCAAAAATGTTCTAATTTGTTTCGATTTGGTCTTTGATTACTCGAAAGTTATTTTTAAGGCGACGTAGGCTCGATTTAAGGCCCGTAAATGCATAATTTATTACATTTTTAATTTCATATGTATTTATTAAATTAATTTAAAAATTAATTCCTATTGGCTATAAATGTTCTGTTATGTACAGTAATACTGTGTAACCCTATTCCGGTGACGGAAATGAGTTATGGGTGTTACAATTGGTGAACCGAAAAGACATCACCAAAAAATCATAGTCCCCTCACGAATCTTAAAATTTATTTTGTGGATGCCTTGATCCCACATCCGAAGCTAGTGGTAACCCGATTGAAAATCCAATTTGGAAAAATGTGTAGCTGCGGCGAGTTCATCTAACAATTCCTCAATGATAGGAATTGGAAATTGATCCTTAATGGTTATCTAATTGAGCTGCCTGTAATCTATACACAGCCGCCAATTGCCATCTTTTTTCTTAACCATTACCACAAGAAAAGAAAAGGGATTGGTATTGTCCCTGATAATGCCAGCTTCCAATGTTTCTTCAATAAGCTTTTTAATTTCTGCCTTCTAAAGAAGGGGATATCTATAGGGTCAAATCTTGACCACTTTAGTCTCATCCATCAGTAGAATTCGATGGTTATGCAGCTTATGGGGAGGGAGTTCTTTTGGTATATGAAAAACATCTTCAAAGCCGACCAATAATTGTTGTAAATCCAGTGGAAGATTTTGTGAAGTCATATGGAGCACTGTATGACTGTTTAAAGCCAAAAGCATTGGACTGGGACCCTTATCCAACAAGGTGAAACACTTGGACATTTGGGGACATGTCAACAACTAAAGACCTCTGGGGAATAATCCCTTGTAAAGGACAAGAGTTTCCTTTATACTTGAATAGCATGGTAAGAGCAGCGAAGTTCCAAACAATTGAACCTAAGGACAAAAGCCACCGAATTCCAAGCACTAAATTACACCCTTTGGCAAATAGACCATAAAGTTAGTTTCAAATTTAAGTTAGTAAATTCCTTAAGTAGCCAAATCACCTCAATCAGCAATCATCACCTTCAGCTGGTTGGATGGTGTAACAGGCAAACCTAATCTCTTGGTCAACTTGTAATTCACAAAGTTGTAAGTACTTCTTGAATCAACTAATATTATAACCTTCTACTAGTTGATAGTAGCTTCCAAACGCATGGTTTTATGCCTTTTGGATTCCTTAAAAGCATGTATAAACAGAATTGGTGAGATTGCCTCAGATTCTGAATCCACCAATTCAAGCTGATTAGGGTAATCTTGGAGCACCACAAGAGGTTGGAGCTTAGTATACACTTTAGACTTAATAGAAATTTCTATCATGAACTGATACAATTGAGACTTAACGCACTTATGCCCTTGAGTGTACTTAGAGGCACACCAAAAGTACAATCCCTTCCCTTTTTAATATTCCATTTTAGTCTGAGATAGTGATTTGGTAGTAGGAAGTTTAGGAGTTACTGGCAAATACTTTCTGACCTCTATTGGAGAACGGAAAAAAGCATAATCTTTAAAACTGTATAGATAAGGTTTAGAATACCCCCACTACTGATCAGATGGGCTTTCCTCTATAAGGACTAGCCATGAGACCCTCCACTTACTTAGCTATTTTAAAGCCCTCCATTGTGGGGCTTAAATAACCACAAATATTGGCATATCTCTCACTTCAAATTACTAATGAAAATACTCAATGCATAGCTTTCTGGTAAATGCAACTAGTTCAGAAAACTTACAAATAGATCGTGGTACCGATCCATTGTACCCTGTTGTTTAAGAGAAACCAACTCTTCAGTGGGATCCAAATATGTGTCAGATCCAAAACGATCTTGGAGACCACTTGCATAGATCTCCCATGTCAGCTGTTGAAGGTCTCCCTAACGTTGAGAAAAAATTGGTGTCAATCCAAAGCTTTTCCTTCAATACACAGCATCACCTTTCAAACTTTGGCATGGTCAAGAATTGATTCAGCTTCAAAATATTGCTCTAACTTAGACCACCAACCCTTGAAGTCAACTCCAGTGAAACAAGGATACTCTATTTTAAAACCTCTGGTTAAAACTTCTAGGCCACTACACTGAGAGGATGCTCCTCTAGGTCCCATTTCTGATAAGGTGGAACCATAGATGCTTCTCAAGGGGGGAAACCGGATGGTTGCTCCCCTAAAATACCCTTACTCTTATCTTTGGAAAGACTAGGAGTAACAACAGGTGATGGTTGTCCAATGTACTGGTCCAAGAGAGATTGCAGCTCTCCTTTCAAAGTCATTTGCATCTCCTGAAAACAAAGATCAAGTTCGGCATCTAGATGAGAAAACTCCTGTTGCAATTGGTTGATATCCTTCTATAAGCGTATCGTCACACCCTGGTTGGCCATAAAGATCGCTAGACTTTGATACCTTTGTTAAAAATGGAAATTTTGAGAAGAACAATTACAAGAAAAGAAGAAACAAAAAAGAAAGTTCAGAGGAAAAAGATGAGAGCAAAGAGAAAAGTCGTGACTATCATTCCATAACCATTTTCCCTTTAGCTTGATTGGTGCTAAAATAGGAAAATAACGGATCAAAACAGATTGGTAGTTGTCAAAACAACTTTCATCAAAATGTACTGTTTCAATTAAAAGACTCGGGCCAAAAGGTGTATGTAATTGGAACCACAAACCCTTTACACTTATTCAACAGAAATAACAGAAAATTGAAAAGATTTGAGTCATTTCCCTCCAAGATCATATTCGTTCCATATCATTTTTATCTCTAATAATTTCTAAAATTGTATAATAATTTATAATATTTAATGATTTTTCAACAATAATTTTAAAAAAAATTAAAATTAAACAAGTAATCATGTCAAACGTTTTCAAAAAACTCAATTAATCACCAATCATAATTCAAACTGTTCAACTGAATGCACTTCTCAATAAAAAATTAATTTTTTAAATATTATTAGAAGACTTATTTAACATTTTAATCTTTTGATTTTTTATTCTTGGCCCTAATTTTTTAATATCTTATACTTCTTTTCTAATTATTTTCCAATTTTGTGTAATTTCAATAACTTAAAAAATAGTCAAATAAAATAATTATAAATATTAACAGTTTTAAAACGTGTAATTTAATAAGGGATTGAAGCACCTCCATTGAAATAACACTCGCAAAGTCGCAATAAAAAAAAACAGTCATAAAAGAGTGGAGCATTGAAAATGCATTTATGAGTTTTTCTTTTTGGTTCTTTTATCCCACCGTGCATTCACTCATTTCAGCAGTGTCTTGACTATTGATTTGACGTTAAGCTTCTTCAGGTCTGTATATGACTGGCCACAGCCGACAAACATCACCGGTGCTCCCGATATGTACACCATTGACAACGCTGCTCCAACCTACACCAATTTTCAGTTGCATCACAAAACTAACACATTAATAGCAGTCTGATATCTCCGACCAACTCAAAAGATCAACGTTGTCAAATTATGTTACATCTAACTATTAACAAATGAATCAACCCACTCTATAGACATATAGTTCAATCCGTCAGCCTAATTTTTAATGATATTATTTCTTAATCCATATAGTAAGTACATATATTTCACGTTCAGTCGGATTAAACTGACATTCAACACTGACGGAAAGACCTAATTAATACAATAAATTCTTTGAAGACTATTTGTTTACAAGTTTAAGGACATAAAAATTTAAAATTCAAGCAATAGTTTAGTGCCGTTTGCTGCAACTAACTCTAAAAAATCTATATCTATATTTTGATGCATTGGTGGTACACCATCACGGAACCAGAAGATGAGTCGTCACAAAAAATAAAACACTGTCAGTGCATTCCAATAGGAAAGCCTTATCAAACTTTACCTTATCATCAATAGTGTCAAATTTGGTGAGCAGAATCCCATCTATCAATCTAGGAGTAGGAGAAGTAGAGAGGTCAGCCAATTTCTGCAAGAAAAAACAGGGCAAAGCTTTATATATAGGTACAACAAATAGGTATAATACTAGAAAATAAAAATGCTTAAATATGGAAGTAAAACCTGATTGAATTTTGATAACTGGTCAACAGCATCATTTCCAACTAGTGCCTCTCCCACAAATAAGACTAGATCTGGATTGTTGAGGTATATAAGCTTTGAGAGGGCTCTCATTAGTGGTTCATTATCCTGATAAGCACAATATAAGTATCCTTATAGAGGTACAACAATTTTTTTTATTCAGGCTTCAGAAAGAAATGAAAATTATGAAGAGAACACACACCAAGCAATACGCTAAAGTATAAAGTGTACAAAATAAATAAACTGATTTAGAAGATACCTGCATCCGACCAGCTGTATCGACGAGAACAACATCAGAACCATTATGAGTGGCCTCCTGAATTGCTTCCTTTGCTACAATTGCAGGATCTTTCTCGTACCCTTTCTCAAAAATAGGAATCTGACAAGGGCAACAAGAAGCAAGTTAGATAAAAAAAACTGTAGCTATGCCAATAATACATGTTGGTACATGAACAATCTGCCTTTGAAAATAATGGCACCAAATGTGTCGAAAATATAACATTTAAGATTGACGTGATACCTGGAGTCTACGTGCATGCGTTCTCAACTGCTCAACAGCACCAGAACGGAATGTATCACAAGCAGCCATCATAACACTAACATTGTGCTGCAGAAGCCAGTAAGCAACCTACAAAACAACAATGAATTTGAAGGTTGGCCAACTGTACCAGATAGCATGTCCCTAAGTACAAAACTGTATATAGAGCAGTTAAATCAGCTTAACCTTGGCGAGATTAGTTGATTTCCCAACTCCATTAACGCCAACAAAGACAACAACATATGGCTTCCTCTGTTCCTTGGCAGCATGTACATCCCTCAGTATGTCAATGGAGCGCCTGGGAGTTAAAATACGAACAAGGGCATCTTCCATGGCAGCCTGCAGTCACGGATTACAATACACAAGTCAATTTATAGAAAATTAAAAGGCAGGAAAGCTAAAAGAAAAAGAACAAAGAAAAGTTATGTTGGAAAATTTGAAGACCTGAACTGTCGAAGAGACCCTTGTGAATGAGGCCAGCTTTTTCCCTTCAAGACTTGCAGCTACTGATTCACAAAGCTTCTCAGCTATCTCTTCAGCCTGTAAATGCCACATAAAATGGAAGATCCTCAGAATGTTCAGACACACTAATACATCAGAAATCAAGTATGTCAAATTAGCAGAAGACATACCACATTCTTGGTCATAAGCCCATCTTTGAGAGCCTTCAAAGCTGGTTCCAGGTCTTCCTTCTCCAAATTAGCCTTTCCAGCAATACTGAGCCCAACAAAATAGATAATGAATAAATGATGCAATTGCATGGTAAATTCAACAATGGTGATGATTAAAGCTTCTCGTGCAAGTTGTATAAAGCCCACATGAAAAATGGCCTAGGAGCATATAGTACTTTTTCCAAATTAAAGCTAGCACAATAAGAATCATCTTAAGATAAGATGAGAAACAAAAAAGACTCAAAACTCTTTTTGGCTAGAATAAGCAACAATGAATAAAAAAATGATGTCTAACTATTTCATTCTTTAACTGGTAAAGCCTAAGAGAAGAAATCTCAAAAATTGACTACTTATGCCACCTTCTGCACAGTTTACTACTGAGCCACATAATAACAACATTGAAGTGATCAACTCATTGAACCACATCTGCAGCTCCTGTTGAAAGTGGCTTTATGAACAATAAATAAAAAGTAATGAGGACATACTTTGTGACAAACATCTGAACAGTGAACACAATATAAGCTATGGATTTAAAAAAAGGGGGGGGGGGCAGGGGGTTGGGCCCTCCAATTTCAAAGAATAGATGTATCCAACAATAAACATAAGGACCAAAATGATGGAACTACATCAATAAATTACCTCTGGAACATAGAGGAAAACCAACCCTTTTTCTTAGCTTCAGGCTTGCTATCCTTCTGCACGTTGTCATCTACTTCACCTTCACTATCACTGCTGATAATCTCTTCTATGTCCATCATACTTTCGCCTTGATTTGCAACAACAACTTCTATATTGTCATTTCCACCCACTGGATCAGTAAAGTCCAGTTTTGTCTCCGGAGGTGCATCATCCCAAACTCTATTCTTCTTTGTAGCCTTTTTCTTAGGGTCCGGCTTGGAACCCTTGTTAACAACAGTATCAGTTTTCTTTCCACCTTTAGTTCTTTTCTGAAGCTTACTTACATCAAAAGCACTAATATTGGAGCTAGTATTTTCTTTACCATTAACAACACCTGCCCTAGGTTCTTCCATCTCAACAGGATTACCATTGGAGTGTCCATTCTCCAATTTACGACCTTTCGCTTTATCACCATCCCCACCATCAGTAGCCAAGCTACCCTCACTCTTCTTACTTCCTTTATCAGAACCAGCTTTCTGCACCTGCCCTTGCTTCTTTTTATTATTGACAGGCTTATCCGTCTGTTTTGATTTCTTTAACTCCTCAGCCCTAGCTTCTGCCTCCCTCCTAAGCTGCCTAAAAGTTTCATCGAAGTCATTATAGACCGTCCTTTTTGGATCATAAATCTCCGAAAACTCACGTCTAACCATCGCAAGAAGCTCATCAACATACAAAAGATGGAGAATACGTTGATACACAGCAACAAATACAAGGCCAAGCTCATTATGGAATGTCCACTTGAGGGTATAAGAAGCTCCTGGGGCATCATAGCTATATGATGCTGCACCAGACCGTTCCTCCAAAAGACAGGACCGGATCAAGGTGTCAATTGGTGACCCTTTAAGAGCATTTCCAAGCTCTTTACAAGTCCAGAGGATTAACCCTCCTCTGGTAAATATCAGCAACTGCTCTAACATACTTTAATCTCAATAAATCTCCTGCAATAAAATCAAAGAAAGCTCAAAATTTCAAATGCCCAACAAATTTAATTTACTGTTCAAACAAAAAACTTAAACGTTTTTTCTCTATCCTTTAGAAAAACATATCCTATATTAGTTCAGAACATCACGAGACATGTTTCAATAATTGCACTAAGAAAGCATGGATTTTGAAAATTACTCATTGAAACAAGCAAAAGACTTTAAAAACGAGTTTTTAAAATGATCGATTTGATCTTTTCCGAAGGAAAAATAATAATTATTAAACAAAGAAAGAAAATCATGATCCGCAATGGAAATTCAACCTAAAAGTCTACGAAACTAGGTTCGAATTCAAGCCGACTCTTAGATCACCGAATCACAATCAAAGATAAACCCCAACGCAAGCATAGAAATGAAAAAAAAAAAATAAACAAAATAGACATAAAGCAGATTCATATAAACACTGAAAAAAGTTAATAAAAAGGAAAAATACCTGTTTCTCGGAAATCTTTAAAATCCTACAAAAAGAAAAACAAAGATAAATGAATACAAGAGGTTAATTTGAAAGAGAAAAAATTAAAAAAAAAAAATTGAGAAAATGTTTATGGTGTGGGTGTATATATAGGTCGTTTAATTAAATAAAATTAAAAAAATGGAGTTTTTGGAAGGGTAATAAAAAGTGGATCTGGGTTTGACCAGATTTCTTCAACGAAACAAAAATGGGCGCACGCCACTGTTAAAAAATAAAAAGAAGAAAAAGCCAGGCGTTTTAAATATGACTCTACTTTCTTTTCTTTTTTTTTTTTTTTTTATGAATTTACTCCCTAATTTAAAAATTAAAGTTGAATTATTCTAACAAAATTAAAATAAAACTTTAATTTATAATATCATTAATAAATTATTGTTAAATTTAAATTGGTTATATTTTAGTATTTAAAGTTCTGATTTGGAAATTAAAGTGTTGCTGATAACAGATATTTAGATTTAATATAATGTTTTGTTTGATAATTTATTGAAAAAATTTCAGTGATTTAATTTTTTAGACATGTTTGATAACAAATATAAAGGATTATAAAATAATTCTATGTGTAAGTCTTTGAGTCTCTTCATTTTACAATTATTATGGTTGAGTTCTAATTCTATCAATTTCTTAGTTTTAGTATGAATTATATCAATTTTTAATCTATTTGTGATATAATTGTTTGATTCTGCATTATAATTACCCAAACTATTTATTTGTAATAGGTCAATAATTGTGGTTACTCGAATTTATATTTATACTTATTGTACTTTAAAAAATTTATTAAAAAATAGAATGAGGGGTGCACTTAATAAAAAAAATACATTTATTCAAATTATACTTTTATTTTTGTCTTTTACATTATCCATTTATCTTTAAATTATAAATCAATCCACATAATTCGGACATTTTAAAAATATTTATTTTTTAATTTATAATATTTTTATATTTAAAAATTTAATTTATATAAAATACTTTTTATATTTAAATTCAAATAAATTGTAAAAATATAAAATAAAACATTCAAAATTTAACATTTACATCAAACAAACAACATATTTATATTCAACATTTAATTTGATGAAAATTTTTTATAATTCAAGTTAAATACTTATTAAATTCAACTTTAAAAATTTAAGACTTAATTTTTAAGTTTATCAAGTAGTTAATAACATTATCAATTGAATTTTAATTTTTTATACAATATTTAAAATTACCCATAATTTCTATCTAACTCTTAAATAAGAAAATATATACACTTTAGTATGCACTTGAACCCAAGTTCTCCTACACTTGCAATAATTCCTGTAACAACCGAATTAAGACTTGACAATTGAATTTTAATTTTTAAATCATATAAGTAAATAAATTAAATTTCTGAAATTAAAAATAAATGAATTAAGTTTCAAAAGTCTAAAACATATAGGGACTGAATACAGAATTAGACCGAAATAAAATAACTGCCACGTCACGGCAATGTTTTTCCTTGGGGTTTTAAGACATTTTGGGGGAGTTAAGAAACAAGAAAAGAAAATCTATTAAAACCGCGTTTCTGGAGTTACAATGTACGCCACGTTCGGCAAGTTTCTGAAATAACGGAACACTGCGTTTTACACCGTAACCATGTTTTATACTGCATCACGTTTATTAGAGGTAGCAACTGGGTGGGTCAAATTTCAAATCGGATAAATCTGAGTCTGGTAAATTCAAGTGCGAAGCTTTTTGAGTGATTTTGGGGTTTAGATTAGTTTTCAATTTTTTATTATTTTGGGTTCTAGCGGAGGTGAACGGAAAATTATTGTTTTTACCCTTTGAGAAAATTTTAAAATTTTAAATTATTAAATGTAAAATTACATTTTGATTCTACTTATATTTATGAAAATTTAATTTAATTCTTTAAATATTATAAGATATAGAATATTAAAAATTAAAATTTCATTTTGGCCCCTCTAAAAAAATTTTCTGCCTTTGCCCTTATGTATGGGGTGAATTTTATTAAAATCAATTCAACTAAGCTGTCAATTTTCAAGTTTGAAAGATTAGTCGATTTACAACAAATTTTTGGATAAAATCCAAGCATTTTTGGGCTAAGATGTCTACATAGAGTTTGAAGAGCTATCTCCTAGCTTCAGAATTCAATTTTAATAATCAATTTCAAGTCCGGGAGCTCAAGTTATGATCATTTTATTGAAGACTACGCGAGCAAAATTTTTAGACAAGATTATTATGGAAAATTATAATTTCAAACTTGAATTCAAGTTTAAATCATATTGGATTCGAGTTTAAGGCCTAATTTTAATTATATATGACCCCAATATTGTGTATATATATAGATAGATATATATATATATTAAGTTTTATTATTTTATTATTTATTTATTACGAATTTTAATATATTTTTAAGTATTTAAAGTTGTGAGGAGTTGTATGTTTCTTAGTCAACAAGAAAGTTTAGTTTTACTAAAATTACTTCTTATTTAGATTAATTAGAGTCTCATTAAACTTAAGAGTTTTATATGGACGTAATTAGTTAGCATATAGAAAGGCCTCTTCATTATTCATTAAAGGCATTAATTCATTCATTAATAAAGTTTTCAACTCTTGGAGTTAATTTTTTTCATGCAAGATTGCTTTCTTGTAATTTTGAGAGGTGATTTTTCTTCTTGATTTTCTTCTAGGAGTTATGAGAATTCATTCTTCATCCTTCAACTTGAAGGATTATTTCTACGGGGGTTGACTAGAGCTATTAATTGAATTTGTTAAGGTTTATATCCCAAAGGGTTTAGTTGGACAACTATCTTCTATCCATATCCATCGATTTATTTGATCCATCTTCCACCTTTTAATTTACGTTTTCTTTATTTATCTATATTTTGAATCTTTATTTTTTTATTATTGAATTTCTTCTTTTAGTGTTTTATTTTTGTTTTTATTTATTTCTTCTTTTAGGTTAGATTCGAACCTTTTTTCGAGTCGAATAACTTGAATACGATCTCGATCTATTGCCCATATCATTTGGTATCAGATTTGAGTGTTTTTGAATTGTTTCTTATGCTAAATAACTTATTTTCAATCATTTTTCTTTAATAACATCTAAAAATTATTTTTTACCCTGAATTTTTTTTAAAAAAATATTGATTTTAGTTGGTAAACTAATTCAAACCTAAAACTGACCTAGACACAATGATATTAAATCAAAATAACTTGAGCAAAAAGTTGAAATAACTTAAAACCAAAATAACTTAATCTAAAAACCCAAAACTCAAAATCATGATCGAAATCCAAAATGATTCAAACCTAAAATTGACATAAACCCAAAATAATTTGAACACGAAATTGACTTGTAAAACAATCCATCTTATTTATATAGTAACTAATTTTTTTTTATCTTATGTGTATGCATAAATTAAATTTTGTAACATTCCAATAATATTTATATTTAAAAAGGAATAACAAACTTATATAAATATTGAATTTTGAAAATTATGATTGTAGATACTTAGTTTTGGCTACTAACATTTTTATCCTTTCCATAAGATAAAAAACATTATATTTCAAGAAATTGTGCTACTAAGCGTACCTCTTTCGAAGCAACAACTCTTGTTTAGAGTAATTGTTGTTCAGAACAACTGTTGTTCAAGAATAGTTATTTCTAGAATGGCTGTAGTGCCCCAAATTTCTTATTTTTGTTTTTGTGAATTTGTGACATAACTGTCTGTCTGCTTCAGTGGTTAAGGGTTCTGGGTGTGGGTGAGAGGTCTCAAGTTCAAGCTATGCCTTTGGAAAAATTTTGAAATTTTTCTGAATAAAGCCTTACTCTTATTCAGTAGGCTTTTATTTGATTGTTTGTAAGTTTATAACAGAATGGGCTTACTGGTCCGGTGGTTAAGTGGAGTGTTGGTGTGTTGGAGGTCTTGTGTTCAAATCTCTACGCGAGCGTAGGTAGTGTTTTTGCTCCAAATTTCAGATAGGAGGACTATCTTTTTGCAAAAATTCGACTTTCCCTCTCATCTTCTCCAAAAATTCTGACGATTTTTCTTTTGTTCTTCTCCTACTGTTCTCTTCTTTTCCTCTTTCGATTTTGATACTCTTTCTCTCTATTATTATACTATCTTTCCCAACAGTTCGTCGTCGTTTTGTTTTGGTAAGTGATTTATGAATATCGAAATTGTAATACCCTATACCTGAAACCGTCGCCGGAATCAAATACAGAGCGTTACCGGACTTAACGGACCTTTTACAGAATTTATTCGGCAACAATTAAGAAATTTCATGTCAATTATCACATAAACGCTCTTATGGGATGTTTTCGGATTAAAAACATACATCTCGGATGGTTAGGATGCGAATCCCAATGAGTCGTGACTTAGAAAATTTTACATTCAAAAGTATCGTCACACACGCCCATGTGACTTTTAGCACGGCCATGTTGTAAAACCGTGTGGCTTTCACACGCCTGTGTAATCAGGCTGTGTTCTTCCCACGGCTAAGGCACGCCCTTGTGCTCAACCCGTGGAAGAATCTATCAAATCCTACACGGTCTGGTCACACGCCCGTGTAACCAGCCAGCCAGGCCGTGTGAGGCTATATACCAAGCCTTGGCCTCCCTGAAACACTAAAATACAAATTTCCATCTAGTACTAATATTCAACCAATTAAATCTACAAGCCATTATTCAAATTGAGCTATATCTTATGGCCAAAACAATTGATAAACACACAAAACACCAAATACCTATACATGCCATAGACTTACGAGATTTATTATTATCTTTACCTCCCATAATAGCATGATAGTGTGATGACATCTCCAACGATCTCCAACCCGAGCTAACATTCAACCCTAAAGAGATGGAAAGAAAAGGGGAGTAAGCTTCAAAGCTTAGTAAATTTATATGCAAATATAATAAACAAGTAATAACTCATTTGAATTAATTCTTAAAATTTTGTTTTCAAAGTGATATAATCACCATTTTGCTTAAATACACTTTTTACCTATGTTCCCATTGAGCTGTCTTTTGGAGTCACTGTCACTAAATTATTTATTTCTTGAGCTACAAAGCTCCGAATTAAGTTCCGTAAATTTTTCCCGAAACTAGACTCATATATATATTACTACCATATAATTTCCAGAATTTTTGGTCTAGCCAATTAGTACAGTTTATTCTTTAAAGATTCCCCTGTTACTCCACTTGACAGTTCTAACCTTTCTCTACTAAAAATTAGTTATCTCATTGTGAAGAACTCGGATAAGGTTCATGTTTATTTCTTTTGAAACTAGATTCACCATGGAGTTCATACATATAAATTACACTCCATAATCATTTTTATACAATTTTTAGTTATTTTCCAAAGTTGGAACAGGGGATTTCGAAGTTCATTCTGACCCTGTCACAAAAACTTTAAATATATCCTATTCTGTAAATCTTCCATTTACAAAATTTCTTTCATGTGAAAATAGACTCAATAAGATTTAATTACATATATCATTCAGCTTCTAATTCAATTTACACAATTTTTAATGATTTTTCAAAGTCACATGTCTGCTGTTGCTCAAAACTGTCTTATAGCTAATTTTACTCTTTCATGTTTTCTTTGTAATATTTTCATTTACACTAATATAACACTTAACATGTCCATAGCCAACCATTTCAATGTATACTTATTATCAAATATTTACAAATATTAATAATAGCACTTACTCCAAATCATCCTTACCACAAATTCGATCTTACATTGAGCAAGAGCATATTGTTCGCAACATACACACATATATATACCTGCACTCATTTATCACGTAATAAAACCCATCCAATAAAGTTTCACATATATGCTTGAGCTCAATTGCACATTTAATCATATGCTTTCTCATCTTATTTATTCATCAATTTACCCGTTGAACCATTTGGAATACTAAAGGATACACAGAAACTTGCACATAAGTGCCACACTGAATTGTAGCCGAAGCTACCACTGATATGTAGCCGAAGCTACCACTGAAATGTAGCCGAAGCTACCACTGATCACTAAAGTATTCCTAAGGTTCAACGGGATTTTACTTATATATTCAATAACACTTTTTCATTTCATTTATTTACTTATTTAACCAAAATTCATTCAATTTCCTCATTTCTTCTATTTACCCCTATTAACATGACTCGGACCAAGGTGGATACATGGATCCAACCAAACACACCAGAGTGGCGACCAATGCCTCATCGGATAGTTCGAAGTAAATCAGATCTATGGCACACCAAGTACCTCATCGGCCAAGCCGAAGCAATGTGGCTACCAAAGCCTCATCGAAACTATCCGAAGTAAATCTATGGCACACCTAGTGCCTCATCGACTCAAGGTCGAAGAATCCCTGAACACTTCCAATCCTATGGCATGCCAACTATATCCACTAAGCCCGACTAGTTAATAAGGTATTAAAATCACTTAGTAATTTCACTTCTACTTTAAATTCACTTGTCAATTAACACTTTGGTCACATTTATCACATCTTTCTCATTTCAAACATAAATTGCTTCCAATTCACAAAGTCATACATTTCCACATATATATAAATAACATATTCAACAATTAAATCTCGATCATATTCAATTCAATTCATATACCATTATTTTTTCTAAATTTCATTTCCAAATAGGTAAATCTTTTCTATCACACTCTCGGTTCAAAACCAAATATACTTTCTCATTTTCAGATCAATAAATATCACGTATATAATAACTTAACAATACATAAATTTATTTAAACACAAGTGCTTTATTTACATATAAACTTACCTGAATCATCAACGAATTAAATCTCGAGATTTAGTCGAAAATTTCTCTTTTTCCCCGTTCTTGGACTTATCACACCTTTCTTGGTCTAGATTAACAAACAGAGTACAATTTATCAATAATTACTCATTTACGGACACAATTCATATTTGGGGGAAATTTCCAAATTTACCCCTTAACTTTTCAAAAATTACAAATTAGTCCCCTGGACTCAAAATCTCATTTTCTTTATTCCATGGGCTTATTTAACCCATTTTCACACTTATGACACTCAATTCATCAATATTTAACATAATTAGGCATGATTTGTAAACTTTGCAAATTAATCTCTTTTTACACAATTTCTTCCAATTTCAATCTCAAAAACATGCATATAACATCTTTAGCTTTCATTTTCTACTATTAACCAACCAAGTACACACTTAACATAAATGGGTATATTTTTAAACTCCAAAATCTCTTGAAAATAATGGTAGAATCATGAAATATAAGCTTAGGGAAACACAAAGATACGAAAATAATCGAAAACGGGGCAAGATTGCACTTACAAATGAGCATGAAAAGCAAAGCAATCCCTAGCTATGGTGAAGAAGAAGAATCGGCAGCATGGAGAAGAGGATGAGCAGATTTTTGGGTTAAAATTTGTCTTTTATGACTAAAAACACCCAAATGACCAAATTGCCCTTCATGCTATAACTATACAACATTTCTAGAAATGCCCTTTTATGTCCATAGCACTATTTGATGGTCTAATTGCAACATAAAGACCTCTAATTCAAACCCCCATTTCAATTGGGTATTTAAACTCTATACATCACATTTTGTAACTAATGTAATTTAGTCCCAAACATAAAATTGGACACTAAATCAATAAAATTTTCAAACAATATTTTCACATCAAATATCAATAAATTAGATATTATCAAAAAGTCACAAAATTCAAATTTTTACACTTCGGATTTGTGGTTACGAAACCACTATTCTGACTAAGCCCTATTTCAGGCTGTTACAGAAATCTTGATTTTTTTTAAGTTACTCATGGGAGGTTTAAGTATTCTGTTTTGACAACCTAGAATCGAGTGGAACGAGGCTTTCCTAGTGTTGTTCACAGTCAAAATCATACGAGGGTTCGAGGTAAGCTTTGGATCGATGTTGGCGTGATGGTTTTAGTTTAATCTTTGTTTTAGGCTGATTTTGGTGCTTTGAATTATCGTTTAATAGATTTTAGAAGGCTCGAGATACTTTTCGCAGTGAATCGAAACTAGGTGTGTACCCAAAACACAGAAAACAAGGTTCAGCGAAAAGTCAAAAAATTATACTATCAACGCCATATCGGCGTGTGGTCACCCGTGTGCTAGGACACGTGCATGTGATCAACGAGGCCAGGTCGTGCATGTAAGACATGGCCGTGTGATGGCCAGGTTGGTCGTGTGCGACACACTGGCTAGACTGAATTGGGCTATGTGGGCCACACGAGTGTGTGGGTCCACATGGGTAGTCTACACGGGTAGTCTACATGGGCGTGTGGGATACTAGGCCAGGCCGTGTAGATAAATTGGGTCGTGTGGGCCCACATGGGCAAGCTACATGGGCGTGTGAGCCCATTTAACTGAAATGTTTTCTAAGGTTGCACAGGTCGCCCAAGTCAACTGTGAACCTACTGTAGGGTCGGTAAGCACTAATTAAACCCTTAAATGTATGATATATGTACTGAGAATGATGATTGTATGCATGTATACTGAACTATATGTGTGAAACTGATAACCATGTGATAACATATCATTTATTGTATGTTTGCATTGCATTGGGTTGGGATGATGATATTTGGAGGAAGTGTACTGAAAGGCTTTAAGCCTATTGACTGGCAGCTCCACTGCAATAAATATACTGAAAGGTTCTTAAGCCTATTGACTGGCAGCTCAGCTGCATTATATTGATATGTGTCGCGTTTGGTACAGCTTAGAATGTAGGGCTAGGTGGATGTTTTAAACCCCACAAGAAGTGTAGGGATGGATGGAGATGGTGTATTAGAGGCTGGTAGGTAGGACTCTGCTTTCTGATCACTGCATACATGACTGTTACTATGATGGGCAAAGGCCCTTATGCATATTTGATACTGATACTGAAACTGAAATGAGCTAAGGCCCAAACTGCTTCTGAAACTGAAACGGGCTTAGGCCCAGACTGCATTTGACTGTTTACTATGATTGACTGTATGTTTGTTTTCTATGGGGATTACACACTGATTTTATGTAAACTCACCCCCTTCTATTTAATCTGTGCAGGTAATCCCCAGACTTAGACAGATCAGTGTAGCGGAGGACTCAACTATGGCTACATAGTTATTAAACTGTTTCTTACTTATTTTTGGTTTTAGTTTTTAATTGGTTAATCTTTAATGTAAATTGGGACTTTATAGACTTTTTCTTAATTTTGGAATTTTTTTATGGATTTTATAACTACGAAAACTCAATAAAAACTATGGTTTTTTCCTAAACCTGGCTGATTTTTACCTAAACACAATGGTTTTCAAAAGCTTCCACGTTTCAAATGAGTTGTAACCAAATCAAATTAATGATTAAGAGTTTTTGAGGTTAACAAAAGATAAATAAGAATGAATAGATCGAAACATTTTCTCGAGACAGCTTAGTTTTCAAACACCCTATCATGTGACCCCGGCAGATTCGGTCATAACATCTAGGCCGGGTTTGGGGTGCTACAATGGCTATGTCCAAAATAGTTATTTCTAGAATAGTTATTTGTGAACAACTCCTGTTGAGAATAGCTAAAATCCGGAACAACTCTTGTTTAGAATAATAACATTTCAAGAATAACTATATTTAGAACAACCATTGTTTGGAACAATTTGTATTTAGAACAATTGTGCTTTTCTGGAAGAGCCATTATTTAGAACAAGCTTTACCAAGAAAAACATCACTATAGAACAATTCTTATTTAAAACAACCTCTACATTGAGAACAACTATGCCAAGAACAACTCACATTTGGAACAAGTCAAAATAGTCATTATTCAGGAGACAACTCTTATCCAAGAACAACCATAGTCTTGCATTTCAAGAGATGTTTTGAGAAAATTTTTTTACATGGTATTACTTTTCCAAAGTAGAAGAAATGGAAGTAACCTCGAAATATGGTAGGGTTCTTGGGTTATCTTCACTTTTGGGATGTCCTAGAGAGCTTGGCTTGATAGATAATATATGGAGGTAGTTAAGAGTTCTCCTCTTGACCTTTTCCTATAATGTTGAGTGCTTTTTCCCTCCTTTCAAGAACATAGTAAATTCTTCTTCACTATTCACCATAATCAATAAAACCAGTCACTATCCATTGTTAATCATTAATGTAATTATAATTGAAAATTAATTACATTATTCATATTAATTACTAGCTTTATAACTTCTATTTTTTGAACACAAAAAACATGAGCCTTTTGTTGGGAAATGTGCCAATATTATAGTAAACATGTAACTGTTTTCTATTTATTTGAACGATGAATAAATAAATAAAGTTAATTTCACATTTCACTATTATATCTTGTATTTTCTATCTTTTATATTTTTTATGCATAAAAAAATTGTGATAATCAAATATTAGCTCATCGATTGTCTAAAGTTCAAATTGAAGATAAGTGGCATTGTAAAGAACACTTACATTACGAGAAAGGTAACTTATTTCAGTAGATAATATAAATGAGTCCATAATCCCATAAAAGAATCAAAGTGAGAATTTGATTCAAATACTGAGAAGGCTTATTATGTCGTCTACAATTCCAATTGGGGAGATGACTAGTTTTGGCTATCAGAGCAGTTGACTCTACGAGTAAAGACATAGATGTATTCATTGGTACAATGATACATTGGACTGGACTCAAGATGAATTAATTCTGAATCCATTTGTGAATTAATTCACTTGTGACGTTCATAGTGTGATTTACCTAAATCCTGAGTTAGTCACTGACCATGCGTATGCAACTCATGTAAAACCCCCATACCCAACCTGGTTGCCTAGTCAAGGCATCAGGATGTCACATTTGTTGCTGAAGTAACTACTAAAAATTTCAGATAATTGTATCATATTATTTAATTAATATAGATTATTAACTCATTTCAATAATAATTGAATTTACGATAGAACTAATTATGAGTTAAAGGAGCTCATTAAAACATCCAGAATTGATCAAAGACCAAATTGTATAGTTCATAAAAAAATTTGAACTGTCATCACGATGCTGGGGTTTCCACGTCGTGACATGGCGAACTTGTCATTGTGACGTCGTCTCTATTTTCCTACAAGTTCCACGCTTTATTTATATTTATTTTTTTTTTATATCATTACCTGAACCGTATTCAGATGTCATAACTGCCACTTCATTTTACGTATCATCCACTGACATCTATTTCTAATCTCAAGTCCTCATAAAAACATGATATTCAATCAAAGATAACAAAGTTTATAAAATTAACAAAAATATTAAAGTTTTACAAATAAGACCATTGGAGGACTTGCACTTTCAAAGTAGTTTACCACTTTATGTATATTTCATATTTATTTCTAAATTGTGCCAATCAATTTAATTCTTCATAAAATTTTAATAAGAATTCAATATCACATCAATTAACAATTATTCACTTATTATTTTATCAATTTGTTTAAACATATTCACATGTATTAATCATTCCATCACTTACAACTATTTCGAAACATTTCAAATTCATCTACTATATGTATATTCATATATTTTTCCTCTTCCTCCTCTTCATTCCACATCATTTATGTATATATTTATTAGAATCTTTAGCTTTTAGAATATAACATACTTATGTAACATTGTTTATAATTCGACTATTTACTTATGTGTTCATATCAAACCTGTCTATTTGAGTCATAGTCACTAAATTATTTATATCTTGAGCTACAGAATTAGAAATTAAGATCCGCTTGATGTTTTTGAAACTAGATTCAAATATATTTTTTACCATAAAAAATTCAAAATTTATAATTTAGCCAATTAGTATATTAAATTCTTCAAATTTGTCCCTGTTCTGTTACTTGACAGCTTTGACCTTTCTTTACTAAAAATTAATGATCTCTTAGTACGTGGTTTGGATGATGTTTTAATTTGTTTCTATTGAAAATAGACTCATTAATAATTTAAAAATATAAATTTAAACCCATAATAATTTTTTTTACAATTTTTTATGATTTTCCAAAGTCAGAATAGGGGAACCCGAATCCACTTCAACCTTGTTCCAGAAAAATTAATATATCTCAAACTATAAAATCTCGCTTCTTTCATCGTTTCTTCCATATGAAACTAGACTCAATAAGATTTAATTCCATATTTAATTCAATCTCTAACTAAATTTATATAATTTTAGGTGAATTTCAAATTTAAGTCACTGTTACTGTCCAAACTATTTTAATGAAAATATTTTCTTTTCCAAGGTTCTTTGCACTGTCTTTCACTCAATCACACATAATTGCCGTACTTTGGATTACTATACAATTTAGTCATTTATTTTTATGTGTAGATTACATATTCATTTCTTAATCTTAGTACTTTTCACCATACAAATCACATTCTCTCTTACCAATTTAATGTTTTAAGTCTCTATTCTTCATCAAATACTTTCTATTTATAGTATTTAAATTAAATACATATTTTATGCGTCTCACTCAAAATATCTTTAACTCAATCTATTGAAATACAAGTAGGTTTAGTATGAAACTTACCTCCTTTGTCAAGAATTTCTTCATTTCTTCTTCATTTCCATGTATTTCTCATCTTCACCAATTTCCTTCCTTTTTATTCTCATTGTCTCCACTTTCATCTACTATTTTCTTACTTCTAAATTGATGAACATATTCTCTAGGATCTCTACTTCATCTTCTCTCTTTAATATTTAAGGAAATTTTCAAAAATTTTGGGTAAGAATGTAGGTTTTCATGGCAAATGACTAAATTGTAAAGAAAAGAAAACTTCCTTTCTCACCCTTTCACTCACGTTGGAAGGATGATAAATTTCCTTCATCCTTCCTTTCTTTTTATACTACAATTTTCTAAATAAAGTAATAATAAATATCTAATTAAAATATTAATAAAATAACATTTAACTAATTAATTAAAAAATCACCAAAATATCATCATCATCATCATTACGTTCTAGAATTCTCCCTTTTTCTACTTGACCATTTTACTCTTTATGATCTTCCAAAATTTCATGATTGAATCATCACTTAATTTGATAAAATTACGATTTAGTCCTTCACAATTCTTCACCAATTCAGTTTGATTCCTGCATGCCAATTCCATATCTTAGTAAATTGGATTATTTTCACTTCTGGTCCTTTAACTTTCTCATTTTCACACTTTGATCCGTTAAATTTTGAATATTTACACTTGGGCCAAAAACTTTTCACATATTTATGATTTAGTCCCTTCCTTAATACATCATGTCATGCTTCTTGATTTAACTCTCTTTTGATATATTGCAACTTTCATTTTCTTTGATCTTCTACCTTATTTCGGTAAGATTTTATCTCATATTATTTACGACTAAGGGGGTTTTAAGGATGTTACAACTCATATGCTTCAATATAAGTGGAGGCTTATACTCTAAAGATGATTGAGCCCATAGTCGGTATGTTGGGTGCATGACTTGTGTATCGCATGACTTGACTAGCAACAGTGGAATTCATAGCTCAATTAAAGAGTTAATGATATCCTCTCATTGGCATTGTGTGGATTGATAAATATGAAACGTGACCATTGGTTGCTTATTCTCGAACGAGCAATTTATCACAGTAATTTGTTGACAGTGATCATATTAATCATTAAGAAGACACAATGGTGACGATGAGATAAAATCAGATTGTATTAAGTGAATGAATTTAACTCAAAGGAATCAAGGATATCATATGAGGGTAACACACACATGATGAGGTCATTGGACAAAGTAGTTGGATGAATTGCTTTCTTAAAGAGTATACAACAATGAGTTTTTAATCATGGTACTTCTTGTGGACTAACTCCATGATTAAGTAATTGCGAATTATCGAAATGATGCTTTTGAATATAATTGCAATCACTAGAGCCTAATAGTATATGTCTGATTGGTGCCTCCGCTAGCTCAACAAAATCTTGATCAGACTGCATTTGAATCAAAAGTAAATTCTATACCTTTGGAAATAATTTAATTGAGTCAATTTATTCGATGGAAATTAAATTAGGTGGTCGTGAGAATTGTTCAATTAGAGAATTTGATTAAAGAATTTTCTTGAAAAATTAATTGGGAAAGTCTAAGTTATTTTGAGAAAAATTAATTTTGATCAAGTAAAATTAAATTAACCAAATTAATTAAAATTAATATGAAATTTTTAGAAGTTAATTTTCAAGTCAGACAACTGGCATAATGGGTAATTGAACTCTAAAATTGGACCTAAGATCGTAAATTGGGCCAGGAGCCTAAAATTGAGACCAAGACCGGTGGCTAGATCGGACTGGTCGGGTTGTCATTAACCCGGACTGAACCGACAATAGTCAAATTGGCTTGAAGTGCCGTAAGGGTGTTGCATTTGCACCACCAGTCACAGAGGTGCCTGTGGCTGTGACCGCTGCTTCCCAGTGGTCGATGGTGGTTGGTTGTCGGTGGTTGAGCAGTGGAAAAGTTACACTCCTATTGGGACTATACCAGAGAATTTGGTTTCAAATTAATTATTCTAAAAATAATAATATTTTAATAGTTTAATATTAAATTAAATTTAATACTTATCTTAATAGTATTTTATTAATTTAATATTAAAGTGACTATCTTAATATTAAATTTAATTTAATGTTTATCTACAAGATAAATATTTTATTATTTTAATAAGCTTTAATATTATAAATATTATATTAATTTAATATGAAAGTGATTAAGTTTAATCATAATAGAACTCTCTAAACTCTCCCTATATAAAGAGAGCCTTGGGTCATTATTTACACATACTTGAATCCAAGAGAAAGTTGTAGAGAGAAAATTCTCTGAAGAGATTATTCCAGAAAATTTCTAGAGATATTTTTCTAATTTACAACTTGACTCAAAAGTTTAGAGAAATTATAAAATTACCCCATTGGTAATTTATTTGAAAAATTTTCTGATTTGAAGCGAGCCTACACTCTGCAGACTTGAGCTTGAGGATAGCTGTAATAGCCCAATTTTGAGCCTGATCGGAACGAGTGGTTTCGGGACCACTTAACCAAGTCAAAATATTTATTTTATTGCTTTTAATAATTTTTCAATACAATAGTATTACCGTGTAAAAGTTTCGTAAAGAAATTTTATTGATTAAATAGTTAATTCGGTAAAAAGGACTAAATCGCGTTAAGTAATAAATATGAGTTCCATTGCATAAATGGCTTAATTGACTTTGGTTTTATTAGTGGAAATCCTTGCTTGGTAAATATACCATTATATATATATATATATGGACGGTAGTGGACATTTTTCTTAATGAATTTGGTTGTTTAAATTAAGGTTAATTTTTACATTTTATAATTATATGTATATTAATAAAATAACAAAACCATATTTATGTTTTATCACCTTCTTCATGTTGATTCTACCAAGAGAAAATCACCATTTTTATAGCTTTCATTCAGCCATGGCTTATTAAGCTCATTTAGATAAAGATAAACAAATATCAGAATTTGATCGGGGGAAATGAAAGGTAGACGAGTAGATATCAGATTTACGAGCTATTACGAGGTAAGTCCGTATAGCTAGAATCGAATTATTAAATAATTGTAATTGTTTAATTTGAATATATATGATTGAATAAATAACTTACTTGAGATTCGAATTATCGGTCACATGATTATATTATTGTTGTTTACATGAATAAAAAGGAAATGTTATAGATGTTGTATATGTACAAGGATTCGGCTGGATAATAAGCACGGAATATGCAAATTGAGTATTTGAATATATGCTTTAATTGAATTGAAATTATATGAATTGAGAAATTGTTATATTGAATATAGAATAATTGTATAAATGAATTAAAAGATAGAATTACCTATTGGATTTATATGTGTAAAGTGATTTCCGAGTCCCGTTTGAACCGTAGAAAGTCGTAGGATACAAGTGACATGTCACTAGGGCTACAGGTTGGTTGAGCTCTAGCATTTGTTACGGACTCACCACAGCTCATGAGCTTACATGTTCAGCCTTCGGGCTTACCGTTCAGTCTTCGGGCTTACATGTTCAGCCTTTGGGCTTATCGTTACCGGCTCAGGAGGAGCATATAGTACATGGCTCGAAAGAGCATATATGATGAATTGACAGATTACAGGTTACATATACACTGTGTGTATCACCCGAGTATCCCTCGATGTTTCCAAAGGTTTAATGGGCAATTTACTGATATGTAATATATGAAATACATGTTATAAGAGATATAAGCAGTACATGATATATGTTACATGATTTATATGAAATTATTTGCTAAATGAAGTACAAGTTACATGGGTTATATGTTACAAGTATATGTGTACATGATACAAATTACTTGGTATACATGATTTATATGCTACATGAACTACATGATTTATATGAATACATACTATATGAATTACATGAATTACGTGGATATTATATTGCTACAAGAGTTATATGATTTACATGAATATATGTTATACAGGTTATATGATTTACATAGATTGATTGCTACAAGAGTAGATGAATTATAAATATGATGTGTTACATGAATTACATATGTTACAAGATGAAATCTTATATGAGATATATGATGGGTACAGATGAAATGAGAGATGAATTAAATATTAAATAGACATTACAAGCTTGGTTTCATCCTTGTAAATGGATGAATTACTGTTATTACTGAGAAATTAACGTTATACGAACATATTTCTGCTATCAGCTATATGAATGTGATACAGGTTATATGAATGGAAATAAATTGATATAAATATTATGTGAATTTAAATGCTTATTATTTTCACTCCTAATGTTTTGATAGAATATGAATAGGTAATATTTGTATGGTGTAAGTATAGATGGCCAACGAGTATATGGTTTTTAATGAGCAAGATACTGAGTATTCAATGTTAGTTTCATTGATTCGACTGAAAAGATGACGGTGCGAAAATAGAAATGAGGATACCAATTAGTACAGGTATATGTGTAATAATTGACAAGTAAGTGACATTGATAAATTCATATGATATGTGAGTAGATGTGATAAATTATACATGAATTTCATGCCTGTTAAGGAAATAAATATTGAATTAGATGAGGCTGGTTCAAAAGCAATCAAATTGCTTAAAATGCCAAGCTAATTTTTAAATCTTTAAATAGTGCTGTCAATTATACTAGCTTACTAAGCTTATTAGCTTACTCTATCCATTCTCTGTGTTTTACAGTGATTCGAATGCTCACTTGGGTTGGAAATCATCAAAGATTTCATCACACTATCCAAGAGACAATTGGTATTTCTGAACTCTTTGAAATGGGGTAATATGGCATGTATAGGCTAGTTAATAAGTTAATGTTTATGGTTATCTTTGTGTTAATGAATGTGGTATGATTTTGGCATCTAATCAAGCTATGTGATATGGCTTGATCTTGAAATGGATGTTTTGGTATGAAGACTTTATATGATATGTCTTTTATATGATATGTGAATGCATATTAAATGGTAACTTGGTAAATGACCTTAATTTGATGAATGTGGAAATAGAATGCTTTATGGTCTACAATGAATTGCTGTATGTATGACTTAGAGAAGTTGAAATAGTCATATGGTATGAGGTTATTTGTGAATTAAGATTGAGATATAAAAGATAGATGATGACTTGAAATGGGTACTTGAAATGTATTCATGTTTATGTTATTTATGTGATATTGAATTGGTTGACATGAAATAGTCTTTTTGATGTTTGGAATTGGCTGAAATAGTTGTGGGTTGAGTATATGTAATTGTTATACAATTGATGTTTTAGGTACATAACCTATTGGGGCGTGAAAAATGGCTTAAACCAAGCCTATTTCGTGCCACACGGTCAGAGCACACGAGCGTGTGACTTGACCGTGTGACCTCTACACCTTAGTTATTTTGGTCAGGATGCCACACGGGATAGGCACACGGGCATGTCTTGCACCCGTGTGCACAAGTCAATATGTATGCCCTATTTTGCCACGGCCTGGACACACGGGCGTGTCTGGCAATCGTGTGAGGCACAAGGCCTGGGCACATGGCCGTGTGATTCTATTCCGAAAATTTTCTTAAGATTTCTCATATCTTTTATATGTTATCAAATTAGTCCCTGATGTATGACTGAAGCTTTATATGTTTGTTTTAAGCATGATATGTTTATATATGATTGATGTTGATGAAATGGATTAATGTTTGACAAAATTTTAAATTTTTGCTGTTCTGTTTTGAGTTACAAGTCTGATAACGCCCCTTACCTATTTCGGTGACGGTTACGGGATAGGGGTGTTATAATAGCGTAGAAGACTACTCGGTCGAAACGCTCATCCTAAACAAATTGAAAATGTACAATTTTGATTAAGTGTTTATTACTTTAGGTATCACAACCAAAACCTTATTTTGGAAATAAAATTAAAACTCTGGTTTTTCCCTAAATTTATTTTCTGCTACGTTTTCTAAACCTATTTTTTCCAACACCTTTCATTCGTGAAATGACTTTTTGGCACTTTTGGCATTTTTGTACTCTTAAGAATTCTCTCAACTTACTTCTTTCTTAAGCCTAATTGTCATTCAAATTTCTTATTCTTCACCTTACCGACCACCACCTACCACTTCATTTAGTGTTACTAGATCTGCTTAAATCTTCCTCCCCACATTCTTCTAGTATATCCTATTTACTTGTTTGAAATGCTTTATTTTTCCATAAAAAGAACCCTTTACATTTTGGCGACTCCAGTAGAGGCGAAGTGATTATATTAGATGAAACCTTTCCATTCATCTTTTACGAAAAAACATGAACCTCCTACAAGAAGCCAAGGCGCAGTTGTTCTTACCTACATCTAAGAATTGATAAACATGATTCAAGCCTCTCAAGAGAGGATTCAAAGCTTGGAGGTGAACAATAGATGGATGATGGAAACTATTTCCAAACTTGCTTATGCCTCTTTTGCTCCATAAATTCAACCTGTGAATAGATATATGAATACTTCCGATGGAAAAATTCTTCCAAATGTGAACACCAACAATGGAAACAACACACCCATTAATCCTTTGTCATTTGGAAACATCAACACCAACGTTGCTAATCCCCCTATCACTATTACTGAACTCTTACTACTCATGGTGCTTCTACTGGTATTGCGGACACCTTTACTGTGATTTCTTTTAAAATTACTTCTTAGGGTTATGTCACTAAGGAGGAGCTTTAAAGGTTACTTGAGGAGAAGAATAAGAGCATAAGCTTTTATGAGTTTAATCTCAAGCTCTCATACCCAATCAAGGTAATTGCAAAGCCATATCCCAATGACTATACTAGTCCAAAGTTCAAGCAATTTAAAGGGAAGACCGATGATGCTTGTGAACATGTGATGAAGTTCGTGGAAACACTTGGAGCAGCTGGGTTGGATGATGACTTGAAGTTGAAAGAATTTTCTAACTCTTTGACAAAGAAGATATACACTTGGTAGGTCAACCTTACTCTTGGTTTTGTTGAGTCGAGAAGGTAAATGTGTAAGATGTTTGGTGAGAAGTTCTTTTCCACAAATAGGAAGGTTAATTTGGTTGATCTAGGAAGAGAGAACCAGAAATCAAGAGAAGATCTTATAGAGTATATTAGCGCTTCAAGGAAAGAGTGTTGGACAACCAAGATTCCCATGATGAAAAGGGGTTGGTGAATGTATGTATCCAAGGAATGTTTGATGAGTATATAATGCATTTGGAGAAATACTCCTACAGTGAATGCAATTCAAAGAGGAGGTAAAGAAAAAAGAGGCCTACCACGACCTAATTTGCATCCCAATAGAGATAATTTGAGAAGAGGGCAAAATAATGGTGTTGGTTCTCCACTTCTCCACCATCTTTTGTTCTAGTGGATTGAGTTAAGGCAATTCTCCAAGAATGGATCGGAGATGGAAATACTAATCTACCCTATGTTTCATGTTCGCCAATTGCTGAAGAAAAATCCAACCCATGATATTATGTTTTTTTTTTTTTTTTTGGAAAAATCCAATTTAAAAACAATTGTCTATCATAATAGAAAATTAAAATTTTGAAAATTGAGCTGGTTCGTGATCTTTACAGCATTAAGCTTTTTTCTTGAAAAAGTACTTGTGGTTTATGTGAGACAGATCCTAATAGATCTATTGAGAGAGAATTGTTTAAGGTCATTGGGTTGAAAGCTTGGAACATTTAGTTAGTTCTATTTAGGATTGTTCTCAACAGATAATAGACCAAATATAAAACTAGAAACGATTTATTACTTTTAGTAGGAACGCAATTCTCTCTCGATAGAAATCGGCAGAATTGTTATTTCCAAAAAAATAGAATTTATACTTAGAAAGTAAACTCTCACTATTTTTTGCAGAATAACAATATTTAAAACTTGTATGAATTGTTGTAAATAGCTCTACTAGTGTCATCTATTTATAGGGAGAGATAAGAAAATCCTGGTTGAATTAGTATAACACAAATAATACTTATTTAATAGAAAAACTAGACTTCTAGTTTAACTAGAAGAGGGGATGGCACTGCCTAGTTAAATACATTAGGGATGTTGCCCTTTATATGTAATATGAGGGAAGGGGAGTTTGAGTCTCTTCTATATTGGATCCAATTATATGTGCTTCTTGAACTTTTAACCCAACACTTTATAATTTAATCCAACCTAATACATGTTTTTCTATTTTCCAAAATAAATATTCTTTATAAATTAATTTAATTAGATAAATTAATTTTCCAATTAAATAATTTTCTCAACCCAATTCTAATTTCGTTAAAGCCATAACAACTCTATCGTAAAAGAATCTATGAGAAAATATATTTAATTTCCACAATAAATTGATTCAAAATGACTAATTAATTTAATTTAATTTTTAAATTTTAATTATTTAGTTTAATAATAATTTGAAAAACTTAAATTAATTCTCAAGTCATGTCTATGCTTAGTGAGAAAACACATTCATTTCTGAATATGACCTATTTATCTAACTTTATCATTTTCATCCATTTTTGTTCATTTGATTCTTTATACAATTCATTTATGGTTTCAAATGATTTATAATTAAGTTTCAACTTTTAGCCTATTAATTATAAACTTATTTAGCCACGAAGGAAGGACCATCTAAATTTGAAATGAGGAGGTACATAATGAGGTGGGAATATAAATCAGAATAAAAAAATTTCTCCTAATTAACCTCCACATGTTGTGTAACCCTAAGAATATGAGAGACATCTTAATGATCATGCCTCATGTGAATAGCAGATGAATAAGATAAAATGGGAGATGCAGTCAATACGTAGTGAGCTGAGACAGGTGTAGACTGAGTGCACCCAAACAAATACACATTTGGCTGACATCCAAGCCCAATTGAGCTAGATGATGAACATGATCAGAAACAAGTTCGCACGAGCATCCTAGCAATACCAAAATTAATCCTCAAAGAGATGGGAAGAGCACGTGGAAGAAATTATGCTTCACTTGGGTACAATTCTAGATAACCCGGGTACTCTAGCTCTTGAAGAGGGAAATGAGGAAGATGATTTTGTGGATAACACCCCAATTGATGATGAGACTCGGAAGGTAGAGGAAAACATAACAGAACTTGAACTGAAGGAGAGTACCAATTCGAATGGTAAGTTTATAGCATTCCCATCAAGGCTCAAGGATAAGAAGAAAAGGGACGAGGCTAAATTTGTAAGTTTCATGAACTTATTTAAGTCTCTAAATGTAAATCTACACCTACTAGAACTCATTGATAAAAATGTGAAATATGTAAAGTTCTTAAAAGAAATAATGGTTAGGTAAAGGAAACTGAAAAAAAAAGGGAACAAATAAGTAAAAATGCACCCCATAAGCTGAAAGATCTAGGTAGCTTCATTGTAACACCCTTCATCTGTCTCAATCGCTAAAATTGAGCTACAGGATGCTACAATAAAAAATGGAGCAACTGTAGATATTTTAATAGATAACTCAAGTCAAAGATCATTAAATTCAATCATTTTAGTCAATCAAAACAATTTTAAAACTTTTTCAAGATTTGTACTAGCTTTCATAAGCTCTAAAATTGACTCAAAATGAGATAAGAACCAATTTGCAAAGTTTTAAAAATCCAAGGCTGATGTCATGATGTCACTAAATAGCTTTTCATGTTGTAACATCCGGCCACTCAACGTTGGGACATCACAAACTAATGATCGACATTGAGACAATGAAAGTTTCTCATCTCAATGTGGACTCTATTTTGGTACACTTTAGGCGATTTGACTCCTATTTCATGCCAAGCCAAACTACCCAATTGGTGCATAACTGCACACTTAAACCCCACATAAAACTAACTCAAAACATGTCCCAAAACATTTATTTTACCATTTCCAAAATCAACCAAATCATTACGCAGTAATTAAGCACTTGAGCATATCAATTCATTTTATACCTACTTAACCTTTCAACCATGTCTTTCAATCATTCAATAACATCAATAAACCTTACTATTTCATACCCATACATGTTGTTTAAGTACCTTTCATGAAGTCCCAACATAATACCAAATCATACATAGAGCATCTAACAATCCTTCATCAAGTTCATACTTGCATATAATTATTACCAATCCAAAACATATATTTTAGCTCTATATACATGCCACAAAACCAAGATTAAAACAAGTCAAAAGACTACCGAAACAATGGTGGAATAGTGTGGTTCTTTAATTTGATCTGACCTACAAGTTCTGCAAATCGACACTTTAAAAAAATGGAAAATAATAGAGTAAGCATTTCGAATGCTTAGTAAGTTCATAATAAATTAACTTAACTTACCTTGTCATTATAACAATTTATGTAATTAAAACACAAAGGCACAACATGACATATCGTTGGCATCCTTATTAAATATATATTCATAAACCATTCCACAAGAAAACCTGTAGGTTACTACCTTACATAACAAGATCATGATATTTAAATTCATATACATTTACAATAAAATTACTTTACGTCATACTATTTAACCTTGTTCGATACTAAATGATATCAAAGAAATTTATATTCAACCCTTCCATTACCATTTAATCTTCGTTTTCTGTTTAAAGAACTATAAAATTTTAAATTTGGATACACGAGACTAATTTACTTTCACAAACTGTAGAGCTGGTTTACTTATACAAGCTTTATTCGATGCTACTCACTCAAGCTATCGAGAATTCGCAACATGTGTTGGATCTGAACTGTTAATAAAGAATAATTTGATTTGCTTACACAAGTTGCAATATTTTGAGCTGCTCTCTCAAGCTATCGAGAATACACAACACATCTTGGATCTTAGCCATCAATAAAGAAATCCCTAGCCAACACCTGATTTCTTGCAATAATGCATGTGATTGGTTAGGAGAATGTTAATAGGAAGTGATTGTATGAAATTTGTAAATTTGACATGATAGTAAAATATTTTAGGTTTTTTAGATTTAAGACTAGTTAGTTCACTTTATTATACTGTAAAATAGATGAAAGAAATTGAATATACCAAATGATAAATGACTGCATAGTTAAACATATATGGTTTTTTTGAACTATAGGTAGTTATAATTTTATTACTCACACGATTGAATCCATGAATGTTGAGATGCCTAGGGATGACCTAATGCATTGTTTGGTGAAAACTAGAGCCTAAAAAGCTAACCTTATGCATGTGCACGTTAGTACCCATAATTTTGCCTTAATTCACTTTTTGTTAACCTCAATATGAAACCTTGAACTAAAAAGAAAATCTACTTATCTTTTTCTTAGTTCTTTTTTTATGATGCATGAATTTAGATTTCTATCCATTGATGTTGAGGCTTAGGTAGATACACAATGAAGGTTTCAGAAAAAAATTGAAGTGAAAAAAATTAAGAAACGATATGATATATTAAGTATAGGATTCTTGCAAAGAGAGTGCCTAAATGAAAAATAATGTGAGAATAAAAGAATTGTGAGGGTTAAAAGAATAATGAGAGAAATAAAATTATAGAATGAGATAAAAACATTGTGAGTGAAAAAGAGTGAAATAAGGCGATTCATAAAAATAAAAAATACTTACGGAAGTTTTCATTCATGTTGTGCAAAACTCGCTAAGCTGATTGTACTTATGAATATTTTATCATGTCTTCACATTTGGAGAAAAAAGGAAGGTGAGAGAAAGGGATATAATGAGTTAAGCTAAAAATTATACTAGGAGGTGCATCGAGAACAACATCATGTGCCAAACTACTTTCATGCTTGAATTTTTTTGAAGCTTCCAATTCTTGAATTTTATGTCAACCTTAAGCCTCATAATGTTACAAGCCGAGAGTCCCTATGTGACTTAGGTAACTCAATTTATGGATAAAAGTTATGATGGGTATGTGAATTGTAGGTACTTTAATTCTTATGACTTAAATGCCATAAGTGTGTAGTTTATTTGGATGAAATCATATGCTCAATTATCTTTTTCTTTTTTAACCTCATAATTTCATGAAATCTCATGTTTGAATTTAAAAACTATGATTATTTTACATTCATGTTATAATTACATGTTTTAGTAAGCCTTCCCAGTTTCTATGTTTTCGAACTAACCGTTTGTATGAAATATGTTCAAAGGACGTCTTTTTTGTTTTGTTTGCATGTGATTGTTCTGTTTGCTCGAGGACAAGGAAAAAGTTTAAGTGTAAAGGAATTTGATCTATCAAAATTTGTTGTGGCAAATTAAGCTATTTTCAACACTTAATAAGCTTGTATTCAATTAATTTTATATCTTTTTATTCAGTTTTTAGACTTAGTTAGCTTTGCATTCAAATTTAACAAAATGAGCTTTTAGTGTTGTTTTATAACTTGTTAGGTCAATCTGGACCTAATGAGGAACTAACATGTTGATTAAGTGTGCATGATTATATTTTAGGCTGATGAGGCTGTGGACTACCTCGAATGTCGTAACATTCAAAGGAAATGTTGTGACTACGAAGCTAACCTCAACACTTAGAAGAACTTCAAGCACAAATCCAAGAGGTGAACTACGACAATGGATGTAATAGCCTGGTTTTAGCTAAATCGGAATTGTAGCTTCAAAGCCACAATTTCGAGGTCGAAAAAAGTATTATTATTTTTGGTGTTTACAGCATATGAAAGTATATGTGTGAAATTTTCGTGAATTAATTTTATAATTTAAGTGGTTAATTTGACAAAAAGACTAAATCGCATAAAATGTAAAAGTGGCATTCCATTTGTTAAGTGTGTATTTGCTATGATTAATTAAACATGAGGTCCTTATGATGTGATTAGACCTTAATTGGTGGATTATGACATAAATGGACATGATTCATAATGTATTAAAGGTTATTAATTAAGGGTATTTTAGTAATTGTGAAAATACAAAGGTTAATTAATAAAACAAAAACAAATTTTAAGCTCATTTCTTCATCTCTTCACCAAAATTGAGAATAGAAGTTAGGGCTTGAAGCCTGGTTGATTTTGGCACTTGCATAGCTCAATTGTAAGTGATTTTTAGTTCGGTTTTTGATGATTTCTATGTTTTCGTGATCATTGCTTCGAGTACTAGCTAGCCCATGCCCTAATTTTTGAGTTTGTTGATGATTTTGAGAAATGCCATTGATGAATCCATGAGCTTTGTGTTAGTTGATGATGAAAAATGATAGATAAGTGATAGATTATAATATTTTTTAAGTGATTTTTGGTGAAAATGCTATTTAGGGACTAAATTATGAATTTTGTAAATTTAGAGGTCAAAATGTGAAATAAATGATAAATATGGGCTATTAAGGACTCATGATATATTCGGCCAAGCTTGTATAAGTTTAATTTTGTGTTAATTTGTGATTTTGAATAATAAGGACTAAATTGTGAGAAATGTAAAAGTTTAGGGGCAAATGGTAAAATGGCCCTGATATATATGTTTGGATTGAATTGAATGTATAGATGATTAAATTAGTTAATTTTTAATATATTTAGATTAAGAAAAGAGGAACTCGGATCTCAATAGAGGGAAAAACAAAGTTCTCGATTAATCTATTAGTTTAGTCGTATTAGCATCCGAGGTAAGTTCGTATGTTATAAATTCATTATGAATGTATTTTATATGCCTTGTTAATGCATTAATTATGATTATGTGGTTATGGATAAGCTCGAAAATGAGTCAATGATGACACGACAATTAAAAACCGGGTTGAACCTTAAAAATAGGTAGAAGGCTAGTGACATGTCATTAGGGATAATCGATTTGGCTTGGGGCCATGGTATAGCACTACGGGTCCGTGATAAACCAAATTGGCTTCTGGCCATGCATATCGACTGATTTTTGCTACGGGCCATGATATCAGAATTGGATAAGTTACCTTGATTTGGTTTTGGACTATGGTATAGGTACTTATCATGTGAAAGCTTTGTGTATCCGACTTCTATTCCGAATAGTTCAATGGGTAAATGAAAGACGAGAGTGTATATGAGGGCTGTATGAGATGGTACAAGTATGTGTACGAACTATTTGAGCATTGAATCAAGAAAACGATGATAAAAGCATAAAATTTAATGAATGAGCACTTGGAAGGTTTGTTAGCTAATGAGCTATGTGTTGGTTTTTCAATTAATTGAATTGTATTTATGTGATTGCATTAGATTTATTTTATACGAGCTTATTGAGTTTTTTAAAAGCTTACTTTGTGTATTCCTTCTTTGTTTTATAGATAATCAAAGCTAGCTCGAACCCGAGAATCGTCAGGAACACCATCACACTATCGATCACTTTGTTGGTACTTTTGAAGCCTTGTATATATGGTATATGGTATGTATAGGCTAGTGTCATTATGATATATTTTGTTTGAGACTCTTGCCATGTGATTTAGCTTGAGAATGATGGAGATGATGGAATGGTTTTGGTTTATGTTACGTGATAGAATATTGTATATGTGATATATATATTCATATGGCTTTATGAATATGACCATTTTGGTAAGGTTGCCTTGTTGGGAAAATGAATAGATTACATGGTAGAATGATGTTTGGGTATGATGAATAAGAAATGGCATATCATGGTTTGGTTTGAGGTTGTTTTGATAGTTAAAATCTTGAGAAATGACATGAGTTAGAATAGGTTACATGAATGATTAAGAATTGTAGTTTTGGTATGAATTTGGTTTATGAATTTGGTATGCTTTGAATTTGCAATTGTATTTGGAAATGATTGATGTTATTATGGTATAAAATGTGCATGAGTAGATGATGTTTTGAATGCTTATAAATGTATTGAAATGGTACAACATGATGTGGTTTAAGTGGGATGAGGAGGGTGAAAAAATTGGCTTAAACCAACCCTATTTTCGCTCTACACGGCTAAGTACACAGGCGTGTGGCTCGACTATGCGTGACACATGGCCTTGGTACACGACCGTGTGTCCCCTAGGTACCCTTTCGAATTAAGTCAGTATACCCTATAGGTTTGGCATTGTAACGCCCCAAACCTGGCCCAGACGTTACGACCAAGTTTGGTGTGTCACATCACCTACAACTGACTATGTTACCTAGTTATTAATATTTGGGTGAACGTTATTAAAGTTTTAAGAGGAAATTTTCGGTTTGTTGGTGAACGTCCTATCCTCTACCAGTTATTAAGAGATTATTATAAAATTTACTTTGTAACTCAATTGAATCGTGTGACTGATTTTGAAAACGTTTGATTAACTTTAAGAAAAACTCGCGCAGCTATATTCAAAATAATTTAAGTAATGTAAGAAAAAGTAATTAAAACCCAAAAAAATAAATAGAGCGGCCTTATTACAAACCCAAATTAAAAATAAAAACGATTAAGTAAATTAATGGAATAATTAACTTAAAACCAGAAATGCGATTTTTGTGGCCACTCTGAATCCCTCCCAGCTCCAAGTCCACAGTCGAGGGCTCACTTGCAAGGATGGAAGAAATAGGGGTGAGTTTGGAAAACTCAGTGTGTAAAGAAACCCATCCAAAGTCCCAAATTAGCTCTAGCCCACTGGGCCTAAGCCCTATCCAGTCTCAGTAATTACTGGGCCGAAGCTCTATTCAGATACAGTAAACTGGGCCTTAGCCCTTTTCAGATGACAGTATGGCCCATAGGCCCGTTACAGTAACAGAACATATATCAATCATGAATGGAAGCCCAAACCCAACCTAAATCCAACTGCTACACTGCACCCGTACCAGCCCTACACTCCATGTGGGGAATAACTCAACCCACCCAGCCCTACACTCCACAGTTGTAGCATAGCTGCTCAGATAACAGTAAATTCAGGCAAAGCCTCCAGTACGTGGTCAAGCCACTATCAGTACTTCCTCCATCAATATCCCAGTCCCATGCAACAGATATTCATGACATGGCATGCAGTAAACAGTAACAGTAGAATAGGGGTGTTCATTCGGTTAACCGACCGGTTAACCGGCCCAAAATTATGTTAACCGAATTAACCGACCTTTTAAAAATTTCAACCGTTAACCGAACCGAAATTTTTTTAAAAAAAATTAACCGACATGAAATTTTTTCGGTTAATTCGGTCGGTTAACCAAATTAACCAAAATTTTTTTAAATTTTTAGTTAAAAATTAACCGAGTTAACCGAATTAACTGAATTAACCGAATTAATTGATTAACCGAATTAACCGATTAACCGAATTGAATCACTACATATTAAAAACATTATATAAATCTTTGAATCACTACATAATTAAAAACATTACATAAGTCTTTGAATCGCTACATAATTAAAAACATTACATAAGTCGTTGAATCACTACATAATTAAAAACATTACATAAGTCTTGAAATTAACATATAATTGAAATGTAAGTCTTTAATAATCTCCATTTATATCCATTTCTTCTTTCCAAAAGATCTCCATTTGCATTAAACCTACAAAAAAACATGTGCAAAAATTTAACATATAATAGAAATATATGCATTAAAAAAATCAAATAATATAAACAAACGAATAGATTATAAGCTAACAAGAATAAGATAGTAAGTATACCCTTCAACTCACGAAAGCTCATGAATTTAGGGTAGGCTCTGATGCATTCCAAGAAAAGTCTAAACATTGAATCAATTAAATAAGGAGTGAGATAGTAAAAAAATTGAAACTATTAAAATAAAATAATAAATATACCATTTTCAATCTTGTCAAGCTCTTGGCTTTGTTCTTCAATCTTTTTTATGTCTTCTTGTGATGAAGATTTTCGAATCCAATCTTGAGTACACACAAGAACTTGTACAATTTTAGGAGTTAAAGAACTCCTATATTGATCAAGCACACGTCCCCCGGTGCTAAATGCAGACTCTGAAGCAACCGTAGAAATCGGTATAGCTAACACATCTCTAGCCATTTTTAAAAGAGTGGGAAATCTAGGGCTATTAACTTTCCACCACAATAAAATATCAAAATCTTCAACAAATTCCTCATTAGCCTCAACTAGATATTTATCCAACTCAGATGTTTTGTCCTCACCACAAATTTCTAACTCACGCTTTTTATACAAAGCTTGCATTCGCCTTTTAATTTTTTGTTGTGGTTCACTGAGAGAAACATGTGTTGGCACACTCGATTGGCTACAAGTACTATGAAGTGGAGGCTTATACTCATCAAACAATTCATACAAAGATTCCTTCAATTTTTGCATCATTTCAGAAGCTTTTTCAGAACTAGACATTTCACTAAGTGCAAATTCAAGGTACTTTAGTTTTTGTCTAGGATCTAAAACACAAGCAACAAACATAAGCAAATTCATCTTATCAATATCACCCCAATACTTATCATACTTCTCTTTCATCTTGATGGCCATAACACTGAAATCAATATTACTATTTAACTGAGCATCTCGTAAAAGAATATCAATTTTAGAAAGCTCATCAAAAAAATTATTGGACGTGACATACGAAGTGCCAGATACACGCAAAGTGACTTCATAAAAGTGTTCCAAGAAATCCCTCAAGTTTCTAACATTAGCCCAATCATCCACACTAGGCCAACCCTCTCCCTTTTCAAGTTTAGCCCTAAAGTTTGTATCTTGTTCCTCAAATCTAACATTAAGTAGGTCGAGTTCCACCTAGTGCAAACATCAAGACACAAAATCTTCTTGCACTCTATCTTTTCCACCACAACACACTCCTTAAACATTTGTAATCTAGCTGGAGATTGTCTCACATATCTAACAGCCCCCCTAACACGTTCAACAGATATATTCATTTCCTTTAAGCCTTCAACAACAATCAAATTCACAATGTGTGCCATGCTTCTCATATGAAGATATTTACCATTTTGAACTAAACCCCCTCGAGGGTTAAATTTCTTTCTCAAATAACCAATAGCAACATCATTTAAACTTGCATTATCAACAGTAACAGTAAACAACTTATCAATCCCCCAATTCAACAAGCATTTCTCAATCACCATCCCAATAGACTCACCTTTATGACTAGAAATTGGACAAAAGTTTAAGATCTTTTTATTCAATTTCCAATCGTTATCAATAAAGTGAGCAGTGATACACAAATAATTAACTCTTTGCAAAGAAGTCCATGTGTCAGTAGTTAAGCAAACTCTAGAACAGGAACTTTTCAAAAGTTGTTTTATCTTGACCCTTTCATCTAAATACAATTGATAAACATCCCCAGTCATAGTAGTTCATGAAGGAATATGAAACCTAGGACATGCCACAGGCATAAATTTCTTAAAACCTTCACTTTCAACAAACTTGAAAGGTAATTCATCAATCACAATCATTTTTGCTAATCCTTTCCTACATGCTTCTTGATCAAATCTCCAAGTTGAAAGATGCCCTTCCCCCCTTCAACTCCCTTTCTAGGTAAAACTAGTTGTCCTTGACTACTATCAACAACATTACTAGGATTTTTCTTACATGAACCAATATTATATTTCAATGACCCTGTACCATTTTTTTTCATATCACAACAAAATTCTTTCTGACAATAATTACATTTAGCCTTACTTGCACCATCACTATTAATAAACTTAGTGAAGTGAGACCAAATTTGTGACCTTTGAGGAGCAGCTTTTCTTTTCCTAGTAGTCCCCTCTGCTTGGCTTGAAGCTCCAACTCCCGAATTTTCAGAATCTATCGAAGTAGGAGGTGTAACACTACCCTCAATAAATGTTGGTTCGGTGGACATTCTGCAAGAAAAAAAGTATATAATAAATTAAAATACATTTATAATATTAAACATATTAAACAATTTTTCAATAGCATAATAATGCTTAGCAAGTTGCTTAATTTAATTTAATTTAATTTAATTAAAACAACACAATTTAATACATAAAACAACAGCTTAATTTAATTTAATTTCAAAAACCAACAATACTCAATTTATGAGAGCATAATAATACTCAATTTCAAACATTAAAACAGCAGCTTAATTTAATTTAAGATAGCATGAAAATGCTCAATTTGATACACTAAAACACCAATTTTAATTCAATTTATGACAGCATAAAAATGCTCAATATGAAACACTAAAACAACATGCAAACAGTGACAATTTTAATTCAATTTTAATTCAATTTATGACAGCATGCAAACAGTAAAATTACAATGATACATAGCATTAAAATCGGCTTTTTTAACAAAAGAGTATGTATGCTAATTTTCCAGCATTTAGTCAACATATAAATAATTGAATCTAATTTTGCACACAATAATAAAAATTCCCTAAAAAATATTAATAAAACTTATATTAAGCTTATAACAAAAATATTATGTTTTAGTATAAAACTTAGGTTGAATTCTTAAAAATCCCGTTTCTTTCCTAATTATAAAATAAATAAATTAATTAATTAAAAATTCTTAATGGATTTGTTTTACTTTTCAACCCATTTAATGAATCAGTTATTATAATAGCTCAACTCATTGGAAAAATTCCTTTTTCTCCTAATCCTTTTTCTTTTTCTTTTTCTTTTTCTTTTTCTTCCCTAATTAATGAAGCCACGGATGTGTACCGTTGACTGTTCATGGTTTTATAAACTTTCCAGTTTCCAGTTTTCAAATCAATTATTCAAATTTTTCTATTAATCCATTATTTAAAGTTTTCAAATCCATGCTATTCAGTCTTCAAATCCATTTACAACTCAGTGACTCACCGCCCAAATGCCCAATCACCTCCACGGCTCCACCGCTTCTTCCTTTCAATTTTTCGCTTCCATCAGATTTTTTGATGGAATGAACCGAGGAAAAGAAGAAGAAGATCGAGCTTCAAGAAAAGGTAAGTATACTGTATTTGAGCTCCATATTTCAATTTTTCTGTTAATGCAGGAATTAATGGAGTATTTTTTATGGAACAAATTTGTGTTAATGCATTATGCAGGTCGATAAATTGCAAGCGAAATTAGATGAAGAGAAAGAAGTGAACAAGGTTACCTCAAGTCACCGGTGATGGGTCGGAATGCCAGACGGAAGGTGGCTGGACGGAAAGAAGGAATGCCGATAAATTTCAATTAGTGATTTGAAGTTAAAGTTAAGTTTTTTTTTTTTTTTAGTTTGTCGTCTTTAGTTTAGGTTTTAGTTTTAGATTTTTATTTTTATTTTTTTATTAAATTATTTGTAAGTTCTATTATTGGGTTGGGTTGGGTTGGATAATTAGGTTAGGTAATTGGGTAGTTGGGTTTGGGTTTGGATTGGGTTTAGGTGGATAATAAGTCTAGTTATATATTATAATTTTTATTATTAATTAACCGAATTAACCGTTAACCGAAAATTCAAAAAATAATTAACCGACCCCCGACCAAAAAAATTTGGTAAACCGACTGATTAACCGAATTCAGTCGGTTAACAGAATTTTTTTCGATTTTACCCGAATTTTGCACACCCCTACAGTAGAACATGCATTTTGGTCAAACTTAGCCCTAAGGGTATAACGGTCATTTTGTACCTAGGGTAAAATAGTAATTTCTCGCCCCTAAGGGTATTTCAGTAATTTTTATCAGTTTTTAGGGTTATTGCATATTTCAATCTTCGGTAGTTTAACTTTCATCTCAGTAGTCAACTTAGCCCATTTTAGGCCCTACAGTGACATTTAGCTAATTTAGCCCACTTAGTCTAAGTTTTACGATCGATTTACCAGTTTTAGCAATTTTGGACCTACAGGCTATCAGTACACATTTATTGCCTATTTTTACCCATATGGGCCCGTAAGCCCATTGGGCCCACTTTCAGCCCATCGAGGCCCAATTACCGTAGTGCACAAAATTGCACACTCAACCATCTTACCACTTGCGATTACGGATCCAATGATTTCCAACTAACTTATGAGCGTTCGCACGCTCATAAGCCCACGAAATGCCAGAATTTAGGCATTTCGGCTTTTCAGCTTTTGCCGATTTTTAGACTACAGAAAGGTGTTCGATACACACCTGATTTGCGATTACTACAGCGAGATCTTCCACACGATCTTTCCTACAATCAGTCACTAACATATTTAGATTACGAATCCATGAAAACCAATGAAGAAATCACTTACCATATTCGACCAATATCCCTAAGGCCCCAAACTACTTACCTCTATCGATTTTAATTCTACTAGATCTAGATCTAGATCTAGATCACTTCCACGTCCCTAACATTTATTCCTCCTTGCCAATTTCCCTTCTTGTGACTACAACACACAAAAAACCACACAAAGCAAAACTAGCATTACTCTTTACCAAGATCGACAACCTCCCTAAAACTTAGGGACTTTCGGTTTTTCTTAAATCCCAAAATAAAGAATGGAATAGAGATCTGAGCACTTACCGAAGTTTCACTTAATCAGATTGCTTTTAATCCTTTTTCTAATCCCGATCCAACATAGATCAATCCTCAACCACGAGCAAAGAGTGAATCCAAACGATTTCGGTTTTTGGATCTATCCTAGAGTGTCTATTTCAGTTTTTAAGAAGAATAGTTAAAAAGGAGTTCACATGTGCAAAAACTAATCGAAAAATAATGAAATAGGAGATTAGAGGTTTGGCTTTGAAAGAAGAGATGAAAGAAGAAGAATAAATTGTGTAAAGAAAAGTGAAGGTGGTCGGCAAACAATCTTGAGAAGAAAAGGTTGTTTTAATAGAATTTGGCTTTGAGAAAAAAAATAAAAAAGAGAGAGTTGATTCGGCTTTGGGTGAAAAATAGAAAAGAAGAAGAGCAAAAGAAAATAGATAAAATAAAATAAAAATAAGAATGAAAAACAAAAACCCGATTGAAACAAAATCGGCTAATGGCTAAGCATACCTATCACCTTCTTCGCAGTTTGAATTTAATTCAAACTCCTGCACCATCAGTAACAGTAGCCCACCGCTTGGCTGACACACCTTGCTGCTAGGGAGAGTTTCGGTCCACTTGAAACACTCTCCCCACGCATGCAGCAAAAACACAGCCCTTCGTGCGCACAGCAACTCGAACCCCGGGACCTCCAGGCACCTAAACACGTTGCTGGCCACTGCGACGCGTCCTTGCTCTCGATATAATAGCGTCGCATTTAATTATAAGCCTTATTCGCTTCAGTCGCAGATTCCCTAAAAAAATAAAACTAAAATTACCGCTTGCCCCTGGACTCGAACTCGCGTCCCCTCGGTGATCCTAGCGTGCTGCTGCCACTGTGCCACAGGTGCTCTGGTGGCATAATCCGCTAACAACTTCTTTTAAGGCCTTTTTGCGATGATCCCTACTTGTAAATAACAGATGCTTTGCGCGTGCTGTGCCTTGAACTTGGCACCTCCCACGTCCTCCTAGCCCCTCATGCCACTGGATCGAACACTCATTTGTGTCACAAATTAGCCCCATCCATTTATAAGGCCTGTCTGCAACAGTCCCTGATTTGCTAAAAATAAAAACCCACATTTGCGCAAGCTGGGAATCAAACCCTAGCTTCCCTTCCTGCTGCCTAGCGCGTCTCACCACTGGGCCAGGCACTTCCTTTGTGCGTAAACTTAGCCCAATTTAATTATAAGGTCTATTGCCCGAATTTCCCTAAGGAAGCAAAATTTAATTTTTTTGCTAAAGCTCTGGGCTGAGCCCAGGACTTTTCCCACACTATGAATTCTTCGTAATTTACTTAAAAACTAAACTAAACATAAAATTAATAATTATAAAATTTTTTAATAATAATAATAATTTTCCATAAAAATTTAAAACGTCTAATTTTTTTGGGTCGTCTTCTATCCGAACCCGAACTCAAAGCCCAATAATTCTAGGCCCAAATTCAGGGTGTTACAGGCATAACCTAGACACACAGGCGTGTCTATTGGCCATGGGTGGCACACGGGCTGGCACACGGGCGTGTGGTTGGCTGTGTGACCCAAGTCAGTGACCCCTCTAGTTTTCACACGGCCTAGCACACGGGCGTGTCTTCGGTCGTGTGGTACAAGTCAGTATGTATGTCCTATTTTCACACGACCTAGACACACGTGCGTGTCTGAGGCCATGTGACCTTTGTTACTTAGAAAAATTTTAAAAGTTTCAGAAATTTTTATACAAGATCGGTTTAATCCCGAACCTCTTAAGCATGCCTGACGTCTCGTAGACCTATATAAGGGATGTTATGTTTGAGAATGGATGATATTTGATTATGATTGATTGTTGAATTGTAAAATGTGGTTAAATGTTGTGAATTATTCGGTAATGCCTCTTAACCCTAGTCCGGCAACGGATACAAGTTAGGGGTGTTACAATGGATGTTGTGAAATCTAGAAGCCAACATCGTGACATCCAACTTTGAGCCAGAGAGAGAGCACACGGGCATTAATTTTGCAACATCAACAAGCCCACGTCACAACATCCAACTTCGAGCTAGAAGGGGGAGATACGACCTTCAATGTTGCAACACAAACCATAGGGTGTCATGACATCGATCTAATGAGGCCTATTTGATAGCCAAGGGTGTTTTTCATTAGCACAATCATAATTAACATGTTTAGCAGCTTGTAATTAACCTAATTTGGTCATGTAACCCAAACACTATAAATGTTAGCTCTCAGAACTTAATTAGCTAGCTTATTTCATCATTCAAACTTTATTTTTTCGTTCTTAGTTAGGGTTTAGTTTTAGTTTTTAATTTCTTTTCAATTGTAAACATTTCGTTTAATTTCAACCTCAGTTTAGTTTATTTATTTTCTATTTCATTTCTGTTATTTTTTCTTCACCAATTTCAATAATCAACACATCATTCAAAGGTTTCAAGATTCAATCACACATCAAGATTTTCAGATTCTAGGCGATCTTTCTCTTTTGTCTTTATCTTTACATATATTTGTATGTTGAATAAATTGATAGAAGATATTGCATCTAGAATGGCCCAGAACTAAACCCTAGGAAGGTTGATGATATGAAATGGGATTGATTAGCTTGGGTTAAGAGTTTCGCATCTAGTTAGTTGGATTAGATTAAGTGGAATAAACCCTAGAGTTGACGACTATAGAAAGTCACTTAGGTCAATGAAGCTGAAAGGATAGTATGCTTAGAATCAGCTTAATCTAACTCGATATAGTTTATCAGGTTGAAAGATAAGTAAACTAAGTTGATCAGTTAATCTCGTTATAGGTCAAAAGGCATTAATTAGGTTAATTTTTAGCAAATTAGTTAAAAACCCTAGACTTAAGTTAATCACGAAGAAGTTATTCACCCTTCTGCTTACTTTAATTGATATTGATTTTGGTATTTTATTCTACAACCGATTAGATTTGATTTTGATGTACTATGATTTCAACATGAGTAATATTTGGAACTATTTAGTGTGTTAATTCATACTATCAATTTAGTTTAAACAAACCTCCCTTGGGTACGATCCTCAGAATACTTCCAAAGTATTTTGTTGTAAATTTTATATTACAATTTAATTTGTACACTTGTAGACGCTGTACATAATTTCTATATCTAATTGCCTAGGGCACGATTAAGCATCTTGAATTTCCAAAATCTCAGTTTGAACTACTTCAATCTCAACGTCAGTCTTGATAGCTTGACCATCATCTTCATTAAGAATAGGATGAGTCTCAATCAATGTCACTAAAATCATCATCAGAGTCAATTCCAATTAAAGATCTAGGATCTTTTTCTTGAATGTTTTCCTGTGAAACAAAAGTGCCATATTCCATTTCACCATCAAGAAAATCATCATCATAATTATTGCTTGTGTAACATCCCTAACCCGTATTCGTCGCCGGATTAGGGTTACGAGGCATTACCACTCAAAAACACAGCTCAGAATAATCATTTATTACAATTCAAGCATAAAGTTATATCAACTACTTTATTTAAATTTTCAATCGAATAGTAACCATCTATTCATTCATCTAAGTTAAATTTGCATATATGGACCACTTATTCAACTAAAACCAATCATGCTTTACTAATTATATATCACATACAAACCATACTCCAAAACTCAACCATTTCAATTCCATTTACCTACTCAGATTTCGAACCAAGCTATCATACATTAATAATACATTAAATGTGCTTCATAAGTCCAATGTTTGAACCTTATTACCATCACATTCATGTCAGTCAAATACTTAAAATATATATATTCAAGCATATATCATTACATTTCAGATACTGAGCATATGTCAAAACATTCATTTGCATACGTTTAATTTCATTATCAAATTATCAAATGTACTATTTTATAAACCTATATACAATTGCACATCAAGTGAAAATAAGCCATATTATACAACTTATCATTTATCCATATATGAGTCATTATCAAACATCATCAAATGATCAAATATGGCTCTTGTACATTACAAATTCATGCGCATTTTACCATACTGACATGGACCATTTTTGAACGCAAATAACAATTCAAAGTTAACCTAATTCGCATACTAATTATCATGCCTAAACTTCATATACACAACCATTCAATTAGTCATTTATTCGGTCATCAAGTTAAACCTTAAAATACATACCAATATCACAAATAAATCTCAACTAAGTAAAACATTTCCTTTTTCACATAATCAATCATATAATTAACAAGAAATCTCTAATAATTTGACCAAATGCATACGGCATCACAAAACGTATATATATAATCATATCATATACCAAAATCTCATACACATGAAATTAAGCCAAATATCATAGCCGAATATACAACCACATATAAATCACATTTCGTAATCGAGCATTAAACCAACAACTTGACCTTTAAATACTGAACCACAGGCAAAAATGTACATGATATACCATTTCCAAGCCAATTCACAAGACAATTTTTACATTAAAACATAGGTCAATAATAAACCACACCAAATAGTCAAATTCACATGATATAACATAGTCATTACATAGCTTATAGGAACATGTACCACAATTTGAAAACACATCCATCAACATTAACATCACACAAACCGATTCGTAACCATCCACAAATGCAAATTATGTGATCAAACAAACTTCCCAATATGAGCTAAATAACAAGACCGATTATTCACAAACATAAACATCATTATCAAGCCATTTTCGCATGGCTATTTATACACAATTAAAAAAAAAAACCATATCAAAACTAGCCTATACATGCCATATGTCATAAGTACATGCCATATGCCATATGTAATTCACATTGTCTCATTAAATAACATCACATACCTTTTTCTTTCAAAGTTCATAACAATTTCACACATACCTGAATCATTTATCTCTTATGCACAATCTAAATCGTATCGACTTTGCCCGTTGAAAAATTCAGAATTGTTAAGGATACTCGGTAGCACATATATCACATAGAATGCCATATCCTAGATATGGTATTACATGTTATCACATATCGATGCCTCTGTCTCAGACAGGGTCTATGTAACGCCCCAATTTTCATGTCTCCATGTTAAGACGGTATCGGTCTGATCTTTCCACATTGTACCAGTTGAAGAAATTGAGGTTAAAGCTGATTTGACTTTTGAAGAACCTGTGCAAATTCTGGACCGTAATGTGAAAGTGTTAAGAAAGAAGTCAGTTCCTTTGGTGAAAGTGGTTTGGCGCAATCATGGCAGAGAAGAAGCTACGTGGGAGCCAGAAGAGGCGGCTCGTCAACAATACCCTTACTTGTTTGGACCAGGTAAATTTCGAGGCCGAAATTTCTTTAAGGGGGTAGAGTTGTAACGCCCTAATTTTTTTTGGGTTTTCGAATTGTTGCTTGAATTTATTTTTGCATGTCTTGTTATACTAAAGTAGTGAATTAAGTGTGTTTAGTGGACTTTTAGAAGGCCTAAGTTTAAGATTAAAGCCTGGCAAAATTTTAATTTTTGGCGTGAGGTGGTAGTGGATTGGAGCTAGGTGGGCTTTTAAATTAAAGTTTACATTTTAAGACACAAGAAAGCCTGAGTTAAAGTGGCAAGGCAGCGCCACTTAGAGCTCAAGGAGTTGGCATGTAGAGGCTTGTGAGGGAGCTGAGGTTCGAATCCCCTAGTTAGCAAAGTGCTTATTTTATTTTGTTGCATGTGCATGGTAAGAGATGGAACTCAAGTTGAATTTTGAAGAAAGGTGTTTGAATTGCTCATGGGATTGGATTAAGGAGTGATAAGGGGAGAAAATTTAGGAGCTGATTGGGAAACAAGAGTTGGCCGATTATGGGTCTCTTGGAGAGCAATTTTGGCTAGGGTCCTTAGGAAGTAGCATTTTCGACAATTGTGGTATGAGTGTGCCGAATTCCTTTTTGGTTCCTTTCAGGATTTTCTTTGGTCAATCAATTAGTGCCGAATAGGTAGATTGTAGGGGTTTTCACTCTTTCCATTCTTTTCTTTCCTTTCTCTCCTACTTCCTTTTGTTCTAAAAGCCGAAAACGCAATACACAAACCCTCTTGTGCCGATTAGTTCAAAGAACCAAACCCTTTATTGTCTTTTTCTTCTCAAGCCAAATCTATTCTCTTATTCTCCTCTTTCTTCTTTGCTTCATTGCCTGAATCCACTTACTTGGAACCTCTGTTGTCCAATTGTCCCAAAAGCTGAAACCTATACTCCATATCTTCTTTTCTTCTCTTCATTATTTGAATCGGTTTCCTTAAGTCTCTTGGCCGATTTCTTCTTTGATCGAACGCTCATTGCCTCTATTCTTCCAAAAGTCGAAACCCCCAAGCCTCTCATCTCTCTGTCGACCATCTTCTCTCTTTTCATAAACTTCTTTTCTTCTTTCACCTTCTCTTTCAAAACCGAAACCTTCTCTTCTTTTTGTGGTTCACTCAACCCCTTTGATCTATTCCCTTATGATTCGATTAAGTTGAGTGTAGGTCTGGGTTTAAGATAGTGGAAATAACTTCTAGTATTATCAAAATCAATCTAGCAAATCCCGGTGGTAAGTACTCAAATCTCTTTTTTCGTATTCTTGTGGTCTAAGAAAAGTCGAAAACCCCTATCTTCCTATGGTGGCTATCGATTTTGACTCCTTTTGGATAAACACCTATTTTAGCCTTTTCTTTGGGTTCTCATGTGTATTAGGGTGGTAAAGGGGTGATTTAGCAAGGAGCAGTTGGAGGCTAGGGCTGTTGAAGCAATCTAGATCTAGATCTATGGTCTAGATTTCGGCAAAGGTAAGGGATGGTGATTTGATAGTGATGGTATTAAGTGATGTCGATCTTGTTTGATTTTGTTTGGATTATAGTTTAATATTATAGTGGATTTATTGTAGGTTAATCGTGTGCAGAATCTCAACGTATTTCGCAAACAGGTGTGTAATTGACACCTTCTAGTAGATTAGATCAGCAAAAGCCGAAAAGCCAAAATGTCGAAATGCCGGCATTTCAAGGGCTTACGAGCGTGCGAGTGCTTGTGGGTCGATACGAAACTGTGAAATTGGCAATAACGAATGGTAAGGCTATTGTACGCGTTTTCGTGCACTTGGGTGGTTTTGGGCCTCGATGGGCCGAAATTGGGCCTCGATGGGCTTTCGGGCCTATATGGGTAAAAGTACGCGGTAAGCGTTCTCTGGTAAATTGGATATTAATTCTATACAAATATGTGTAAAATTGAGACTTAGCGGGCCATAATAGCTTGTAGGCTCCGTCGGGCCCATTAGGGGTTTGGGGCCCGATGGCAATGTATAAATGAAATGGGCTATTTGAGTCACTCGGGCGACGTTAGATCTGTTAATAGACTGTAATAAACATAAAACCCTAAAGCCTAGCAAAATTACTGAAATACCCCTAAAGGGTGAAAATTACTGTTTTACCCCTAGATGCTAAATGACAATTTTACCCTTAGAGAAAAGTTGATTGATTTGTATGATTACTGTTTCTGATATTCTGTATGCCATGTCATATTATACTCTAATTTGCATTGGGTTGGGTTATTGTTTTGGAAGAAGTGCTAAAAGTGGCAATACCCATAATCTACTTAGAGGCTTTGCCTCGTATTACTGTTCGGGTGGCTTGGCCATGATATCTGTCTGAGCAGCTCTGCTGCGACTATGGTGTGTGGGGCTGGGTGGGTTGAGTTATTCCCCACATGGTGTGTAGGGTTGGTATGGGTGGTGTTTAGGGCTGGATTGGGCTTGGGCTTTGCATACATGCATATATTATTATAATATGATCTGTTTCTGTAATGGGCCCAAGGCCCATACTGTTTCTGAATAGGGCCAAGGCTCAGTTAAATCTATATCTGAATAGGGCCTCGGCCCCGACTGAGCTTGGACTGGTCTATGACACTGGTTGGGTTTCTTTACACACTGAGTTTTCACAAACTTACCCTCTCATTTCCATCCATGCAGGTAACCCCCAACCTTAGAGGACTTGGAGCTGCAAGGGATTCGGAGTGGCCATATGAACTATTTTCTGGTTTTTAGTTTTCTAAATTTATTTTATTGATGCTTTATTCTTAATTTCGGTTTTTAAGTTATAATAAGGTCGCTCGAGTATTTGTTTTGGGTTTTATTTATTATTTGTTTTCTTTCCGATAGACTAGTTCACGCGGGCTTTCCAAATCTAAACAAACGCTTTCAAAACATACAATACGTGAGAAATGGATTACTTAACGACAATAACAAGATTTGCTAAAAAGTGAGATTTTAATTAGCAGTAGCAACGTTTCTAAAACTAAAAATAACTCTTAATTACAAGCTATTTAACATGGTTTCACTATTAACGACCTAACGTTTTATTAAAAGAAGATCAAGGTTTTGTAAAGTATCTATATGACACACCAGATCTAGCCATAACGTCTGGGTCGGGTTTGGGGTGTTACAGTCTTACACGAAATCATATACGATGTCAATGTCCCAAACATGGTCTTATACGTAATCTCATATCGATGCCAATGTCCCAGACATTGTTTTACACAAAATCACACCTCAGAAGTCCTAATGTCATGACATCAGTATCCTATACTATTCCTAAGGCTCATATGGGGCTTTCGACTTTGTAATTCAATCAATTAGAGCTCGAAACAAATCCTCCATTGCTCAAATCAATTCGACAACATATATAAATATACAATTCAATTTGATAATATATATCTTTAAATCTAAAAACATTTATTTGCATATGAACTTACCTCGTACAGAAATAAACGGATCGGAATGACAATTCAACAACTTTCTACTTTACCCGATCCAAATCCGATTTCTTCCTTTTTTGATCTAAATCAATTCAAATTTAATTTATTTAATCACATATTCATTCAATTTCACCCAAAAACACATAAATGGACATTTTTCACTTTAGCCCCTAACATTTCACATTTTTACAATTTAGTCCCTATTTCAAAACAACACAAAATACACAAAATTTCATGAAACCCAAGCATGGCCGAATCTTCCCTAGGTCCCTAGCAGCCCATTAATTCCAGTTATTTTATAGTTTAACCCCTCAATTTACAAATTTCACAATTTAATCCTTAATAAGCATTTTTATCAAAATTCACTTAGTAAAACATGATAATCTAACACCAAATATTTATTTTTCATCATCAAACAACAAAAAGCTTGAATCATCATCAATGGCATTTCACAAATTCATCATCGAATCCAAAAATTAAAGCATGGGCTAGCTAATATACAAAGCAACGATCTCAAAAATGTAAAAATTATCAAAAACCGAGATAAAATGAACTTACAATTGAGCTAGCATGTGCCGAACCCTAAAGCATCCATGGATTCTCTTTTTATTTTCTTATTTGTTGTAAACGAAGATGATAATGGACTAAATTTGTTTTGTTTTAATTTTATAAACCATTATTACTAAATTACAAAATTAACCTTAATTTAAACATTATGAAATCTTATATATTAAGCCCATTATCATCCAATAACAAATAAAATGGTCAATTACCATTATTACCATCATATTTAAAAGCCAAAGCTATTTGGCACCTTTAACAAGTAGAATGCAACTTTTGCATTTTACGCGATTAGGTCCTTTTTATCAAATTAAACACTCAATCGGTAAAATTAAATCACGAAATTTTCACACATAAATTCTAACATGTTGTAAACACATAAAATGATATTAAAATAATTTTATGAACTCGGATTTATGGTTCCAAAATCACTGTTTTGATTTAGCTAAAACGGGCTGTTACACCTTGGTTTATCTATAGAAGACTCTCCATCCTCATTAAAACAAAGATTTTTATCCTACACAAGGAAAAGCATGGAATAAAAAAAATAGAGTTGCATAGTGCTTAAAAATATAGTTAGAAAAACTTACTTTGAAGGTGTAACACCCTCAACCCGTATCCGTTGTCAGATTAGGGTTATGGAGCATTACCGTACAAACAGAACATTAAAACATACATCATTGAAAACATGTTATAATACATTAATTCACATGCAGAGCTCTCAACGCCCTAGAAACACCTTAGAAATAATTTAGGACCAAATTGGAAATAATTGGAAAGTTTAAGAAAAAGTTAGAAAAATTTAACTACAAGGGTCACACAGCCATGTGCCTCACACGACTAAGACACACGCCCATGTCTCAGGCTGTGTAACCTTCGAACTAGGGACACATGGCCGTGTCCCAGCCTGTGTCCTCACCTGTGTAACTCTCTGAATGGGGTCACATAGCCGTGTCACACGCCCATGTATTAGGCCGTGTAACTCTTAAAATAGGCCCACACACTCGTGTGTCAAGCCGTGTGCTAGGCCGTGTAACTAATTGACTTGCATGAAAAGGAACCTACAGGAGACACTCGGCCATGTGTCAAACACGGTTGAGTTACACACCCATATTTCAAACTATGTGGACCTAAAAATTGCCTAACATCAAGCCATTCCCAATACCAATTCATGCATAATCCTTTAGGCCAATTGTGTGCATATTCAAGGCATCAAAACCTTATAAAAACACATACACACACATATATATATACACCAATTAAAGAGTCCAAAATCAAGTAACTAATATGCCATTCATGGCACTTCAATTTCAATCATCAAAACCTACCTAAACATGCATATTTTATGACTTACCATTCATCAATTACTAATTCCAAAAACTTACTAAACATACAACATAAGGTAACTCAAAGACACAAATTATCAAATGATACTAATAAACCTTTTTCATCCATTTTCAAAAGTGACCAATAGTACTTTCTAAAGCCAACATTATAACCTATTATGTATACATGACACCAAATGACAAACACATTCAGTTATTATTTACATATTCATCAAACACCACTTTAAAACATCCTAATACATTTCAACCACAAATTCAACTACATAAGTTTATACATGCCACTACCCTAGGAGATACAAAAACTACCCATATCGATGGATAGTGTGAGCCGAAAGATTGATCCATCTAAAAATGTCAGCAACGATGATCTACAAAACAATCCATAAGAAAGAATTAGCTTATAGAGCTTAGTAAGAACATATTATATCGTTTATCTAACAACAATTGAATATGATTTATATATTATTTGATTCAGAGTTATCAGAGTCTAAACAGGGCACAAAAGTGCGTTCAGGGTATCGAAGTACAAACAAGGGCACGTATGTGCAATTCAGGGGTACCGAAATACAATAGGGGCACATATGTGCAATTCAGGGGTACCAAAGTGCAAACAGGGGCACGTATGTGCTATTTAGGGGTATTGAAGTACAACAAGGGCACGTATGCGCAAATTCAGGGGTACCAAAGTACAAACAGGGGCAGGTATGTGCAATTCAAGGCTATTGAAGTGCAAACAGGGGCACATATGTGTAATTCAACAATAATATTCTAAAAATGTAATAATTAAAGCACCATAATACAAGTACACAAATAGAAATTCGTTTATATATTAAAACACTACGAACTTGCCTCGATGACTAGGGCATAGAAACGAGATCGACTAATCTGAGGCTTTAGCTTTTTCTTGATCTAGATCCGTATGTGGTCTATCTTGATCTAAATAGACAAATTTAATCCATTTAATATCCCTAGCATTTAATTTAGTCCACATTTCATATTTTTGTTGTAACATCTCGAATTACGGCCTAGTCAGAATAGTGGTTTTGAGACCACAAATCCAAAATAGAAATATTTGTTTTATATTTGTTTTGAGATCTATGACATGTTTGCATGATAGTGTGAAAGTTTCTTGAAGAAACCTTGTGGATAAGTGCTTAATTTTATGATGTTTTAGAAGCTTTGGGGTACTTAATTGAAATGCATGAGTAAATTAGAGGTCCTTATTTAGTAAATAGACCATTTTATGTCATAATGGACAAAAATAGTCATAGAAGGAAAAATTTCAAGGAAGGATTAAAAAGGGCATTTTGGTCATTTAGTTATTAAATTAATAAAAAGGGAAAAAGAAGTCAAAATTTGCTCATCTTCTTCATGTGTGTGTCAAATTTTACAAGCCTCCATAGCTAGGTTTTCATCACTTTTCAAGCTTCATAGTAAGTACATCCTAGCCTCGTTTTTAATGCTCTTTACATTTTTGAAACCCTCGTAACCCGATTTACCAATTTCTAGCCATATTTTGAGCTAGGGTTCATGTTTAAAAATTTACCCATGTGTGACATGCATGTATATTGATGTTTAATGAAGGAATATGAAAGTTTGATGTGTGATAAACATATTTTACTAAGTGATTTTTCATGAAAACAACTAAAAAGGACCTTTCTGTAAAAGTTATAAAGTGAGTAGTAAAAGTTTGATTTGAAGGAAAATGTGGGTTGTTATGAGCATGTGTTAGGTTTGACTAGGCTTGGGTAACAAAGAAAATGAGTACATTTCATTTTATGAGCCTAGGGACTAATTTGTAAATATGTAAAAGTTTAGGGGTAAAATTATAATTTTTCCAAAGTATGATTTATGGACTGATTTGAACAATGTGATGATTAAATAAGTGAAATTTTCTATTGTAGATCAAGAAGAAAGGAGTCTGAACCTAAACCGAGGAAAGAATAAAGTTGCGGACTAAATTGAATAATTAGTCATATTTTGTTACCGAGGTAAGTTTATGGGTAAATAATGCAACATTATGTTATTATGTGTTTAATGCTTTAATTTTTGCATGATATGTATAATTGTTTTATGAATTTTGGTTTACAATGACTCGATGACAATGTAACGAGGTTTAAAGTTCAAAATCCTGGTTGAACCTTAGGAATAGATAGGATACAAATGTCATGACATTAGAGTTATGCGTGATCCCATGTAAGACCATGTCTGGGACATGACATTAGCATCGATATATGATTCCATGTAAGACCATGTCTGGGACATGGCATTGGCATCGTTATGAGATTTCGTGAAAGACCATGTCTGGGACATGGCTTCAATATGAGATCCCGTATAAGACCATATCTGGGATATGGCATCGACATCGATTTGTGATCCCATGTAAGGCCATATCTGGGATATGACATAGCATCCTACCATATGTACGCGATTTCCCGAGTATCCTTAGTATTCCAAGTGGTTCAACAGGTAATTCAAGAGTATGTTAGTGTAATGATAATGTATGAACATGTTAGTGTAATGATAATGTATGAACATGTTGAAAGGGTACAGGCATGTACACGAAACTCATAATTCTTGACTTATGCATCGATAAGGCCTCGATAAAAAGTGAATGAAGGAAATCATGAGTTTTATAGTACATTATGTAAAGAACATGATTGAAGATGTATTCATGATAATTGATGACGTTGTATCAAGTTATATTTATGTTATGCGTATGATATTGCATGATTAGTGTTGTTAATTATTTACATGCAAACTTACTAAGCCTTTTATTTTGAGTATGGCATGTATAGGGACTTTGTCTTTTTGTTATATGTCATATTTATTAGCAAATTGTGTTGGCTTATAATGATACTTGATTCATTTTGTATAAGGCCAATTGATATTGGCTAATGTTGATTACAAGTATTATGGCATGTTGATGCATTTCATGGATGTGGTAATTTGCATGGTTTGAATTCTTGTGTATGTGATTGGTTAGGTATGCTAGAAATGTAGTGAGAATGATATGATGATGTCTTAGTTGTGGACATGTTGGTGGCTTAAATATGTCATGAATTATACCAATGCTTTGGTGCTTGTGTGTTTATGTTTCAGGGTGGCAATTGGCTTGGTAAATAGCCTATATATTGTCCACACGGGTAGATACACGGGTGTGTGTCTAGGCCGTGTATGACACACAGTCAGCCCCATGAGCGTGTCAACGGGCCTTGTGTCCCTTGCACCTTAATTTGTAAGAAACAAAATGCTTAGTATGGAGCACACGGTAGAGACACGGGCGTGTGTCTCGATCGTGTGATGGCCATAGCCTGGAACACGAGCGTGTACTAGGCTGTGTGAAAACTATTTTAGCTTCGAAATGAAACATAATTCAATACGAGCTGAGCACACGGGCGTGTTTCTCAGCCGTATGGACGGCACGACCTAGAGCACGGGCATGTGCTAAGGGGGTGTGAAGTCTGCACCTAATTTACGAGAATTTAATTCATCAGACGGCCTAGCACACGAGTGTGTGGCTTGGCCATATGGTTTCATTTAGTTGATGACATCAGAAATAGAGAGTTACACGGGGTATGGACACGGGCGTGTGTGACCACATGGCCTACCCACACGGGCGTGTAACCCCTATTTTGATGAAAAATTTTTTAAGTCTTCCAAAGATTCTGATTTAGTCCTGAACCACTTCGAAAGTACATTTTGAGTCTCGTATGCTCATTTAAGGGACGATGTGCATGTGTTTGAATGATTTTCAAAGATGAATGATGTAACGCCCCAATTTTAGGCTTAGGAGAAATGGGCTTCGTGTATCAAAGAAGTTCAGATTTTTGTGGTCAAGAAAAAAATCTCAATTCTATGTTTGGATTGTTAATTAAGTGATTTGGATTGCTTGGGGGATGTTTGAGAAGTCCTGGGTTCAAACCAGGACTTTAAGAAAAAAATTAGTTTTTGCCTTTAAGGTATATTGGTATTACAAGGAAGGGTTTATAAATAATTTTTAGTTAAAGCTGGATGTATAGAAGAAGTTGGTTTGGTGGCAAGGGGGCGCTAGTAGCATGTAGATGGTCCAAGGTTTGAATCCAGGCCTTAGCTTAAATTTTTTCTGTTTTTGCATCTAGGCATGGTAGCAAACGTTTAAACCTTATAATTATTTGGGGGTGTTATATGACATATAAAGAGACTGTGGAAAAGTGGCAAGGTGTGTATGGTATGCTTGGGTCGGGGGTTCGAGTCTGCTTAAGGGAAAAATGTTATATTTTTTTAAGGTTTAAAGGGAACACGTCATTCTCGGCGGAAGGTTTATAATTTGTTGCGTGGGGTTATTAACAAGAAAGTCGTATTGGTTCAGTGGCAATCGGTGTGCTCGGCATATAAATAGGACGCAGGTTCGAGTCTCTTAGCTGGCAGAATTTTCTTTTTATTCTCGAATAAAATCGTGGCTTCAGTAGGTAAGGGTTATAATTATTTGTGACCCTATTATAGTGTAAAGAAAAACACGGTGCAGTGGCCAGCAGCATGTTTGAAGGCGCAGTGACGGGGTGAGGTCTGGAGTTCGAGCCTCACCCTGCGCGTGGAAGGTTTAATTTTTTGCTGCTCATGCAAAGAAGAGTTGAGCTGGCCGAATTTGGTGAAAATCAATTTGGTCAAGCGGTAAAGTCAAGCGGTGGAAGGGCATTAAAGGAGAGTGATTGCTAGCTGTTTTTAAGCTGCTAACAGAGGAAATATTATGGGAAATTTTGACCAAATGTGGGATTAATTTTGGTGATATTCGATCATTGGCGTTTAGCTAATAAAGGATTTTTGAATTGCTTCTTTTTTTTGAAGCTTTGACCGAATGGGAGGGGAAGCTTTTGTTGCCAAATTATGGTGTTTGTTGCCATATTAAAAGATTGCATTTGGATGGTTTCTGGCCGAATGTGGGATGTTAATGCCATTCGGTCAATGGTGTTTTGTTGCCAAATGAAAGGATTGAATTTTAGAAAGATTTGGCCAATTATAGTGGCATACGATCATTAGAGAATTTGCCTAATAAAAATTTTTGATTGCTTTCCTTTTTGTTTTTCTTAGCTTGACCGACACCATCTTTTTGCCTCAAACACAAAAGTCTTGTGTGCCGATTTGGTTCTTTTTCTCTCCTATTGCACCTTCTTTTCTGTTTTGGATTTTTCAACACCAAATGCACCTTTGGTCACTTTCTCATCTCTTTTGTTTTTTCAAACGTCAAATGCACTTTTAGCCTTGGTCCTCATCGATTCTTTCTACTCCCTTCTCTTCTCCATTTTAGTCGAATGTCTCTTTTTTTTTGTTAAATTGAAAACTCTTCTATTCTCCTTCTCTAGCCGAGTCATTATCCTTTGACCCATGTCTTTTGTTCATGTCTTTCTAAACCAAGTTGATCATATTCTCATAACGTTGGTTTTAAAGATTGAAGGTAGGTACGGTATGTGTATTTTGCTTTCTTTTTGTTTGGGTGTACCTAGGAAAGGTCGAACCTCCCTTTCTCCTTTTCTTTTGGTTTTGATTGGCCATAGGTGTTGTACCTTTGGACCGACGGTGGTTTTTTTTTCTTCTATGGAATTGTTTCGGCCTCTTGTAGGTACTTCCTAGCAATTGGTTTCCTAGAAGGTGAGCAAGACTACACTTAAGGTAAGTGTTTAATGTTGAATGTCCCATTTGGGTAGTGGCTGAATAAGTATTGTGGCCTTTGGGGTAACTTTCGAATCTTTGGATTTGTGGCTGTGCATTTGGTTTATTAAAGGTTGGTTTGTGATTCAGGCTTTCGGTCAAGGGCAGATCATTGATTAATAGATAGCGATCTAAGTGTATTTGATAGGTTTTGTCACTCAAGAGGGAGAGGTAAAGATGCTGATTATAAGATTTAGTAGTTAGACATGTATAAGATTTATTATGTTTAGTTAACTAATCAGACGCAACAATTGATTTTTAGGTCCTGTATCGTGAGGTGATCTTCCGTTCGCAAGTCAAGTGTGTTAACCACACTTTTAGATCTGGATGGTGAAATGCTGAAACCACAAATGTTGAAAAGCTGACGATTCGAACGTTGGCCACTTGGGTGTGTGAGCACCCAGGTGATCGACCGAGGCTATGGACTATGGCCTTACATCGGAGAATGGCTGTCGTGAGTAGTTTTCGCGAGTTGGGCTGGAATGGGCCAAGTGGGCCCAACGGGCCCGTGGACTTGTATGGGTGAAAATTTGTAAGCAAATGCGTAATATCAACTTAGTAATTGCACGCGCTTGGCTTAGACCAAATCTGGGCTTGGTGGGCCATATGATTGTGTGGGCCCACATAGATCAGCTTAATTGGCCTCGGCCCATAGACGAGTTCTGTACTGATATGATCGCATGTGTCGCTAGAAAACCATGGGCCAACTGATGGGCCTTCAATACTTAGGCCCACACTGATAAATAACTGAAATGCCCCTAAGGGCAAAATGACCAAAATACCCCTCGTGGGTAAATTAACCGTTTTGACCCTTTATAATGTTTGAATTATTATGTATGCTCTGATATATATATATGTATGTGTGTATATTCTTTAATTTGACATTACATGACATTGAGTATGTTGCATTATATGGGGGTTAGATATATATTTTTGGAGGAAGTGTACTGTTCTGGCAGATTCGCTGCATTATTTTGAGGCTTATAGCCTAAAATTCTGGCAGCTCTACTGCATTTTATCGATAGTGTCGTATCGGTACTACACTGTGGAGTGTAGGGTTGGGTGGGTCGATTATATCCCCACATGAAGTGATGGGTTGGACGGAGATGGAGTGTAGTGGACGGTTGGGTAGGATTCTGATTGCATGTTATACTGTTACTGAAATATTTCTGATTATATTTCATTGATTGTGATATGGACTCTGATTGCATGCTATACTGTTTACTATAATGGGCTTTGGCCTGCTGATTGTGATATGCTACTGTAATGGGCTCTAGCCCGGACTGATTCTGTTATATTATTATTGCGGGGGTTACATACTGAGTATTTGTATACTCTCCCTTTTATTTTTAACTGTACAGGTAATTCCAAGGCATAGGCGATTCGGTGCTACGTGGACTTGGAGGTGGCCACGCTCTACTTTTATATTGTTTCTGGTCTTTATTTATTTTAATTATGGTTTTATTTTGGGTTTGTAATAAGGCCGTTATTTAATTTTTCTTAAGTTTTGGGTTTATTTATCTGCATGTTTAAATTTGTTAGCTTTAAGGCGCGTTTTACAAAATGATATCTGTTGTCCAAAAACCACATTTCCACAACAAACGAGAATTCAAGCAAAGCTTCCGTAATCATTATGTTTTTCCAAAGTAATTACTTCCATAATCTGAATAATCAAAGATAGACGGAATTTAGTGATTTCTTTAGAACTTGTAAGAAGGGTTTTCAATGAAAACATGGTTTTCTAAAAACACTTTAATGTGACACGCTGGACTCGGGCCTAACTTCTAGGCCGGGTTTGGGGTGTTACAAATGAAATTTTATGGCCTGGTTTTGCATGGATGTTTACGTTTAAGTCCGATAATGCCTCGAACCCTATCTTGGCATCAGATACGGGTAAGGGGTGTTACATTTAGTGGTATTAGAGCTAGTGTTTAGTTGATTCTCAGACTAACCTAGAGTATGCACGAGTCTAGTTATACATGCCATATATATGAATATTATTATGATAGTGTGACTACTGCTGACGATTTTAAAATGTGCTTTCGTATAGTAAATGGATCCTGACAGAGTAGTGGCAGATGATGTAGAAAGTAACTCCCGGCTCCCGCTCAAGGGACGGTGCTTGCTGATAATGAGGATAGACATGTGACTGTGAGTCAGGGAGGAGAGGCTCGGGAAGCCTTCTTTTAGATGATGAATGAGTGGTTCTTAGAGTTTGTTCGAAAGAACCTGACTGCTTAACAACAAGCTCCACCCCCTTCAAACCCTCAGCCTATCCCTGTAGCTCCCCAAGTTGTGGAAATGGTAAGAAGGGAAAACCCTCCGGTTGATAGAATTCAGAAACAAGGAGCTGAGGAATTTTGAGCTAATAAAGACGATGACTCGGAAAGACTAGAATTCTGGCTTGAAAATACCATCCGGGTATTCAATGAGTTGTCCTACACACTAGAGGAGTGTATGAATTGTGTTGCGTCCCTCTTGAGAGACTCAGCTTATCAGTGGTGGAACACCCTGGTGTCGGTTGTACTGAGGGAGAGAGTTAATTGGGAATTTTTCCAAGAAGAGTTCCATAAAAAGTACATTAGTCAGAGGTTTATTGACCAGAAGTGAAAAGAATTTCTTGAATTGAAGTTAGGCCGAATGACTGTAACTGAGTATGAGCGTGAGTTTGTAGGACTTAGCAAATATGCTTGAGAGTGTGTATCTACTGAGGCCATTATGTGTAAGAGGTTTGAAGATGGGTTAAATGAGGACATTCGATTATTTGTTGGTATCCTTGAACTAAAAGAATTTGTGGTGCTCGTAGAGAGAGCTTGCAAGGCCAAGGAGTTAGCTAAAGAGAAAAGAAAAGCTGAAGTTGAGTCTCGTGATTCAAGAAAAAGACAATTGAGTAAGTCATTTCAGTCTATATCTAAGAGATCGAAAGAGTTCACCACTCAATTAGATGCTTCAGGTGGCTTTTCAAACAGAAATAGGGGTAAACAACACTTGGTTTCTAAAGCTTAGACCACTTCGATTGTGAGTGTTGGTAATGCTCGACCAAGTAGGCCGAAATGTCCACAGTGTGGTAGATGTCACCTCGGTGAGTGCCGAGTGAATGACAAGACTTGTTTCAAGTGTGGTTCACCATATCATTTTATTCGTGAATGTCCTAAGATGATTGAAAAAGATAGGAATCAAAGTGTGAGATCGAATAATGCTCCCTTTAGGGGTAGACCACAGAAAAATTTAGGAAATGGAGTGAGTAGCAAGAGTGCACCTAGAGAGTCTGTAACACCCATTAACCTGTATCCATCGCCAGAATGGGGTTACGAGGTATTACTGGACAAGTCATAATTACCGAACAAATCTCATATTTTAAAGTCACAATTACTATACTTATTTAAACAAACATATCATATAAGTTTTATTAATGCATAATTTGAATCATGTGTTCACCATTTTAATAATATTCAGATACCTATTAGAGATCAAACATTTAACTTCTTATTTCCATACATGAATATAATAGATCAAACAAAATCATACCACAAAATTTTTTTATCATTAATAAGTTCAGCACAAATAACTTTCCAAAACGAATAGGTACAAAATTTAAACATCATGACCACATAAGCATTTTAACCATATTACTAAAATAACAAATCATTTAAATAAAATTTTCATAAATACATAATGCTAAAATTTCCTTCTTTTATTTGGCTAAAATAGTATTTGGATCACTTCCAAACCATACATTATTCATTTACTAAATCAGACATATCATGCGTATACTTATTTATACCTTAAAAACCACTTATTTATACCTCATTGAGAATCAAACTAGACACATCATTCCAAGACGATCAATAATCATTTCTCATTTCTTGTCCACTTAACCGTACCTATTAGTCATCTAATAGCCATATTATAAACATATTGCCAATACAAATTAACAAGTACCAAAAATCCAATCATACATTTAGCCTCATTTATCAACAAGCAGAATTATATCTAAATACTCCAAACATAAATTCCATGTTTCATATCGAGCATGGCAATTACATATATCCTTTACTAATTACCAAAACAAGCCTTAACCATGAGCAAACATATTAAGTTCAAACATTAACAAATCAAATCAAACCCATATACTTGTATAAGTTATGACCGAAAATCATTCAACTAATCAATAACGAAATAAGCCATAATTACATTTAATAATTAGGTAATCATACCAAATTCTTTCCACCTATATATATATATATCATAGCCGAGCCTATCTTGCTACCAATACACAAAATAAAACCTTAAACAAAACTTTTCAAGCATAGTTCGCATAAATATGAATAATCCAATGCCGATTTACCTAACCAAATATATATATACAACCGCAAATTCACATTATATCATTTATGCCACATAACTTGACCAAAACTTCACCACCATTAACAATTAAAATCAATCACATCAAATATATAAATTATCAACTTCACTAAATCCATATGTCACAACCAAATTTACTTTGAAACCAAATCATATAATGAAGCATAACCTAAACACCACAACCAAACATGTCCATAATTTGATCAAAACATAAAATCCTAGTACAACACATTAATAAGCCATTTTTGCATGGCATATTATATACATAAATTCAAATATATCCAAAAAGTAGTATAGCCTATACATGCCATAGTTCGAAATTTAACTTTTAAAAATACCGATAAGAAGACGATAGTGTGATAGACTTTGCTAACGATCCCTGAGCCCGTAACTAGTCTCCAAAATCTATAAAACAGAGGTAAACATACACATAGAGTAAGCTATCTCATCTTAGTAAGTCATAAGCAAATAGATAACTTAATGACATTATCATCTCGTTTTAACCAAACCAATTCATGTTATCATAATCACCTTTAGTTTCAAATTGACAAATTTATATACAACATATACATTCATATATAAACATTATCTAGGCCGAATATACATATATCCATTATCAAAGTATCATTCAATTTCCAAAGCCATAATATCATTATATAAATGAATATATTTGCATTTATATGCATATACTCATGAATCAAACTTTAATATTGCATACCTATACATAACATATGGCCGAATATGCTTATCATATAGACATATATTTTCATTATCATCATGTATACTTTGTATTACATATCAAATAGCCAACTTACCTTATTTTAAAATAGGAAATCAACTATCACATACCTGATCACTTTAGCTCGATTTACACATTCGATCACAACTTATTATTGCCGGTTGACTTATCTAAACATCATCGGAAACACATTATTTCAACTCAATACCAATAAATCTTACTACTCAATTCCTACTCATGAATCATTGCTCATTTTCATATCATTTCTTCAAACTTATACACAAGTATCATCAACCACATAGGTTTTGTACGCACTTGTACTTTCTCGTATTTATCTATCACATTTTTCACTGCACTTTTTTATCAATAAGCTAAATCATTTGGTAGTCTTTAAGTATTTAATGAACTCGTACACTTAGTGCCAAACAAATAGTTGAAGCTATATAAAGATATAGCACACTTAGTGCTAAATAAATAGTCGAAGCTATATAAAGATATCGCACACTTAGTGCCAAATAAATAGCTGAAGCTATATAAAGATATCGCAAACTTAGTGCCATCACTTTTAATCGAAGTTGTCTAAGTCTTGCACACTTAGTGCCAATTATTTAGTTGAAGCTATTTGCTCTTGCACACTTAGTACCACAAATCACTGAATCATCATCGAGCTTATTTGTACTTCACATTCACATTTTAACTCATTTCATAAAATATAAACTTTGTTAAAATAATAGTATTACATACGAACTTACTTCGCACATCACATAACAAAATCACATATCGGTCAACTCGAATTCATAAATAATTCCTTCAAGCTTATAACCATTCCACAATCACATTTATATAATCATAAATTCAATTCAACATTTAAAGTTTACATATATTGAAATTTAACATCTATTTGCTTATAAACTTACCTCGGACAACTGCGATCGGAATGACACGACTATCCAATAAATTTGGTTTTTCCCCGATCCAAGTCCGATTTCTTTGGTTCTTAATCTTAATCAAGCTTCAATAATGGTCGAACCTTAAAGCTTTATTTTTCTTTCTTTCTTTGTTACTTTTGGTCATTAAAGTCAAAGATGAACACATGTTTTCATTTTATGTTTTATATTATTTTAACTTAATTATCATTTTGCAAATATAACCTTTATATTAAAATTTTAAACCATTATAAATCATGGTTATAACCGTCCATCTTATGCTATCATGGTCAAATTGCAACTTAAATACCTCATGCAATAAAGACAACAACAATTTGACCCTTACAAATTAAAACATCAAATTTTCATTTTTACACGATTAAGCCCTTTTATTTAATCAGGTACTCAAACGACAAAACTAAAACACAAAAATTTCACGGATATTAATTCACACATAATAAACCTAAAAAATAATTTTTAAATATTTTTCAGACTCGGATTCGTGGTCCCAAAACCATCGTTTCAAGTAGGGTCTAAATCAGGCTGTTACAGAGTCGGTTGTGAGGCCCAAGGGTAAAGCACCTGCAAGAACTTACGCCATTCGCACTCGCGAAGAGGCTTCATCCCTTGATGTGATGATAGGTACTTTTTCTCTCTATGATACTTCTGTTGTTGCTTTGATTTAACCGGGATCTACTCATTCATATGTTTGTATGAAATTGGTATCTAGTATGAATATGCTTGTTGAGTCTACAGGATTTGTGATTAAAGTGTCAAACCCTCTAGGCAAGTATGTATTAGTTGACAAAGTATGTAAGAATTGCCCTTTGATGATTAGTGGTCACTGTTTTCAGCTAATCTTATGTTATTTCTGTTTGATGAATTTGATATAATTCTTGGTATAGATTGGTTAACTGCTCATGAAGTAATAGTAGATTGTGGAAAGAAAATTATTGAACTGAAATGTGAAAAAGGAATATTTTTCGGGTTGAACCAGGTGAATGGAATAACTTACCTGTAGTGATTTATTCTATGACTGCTCAAAATGTATAAGAAAGGGTTATAAAGCTTATTCTGCCTTTGTATTGAATACAAAAGAGTCTGAGTTGAAAATTGAATCAGTGCCGGTAGTATGTGAGTATCTGAATGTGTTTCCAGAAGAGTTGCCTGGATTACCTCCTATTACAGAAGTAGAATTCGATATTGATTTGATTCCTAGTACAACACCTATTTGGATTGCCTCGTGTAGGATGGCTCTGACGGAATTAAAGGAACTGAAAGTTCAGTTGCAGGAATTAGTGGATAAAGGTTTTGCAAGACCTAGTTTTTCTCCGTGGGGTGCACCAGTATTATTTGTGAAAAAGAAAGATGGCTCTATGAGGCTTTGCATAGATTATCGATAGCTCAATAAGGTAACCATAAAGAACTAATATCCTTTTCCAAGGATCGATGATTTTTTTGATCAGTTGAAGGGAACCACGATGTTTTCAAAGATAGACTTGAGGTCTGGTTACTACCAGTTAAGAGTTAAAGACTCGGATGTGCCGAAAACTGCATTTCGGATGAGGTGAGGTCATTATGAATTTCTTGTCATGTCTTTTGGTTTAATGAATGTTCCTGCTGTATTTATGGATTTAATGAACCGTATTTTTCGATCGTACTTGGACAAATTTGTTGTTGTTTTCATAGATGATATTTTGATTTATTCTCGTGATGAGACTGAATATGCTGAACACTTGAGAACGGTTTTACAAACTTTGAGAGACAAACAGTTATATGGCAAGTTTAGTAAGAGTAAATTTTGGCTTAGAAAAGTTGGATTTTTGGGGCACATTGTTTCGGGTGATGGCATTAGAGTGGACCCGAGTAAAATTTTGGCTATTGTTGAATGGAAACCGCCAAAGAATGTGTCAAAAGTTAGAAGTTTTCTAGGCTTAGCCGGTTATTTCAGACAGTTTGTTAAAGGATTTTCCATGATTTCTACCCCGATGATGAGGTTGTTACAGAAAGATGTCAAGTTTGAAAGGACAGAAAAGTGCCAACAAAGTTTTGAGAAACTAAAGGCATTGTTGACTGAGGCCCAAGTTTTAGTACAACCTGAACTGGGAAAGGAATTTATGGTTTATAGTGATGCATCCTTGAATGGATTGGGTTGTGTACTTATGCAAGAAGGCAAAGTGATAGCTTATGGCTCGAGACAGCTAAAGCCGAATGAAAAGAACTATCTTACCTACGATTTAGAGTTAGCTGCCATTGTGTTTGCATTGAAGATCTAGAGACATCATTTGTATGGTGAGAAATTCTGGGTATTCACCGATCATAAAAGTCTAAAGTACTTGATGACTCAAAAGGATTTGAACCTATGGGAACGAAGTGGCTAGAGTTGATAAAAGATTATGAGCTAGTGATTGACTACCACCCGGGAAAGGCGAACGTGGTCGCTGACGCCTTCAGTAGGAAATCCCTATTTGCATTGAGAGCTATGATTACTCAGTTAACTATATCTGATGATGGTTCGATTCTAGCAGAGTTGACAGATACACTGATGTTTCTCCAAGAGATCTATGAAGCTCAGAAAAGTAACAGTGATGTACAAGCTAAGGGAGTTCAATGTGAGTCGGGTATTGAATCAGATTTTCAGATTGATTCCGATAGTTGCTTGATGTTCCAAGATAGGATTTGTGTTCCTTAGAATGTTGAGTTGATTCAGAAGATTTTGAATGAGGCACATAGTGTTTGCTTGTCTATTCATCATGATAGTACAAAAATGTACAATGACTTGAAGAAATTATATTTGTGGTCGAGTATGAAGATTTAACAACCCGAATTAGGGCCTAAATGGAATAGTGGTTTTGGGACCACGAATCTGACTTAGAAAAAATTATTCTGATAAAGTTTTAAGATTGATAAGGTGATTGATTGCATGAGTAAAAATTTGGTAAATAAATTTTATCGATAAAGTGCCTAATTGAGAGATAGGACTAAATTGAAAAAATTTCAAAATGTGAGTTCTAGAAGCATTTAGTGTATAATTGAATTGCATTCATAAATTTGAGGTCCTTATTTTACAAATAGACCATTTTATAGCATGATAGACAAATATGCCCATGGAAGAAAAAATTTGCAAAGAAGGCCATTAAGGGCATTTTGGTCATTTGGTTATTAAATGAAATATAAAGGGAAAAATAAGCCAAAAATGTGTCCATCTTCTTCCCCTAAGTGCAAAAATTCTCTAATTCTCCACAGCTAGGGTTTTCAACTTTTTCAAGCTTCAAGTAAGTGCAATTTAGTCCCCTTTTTAATTTTCTTAGCCTTTTTGAAATGCTTGAAGCTTGGACTACCTATTTCTACCATAAATTTGCATTAGGGTTCATGTTTGAAAATTTACCCATATGTATCATGAAAGCATTTTGATGTTTATGGGTAGAAAATGGAAGTTTAGAGTGTAGTAAACAACTTTTGCTAAGTGATTTTTCATGGAAGTGTATTTAGGGACTAAAATGCAAAAGTGATTTTTCATGAAATAAAAAGGGAAAAATAAGCGAAAAATGTGTCCATCTTCTTCCCCTAAATGCCTAAATTCTCCTAAACTCTCTAAGTCTCCATAGGTAGGGTTTTCAACCTTTTCAAGCTCCAAGTAAGTGCAATTTAGTCCCGTTTTTAATTTTCTTCGTATTTTTGAAGTCCTTGAAGCTTAGACTACCTATTTCTACCATTAATTTGCATTAGGGTTCATATTTGAAAATTTAGCCATATGTGACATAAATGCATTTTGATGTTTAATGGTAGAAAATAAAGGTTTGATGTGTGGTAAGCAACTTTTACTAAGTGATGTTGCATGAAAATGCATTTAGGGACTTAATTGTAAAAGTTGTTAAACATGTGCATAAGTTGTGGAATATTGAAAATTGTAGGCTGTTATAAGAGGGAAATAGGTCGACTAGGCTTAGGAATGAAGAAAAATAGGTACATTTCATTTTACGAGCCTAGGAACTAAATTGTAAAAATTGACAAGTCAGGGGTAAAATGGTAAAAATTAACATAGGATGATTTTATGCCTAATTGAGTAATGTGTGTAATGAATAAGCTAAATTTGTTTTTATAGATCAAGAACGATGAGGAAACGACCTTGACTGGGGAAAAGGTAAGGTCTCGAACTAAATCGAAAAGAGTTACGTTTTAACTCGAAGTAAGTTTATGTGTAAATAATGAGTCATATTGATATTTTGATTAATTACCTTAATTATTCTATATTTGAAATCTTATGGTAATATGTGAATTATATATATATAAATGTATATTGATAAAGAAACCATTAAGTAAGGAAAACCCGATTGAGCCTTAGGAGTCGACTAGGATACGAGTGACATGTCACTAGGAAACTATTGTATGTGATCGATTGTTTATGTGATTTCGGGTGCCGGTCTAGTTCAATTACCAGTAGCTAGGTAATCCTACATTTGTTGCAGATACTTGTCAGCTTGTGTGAGCAGCACTGAGTAGTTTCAACTATACCGTCAGCTTGTGTGAGCAGACCCGTGAATAGCTCATTATTGAGCCTTTATGTGATATGTGATATGTGATATGTGGTAGCTTCGGCTAAATTATGTGTGGCACTTGTGCCTTTTTTTCCAAGTATCCTCTAGAATTCCATGTGGTTCAACGGGTATTTGAATCGAATTAATAATATGTGAATGTTTGTAAATGATTTGACCGTGTGTTAAGTATGTGTATGTGCAGGTTATGAGAAAAGTGTCATATGTACTTCGTACTTAAGTATATGTATTGATTTATGTAGAAAGATCATTGAGTAAGTTATAATCTTAATCTCAATATAGCAAAGAAAATTTACTCACTTTGAAATTGTATTATTGGTCTCAATTGCTCATTCATTTACATATAGACTTACTAAGCTATTTAGCTTACTCCCTTTCTTTTTCCTTCCCCATATAGGTTCGTCAAGCTAACCCGAGTTCGAAGATCAACGGGATTTCATCAAAACTATCAACAAGCATTTTGGTATTTTGTTCAAACACTTGAGATTATGGCATGTATAGATGGTCTAATGTTTTGTTATGTGTCATAGTTTTTAGGGTCAAAGGTTGGCATTAATATTTTGGTACTTGGCCATTTGCTATGGGCCATATATGGTTGAGTATTTTCTAACTAAAGTGTTGTTATCTTTTATAATACAATTTGCATGTATGGGTAGAATGTGTGTGGATGAGTATGCTTGTGTATGGTTGGTAAATTGTAGAGTGTGGATGCCGAAATATAGTTGTTTAGATGTGTTTTTGTGTCATATTATATATTGGCAAAATTTGGTTTGTGTTGGGTTGTGTTTCAGGGTGGCAATTGGCTAGGAAAATAGCCTATAATTGTCCACATAGGTATGCACACGGGCTTGTGTCTCGCACACGGCCAACCCCATGGGCGTGTTGATAGGCTGTGTGTCCTCTGCACCTAAATGCATGAAAAAAGATTAATTGCCAGTGGTAAACACACGAGTGGAGGTACGACCGTGTGTCTCGACCGTGTGATAGGCACGACCATGTGTCTTGACCGTGTGATAGGCACGGCCTAGTCCGCAGGCGTGTGGCTTGGCCGTGTGACGAAAATTGCGCGCTGATGTCACAAATAGAATACCTCAGATTTTTCACATGGGCTAGGACATGGGCGTGTGCCCGGTCGTGTGAAGGACACGGCCTAGTACATTGGCATGTGCTCGGCCGTGTGAAAACTCCTATAGGTTCTAGATGAAAATTATATCCACACGGACTCGAGACATGGGAGTGCGTGACCACACAGTCTGCCCACACGGGCGTGTCCCTATCCCACGCGGGCGTGTAACCTATTTTAAGTAGAATTTTTTCTAATAATTGAAAAGTTTCAGTTTGGTTTCGGATCGTACCCAATGTGTCTCTTGGGCCTCGTAAGCCCATAATAAGAGTGTTTTGAATAAGATTGAAAAAGTTTTAAATTTTCGTGGAATTTGTAAGTTGGGATAGAGTGATTGTGTGTTCGTAAGCCCGGTAATGCCTCGTACCCGATCCCAACATTGGACTTGGGTAAGAGGTGTTACATTTAGTGGTATCAGAGCTATGGTTTAGTCGATTCTCAGACTAACATAGCAATTATGAGAGTCTACCTATACATGCCATAATTATGAATATTGATAGTGTAATGGTTTCTAATCCTTGAATTGTGTTTTCGTATAGTAAATGGATCCCGACCTGACAGTGGCTGATGATGCAAAAAGTAACGCGTCGGCTCCCGCTCAAGGGGCCGCGCCACCCGAAAGTAGGAATGTTGAATCTAGTTAGGGAGAAGAGGCCCGGGAAGCCTTTCTCCGCAAAATGAACAATGGTATACAGATTTCATTCGGGTGAATCTGAGTGCCCAACCTCCCCCACCTCCTCCTATTCCTCAGCCGTTTCCGGTAGCTCTACAAGGTGTGGAATTGATAAGAATGAGTAAGCCTCCTGTGGACAAGATTCGTAAGTTTAGAGTCGAGTAGTTTAGAGAAAATGTTGATGATGACCTTGAGAGGGCAGAATTTTGGCTCGAAAACACTATCCGGGTGTTTGATGAACTCTCTTGCACACTCGAAGAGTGTTTAAAGTGTGCCGTATCGCTTCTGAGAGATTCGGCATATCAGTGGTGGAAGACGCTAGTCTCGGTCGTGCCTACAGAAAGTGTTACTTGGGACTTCTTCCAAGTAGAATTTCGAAAGAAGTATATTAGTCAACACTTTATTGATCAGAAGCGAATGGAATTTTTAGAGCTGAAGTAAGGCCGAATGACAGTGTCCGAGTATGAGGGAGAATTTGTTCGACTTGGCAAGTACGCTCGGGAATGTGTTTCTACACAAGAAATCATGTGTAAAAGATTTGTAGACGGCTTAAATGAGGATATCAAATTGTATGTAGGGATTTTGGAACTAAATGAGTTTGTTGTGTTAGTTGACCGAGCCTGTAAAGCAGAGGAATTAAGTAAGGAAAAGAGTGAAGTCGGATTTTTAGGTATTTTTAGTTTATGACAAGAAACAACCCAATAGGACCACTACTTTTTGACGAAGATCTAGAAGTGAAAGTTCGCAGAAATCGCAGAGAAATTAGACGCAGTTTACATTATCCAGAACAAGAACCTGAGTAAGAGCCAGAACCTACAGAAGAGATGGACGCGAATCAAAACGTTCCACCACCTTCAGCACTACCAACAGAACCAGTAAACCAGGATGAAGCTCCTCGCACTATGTATGATTATGTTAAACCTAGTTTGGTTGGTACCCAAACTAGTATTATTAGACCTGCTATTGCTGCTAATAATTTTGAATTAAAACATAACACTATTCAGATGATTCAGCAGTTTGTGCAGTTTGATGGTTTGCAGGACGAAGATCCAAATTCACATTTAGCAAATTTCTTGGAATTTTGTGATACTTTTAAAATAAATGGTATTTCTGACCATGCCATTCGCTTGAGGCTATTTCCATTCTTTTTGAGAAATAAAGCCAAACAGTGGTTAAATTCTCTACCACGAGGCTCAATCACCACATGGGAACAGATGACCGAAAAATTTTTACTTAAATATTTTCCTCCAGCTAAAATAGCTAAATTATGAAACGATATCTCTTCTTTTCTGCAGATAGATTTAGGAACACTATATGATGCCTGGGAGAGATACAAAGACCTTTTGAGAAGATGCCCTCATCACAGCCTACCTTTATGGTTACAAGTTCAAACCTTTCACAACGGTTTGAACCCATCGACGAGACAAATGATCGATGCGGCCACCGGGGGAACAATCAATAATAAAACACCAGAAGCAGCTTATGAGTTTATAGAAGAGATGTCACTGAATAACTATCAGTGGCAAGTCATGAGGACAAAGCCGACAAAAAGCTGCAGGAGTTTATAATATTGATGTTGTCACCATGCTTACTAACCAGGTAGAACTTTTAAATAAAAAGTTTGATAATTTTGTTAGTTCTACGCAGGCACATCTAGTGATGTAGTGTTACGCAATCCAGGGAAATATGTTCAATCCAGATTACTCCTCTTATGGTTATGGCATGGAGACTGAGCAAACCAACTATATGGGTAACAATTCTAGACCTCAAAATAACTCTTATAGTAATACTTATAATGCAGGTTGGCGGAGTCACCCCAATTTTTCATGAGAAGGACAAGGAAATCAAAGACAACCGCCTCCTCTAGGATTTCAACAACCACCATTCCAACAAGAGAAAAAGCCGAACCTTGAAAAGATGCTTACAAAATTCATTGCCGTATTAGAAACACGTTTCCAAAACACCGAAACGGCACTAAGGAACCAGCAAGCATCCATTCAAGGACTTGAAACTCAAATAGGCTAGCTCGCCAAGCTAATATCTGAAAGACCGCAAAGTGGGTTACCAAGCAACACTGAGACTAACCATAAGGAGCAACTCAATGCCGTGGATACGATAGATGATGAGCGATTAAATAAAACAAAACCAGAGCCATGCAAGGAGTTTGTGGTAAGTAACAGAAAGAATGAGGTAAGTTAGAAAAATAAAATTGTCAAAGAATATAAACCTCATATCCCATACCTAAATGCGCTAAAGAAGGACTGTACGAATGAGCAATTCGGTAAGTTTCTTGAACTCTTAAAGAAATTACATATCAACTTACCATTTGTTGAAGCAATTACGCAGAAGCCGGAGTACGCAAAATTTTTAAAGGAACTTCTCACAAATAAAAGGAAGTTGGAAGAACTGTCCACAGTGGAACTCAACGAGGAATGCTCAGCTATTCTCCAAAATAAATTGCCAACCAAACTGAAAGATCCAGGGAGTTTTACTATTCCTTGTTTATTTGGTAGCCTAGACACCAAAAATGCTTTAGCTGACTTAGGGGCTAGTATAAATGTCATGCCTTATAAATTGTTTAAACAATTAGGTCTTAGAAAACCTAAGCAAACTAAGATGAGCATTCAACTGGCTGATAAAACTATTAGGTCTCCTAAGGGAATAATTGAATATGTGCTTGTCAAAATTGATAGATTCATATTCCCAGTTGACTTTATTGTTTTAGACATTGATGAGGATAGTAATGTACCCCTAATTCTAGGGCGACCCTTTTTAGCAACTGCCAGAACAATAATTGATTTAGGAACAGGTGAACTTACACTATGTGTAGGTGATGACAAAGTTACTTTACAAGCTCAAGACTCGAATAAGACTGTAGATAATAATATAGTCATGAGTCCTTGTAAAAAGAATAATCTCACCATCCAACCTTCTGTGCAGGATACACTCCACATAAAGGCAACCCAATCACAAACAGGTCCATCCAAGGGAGATGCACTTGAAAAGCGAATGCTTCAGATCGAGGAACTAGATGAGTGGCTGAACTATCATGAAAAGCCCAAAGTATGCCAAACCAACCCAGAGCATCACCAAGCCGACCCTCAGGTACAAACGGATCAACTCAAGGTAGGGGATAAGGTAATCTTAGGGGAAGACAATCCTCGAATCTTGAATTCAAAAGAGCATACAAGTGATACACCTTACTTCACGGTAATGAAAATCTTTCCCTATGGTACAGTCGAGATAAAACATGAGTCACTCGGCACTTTCAAGGTAAATCACACTCGACTCAAATCTTACGTTGATAATAAAATAGTAAGCAGGATAGAAGAGTATCAACTCTTCAAACCACCGTGAACATACAAGCTCAAGCAAAGTCGAGCTTAGACTATAAATAAGCGCTTCTCGAGAGGCAACCCGAGCACTAACTTAGTAACTTTTCTTTTATTTTTGATTTTAGTATTTTTATGCATCAACTAACCCTTTTTAATGCAGAAATTTAGGACCACACGGCCATGCCCACGGACGTGTCCAAGGCCGTGTGAACACTTCAAGCAGAGACACGGTTGTGTAGCGAGGCCGTGTATAAATAGAGCAAATTTTTTTCCCAAAGCACGAGCTACCGATAAATAGCCACGGCCGTGCGACATGGCCGTGGCAACCTTTCAACTTCAACACGGGCTACCAACAACACCCCACGGCCGTGCGACATGGCCGTGGCAACCCTGCAGTATCAACACGGGCTTGCACAAACCCCTACGCTCGTGTCCTCAGACCGTGGCAAACACTGTCAATTAAGACACGGCCGTGGAACATATCACATAACCGTGTGACAAATGAACACAATCACACACGGCCATGTAAACCATCACACGACCGTGTAAAGAGCGAACAAGTTCGCAAACGGCCGTGCAATATATCTGACACGGGCTAAACCCGATGAACACGGCCGTGCGCCTCTATTCTCCAAATCGGTTCTATTTTTCTCATTTTTCATTTTTTATTTTTCCTTTATTAGTCTCATTTTTATTTCGAATTTTATTTTTATCCTTTTAATCATCACAATATTAGTATTTTTAGAACTTAGTTTATTATTTTTCTGTTATTTATTTTTTTATCTTTCATATCGGCTAATTCCTAAAGAGTAATCTCTATTAATCCAAAACTCCCATGACTAATTAATATTCTCGTAGTTTCAAAAAGGAGCTCTACAGCTAATATTCAACCGACAATGGGAACACCCTACCACATTTGCCGACTCTTCCTCACAAGTTCATCCTAAATTCAGGGAGTTTCAATCCTCTCCCTATCTTATGATATTATACTTCTCTTGCTATTTATATCTTTGTACATTGAGGGCTATGTACATCTTAAGTGTGGGGGGAAGTTTACTTTAAATCTTTACATTATCTGTGAAAGCCTTGAAATTTTTCTTTATGCTTTATTCTCAAATAATTCTCAGTTTCCTATTTAGAATTAATTCTAATTGATTTATGATTTTTATTGATATGTGAGAATTAAGACATAGGTGCTTGTACTCTGATTATTCAAACTTTAAAACATTAGGGAATCAAGCATGATAAGTTGAAATTTTTGAGAACCCCAAATTTTTTTTCATAAGTTCTTTTCCTTAATTCTAAGTGTTATCTTGAGAATTGAAATTCGCAGGATTGACATCAAAAGGCATAATTCTGGTGAGATTTTTGAGCCTTTTGAGCATACATTCTTTCGTGCTCACTTTTATTATTGCTTTGAGTGAGTCAACACTGATTTGTTATTCTAGAACTTGCTTTGATTATACATGTCAAGACCACATCATTGATTTGATATACTGAGATGATAAAGGCACCTAGGATTTAACCTACTTACTCCACAAAGGCCTACCTCTATAAATTAACCTCTAGTGAACCCCATTGAGCCTAACAACCTTTTCTTTGACTTACCTCTAATATTAACCTATAACCTATTTTTGTTGAATTCCATTCAATTACTTTAATCCTTCTTTTTGTCGAGATTTGAGTTGAACTTATTATCTAGCTTTATTCTCTTTTCCATATTGTAAAGTTGTAAAATTTCAATTTAATGTATTTTACTTGAGTTGTTCTAAAAAAATGTATGTTCAGTTGTAATCTGTAATAGTTCAAATGGTTTTTGCATATTTCTATTTTAAGGCTACCAAGGCGGAAATAATGTTATCATAAGAACTAGTCTGAAGAATATGTTCCAGTGATAGAGATTTTTCTAGCTAGATAATTTTTCAGTTCAATCTCGATTCTAACCCTCTTTTGCAGCCTGTGATAACACCCCTAACCAATCCCCATTACAACAATTGAAAGACCTTTTGATCAATGTATCATATCAATCTATAGTAGTGGAGATGTGATTTTCTTGCAAGCCTATGGTAATAACTTTTCAGGTTGACTAGAGAGTGCTTGATTTTTGAACCCTAAACACTTCGAGTGGATAGAGTGAATCTTTAGTGAGGATGTCAACTTCTGTTAATTAAGATTAAGAGATAATTACTTAGGAGAAAAGAGAAAACTTATGTTTTAATGATAAAATTCTCAGCTTAGAGTGATTGAATCTTTAATGTTCTTCTGATTGAATTATCATTGTATGAATACCTGTGAATTAGTTTGAAACATTATTGATAAAGATTGTAAGTTGAGAAGAATGATTCTTTAGTAGGGATTGAGATTTTGCTTGAGGACAAGCAAAGGCTTAAGTGTGCGGGTATTTGATAAATGATAAATTATACATATTTTTACCTCATGTTTAGCCTTTATTTTGGATGAATTATTATCAATTTAGTGAGAATTCATGCTCTTAATCTTCCTTTTTCATATCTTACACTCAGGAGAGCATAGGAAAGAGAAAAAAATGGAAAATAGACCAAAAACAGAGAAAATGGGCCAAAATGTGTAATTGACACGACCCAAGGATCACCACACGACCGTGCCACATGAAGACCACACGATCCAGCCCCCGACCAGCACGGCCAGGCCACACGGCTGTGCCTCCATCGATAGACTCTCACACGGCCTCTTGTCATGGTACACGAGCGTGGCACACGGGCGTTTCTAGTCGTGAGGAAGAGGAATTTTACTCGGATTTGGATGCTTAGGGGCTAAGAAAGCCATTCTAAAACTCTATATAAAAACCCTAGGCAGCAACTTGAAAGGTGTGCTTATTTCCCGCTAAGGGAGTGCTCTTTTCTCCCAAAAAGGAGCGCCATCTTTCAGCCAACACAAGGAGTGGAAGCAAGGAATTACTCCCAGAGAAGCTGATTGATTCATCCCAGAAACCGGAATCATACATCAAGACAGAAGATCTCCCTAAATTCCTTCAGGGGTTTTTGGTTTCTTTATGTTTTGTTATTTATTATCTTCTGAGATGTTTCTTTTCTTAATTATGAACTAAACCCCCCAAATACTTGAGGGGGACGAAACCTAAGATAGATCTTGTTATTATTCATTGAAGTTATATGATAATTGCTTGAATTGTTCTTAATTATATGTTTTTCATTCTTGATTTAATAATCCGATGTATTACTTCAAGAAATTGATGTGCTTAGAGCAGAGGAGCAAAAGTCCCTCTGATAAGAGTAGATCTACCATAATTAAGCGGAGTTGCATACAACCCTAGACATAGGGCAACATAAATCTACCAGATTAGGGTTAAACCTAATATGGGGAACCATAGATCAAATTAATGCAACTTAGGGAGTTAATTAATAAAGGAACTTTAATTAATAACTTAGGCCTAGTTGCTCTATGCCTCGACGGAGGGTTTAGCATAAGTTAGGGATCTCTACGGATCAAGACAAGTAAATAAATTATATAGTTCAAGAAGTCAATAACAAGTGAAGTCTAGGTGGATTCTCCCTTGAGTATTGCTCATATGAATCAGTTTTCCCGAAAGTTTTTCTTTAATTTACTTTTTGTGCACTTTTAGTTAATTTTAGAATTAGTTTAAATCAACTCTCTTTATTTTTAGGCTAGATAATAGAAAGGAAGTAAGTACTAGTACTTTTGGCTCCCTTGGGTACGATAACTCGGTCTTGCCACTAAACTATACTATTGTTCGACAGGTGCGCTTGCCTTTAAGGTCGTGATATTAGTTAGTTTTGGTGTGATCAGTTTTATAAATTTTATTACTTAATATCGCGATAGCCGTATTAGGGATCTTTATATAGAGTTTAGAATGGCTTTCTTGGCCCTAAGTATCCAAATTCGAGTGAAATTCCTCTTCCTCACGACTAGAGCACGCCCGTGTGCCACGCCCGTGTGGTTTCGACAAGAGGCTGTGTTCGGGACTGTTGAGGTGGCACGGTCGTGTGGCCTGGCCGTGCTTGTCGGGGGCTGGACCGTGTGGTCTTCGTGTGGCACGGCCATGTGCCACAGCCATGTGGTGACTTCTTAGGCCGTGTCGGTTACACATTTTGGCCCATTTTCTCTGTTTTTGGTCTATTTTCCGTTCTTTTCTCTTCCCTATGCTCTCCTGAGTGTAAGATATGAAAAAGAAAGATTAAGAGCACCAATTCTCACTAAATTGATAATAATTCATCCAAAATATAGGCTAAACATGAGGTAAAAATATGTATAATTTAGCATTTATCATGTATGCTTGTAAAAGGTTTGACCGTGTGTTAAGCATGTGTATGTGCAGGTTATGTGAAATATGATATGTGTACTAAGTGCTTAAGTATATATTGATTTATGTGGTAAGACCATTGAGTAATTTATAAGATTAATTTTAATGTGGTAATAAGAGAACTTACTTATTTTGAATTTGTATTATTGGTTTAAATTGCTCATTCATTTACATATAGACTTACTAAGCTATTTAGCTTACCCCCTTTCTTATCCATTCCCTTATAGGTTCGTCAAGCTAAACCATGGTTCGGCAATCAACGAGATTCCATCAACACTATCAACAAGCATTTTGGTATTTTGTTTAAACACCTAAGATTATGGCATGTATAGATGGTCTATTGTTTTGGTTATGAGTCATAGTCCCCTTGGGTCCATTTGCTAATAATAGTGTTTTGGTACTTTGGCAATGAGAAATGAGCCATGAATGGCTAAGTTATATTTTGTCAAAAATTGTTGAAATCTATTAATGTGTAAGCTTGCATAGTAAATGAATAATGCGTATGGATGTGCATGCTTGATGATAGATAAAGTTAGTGTGTGGATGGTTTAATATGCATCTTTTGATGAGTTTTGATGTTATAATGTGAATTGGCAAAATTGGTTGATATTGGTATGTGTTTTAGGGTGGTAATTGGTTTGGAAAATAGCCTAAAATTGTCCACACGGGTAGACACACAAGCGTGTGTCTAGGCCGTGTGTGACACACGGCTAGCCCACAGGCGTGTTGATAGGCCATGTGTCCCCTGCACCTGAAATTATGAAAATTAAATGTTTTGTAGTAAACACACGGGGTGGAGACACAGCCATGTGTCTCGACCGTGTGATAGACATAGCCTAGCCCACGGGCGTATGGCTTGGCCGTGTGACGAAAACTTCACGATGATGTCATAAACAGAATACCCTAGTTTTTCACACGAGGTGAGGACACGGTCGTGTTGAGGCCGTGTGAAGAACATAGGTAAGAGACACGGGCGTGTGATCGGTCGTGTAAAAACCCTTGTAGGTTTGAAATGAAAAATAATTCCTTACGGGCTAGGGACATGGGCGTGTGCAACCATACGGCCTGCCCACACAAGCGTGTCCCTATCCCACATGGGTGTGTGTCATGTTTTAAGTCAAATTTTTTATAAGTTTTTGTAAAGTTTCGATTGTGTCCCTGCTCATACCTAATGTATCGTATGGGCCTCATAGGCCCATAATTGGATGTTATATGTATGAATGAAAAAGTTTTAAATTTTACGTGAAGTTTTTATGTCGAAATCAAATGATACGAGTGTAGGTTCGGCAATGCCTCGTACCAGTGTCCGGCGACGGTTACGGGTGAGGGGCATTACAGAAGAGAGATATTTCTGAGTTTGTATCAAAATGTCTGATTTGTTACAAGTGAAAGCTGAACACCAAGTACCTTCCAGTTTTCTTCAGCCTATTATGATTCCCAAGTGGAAATGAGACCGTATTACTATGGATTTTGTGACAAGTTTCCTTTGACGCCGAGTAAGAAAGATGCCGTATGGGTTGTGGTTGATAGACTTATGAAATCGACTCATTTTATATCAGTACGTACTGATTATTCACTTGATAAGTTGGCTAATTTGTATGTTTCTAAAATTATGAGACTTCACGAGGTACCTTTGTCAATTATTTTGGATAGAGATCTGAGGTTTATATCACGATTTTGGAAAAAGTTGCAAGAGGCTTTGGGTACAAAGCTAAACTTTAGTACCGCTTTCCATCCATAGACTGACGGTCAGTCAGAGAGAGTAATTCAGATACTTGAAGCCATGCTCCGATGTTGTGTACTGGAATTTCAAGGTAGTTGGGAAAAGTATTTACCGTTGGTAGAGCTTGCCTACAACAACAATTTCCAGTCAAGTTTGGAAATGACGTCTTACGAGGCATTGTATGGACATAAATGCCGTACGCCATTGTTTTGGACTGAACTTAAAAAAAGTCAGATTCATGGGGTTGATTTGATTAAGAAAACTGAAGAGAAAGTGAAAGTTATTCGTGATTGTTTAAAAGCCACCTCAGATAGACAAAAGTCCTACGCAGATTTAAAACGGAAAGAGATTGAGTTTCAAGTGGGTGATAAGGTATTCTTGAAAGTATCCCCGTGGAATAAAGTTCTGAGGTTTGGCCGGAAAGGCAAATTAAGTCCATGCTTTATTGGACCATATGAGGTTACTAAAAGGATAGGGCTAGTAGCGTATTGGTTGGCTTTGCCATCTGAGTTGGAAAGGATTCAAAATATATTCCATGTGTCTATGTTGCGAAGATACCAATCAGACCCTTCACATGTAATGTCACCGATAGAGGTTAAGATTTTGGCTTGAGAGGTCAAGCAATTAAGGTATAAAAGTGTAGCCCTTGTGAAAGTGTTATGGCAAAGACAAGGAATTGAAAAAGCTATATGGGAACCTGAGGAGACTATGAGAAACCAATACCCAAACCTTTTCACCAGTAAGATTTTTGGGGACGAAAATCCCCAAAGGGGGAGAGTTATAACATCCCGAATTAGGGCCTAGTCGAAATAGTGGTTTCGAGACCACAAATCTGAAATAGAAATATTTTTATATATTTTTTTGAGATCTATCACATGTTTGCATGATAGTGTGAAAGTTTCGTGAAGAAATTTTGTGGATAAGTGCTTAATTTAACTTTTAGGACTAAATTGCAAAAGTTGTAAAATAGGAGGTTATAGAAGCTTTGGGGTACTTAATTGAAATGCATGTGTAAATTAGAGGTCATTATTTAGTAAATAGACCATTTTATGTCACAATAGACAAAAATGAACATGGAAGGAAAAATTTCAAGGAAGGATTAAAAAGGGCATTTTGGTCATTTAGTTGTTAAATTAATAAAAAGGGAAAAAGAAGTCAAAATTTGCTCATCTTCTTCATGTGTGTGTCAAATTTTACAAGCCACCATAGCTAGGGTTTCATCACTTTTCAAGCTTCATAGTAAGTACATCCTAGCCCCGTTTTTAATGCTCTTTACATTTTTGAAACCCTCGTAACCCGATTTACCTATTTCTAGCCATATTTTGAGCTAGGGTTCATGTTAAAAAATTTACCCATGTGTGACATGCATGTATTTTGATGTTTAATGTAGGAATATGAAAGTTTGATGTGTGATAAACATCTTTTACTAAGTGATTTTTCATGAAAACACCTAAAAAGGACCTTTTTATAAAAGTTGTAAAATGAGTCGTAAAATTTTGATTTGAAGGAAAACCTGGGTTGTTATGAGCATGTGGTAGGTTCAGCTAGGCTTGGGTAACCAAGCAAATGAGTACATTTCATTTTACGAACCTAGGGACTAATTTGTAAATATGTAAAAATTTAGGGGCAAAATTATAATTTTGCCAAAGTATGATTTATGGACTGATTTGAACAATGTGATGATTAAATAAGTGAAATTTGCTATTATAAATCAAGAAGAACGGAGTCCAAACCTAAACCGAGGAAAGAACAAAGTTGTGGACTAAATTGAATAATTAGTCATATTTTCTTACCGAGGTAAGTTTGTGGGTACATAGTGCAACATTATGTTACTATATGTTTAATTCTTTAATTTTTGCATGATATGTATAATTATTTTATGAATTTTGGTTTACAATGACTCGATGACAATGTAACGAGGTTTAAAGTTCCAAATCCCAGTTGAACCTTAGGAATAAATAGGATACAAATGTCATGACATTAGAGTTATGCGTGATCCCATGTAAGACCATGTCTGGGACATGACATTGGCATCGATATGTGATTCCATGTAAGACCATGTCTGGGACATGGCATTGGCATCGTTATGAGATTTCGTGTAAGACCATATCTAGGACATGGCTTCGATATGAGATCCCATATAAGACCATATCTGGGATATGGCATCGGCATCAATTCGTGATCCCATGTAAGACCATATCTGGGATATGGCATTGGCATCCTACCATGTGTACGAGATTTCCTGAGTATCGTTAGTATTCCAAGTGGTTCAATGGGTAATTCAAGAGTATGTCAGTGTAATGACAAGGTAGGAACATGTTGAAAGGGTATAGGTATGTACACGAAACTCATAATTCTTGAGTTATGCATCGATAAGGACTCGGTAAGAAGTGAATGAAGGAAATCATGAGTTTTATGGTACATTATGTAAAGAACATGATTGAAGATGCATTCATGATAATTGATGATGCTGTATCAAGTTATATTTATGTTCTGCGTATGATATTGCATGATTAGTGTTGTTAATTATTTACATGCAAACTTACTAAGCTTTATGCTTACTCCCTTTTCTTTTCCATTTTCTTATAGAATCACTAAGCTAGCTCAGGGATCGAAGGACGTCGGAGGCCCGATCACACTATCACTATCAATTGGAATATTTAGGTATAGATAGCCTTTTATTTTGAGTATGGCATGTATAGGGACTTTGTCTTTTTGTTATATGTCATATTGGTTAGCCAAATGTGTTGGCTTATGATGATACTTGGTTCATTTTGTATAAGGCCAATTAATATTGGCTAATGTTGATTACAAGTATTATGGCATGTTGATGCATTTCATGGATGTGGTAATTTGCATGGGTTGAGTTGTTGTGTATGTGATTGGTTAGGTATGCTAGAAGTGTAGTCAGAATGATGTGGTGATGTCTTAGTTATGGACATGTTGGTTGCTTAAATATGTCATGAATTATACCAATGTTTTGGTGCTTGTGTATTTATGTTTCAGTGTGGCAATTAGCTTGGTAAATAGCCTATATATTATCTATACGGGTAGACACACAGGCGTGTGTCTAGGCCATATGTGACACACAGTCAGCCCCATGGGCGTGTCAACGGGTCGTGTGTCCCCTACACCTTAATTTGTAAGAAATAGAATCTTAGTATGGAGCACACAGGCAGAGACATGGGCGTGTGTCTCGACCGTGTGATGGCCATGGCATGGAACAGGGGGTGTACTAGGCCGTGTGAAAACTATTTTAGCCTCGAAATGAAAAATAATTCAACACGGACTGAGCACACAGACGTGTTTATCAGCCGTGTGGATGGCACAACCTTGGGCATGGGCGTGTGCCAAGGGCGTGTGAAGTCTGCACCTAATTTACGAGAATTTAATTTGTCACATGGCCTAGCATACGGGCGTGTGGCTTGGCCGTGTGGTTTCATTTAGTTGATGACGTCATAAATAGAGAGTTACACGGTGTATGGACACGGGTGTGTGTGACCACACGGCCTACCCATACGAGTGTGTTTTATATCCATACGGGCATATGACCCCTGTTTTGATGAAAATTTTTCTAAGTCTTCCAAAGATTCTGCTTTAGTCCCGAACCACTTCCAAAGTACGTTTTGAGTCTCGTAGGCTCATTTAAGGGATGATGTGCATGTGTTTGAATGATTTTTAAAGATGAATGAAATTTTATGGCTCGGTTTTGCATGGATTTTTATGTTTAAGTTTGATAACGCCTCAAACCCTATCCTGGCGTTGGATACAGGCAAGGGGTGTTACATTTGCAAAATTATTATTTTTCCCATAACATTTTAACTTTTTTACAATTTATCCCTTAAGCTCATAAATTGAAATCTAATCATTTTAATCCCCTTTTCAATCTTGCCAATTTATCTAGGGACTTAAACCAATCCATACAAACCATCATTTCAAAAATTCAATATCAACTTTTACCATTTTTACAAACAAGTCCCTAAATGCCATTTTCATCGAAAATCACTTTATAAAACTTGTTTATTTATCAACCAAGACTTATAATCTATCATTAAACATCAAAAATCATACAAAAGCATTCATGTAATAACCTTCAATCTTTGACAGTTTTACAAATTAATCCTCGGGTAGCTAAATTAAGCTAAAACGACCCCCAAAACATAAAAATCATTAAAAACAAGGTTGGAAAACATACCATGCAAGCAATAAGGTTTGGCTAAATACCCTAGCTAGCTCTAATGGTGTATTTTCGATTGAGTTATCAAATGAATAAGATGATACCATCTTTTCTTTACTTTTGTTTTATGTTTTATTTACCATTTTACCCTTTAAAAACATTAATAATTTCAATTACCATCTAAGTCCTTTCACTTTAAGGTTCCATAGTCATTTGGCCCTTTTAACTAATGGAATTCTACTTTTACACATTTTACGACTTAGTCCTTTTTACTTAATTAATCATGCAAACGTTAATATTTCTAAACAAAATTCTTATACGATCATACTAACATCCCATAGACATTAAATTATTAATTTACTTACTAGATTTGTGGTCCCAAAACCATTGTTTCGATTTCACTGAAAACAAGCTATTATAGGAGGAGAAAAAGTCTTTCTTCTTTGGATGATTAGAAGTTCAAGAAGCAGAAACACTAATAGCCTCTTTATCCATTTGGTTTTTTTTTCTTGGAAGAAGCACGCATCAAGCATAAGGATATGTCACTCTGATTAACAATTGAAAGCCTGAGATATTTCCTTTAATTAACTAAAGGAGTGCAAAAGCTCGACCGATCAGAGATGCATTATCTCTAATAAGCAAGCAAACTAGAACTATACTGAGTGATCCTATCAAATACAAGTATAACACAACTTATGATTTCTTTGAGCCTCTCATTTATTATGGTAGAAAGAAACTCAAAACCACAATCTAAGAACTTAACATCTAAAGGCAAATGAGGTCTACGATGAGTCATTTGGTCATACACTAGTTTGCAAACTACCTTACACATCGAATACACCTCCATTGAGTGTGAATCTCTATTGGTCCCAACACTAAAGTTTTGAATCATAGAAGGTAATTCACCTAAAGAAAGAACCCAATCTCTTGTCCGTTCAAATTTGAAAGATGAAGTTGTTTGGGAACGACATAAAAATACTCTGAACTGCCAAAACCATTTTTATCCTATATGTATGGACACCAAGTAAATTCCTTAACAATATCAAGTACTTGAAGAATGTTTCCTTTAGACATCTGATTATGCTAAACCAAGCTCTATAGTTATTCCAAGTGAATTTGCTAGAAGAGGTAGAAAAGAACCTAGACTAGGTGGATGAGACAAGCAGTAAACCTTTCCCATAAATAAATTTAAATGAAGGACATGTCGACATAACTTAAAATCTTATATCGTACTGCCAAGATTTTAGTTTTTAAGTGGTATAAATCCAAAGTCTTGTAGATATTTCTCAAATATAATAGACCTAAAGGGAAACACATACCTTGATAAATCTTAGCTACAAGAACAATGGCAAGACTAATTCCATCATCAAAACATCTTGAAAAGATTTGTTGAGCTAAGTACATGTAGAAAAGCTTGCAACTCATACTTGTGTGCAGGAAACTCGAGAGAGCTATCTTTACGTTTTCTGGAGTTAAACTTCAAGTGAAATATCCCAATCCAATTACTTCAAGTGAAATATCCCAATCCAATTTGAGAACCAAGTGACCTTTAATCTTTCACGTTCAATTTTAAATAAGTCAAAAAAGAAGTCTTGAATTTGCTTCTCTTCTTGAGATAACAATAAAGAGCAAATGTTATATTTTCCAAAACATGGAAGTTCAAGAAGAACACATACATACTTAAGAGTGAAGTGAACTCTTCTCGAGCAGTAATGATAATGTGAGAAGTGATACTCCATCTAGCAAGAATGGAACACCACACCACACCTCTACTCACTTTCTCTCTATGAATAAGAAGTTTGGAAGTAACTTGCACAACATCATATACTTTAGCCGCAAAAAGAGCCTTTTCATATAAATGTTTTCCCAGAATCTTATTCACCTAACTTTCCCAACCTTGAAAAGGTTGAGATTTTGAGCCAAACTTGGTTGGTGAAAGTAGGAATTCTTTAAGTTCAAATATGAACTTCAGAACAGAGTTAGTCAGTATTTTAAATCTATTACATGAGCTATCTTTGGAGTTGATACTTAGCCAAGAATAACCAGCAAAAGGAGTTGGATAGATAGAAATTTCATTCCCACGGATGTTTTCCCAAAAATGGTTTTCTTCTCCTTTCTTCATCATCAAATCAAACCAATTTTCAAGTACTAAGGGTGACACATTGACCCGCCTCTACCTTGCCTTCGCAAACGAGGTGGAGAAGTCAACAAAAAAGACAACAATTGAATCTAACTAATATGTGCAGTGTCTATGGCAAGTCAGTTGTAATATATTTGTATAATGGGATACAAGAGTACTCTGAGGATCGAACCCAAGAGAGTTGACGATTGAACAATTTCTACTAATGAACATGCAAACTAAAAACTCTAACCAACTAATCGCTAAACATTATAGTACAGCAAACCATAAAGTCAAGAATAATTATACTAAATTATGAGCTAACTACCAAGGAGTAAATTATAAAATATACAAAGTTACAAAATTAACCGATAAATAACAAATGGTCGTTGATTGATTTTGATATGGTTCACCAATCCTTGAATTAGGGATCTAAATTGTTTAAACTCTTAAAATGTTTCCATTTTACCTCTTGATCTCAATTTTACCAAATTAGACAAGTTAAATTGGTTTATCTCTCGATCTCACTGACTAACTTGAGACTAGCAAATTTGTGCTTAACAAGATTACCTCTTGATCTCACTTACCTAGATATCCTCTTAGGGTCGTCAATCTTAAGTTTTTAGGTTCATTCAATTTAGTCCCTTATCAAAAAATCAACTTACTTGCATTTCCATCAACCATTACAGTCATAACATAAAACTTGAGAATAATATGAAAGTTAAGGTTTTTAAGCTATAAAACTTGAAAGGATACTAAAGTTAAGCATTCAATGGTGAAATAAAGGCTAAGAAACATAAAAGGTAAAGTCTTTAATAGATTAAACTAAAAGAAATCGAAATACATTAAACTAGAAGATTGAAATGCCATTACAAGCAAAGAAAGGGACTAAAGGAACAAATAATCCTAAGCTACAATGTTAACTAACTACAAGAACAATAAGAACAAGAAGAAAATTGTAGAAAAATAAACAATACAACTATGGAGAAAGATGAAAAATAGAAAACCCTAGGAAAGTGCAGAGAAATAGAAAAGTGCAGAGAAAACTAAAGAAAACCTAAGAGAAAACTATTAAAAACTAAGCCTAAGTGTGTCTCTTCTCTCCTCAGCCAAATTTGATTGTTTTTAGCAATCAATTTCTGATCCTCTTTATGCCCCAAATGCCTTTGAACGAGCCTTCAATAGTTAGTGTTTCAGTTGGACAAAGATTACTCTTGGCATCATTTTTTTGTCATCTCACTATGTTAGTATTATGATACCCAAGGATAGGATATCATGATACCGTCGATAGGTTTGACTTAGGGTGCTCCTTGCGCAGGTGGGTATCACGATACCCACATGGGATATCGCGATACCACTATAGGTGGTCTTCATCTTTGGGGTTTAATGGAGGTATCACGATTCCAAGGATAGGATATTGCAGTACCCTTTCCTTTGGTGATGTTCTCGCTCGATTCCGACCTCCAACGTGTCCCTATAACACAATCACATATTAGGGCCTCCAATGGCACAATTGGCCAATTTGGGTATCAAAATAAGTAAAAAAAGACATTTACACTTATTAAACCAAAATTTTAAAAGCTACAAAAAATACAAAAAAAAGACACTAATTTGCTCGAAAACAAGTTCTGTAAGTATAACGGGAAAGGCTAATTTGCCATATCAAATTATGGTAGATCACACATCATCTTTTCCCATGCGAATTTGAATTTTCTTTCCAAGGGGAGCTTTTGAATCATTTAAAATATTTTTCTCTTTCTATTAAGAACACGAGCAACATTTGAAGGATGTTCGTAACTGATCTTACCCATTATAAAAAATGAATACCTATAGAATCAACACCAAAGAATCAAATAAGTACTCACATTAATTTATCTAGTTTTAATTACGTAAGTATGTCATAGAATTAATTAAAAAAACACTATGCACTCAGAATTTTTTTTTTTTACTTTTTTTTCTTTTATATCCCCCTTTATATATATATATGGGTGAGTATTTGGCACACTAATAGTGTACCTTTTTTAATTCCACAACTAGTCTTAAAAACTGACATGTGTATCTAGGGGCAAATTTAGGGGGGCTGGCAAGGGCCCTGCCCCCCCCAAAATTGAAAACTATTTTGGCCTTTTAAAATTTTAAATTAGTAAAAATAAATTATACTTTATCCCCTAAAAATGATAAAATTTTAATTTAATCCTTTAAAAATTACATTTTTATTATAATAAAAATTATAATTTAATTTCAACCCTTGAAAAAATTTTTGATTTCACCGCTGCATATCTTTTTTAAAATATTTATTTTTAATATTAAAATAGTAATATTTAAAAAATTATTCGAAAACGCATGTGTTATTTAAACTAAATATAGTATTAATTTTAATTATGACCTATTATATGTTTAAGAAAATTATATTTATGATAAAATTTAATGTTATATTAAAATGCATTTAAATTTGTGAAAATATTATAAAATAATTCTTAGGTAACCTGTTAAATTTATGCTTGATTAATTTTTACTCTAGATTTTGATAAGTAATGATATTAATTATTTGGTATGGAAGAATGTGTTTGATAACGACTCGCGATATTAAGTAATAAAATTTATAAAACTGATCACACCAAAACTAACTAATATCACGATGTTAAAGGCAAGCGCACCTATCGAATAGTAGTATAGTTTAGTGGCAAGACCGAGTTATCGTACCCAAGGGAACTAAAAGTACTAATACTTACTTACTTTCTATTATCTAGCCTAAAAATAAAAGAGGTTTGGTTGAAACTAATTCTAAAACTAACTAAAAGTGCACAAAAAGTAAATTGGGGAAAACTTTAGGGAAAAGCTGATTGATATAAGCAATACTTAAGGGAGAATCCACCTAGACTTCACTTGTTATTGGTTCTTGAGCTAGATGATTTATTCACTTGACTTGATCCGTAGAGATCCCTAATTTATGCTAAACCCTCCGTCGAGGCGAAGAGCAACTAGGCCTAGGTTGTTAACTAAAGTTCCTTTATTAATTAACACCATAGGTTGCATTAATTCGATATATGGTTCCCCATATTAGGTTTGACTCTAATCCGGCAGATTTATGTCGCCCTATGTCTAGGGTTGCATGCAACTCCGCTTAATTATGGTAGATCTACTCTTATCACAAGGACTTTTGCTCCTCTGCTTTAGACACATCTGTTTCTTAAATTAATACCTAGGCTTATTAACACAAGAATTAAGCACACATAATTAAGAACAACTCAAGTATTTATCATATAACTCAAGAATAAATAATAACAAGATTCGTCTTAGGTTTCACCTCCCTCAAGTATTTGAGGGGTTTAGTTCATAATAAAAAAAAGAAAACATCTCAGAAGAATTAAGATAACAAAACATAAAGAACCCGAAAACCCCTAAAGGAATTTAGGGAGATCCTCTGTCTTGATGTAGAATTCTGGCTTCTGGGATGAATCAATCGGCTTCCCTTGGAGTAATCCTTTGCTTTCACTCTTTGTGTTAGTAGAAATATGGCGCTCTTTTCTGAAAGAAAAGAGTATATCCCTAGAGTTGCCTCCTAGGGTCTTTATATAGAGCTTTGGGGAGCCTTTCTTAGCCTCTAAGCATCCAAATCTGAGTGAAATTCCTCTTCCTTATGACTAGAACACGCCCGTGTGCCACGCCCGTGTGATTTCAACAAGAGGCCGTGTTCTAGAATGCTTGGGTGGCATGGCCGTATGGCCAGGCCGTGCTTGTCGGGGGCTGGACCATGTGATCTTCGTGTGGCACGGCCGTGTGCCACGGCCGTGTGGTAACTTCTTGGGCCGTGCGTTTGCACATTTTGGCCCATTTTCTCCGGTTTTTGGTCCATTTTCCGTTCTTTTCTCTTCCCTATGCTCTCCTAAGTATAAGATATGAAAAAGAAAGATTAAGAGCACTAATTCTCACTAAATTGATAATAATTCATCTGAAATATAGGCTAAACATGAGGTAAAAATATGTATAAATTAGCATTTATCAAATACCCCCACACTTAAGCCTTTACTTGTCCTCAAGCAAAATCTCAATCCTTAAATAAGAATCATTCTTCTCAACTCACAATCTTTATCAATAATGTTTCAAATTAATCCACAGGTAAGCACACAATGAAAATTCAATCAAAAGAACATTAAAGACTCAATTACTTTAAGTTGAGAATTTTATCATTGAAACATAAGTTTTCTTCTTTCTCCTAAGTAGTTATCTCTCCATCTTAATTAACGGGAGTTGACATCCTTACTAAGGATTCACTCTATCCACTCGAAGTGTTTATGGTTCAAAAATTAAGCACTCTCTAGTCAACCTGAAAAGTTATTACCATAGGCTTGCTAGAAAATCAAGTCTCCACCACTGTAGATTGATATGATACATTGATCAAAAGGTCTTTTAAAGGTTGTACTGGGGCTTGGTTATGGTGTTGTCACAGGCTGCAAAAGAGGGTTAGAATCGAGATTAAATTAAAAATTTATCTAGCTAGAAAAATCTCTATCATTGGAACATATTTCTCAGCTAATTCTTATGATACTATCATTTCTACCTTGGTAGCCTTAAAATAGAAATATGCAAAAACTTATTCAACTATTACAAGTTACAATTGAATTTCACTGTATGTACACATTTTTTTTAAGAACAATTCAAGTAATACAATGAATTGAAATTTTTCAACTTTACAACATGGAGAAGAGAATAAAGCTAGAAAATAAGTTCAACTCAAATCTCGACAAAAATAGGGATCAAAGTAATTGAATGGAATTCAAAAAAATGGGTTATAGGTTAATATTAGGAGGTAAGTCAAAGAATAGGTTGTTAGGTTCAATGGGGTTTACTAGGGGTTAATTTATGGAGGTAGGCTTTTGTGGAGCAAGTGGGATAAATCCTAAGTGCCTTTATCATCTTGGTATATCAAATCAATGATGTGGTCTCGACATGTATAATCAAAGAAAGTTCTAGAATAACAAATCAGTGTTGGCTTACTCAAAGCAATAATAAAAGTGAGCATGAAAGGATGTATGCTCAAAAGGCTCAAAAATCTCACCAGAATTATGGCTTTTGATGTCACTCCTGCGAATTTCAAATCTCAAGATAACACTTAGAATTAGGAAAAAGAACTTATGCAAAAATTGTAATTCTTAAAAATTTCAACTTATCATGCTTGATTCCCTAATGTTTTAGAGTTTGAATATTCAAAGTACAAGCACTTATGTCTTCGTTTTTAACATATCAATAAAAATCATAAATCAATCAGAATTAATTCCTAATAGGAGACTAAAGATGATGCTATTGAGAACAATGCAACCAGTTAGAAAAATTTCAGGGATTTCAAATAAAATGTAATGTCTGAAAGTAAGTTCCCCCCACACTTAAGATGTACATTGCCCTCAATGTACAAAGATATCATTAATAGTAATAGAAGCATAAGATCATAAGGAAGGGAAGGGAATGAAACTCCCTGAATTTTGGATGGATGTGTAAGATAGAGATTTGACTTGGAAGAGCGGCCAGTTGTGGCACGGTGTTCCCATTTTCATAGAGATTTGAGCTGTAAAGCTCCTTTGAAACTGCGAATGGATTTATTAGTCGTGGGGAATTTGGGGCAATGGATTTTACTTATTAGGGTAAGGCCGTTAGGAAAAGAAATAAAATAAAATAAAGCAAAATACTAAAAATACTAATATTCAAATAAAGGAAATGAAGGAAAATACGTAAAAAGGAAAATAAAGTTAGAAGAAAAGGGAAAAATAAAGATTAGTTTTCAAAAGTTAGAATAAAGTAAAATAAAATAAAAAGAAGATAAACAATAAAAAATAAAGTTAAGAGGACTAGAGAAGTCTAATCCTGTGATGGATTGTGCGGCGGTGGTGTGATGCTTAGGTGCTGGCATATCTGCGCTAAGGTGGCATCGATATAATCGAGGCACTGGAAGCACTACTGCTCAAAATGATCGAGGCGCTCGGATATGTCAGCATGTGTAGCTGCAGCCTGGGTGGGTCGTTTGGGGCGTGATGGCTCTGTGGGTGCGTCTTCCGCTCGTGGTGGTGGTGGGACATCATCAGCAATGTCCTCTTGGTCCTCTCCCTCTTGGACGAGTCGGAACTGAAGAGGGTACCGCTCGATCATCCTCATGTGTAACATCGTCGTGATGCCTTGGGGAGACATCTGACCGATCATCGTGTAGGAGGATGTCTGGGCTACGGTGTTGAGGAGCCCAAAGTGACGAGCCAGATGCGTGATGTATGGCCCCATGGATAGAACGCCTCGGCAGTGCCTCTCAGTCTGGTGTTGTATGGCGTGTGCGATGAAGAATGCGAGGTCAATGACATGTCCGTTCACCATGCACCAGAGGAAGTAAACGTCGTGTGTGTTGACGACGCCTGTACTCTCTCGTCGACCTATAAGAATGTGAGCAAGGAGAGCATGGATATACCTTAGAGAGGGGACGAGGGCAGTCGCTTTGCTGACGCTGAGGTTATAAACTTGTTGTCCAGGGACGATCTCGTGCCAGCAGTCGACGGGCCTGACGTGAATGCGGCGAGAAAGGTTAGGGAAGTCCTCGTCCGCCATAAACTGCTTGGTGTAGAGCCCGAGTGCAATGCCAAACTCTAGCACGCTGAAGTGTCGCACCAGTCCTCTCAAACGGAATTGGACCGTCCCTGGATCGTAGAATCTATTCATCACGGTCTGTAGGTGAAATGTAGAGCAGAACTCGAGGGTGAATTCTAAATATGCCGGCTCTATGATCTGGAAGAACTGCTCCCTGTCATCAGTAAGGCCCGGACGTCATCTACTAACTGTATCTATGCGAGGGCATCCCAGTCTATGCAGCGGCCCATGGAGATAGGGCAGGCTTGGAGGAGTTGATAGTGTTCCTCCTGCGAGGCTTGAGAAAATGTGATGAATGGGTGTCGGACCTCGGAGGTCGGCCTCGATGAAGAGCTCCATGGCCTTTTCCTTTTCTTAGAGGTAGGGATGGCAGCCTTTCTAGCGTGTGGAGATGACATGGTATTTAAAATAAAATAACATAAACATTAGTCCTAAAAATTTGAAATTAAACTAGATAGAGAATAAGAAATGAAAAATAAAATGACAATGTAAAAATGGGGATTAACCTAAATAGTAGAATCTAATCATGTTAGAACTTGTAACAAAACTAAGAAGTACAGGTGTGTATATATAATAAATGTATACAAATATGAGTTTAAATGGCAATGAAAAGGAATTCTAAGTGGCAAGCAAAAAATGAAAATAAGTGGCATGCAATCCTGATGTGTTTTATTTAATTCTAGAGTATTCATCCTAATTTTTCTAATTCCATGCTTGATTAAACATCTAGAAGAAAGCAACATTAAATATATAGATAATAAATATAAATAAATAAAAGAGAAAAATTGAGAGAATAGAACCAAAAGTGATGTTGCACGGTCGTGGGTTGGAGTTACACGGGAGTGGGTAGGCTGAAATTGAAGGTGGTGGTGTTTTTAGGACTGTGGCGGCGCTAATGGAGGTTGGGGAGGGTGTTTTCTAGGGTTGGAGTGAAAAAGAAAGTGAATAGTGGCAGCCTATTTATAGTTTTTGGGTCACACGGGCATGTCACACGCCCGTGTGAGTCGTGTTTGGCCCATGTCTTTCGAAATCCGATGGTTTTGGCACGTCTGGTTCGAAGTGCACACCCGTGTGGTTGGTTCACATGGCTGTGGGAGATCGGGTCTTTGTTACTTACACGATCGTGTGATGGTCTCCATGGCCGTGTGTGATCGTGTTCGTGTTTCACACGGTCGTGTGATATGTGCCACGGGCGTATGAAATTTGACAGTGTCTTCCACGGGCTATGGACACGGGCGTGGGGATTTGTCCAAGCCCGTGTTGATGCTGCAGGGTTGCCACGGCCATATCGCACGGCCGTGGGGTATTATCGGTGGCCCGTGTTTTGGGAAAATTTTTGCTCTGTTTATACACGGCCTCAGTACATGACCGTGTCTCTGTTTAAAGGGTTCACACGGCCTGGGACACGCCCGTGGGGGTGGCCGTGTGGTCCTAAATCTCTGCATAAAAAGGTTAGTTTGATGCATGAAAAATACTAAAAACAAGATAGATGAAAAATTACTAAGTTAGTGCTCGGGTTGCCTCTCAAGAAGCGCTTATTTAGAGTCTAAGCTTGACTCTGCTTGGATGTATCATGGAGGGATTTCGTGGAGCTGAAACTCCTCCCTGTAGTCTATAGAATTCTCACCTTTGTAGTGTTTAAGCCTATGACCGTTTACCTTGAAAGTACCAAGGGTTGGGTGAGTTACCTCAATCGTGCCGTATGGAAAGACTTTCATTACCGTGAAGTAGGGTGTATCACTCGTATGTTCTTTTGAATTTGAGCTTCGTGGATCGTCCTCCCCTAAAATTACCTTATCTCCTACCTTGAGTTGATCTGTTTGTCCTTGATGGTCATCTTGGTGATGCTCCATTTTGGTGTGGCATATTTTGGGCTTTTCATTAAAGTTCAGCCACTAATCTAGTTCCTTGATCTGGAGCATTCACTTTTTTAGTTCATCTCTCGTATGTGAATTTGCCATTGTTTGTGTCGTCTTTATATAAAGTGCGTACTGCACAGGAATTTGTGTGGTGAGTTCAGTGTTTTACAGGGACTCAAATTTCTATTTTTGTCTGTAGTTTTAACTGAGTTGTGAGCTCGTATGGTGACTGTATCATCACCTACTTGTAATTTGAGTTCACCTGTTTCTAAATCAATTTTTGCTTTAGCAGTTGCTAAAAAGGGTCGCCCTAAAATTAAGGGTACATTGCTAGCCCCGTTAATGTCTAAAACAACAAAGTCAACTGGGAATATAAATTTATCGATTTTGACAAGTACATCTTCAATTATTCCCTTAGGTGCTCTAATAGTTTTATCAGCTAGTTGAACGCTCATCTGGGTTTTCTTAGGGGTTCCAAGACCTAGTTGTTTAAACAGGTTATAAGGCATGACATTTATGCTTGCCCTTAAATCAGCTAAAGCATTTTTTTCCTCTAAGCTACCAAGTAAACAAGGGATAGTAAAACTCCCTAGATCTTTTAGTTTGGTCGGTAGTCTATTTTGTAGAATAGCTAAGCAGACTGCATCTAATTCCACATGAGATTTCTCCTCTAGCTTCCGCTTGTTTGTCAAGAGTTCTTTTAAGAATTTAACCGCGTCTGACATCTACAAAATTGCTTCAACAAATGGTAAGTTAATGTGTAAATTTTTTAAGAGTTTAAGAAACTTACCGAATTGTTCATCTGTGCTGTCTTTCTGTAGCACTCTTGGGTATGGTATACGAGGCTTGTGTTCGTTGATGTCTAACTTGTTGTTGCTTGCCGCTACCTTACCTTTACTCACCTTAGGTTCCTCGCCTAACTTTGGGTCGCCTTTGGTTAACGCCTCCTCATCTGTTGTATTTATAGCATGAAGTTGCTCTTAGGATTGGTCTCAGTGTTGCTTAAAAGTCCACCTTGCGGTCTTTCTGATATTAACTTGGCGAGTTGACCGATTTGATTCTCAAGGCCTTTGATTAATGCTTGCTGGTTCTTTAATGCCATTTCAGTGTTCTGAAAGCGGGTCTCTGACATGGCCATGAATTTGGTAAACATCTCTTCAAGGTTGGACTTTTTCTCCTGTTGCGGCGATGGCTGTTGAAATCCCTGAGGGGGTTGTTGTCTTTGATTCCCTTGGCCTCCCCAAGAAAAATTGGGATGTTTCGCCAACCTGCATTATATGTGTTACTATATGGATTATTTTGAGATCTAAAATTGTTACCCATATAATTGGCCTGCTCGATTTCTGTGCCATTGGCAGAAGCTGAGTAGTCTGGAGTAAACATATTTGCCTGAGTTGTGTCGCACTGCATTACTGCTTGTGCCTGCGTAGAACCAACAAAATGATCAAACTTTTTATTTAAAAGTTCTACTTGGTTGGAAAGCATAGTGACAGCATCAATATTATAAACTCCTGCAGCTTTCATCGGCTTTGTCCTCATGACTTGCCACTGATAATTATTCAGTGACATCTCTTCAATAAATTCATAAGTTGCTTCTGGTGTTTTGTTATTGATTGTTCCTCCTGCTGCTGCATCGATCATTTGTCTCGTTGATGGTTCAAACTATTGTGAAAGGTTTGAACTTGTAACCATAAAGGTAGGCCGTGATGAGGGCATCTTCTCAAAATATCTTTGTATCTCTCCCAAGCATCATAAAGTGTTTCTAAATCCATCTGCACAAAAGAAGAAATGTCGTTTCGTAATTTAGCTGTTTTAGCTGGAGGAAAATATTTAAGTAAAAATTTTTCAGTCATCTGTTCCCATGTGGTGATTGAGCCTCGTGGTAAGGAATTTAACCACTGTTTGGCTTTATTTCTCAAAGAGAATAGAAATAGCCTCAAGCGAATGGTATCGTCAGAAACGCCATTTATTTTAAAAGTATCACAAAATTCCAAGAAATTTGCTAAATGTGAATTTGGATCTTCGTCCTGCAAACCATCAAACTGCACAAATTGCTGAATCATCTGAATAGTGTTAGGTTTCAATTCAAAATTATTAGCAGCAATAGCAGTCGAATAATGCTAGTTTGGGTACCAATCAAACTAGGTTTAGCATAATCATACATAGTACGAAGAGCTGCATCCTGGTTTACTAGTTCTGCTGGTAGTGCTGGAGGTGGTGGAACGTTTTGATTCGCGTCCATCTCTTCTGTAGGTTCTAGCTCTTGTTCAGGTTCTTGTTCTGGATAATGTAAACTACGTCTAATTTCTCTGCGATTTCTGCGAACTGTCGCTTCTAAATCTTCGTCAAAAAGTAGTGGTCCTGTTGGGTTGTTTCTAGTCATAAACTAAAAATACCTAAAAAGAAAAAGCAAAGAAAATTAAAAAATTTAAAAGAAAATAAAAATAAATAAATAAAAAATGAAAATAAAAATAAAAGAGAAATAAATAAATAAATATAAATATAGTAATGGCTAAAGTAATAGAAATCGAGTTTTCTTAATATTTCAGTTCCCCGGCAACGGTGCCAAAAACTTGATAACGACTCTTGATATTAAGTAATAAAATTTATAAAACTGATCACACCAAAACTAACTAATATCACGATGTTAAAGGCAAGCGCACCTATCAAACAGTAGTATAGTTTAGTGGCAAGACCGAGTTATCGTACCCAAGGGAACTAAAAGTACTAATACTTACTTACTTTCTATTATCTAGCCTAAAAATAAAAGAGGTTTGGTTGAAACTAATTCTAAAAATAACTAAAAGTGCACAAAAAGTAAATTGGGGAAAACTTTAGGGAAAAGCTGATTGATATAAGCAATACTTAAGGGAGAATCCACCTAGACTTCACTTGTTATTGGTTCTTGAGTTAGATGATTTATTCACTTGACTTGATCCGTAGAGATCCCTAATTTATGCTAAACCCTCCGTCGAGGCGAAGAGCAACTAGGCCTAGGTTGTTAACTAAAGTTCCTTTATTAATTAACACCCTAGGTTGCATTAATTCGATCTATGGTTCCCCATATTAGGTTTGACCCTAATCCGGCAGATTTATGTTACCCTATGTCTAGGGTTGCATGCAACTCCGCTTAATTATGGTAGATCTACTCTTATTACAGGGACTTTTGCTCCTCTGCTTTAGGCACATCTGTTTCTTGAATTAATACCTAGGCTTATTAACACAAGAATTAAGCACACATAATTAAGAACAACTCAAGTATTTATCATATAACTCAAGAATAAATAATAACAAGATTCATCTTAGGTTTCATCCCCCTCAAGTATTTGAGGGGTTTAGTTCATAATAAAGAAAGAAAACATCTCAGAAGAATTAAGATAACAAAACATAAAGAACCCGAAAACCCATTAAGGAATTTAGGGAGATCCTTTGTCTTGATGTAGAATTCTGGCTTCTGGGATGAATCAATTAGCTTCCCTCGGAGTAATCCTTTGCTTTCACTCTTTGTGTTGGCAGAAATATGGCGCTCTTTTCTGAGAGAAAAGAGTATATCTATAACACCCCGAATATTTTTACAGTAAGATATTATCCTTGATATAGTTAAGTAAGGAAATAAAGTGATAAAAAGAGAAATTTTGAGCTTTGTCAACAAAATCTATATAGGAAGTATATTATGATGTATTAATCCAAGAAAGGACTAAATCGTAAAAGTGAGAAAAAGTCTTGTGGCCCAAGAGTAAATACTCAAAATTTAAGGGGTTAAAGTGTAAATATGAAAAAGTTGAAGGACCAATAGTGAAAATATTTTAAGGATGGAATGATCTGGAAACTAAGGAAAATGGATGAATTAGGACCAAATTGAATAGGAGAAGAATTATGAAGGACTAAATCACAATTTTACCAAATTAAGTGATGGCTCAAGGATGGAATTTTAAAAGATCATGAAGGGCAAAATAGTCAATTAGAAGGAGAGAGAAATCTAGAAGGTAATGATGATGTGATGATATTTTATAATTATTTAATAAGATAAATATTACTTTATTAATATTTTAATAAGATATTTTATTATTTTATTATTTTATTTAGTATATATGTATGTGTGTGGAAAGTAAGAAAGGGAGGAAAAAAAAGCACATCAACCCACCATTTTTCATGCACCAACGTGAGAGGAAGAGAGAAAGAGAGAAAGTTTTACTTTCTTTACAATTTGGTCCTTCCACCAAAAATTCACCAATTTTACCTAGAAATCAAGAGAATTTCCATAGCTACCAAAGAGAAAAATGTTAAGGAGATTATGGGGAGTTAGAATATCAAGTTGGATTGAAGAAATAGAAGCTGGAAGAGAGAGAAAAATTAAGTTAAAAATTGAAATCAATGAGACAAGGTAAGTATATCAAGATTTCAATATATTTTTAAGTTTGATATTATTGAAAAAGCATGGAAATGATGTTAAAGTAGAGTTTTCTTATTTGTGGTTCTATGTTTTTGATATATTAATGAAGAGAAATAAGAGAAACTGATGGGAAATATTGTAGAGAAAGGAAATAAGAGTGTTATAAACTTAGTAATTAATATCTTGCATTAAAACAGTTTTGGACAACAGCAGTAAGCTAATTTTGAAAAATCACCAAAAATGGTAGAAACTGAATTAGAAGTTGAATAAGATATGGAATTAAAGCTTGTTGCGTCTATTTTCATATAAAAGAAACAGAATAAGTAAATGAATTCTGTATTCTAAGATATTTATATTTTTGTGAGACTAATTCAGAATGATTTCGGGATCCTCTGTTCTGATTTGGAAAAATCATTAAAAATTGTATAAAAATTATTATGGGACATAATTTATATGGTTAGATTCTTTAATGAGTCTATTTTTATAAGAAATAAACGAGAATATCATTTGAATTTTTTACAAAGAGATAATTAAATTTTACCAAAGAGTGGTCAGAACTGTCAAATTGTAAAATAGGGGAGAATTTAATAAATAAAATGTACTAAATGGCTAAACCAAAAATTCTGAAAATTTTATGGTAAGAATATATGTGAGTCTAGTTTCAGGAAAAATTAGTGGATCTTAATTTGGAGTTCTGTAGCTCAAGATATAAATAATTTAGTGACTATGACTCAAATGGACAGCTTTGAAAATACATATAAGTAAATAGTGAAAGTTTTGATAATGTTACTCATAAGCATGTTATAAAAATTAAGGATGTGGAATGGAGTGGAAGAGGAGGAAAATATGTATGAATATTTAGTTGGCATGGTTAATTTGCAAGTTGTAGACTCAAGGACTAAATTGAATAAAGGTAAAACTTTATGGGCAATTTTGTAAAAATGTCAAAAATGATGAAATCGCATGAAATGGATTATTTTATTATTTAAAGTATGAAACTGTATGAAATTATTAATATAGTTCAAGACCGGGGAAAAACATGTTTTAGGGATTAAATTGAAAAGTGTTGAAATTATGGAAAAATTCTGATATTTTATAGAATTTATGGGCTATTATCAATATGTATGATGATAACGGTTGGAAATAAGGATTAAATTGCAAGAATTTATTTTTCTGGGCCTAAGGGTAAAATCGTTATTAATTAAAGATTTAGGGGCAAAATAGTAATTTTTCCTAGATCATTAATTGAATGTATTAGAATATAAAATAAATGAAAACGATGACCAAATTTATTATAAAAATCTGGATGACTCAAATACAAGACTAGAATATGGAAAGAAAAATGACATTTATCATGACATGTACATATGTGATTACCTTTGAGACGTTGATACAAGGAAATTAAGTATGTTGAGACGAATAATATATCCAAATAAAATACGTCGAGAAAAAAAATATGTTTGGGGAAAAATATGTCTAATTTTAAGTGGTTCGAAATATATAAATGTTAGATTATTAAATAAAATATTTGATAAATAAATCAGTAACTCCAGTAATGCTCCGTAACTCTAATCCGGTGTTGGATTCGGGTTAGGGGCGTTACAGTATGTGCATATAGAATTTGATTTATATTAAGTTTGATATGAATTATTATCAGAATAAATATAAGTGAAATATATGGAAATTACGGTACATGAAATTATAATATAATGAAATAAATGATTTTAAACGGTAAGAGAATGTTACTTATAAGCATATTATATAAAATATGCGTAAGTATACTAACAATGTTGATTGATGCTAAGACAAGTGCCAAACTATTGATTGAATGATAATATAATTATCTATATGATGCATTGAATCGATAAGTATTTAACGGAAATTTTTGCTAAATGATATGTAAATCCGAGTAATGCTCCGAAACCTTATTCCGACGACGGATACGGGATGGGGTGCTACAATATCCCTAGAGTTGCCTCCTAGGGTCTTTATATAGAGCTTTGGGGAGCCTTTCTTAGCCTCTAAACATCCAAATCCGAGTGAAATTCCTCTTCCTCACGACTAGAACACGCCCGTATGCCACGCCCGTGTGATTTCGACAAGAGACCGTGTTCTGGAATGCTTGGGTGGCGCGGCCGTGTGGCCAGGCCGTGCTTGTCGGGGGCTGGACCGTGTGATCTTCGTGTGGCATGGCCGTGTGCCATGGCCGTATGGTAACTTCTTGGGCCATGCGTTTGCACATTTTGGCCCATTTTCTCCGGTTTTTGGTCCATTTTCTGTTCTTTTCTCTTCCCTATGCTCTCCTGAGTATAAGATATGAAAAAGAAAGATTAAGAGCACCAATTCTCACTAAATTGATAATAATTCATCCGAAATATAGGCTAAACATGAGGAAAAAATATGTATAAATTAGCGTTTATCAGTGTTGATTGGTGGAGTGAACATTTAGTTGTTGTATTTGGATATTAAGTGAAATATATGAAAGTTTTAAAACCAAATTAATTGAATACAAATTCATCCAACTCAAAACCAAACCAATTAGTAAAATTGTTTACAAATATGAATATTACTTGAATCCTCACAAAGCAAACGCTATTTAATTGGGTTTTGGATTTTTTGAATTTTCGAAAAAATTTAATTTAATTCTTGATTTTTTATATTAAAAAAATACCTTTGTTTTATAACTTTTGTATATTATTTAATAAACTTTTCAAGTATTTTTTCTTAAAAAAAATTATAAAATTAATTTTACAAGTAAATAAAAAAATCAATAACTCTTATATAATATTTTTTAGAAAATAATTTCTATAATAATTTTAATTTATTTTCACTATTTGAAATATTGAATATTCAATTTTACATTTTATAAACCGTCTAGGTGGAGTCAATTTATAGTTGAGTTGATTTTTTTCTTAGAGGTATCGAACACTACCGATCCAAATAGGAGTATTCAAATTTCGGTTAAAACTAAATTAATAAATCTGACTGATCTAATTCGGTTAATCGGTCGGTTTATGATTGTTTTGAAATTCGATTATCGGTTAACTTGGTTCGAAATCAAGTAATTAACCGAATTAACTGTACTTAATAATTAATAATACAAATTATATATAGTTTTAGTTCGATTAATTCAGATAATTCGGTCAAATGAACATTATCAATTTATTTATTTTATACTTGTTTTAACCAAAAAATAAAAATATATAAATTTCGGTTAATGTAGTTAACTAACCAAATTAATTGAAATATTTTAGTTTAGTTAATTTTTTTAAAAAAATTCAATTTAATTAACAATTAAAATATTAAAAAATTCTATTAATATTAATTCAGTTGGGTTTGACCATTACAACCCATAGATGGATCAAATCAATTTTTGTTTTCTCCCTCTCACCACGTTCACCCTTCAATAATAAATCAGGGCCCTTGGAATAATAGTCAAACCAAATGTACAGTTCTGATTCAATAGGTGGTTTCAAATATCTCCTATTGGAGCATCCTTCCATTTATTTATTTATCTTCTTCCCCGTTAAGAAAATTCCGATCTCAATAATCTTTTGGGTGATAAAGAAGTTCTTTTTTTCTTTTCGTTAGTTGAACCACTTGAATCTTTTCACAAATATCACTAAATATGCCTTCAAAGTGCGAAATTTGTTGTGAGCTCCTCATCGCCATTTTGCTCCCTCCATTGGGTGTTTGCTTAAGGCACGGTTGTTGCAGCGTAAGTGAATTTTTTTTTCTTGTTTGAGTTAAGGTTTCGATTTCTTGTTTGAACTGAAAATTCTGGGTTTTCATTGTTTTTTGCAGGTTGAGTTCTGCATCTGTCTGCTGTTAACGATTCTGGGTTACATCCCTGGGATAATCTATGCCCTTTACGCCATTGTTTTTGTGGATCGAGACGAGTACTTTGACGAGTACAGGCGACCACTTTATTATTCAAGTGCCTAGTCTAGTCAAGTCTTCCTTAATTATGTGATATGAATATGATGATGATGCAGCAACTCCTCCTGGGTTTTAATTTTAATTTGATGTTGAGGTGTTGCTACTCTTGAACTGATCTTGATGTACTTTGTGATGTTATAAATTGTAATGGATCTTTAGTCTTATCGAGTGCTTCATTAATTGCTTCATTTTAACTTGGTCAACATTTAATTTTGGATGCTTTAATTTATGGGTTAATACTATTTTGCTTCAATGTCAGATTGATAGTTAAAGGTTTTTTTTTTTCCAATTTTGTACTTAAGGTTGGGTTTAATATTCATTTTGGTACTTCAGTTTTTTTCAGTGTGATACTTGAGTGTGTTTTTTTCTTGTCTCGGTCAATTATCCGAGTTTGATTTCTATTTTCAATTTGGTACGTTGAGCTTTTTTTTTTCATCCTAATTAAGTACTTTTTTTTAGTATACATATCAAATATGGATTGAGTCACATGATACTATTTAACATACCAAATTGAACATTGACCTTAAATTCAGGAGCCAAAGGGTATATTAACCCTTAAATCTAATGTGAAATTCAATTTTCCTCGGCCTTGTGTGACCATAGTATTACGATGTGGATTTCATTTTGTTAAGTAACTTCTGTAGGTGTAACAGTTTAGAATGTTAAATACACTGCATGGAAACATCTTTAGTTGAAGGGACAGTGAAGTAGGATGAGGCTTCGTGCTTTCAAGTTAGAGATTTAACTCTAAAGAAAGCAAGGAATAAACCAAATAATGTTTAGTGGAAGGGATAATGAAGCTGCGGCTGCTTTACGGTGTGTCTTACATTGCCTTTGGATGTCAAATAAAAAAAAGAACTGATTTGCTAAGTGCTTTTTTTTTTTTTTTAGAAAAGTCTCATAAAGGAGGTCTCTAAGCATGCAACCAATGACCAGTGTTCTTATGGACAACATTTGCTAGGTTCATGTATGTTAGTTGACCCCAACCAAAATTTGCATCATGTATATCTGGTTGATGATTTTTTCAGGTTATGGAGATGAAAATTTTGTTGTCCTCTCCTAGCAGCAGTTGTATCTGACAGTTTGTCCGGGTAGTCTTAGAGCTGATATTTGATATTCATTGCACTGATTGGATATGTCCAGAGACGCAATTGATGTACATTGCTGATGAGAGGGAAGGCCGTAGTCTAGATTATCCATAATTGGGATATGTAACTTTGTTGTTTTATCATCTAAGATGCCTCTACCTTTGCTTGTACTACTTCATAGTTCACACCAACCTCCTATATGTATTGCTTTTGTCGATTAAGCCTCACGGTTTTATCCACAAAGGTGCTTTACAAGTGGGGCAAACACTTGCAACATGTTTTGTTGGGGGAATGGAAATTCCAAACCCCTTTATTCGCGGAGAAACAGTAATGCAAATTTTTGGTTCATAGGGTCATTCAATGGAATACCATTCCGTTCTTCTTAGTTAAATTTGTTGCATTAACATTCGATGGAGGGAGCAAAGAATGGGCAATTCAGCGGAGCAAGTAATAGCAACATTATTCTTTCAGACAAATTTGCCTACGATTTCGTTTTATTTCCAAGCTTTATTTCAATCTTGCCCATTGTTCTCTTCTGATTCTCTCCATCAATTTCTACAAAATAACTAAAGAAAAATAAATAGAAAGATACATGCATGGACAGAGTAAAATCTATTAAAGACAATTTAATCAAACTGTCAATTTTTAAGCTCAAAAGATTAGTCAATTCGTCATGAACTTTTGGATGGGATCTAAGCAGTTGTAGGTTGAGAAGTTAGTATAACGTTTGAAGAATTATTTTTTAACTTCAAAATGCATATTGAATCACTTGATTGAATTTTTGGATGGGATCCAAGTAGTTATGGGCTGAAATGTTTCCATAGCGTTTGACGAACTATCTCTTAGTTTCAGAATGCACTTTGAATCACTCGATTTTGAGTTCAGGAGCTCAAGTTAGGACCATTTTAGTGAACTGCGTGAGCATAATTTTTGGATGAGATTATTGTGAGAAATTACGAGTTTTAGGCTTTAAGTCGAGTTTAAATCATATTGGATTAGATTTTTAGACTTAATTTTTATTTTATATATATATATATATATATATATATATATGAGCCCAATATTGTATATATTAGGTTTTGTTATTTATTTGTTTAAGAGTTTTATTTTAATATAATCAGCCAACCTATATAAATGTTTCTTCATGATTCATTATAGAGAGAGACCTTGATTAATAAATTTCAACTTTTTGAGTTATTTCTTTTTGTGAGATTTTTTTTTTGTTTAGTTTAGAAGTAGATTTTCTTCTTGGTTTTGAAGCCGTTGGAGAACTTTTACCCTTCAATTTATTAGGGTTCGACCTTAGGGGTTGATTAGAGTCATTTGTAGAGCTTGTTGATAATTCTTCAAAAGGTTTCATACGAAATTGACTTTTTATCACCATTGGTTCTTTTTATTAAAGATTTGTTCTTCAATGGGGACAATATTTCCATCATCTATCTTATTTTCATTTTCTTCCATTCTTCATTCTTCAATTTATATTTCGAAAGGTTCTCAATATTATGATAAGTATCCAATTAAATCTTTTTAGACAAAATAATTAATTAAAATTTAAGGTAATATAATCCGACGAAATGTAATATAATATTCAAATGTTAAAAATTTTCAACTAATAGTGAAATGTTATCATTATCATATAAGATTAGGTTTTACAAAAAATAAACTTATATATTAAATATAGATAAATTCTGATTCTTTTGCCATATCAAACCATATTTTTGCCCGAACTCCTAAAACTAGAGGGATCATTAAAAAAGATCAACCCAAGACTAGCTTTGGGAGACAAGTATACATGCCATAAGTCTCAGGAACAACCATACCTGTAACCATCAATAAGGCCCTTTGCTTAAATGGTATAATACCCCTTTTAGTCTCACTTAAAATTTAAAAGTTCAATCCAGTCAATAAAAAAAAAAACTTAAAAGTTCAATTTTAATCCTTTTGAGCTTTGGCCAAATGGAAAATCACATTTTTTGCCCTAACAAACAATTATTTAATCAATTAAGATAAATTTTAACCGGAAAGTTTTTAGGCCAACCAAACCCAAATTTTGACAAAAACAACATATACAAACTTAGAACCTAATAAGGACTAGGACTTCATTTCAATTGGAACCTGGGTACTCATATATCAGGAGTGCAATTTCCTCCAATTTATTATACTTGTGAAGCCATACTATTCATAATGTTACACTCATATATAGACATATATTCATTATTTGTGAAGCCATAATCTTTTTCAAATTAAGGTTTTAGTCCTAGTATTATATCTTTGTATTTAACTCATATACTTTACTTTCATAAATTTTGATCCTCTTACTATTACTAATGTTATGCCTAAGTTCAAAATTCCACATCATTAACATAGTTAAAAAAAATACACAATAAAAATCATGAGATTGATCAAGAATTTTATTGAATGATAAATTAGTGAAAATAATTGTTCCAATAACCATAATTTGACCTTCTATATGACACGAGAAACTTCGAAATTTAGTTTTTTTTTTTAATTTACATCAATAGACTAATGGTATTTTTTAACAAACTGTAGAAGACTAAATCCTTAAATTAAGTATAGTATAAAGATTAACACTATTATATATCTCCCAAATTTGTATATTTGTCAACAAAATAGACAACATTGACCTTTCCTTTGACTTCACTTGAGAAGGTGTCTTGCTTGACCATCCATCCTGACTAGAGAAGTATCAACTTTCCGTACTTATGACCACATGCTTGGCAAGTCCTCTTGACAAGCCTTGCCGCTATTCTAAGATGAGGCAGACACCCACTTTTTAGGTGTGAGCACACCTGCAAGGTAATGAGGCACACCTAAGCATAATAGAATGGGCCTTACAGTGTACGTCCTTCACGTATGCATGATGACAACCTCCTTCATACAACCTGTCGCGTCATGCTAGTGGACAAGAGAACCTCTCCTATAAATACCTTCCCAACGATGAAGAATTGATCAACATTTTGAGTCTTTAAAGTTATTCTGAGCAATTATCCTCTTCCTAGTAATCAACCTGTCCCTTTTCTCCTTTCTAACACTCCGCCTCTTTAGGTGAATTGGCTTCCTCACCTCCACTACCAATTGTTCGGGTTAAACCCATGTAAGCAATGAACAAGAATAATAAAGAAGAGATTGAAAAGATTGAACCCACAAATTTTATGTGTAAAAGCTTATCCGAAGAGGATAAAAAATCACGACCAAAAGGAAATTTCACTAATAAAAGAAAAGTACAAGATAGAGAGTGCCAAAATAAAGAAAACCCAATTGTGTTATTTTCTATCCTATAAAGGGTAACTAAGACCTATTTATGGGTTGAAACTCGTAGCTTTTATAACTAGAATTGTAACAGCCTGATTTTTAGTGGTGTCAAAAATAGTAGTTTCGAGACCATAAACTCTGATGTGTTAGTCTATAAATATTAATTAATATTTACGAGGTCATTAGTATTGTACTAAAATTTGGTTTAGAAATTTTAATGTTTTGATAGTTAATTAATTAAAAAGGACTAAGTCGTAAAAGATGTAAATGTTAGTTCCTATTAGTTAAAAGAACTAAATGGCTATGAGATTGGAAATTCATGGACTTAAATGGTAAATAAACCATGTAGATAGATATAGTGGATGGTTAGTAGGTAATTTAGTGTGAAATTTGGATGTTTATTTAAGGGAAAAATAGTAAATAGATAATAAAACTTAAATTAAGTAAAAACAAAAGAAAATCCTATCATATTTTCTTGTTTTTTGTCGCAAGTTGGAGGAAAGAAAAAACCATAGTTAAAGCTTGAGTATTCGACAAATATAATCCTTGCATATCAAGAGCAAGTTGATAATTGTGGAATAGGGAAGGTTATTGATTAGTCCTTGAACTTTTGTTATGTCTGCAATTTAGCCCTAGTAAGTTCGTATAGTTTAATTTTTATATAATTTAGATATTTTGTTATTTATGAATTGATATTGGTAAAGTCTTCAAAGTGTTGAATTGTATTAAGTGGATTGGTTTGAGAAACTGATTATATTAAGTGTTGTTATTCGATAAATAATTGAGCCAATGAACGTAGGATAGGATACAATTGACATGCCAATAGGTTATATTGCGCATTGTATGAGATTGATTGGTGTTGAGATGATGATTCTAATGTGTTCTTGTTTACTGAATATATCGAAGTTCAGCATTTGTTGCGAACTATCGTGTTATATTACAGTGATTCAGGTATGTTTTGGGGGTGGATGTAAAGCCTTCGAGCTTGGTACTTAATGCCGAGGTGTGTTTTGGAAGGATGTTAGCCTACGGGTTTGGCACTTGGTGCCGAATCTATTATAACGTTCATTGGGCATCTTTTCAATGATATAATGTATTTGATTGGATTGTATTTGTAATAGCCCGAATTAAAGCCTAAACGGAACGGTGGTTTTGAAACCATGGATCCGACATAGAAAAAAATCTATTTCGATTAAGTTTTAAGGTTTATTGTATGATTGAATGCATGAGTGAAATTTTTGTAAATGAATTTTACCAATAAAGTACCCAATTGAGCGATAGGACTAAATTGCAAGAAATTCAAAATATGTGTTCTAGAAGTTTTTAGTGTGAAATTGAAATAAAACAATAAACTAGAGGTCCTTATTTAGTAATTAGACCATTTTATGGCAACATGGACAAAAATGCCCATGGAAGGAAAAAATTGCAAAGAAGACCATTAGGGGCATTTTGGCCATTTGGATATTAAATGAAATAAAAAGGGAAAATAAGGCCGAAATAGTATCCATCTTCTTCTACCCTTGGCCGAATATCAAAGGACACACCATAGCTAGGGTTTTTCATTTTTCAAGCTTAATTGTAAGTATCTTCTAGCCCTGTTTTTCATGTTTTCTGTATTTCTGAGATCCTTGTACCTTGACCTAGCTTTCTATACCACTATTTTAAGCTAGGGTTCATGTTTAAAAATTTATTCATGTCTAACATGAAAGCATTTATCCGGCAGCTTATTTATCTAGCAACTTTGCTGCGATTCTAGTTAGTGCCGCAACCGGTGCTAACTCTGTAAGTGTAGGGATAGGTGGGTGATTTATTCCCTGCAGTAAGTGGAGGGTTGGACGGAGGCAAGTGCAGGGTTGGATGGGATTACATGCATCATACATTATACATATTGCATTTTGATTTTGTTTCTGTTATGGGCTGAGGCCAACTATTACTGTAGTGGGCTTAATCCCAGACTGCTTTTGTATTCTGAATATTTGACTGACTATTTTCATATTAGGAGATTACACACTGAGTTTTCATAAACTCACCCCGCTTTTAATTGTGTAGGTAATCCCTAACGTTAGGTGGGCCAGTGCTACGAGAGACTCGAGGGTGGCCACACTAGTGCTCCTGTTTTATTTTATTGGGCTTTTACTTACATATAAATTTTCTTTTGGGTTTATTATGTAATAAGGCCTCTTTCTAAATTTTTAGTTTTGATTTGGGTTTTTATTTATCACAATTTATATCTGTTAGAAGTAGGACGTGGTTTTCCAAATTATTAATGGTTTTCATAACATTAGGTTTTCGCAACACAATTCTTCTTTAAAGCTTCTGCAACAAACATTAATTTTAAAGTGCAACAACATTTGGATTTGATTAACAAATTTTTGATTAAGTCGTAATAAATTTTTAACATGAAGTAAGTTTTCAAACAAAACCATGTTTTTAAAAAACACCTCAAACGGGTTGATTTTATAATTAACAAAGAGCCTTTAACCTTTAAACGAGTTTTTATCAACAAGGTCAAGTTTTTAAAAAAGCACTATAATATGACACCGCCAGATTCGGCCATAACGTCTAGGCCAAGTTTGGGGTGTTGTATGTAGACTGAATGATCGGGCTTGTTTCAAATGGGGATCATTAGATCACTTTATCCGTGACTGTCCTGAATTAGTTGAGCAAGAGGTTGAGCCGAATTTGAGATTGAGTAACACTACAACTAGACGTAGACCACCTAGAAACACTAGAAATGTGAGTGGTAGCCAAAGAGCAACTAAAGATATAGCTGTGAGATCCGAGGTAAGAGAACCTGCCATAGACTATGCTATTCGCGCTCGCGAAGAAGCATCGTTTTCAGATGTCATTATTGGTACTTTTACTCTTTATGATACTTCTATGATTACATTGATAGATCCAAAATTGACACATTCGTATATATGCATGAACTTGGTATCCAGTAAGACTTTGCCTGTAAAGTCTACTGAGTTTGTAATTAGAGTATCAAACCCCTTAAGCAAGTTTGTTTTGGTTGACAAAGTGTGCAAGAACTGTCCGTTGATGTTTCGAGATAACTATTTTTGACTGATCTGATGTTATTACCCTTTAATGAATTTGATATAATTCTGGGTATGGATTAGCAAACATTGCATGATGCTATTGCGAACTGCAAATGGAAGACTATTGATTTAAGATATTAGAATGATAAGATAATCCAGATTGATCTAATGACATGAATGGGTTACTAACTGTGATCTCATCGATGAAAGCTTAAACTATGTGAAAAAGGGTTGCGAAGCTTATTTTGCTTATGTGATCGACACGAAAGTGACAAAAAAGAAGATTGAATCAGTGCCTATTATTTTTGAGTATCCAGACGTGTTTCTTAAAGAATTACCGGAATTACCACCGATCCGATAGGTTGAGTTTGGCATTGAGCTAGTGTTGGGAACTACATCTATTTCGATAGCTCCGTATAGAGTGGCTCCGACAGAGTTGAAAGAATTGAAATCTCAGTTACAAGAGTTGACCGATAGAGGGTTTGCATGACTGAGTTATTCACCTTGGGGTGCTCCCGTACTGTTTGTGAAAAAGAAAGATGGTATAATGAGAATGTGTATCGACTATAGATAGTTTAATAAAGTGACAATCAAGAATAAATATCCTCTACCAGAATTGATGATTTGTTTGATTAGTTGAAAGGGGCTACTATGTTTTCAAAGATAGATTTGAGATCAGAATATTATCAGTTGCGAGTAAAAGATTCAGGCATTCCGAAAACTGCTTTCCGAACAAGGTATGGGCACTATGAATTTGTAGTTATGCCTTTCGGATTAACGAATGCTCCTACTTTTTTTATGGACTTGATGAACAGAATTTTTAGACCGTATTTAGATTGATTTGTTTTCGTATTCATTGACGACATATTGATTTATTCATGTGATAAAACTGAGCATGTCGAGCATTTGAAAATTGTGTTACAAACCCTGCGTGATAAGCAGCTTTTTGCAAAGTTCGGTAAATGTGAATTTTAGTAACGCGAAGTTAGTTTTCTGGGACATATTGTATCAGCATCTAGTATACAAGTTGATCCAAGCAAGATTTCAGTGATTTTAGATTGGAAGCCTCTGAGAAATGTGTCTGAAGTCTGCAGCTTTCTAAGACTTGCTAGTTATTATAGACGGTTTGTAAAAGGCTTTTCTATGATTGCAACTCCGTTGACGAGATTGGTACAGAAAGACATAAAATTTGAATGGCCTAAGAAGTGTCAGAAAAGCTTTGATCAGTTGAAAGTCTTATTGACTGAAGCTTCAGTGTTAGTACAACTAGAATCGGGAAAAAAGTTTGTGATATACAGTGATGCTTCGTTGAATGGTCTAGGATGTGTTTTGATGCAAGAATGCAAGGTTATAGCCTATGCCTTGAGACAACTGAAACCATATGAAAAGAATTATTTGACACACGACCTTGAGTTAGCGGCAATTGTGTTTGCGTTAAAGATTGGGTGCCACTATCTGTTAGGTGAAAAGTGTCACCTGTATTTAGATCACAAAAGTTTGATATATCTGATGACTCAGAAAGATTTGAATTTGCGACAGAGAAGATGGTGAGAGCTGTTAAAAGATTATGAGCTTGCAATTGATTATCATCCGGGAAAAGTAAATGTTGTTACTGATGCTTTGAGTCAGAAATCTTTGTTTACTCTATGTACAATGAATGCTCAATTAGCTCTATCCGACGACGGTATGATTTTAGCTGAGTTGAAAGTGAGGCCCTTGTTTTTACAACAGATATGTGATGCCTAAGAAGTTGATAATGAAATGTTAGCAAAACAGGCTCAGTGTGAATTGAACCCTAATTCAGAATCTCGAGTTAGCGTTGATGCTTGTTTGAGATTTCAAGATTGAATTTGTATTCTGAGAAATTCAAAGTTGATTCAGTTGATTTTGAGTGAAGCTCATAGTAGTTGCTTATCTATACATCCAAGAAGTACAAAAATGTATAACGATTTGGAACAGCTATACTGGTGGCCTGGAATAAAAAAAGATATCTCAGATTTCGTTTCAAAATGTTTGATCTGTTAGCAAGTTAAAACTAAGCATTAGGTGCCATCAGGTTTGTTACAGCCTATTATGATTCCCGAGTGGAAATGGGATAGAGTGACGTGGATTTTGTTTCAGGTTTGCCTTTATCTCCGAGAAAGAAAGATGCAATATGGGTTATAGTTGACAGATTAATGAAATTAGCTCATTTTATTCCAGTACGAACATATTATTCGCTTGATAATTTAGCTGAGTTATACATTTCAGAGGTTGTGAGATTGAACAGGGTGCCATTAACTATTGTGTCAGACAGAGATTTGAGGTTTACTTCGCGATTTTGGAAGAAACTGCAAGAGGCTTTAGATACTAAATTACGTTTCAGTACTACTTTTCACCCATAGACGGATGGTCAATCTGAGTAGATTATTTAGATACTCGATGACATGTTAAGATATTGCATTCTTAAGTTTGAAGATATGTGGGAATAGTACTTGCCATTGATTGAATTTGTGTATAATAATAACTTTCAATCAAGCGTTAAAATGGCACCGTACAAAGCTTTATATGGTTGTAAATGCCTAACACCGTTATATTGGACTAAGCTTAGTGAGAGTAAGATTCACAGGGTCAATCTGATTAAAGAAACTGAGCAGAAAGTGAAAGTGATTCGTAATAGTCTGAAAGCAGTGTCAGATCGTCAAAAATCATACGCAGACTTGAAACGAAAAGATATTGAGTTTCAGGTCAGGGATAAAGTGTTTTGAAAGTGTCTCCGTGGAAGAAAATATTCCGATTCAGTAGAAAAGGCAAATTGAGTCTGAGATTTATCGGACCGTATGGGATTATCGAGCGTACCGGGCCAGTTACATATAGATTGTTATAGCCACCTAAATTAGAGAAGATTCACAATGTGTTTCACATATCGATGCTTTGACGATACAAATCCTACCCATTGCATGTGATATCCCCTTCTGAGATAGAGATTCAGTTCGATATGACTTTTGAAGAAGAACTGATACGTATTTTAGCTCTCGAGGTTAAAGAATTACGAAATAATAAAATTTCATTAGTGAAAGTGTTATGGCATCAACACAGAGTCGAAGAGGCAACGTGGGAGCCCGAGGATGCTATGAGAGAGAAATATCCAAACCTATTTACTGGTAAGATTTTCGGAGACAAAAATCCTTAAGGGGGGAGATTTGTAACAGCCCGGTTTAGACCTTAGTGGAACAGTGGTTCTAGAACCACAAATTCGCGATCAAAAAATATTTTTAATATTATTTTCCATGATTACAACATGATATATGATATGTGTGAAAGTTTCGTGTGACAATTTTATCATTTGAGTGTTCAATTAGATAGAAAGACTAAATCGCATAAAATGCGAAACTGCCGTTACATTTGTTAAAGTACTTATTTGTTATAATTTGTTTAAGGTAAGGTCTTTATGTTGTGAAAAGACCATTGTTAGTGGAAGAAGTCATAAATGACTTTAAAATGGATGAATTATAAACTATTAAACCATGGGTAAAATAGTAAATGATGGATAAATATTGATTAAATAAAACAAAATGATAAAATGATGTTCATCTTTGTTTTAAACCACTAAAAATAGAAGCAAAGAATAGGGTTTTGAAGTCGTTGATATTCGGCCAACTCTAAGCTTGATTAAGGTATGGTTTTTGATCTGTTTTCGATAATTTTTATATTTTTTGTGATTGTTGATTTAAGTACTAGCTAGCCCATGTAATGATTTTTGAATTTGTTAGTGATTTTGAAAAGTTCCATTGATGAATATTCAAGCTTTATGTTGATTGTTGATGAAAAATGAAAGTTATATGTTTGATTTATATGTTTTGTGAAGTAATTTTGGAAGAAAATGCTTATTAAGGATTAAATTGTCAAATTTGTAAATTGAGGGGTCAAAATATGAAATAAATGAAAGTTATGGGCTACTAGAGGCTATATGAAAATTCGGCTAAGCTATAGTTTTGATGAATTATTTGGATTTTGTGTGTTTGTGAAATAGGGACTAAAATGTCAAAAATGTGAAATTTTAGGGGCTAAAGTACAAAATGCCCTAATTATGTGTTGTTGGATTGACTCGAATGAAATGTGTAATTAAATAGTCGAATTTGAATTTATATAGATTAAGAACGAAAGGAAACAAAATTAGATCAGGGGAAGTTGAAAGTGGTCGAATAGTCGTTTCTATCCGTTCGTTTCTGTACGAGGTAAGTTCATATACAAATAAATGTATTTGAATTGAATTATTAATGCTTATGTATTGAATGGCCATGGAAGATGAATATATGAAATTGAGAAAGTATCGATAGTGTTACGATGTCCGAATGCCCTGTACGAACCATAGGAATAGAATAGGATACATATGCCATGACATAGGATTTTCGAGATTTGATATCATATAAGACCACGTCTGGGACATTGGCATCGATTAGAGGTTACGTGTAAGACCATGTTTGGGATATTGACATCGTATATGATTTCGTGCAAGACCCTGTCTAGGACAGTGGCATCGATATTTGATAACATGTAAGACCATATCTGGGATATGGCATTGTATGAGTTGTACGAGCTATCCGAGTATCCTTGTCGATTCCGAATGGTTTAACGGGCATTATTGTGAAAAGAAAGAGAATGTGGTGAGTATCCGATTCAGGTATGAAAGAAAGGTACATGAAGTGTAAGTATAAAAGGTGAGCATGAATATGAATATGGATATGTAAGTTATATGAGAATGAGATGTGCTTATATACAAATGGACTATGAACAAGTGAGCAATATGAGAAATTTGAACTTGTAATTGTGTTTTTCCATGATTTATATGAATGAATTGGTCTATATTTGTTTTATGTGATAAGTTTATTTGTATATGGCTTACTAAGCTTTGAAAGCTTACTTTGTGTGTTTTCACTTACTTTATAGATTATCAAAGTACCTTGAACTCGGGGATTGTAAAGAATCATCATCACACTATCAACTAATATTTTGGTACTTTGATGTTGTAAATAATAATGTATGGCATGTATAGGCTAGTTATGTTGTGAGATGCTTTGAGATGTAAATATCATGCCATGTGATATGGCTTGATTATGTTTGAGACTATGGTTGAATTTGGTATAAGTTATGTGATAATTATAGTGTTTTCATCTGTTTATATATGGCTTAGTGAAATAGTCATTTTTGGTAAGTTTGTTAGGAGTTTGAGTGGTGAATATGGCATATTTTGAATTGGGATATGAAGCATATGCATTTAGTATGATTTTGGTACATGGAATAGTTATGTTTGAGTTGGAATTAGATATGGAAATGAATAATGATGATATGGCATGATTTGGGTATGTTTTGGTAATGTTTTGGCTGCATTTTTTATTGTGAAATTGTGTCATTTGATGCTTGTAGGGATGACCCAAAATTGGGTGGCATTATGGCCTTACAAATGGCCTGTTTTTGCCTACACGGGCAGGCTGGGTGCGTAAGACAGTATACCTTACAGGTTTTAACACGACCGAGCACACAGCCTGATGCACGGAGGTGTGGGTCATTTCGAAAGGGCACAGGGGCTGACACACGGGCGTGTGGTTGGCCTTGTGACCCAACTCAGTATTCCCTCCCGGTTTGCACACGGCTTGGCACACGGGCGTGTCCTTGGCCGTGTGACCTAAGTTAGTAGGTATGGCTTGTTTTCCCACGGCCTAGACACACGGGCATGTCTAATGTCGTGTGAGGCACACAGCCTATTCACACGAGCGTGTGACCTTTATAACTTTGAAAAATTGTTAAGTTTTGAAAATTTTTATACGACATCAATTTAGTCCCGAACCTTCTCTAAAGCATATTTAAGGTCATGTAAACCTTTTAAAGGGGCTATATGTGTGTGAATTGCTATGAATTGATGATGTATAAGTTATGTTCGTAAAATGTTTTGAAATGTCTGGTAATACCTCTTAACCCTAGTTCGGCGACGGATACGAGTTAGGGGTGTTACATGTACCATTAGTGTTCGCAGCGGAGGCTATTGTATGCATTCAAAGTATTCAACTGGGCCTGGATCTGGGGTTTACGGTGGTCAAAGTTGAAGGAGATGCCCTTTCTATTGTAAAAAAATATATAGAAAGGAAGGGGTGATGAATAAAAAAATTGTGCTTATATTAGAAATGGGGAAGGGCTAGGTAAAAGATTTCAAACGTGGCAATTTAAACATGGCCACAAATCGATGAATGGGGTTGCTCATTTGTTGGTTATATAAGGTCTGAAGAAATGGGATCGATGCTTGATGAGAAATGGGTTTCTTGAGTATGTTAGAGAATAAGTGGAATGGGATCATAGGGGGATAGTATTATTGGTTTGAGTTTTTGCTTAATTTTGGCAAGTTGGGGGACAAGAAGCATCATGAGAAGAGAGATGAAATGAAAGTCGGATGGTTTCTAGTAATTGGGAAAAAAAGAGATAAATTATTGAGGGGTTAGTAATTGCTTAGGCTAGTTGCTTGGATGCTTCAAGAGTAAGCTCCTTTCTTTGCTGCATTATTCGGCTGATTGGGTTAGCCCATCTTTATTGTTTTGCCCGTTTGTTGCTTGGGCTTTATTGTTGATTAATTGAATAAAATTTCAAATGATATTGTCAAAAAAAAAAAAAAAAAAATCAAAAAGTGACCAACACTTAACAACATATTTGAGGGGTACATATATATATAATCAAAGGCTTATATCCAAGTTATCAAAAGAACATGGTGGGGATTAACCCAAGTAATAGAAATCTAAGGAATGTTGTTGGATGGAGAAAATTTGCTGCACTCTTTTTGGCACGAGGTCGAAGAAGACTTCCACCGCCGTAGCTTCCTCCTCCTTTCCCTCCTTTCTTCTTCTGCTCAATAATTACTTTCTTTTCTCTTTGAACCATCTTCAAATGAAGTGCTTCATGCCAACCCTTGATTGTTTTTTCATGCCTCTCCAAAACATCTGCATGGAAAAAAAATTAAATGGGTTTCTTAATTGATGACCAAATATTAAATTTCGTGATCTGTTTTCTCTATTTACAAAATTCAAAATTCTTTTCTTAATGGAAAAAAAAAAAGAAGAAAACTTACCTTTGAGTTGTTTTTCCTTCATCAATGGCTTGAGATCATTGACAGCAGCCTGTGATGGTGCGATGAAAGATCTTTCACTTAAGAAACATACAATTATGAAAATGATCCATTGAAAAACCCTTCTCTTCATTTTGTTTCCACTAGAAATTTTTTCCCCCTGGGCTACTTTTTTTAGCCCTTTGAATTGTTTCTTTAATTAGCTTTGATGCCCGGTATTTATAATAAATCATTAAGGAATAAAGCACACGTTATTTTATTTTCAAAAGATATGCTTATAATGTTTGATTAAATCATGGGATAAAGCTACTTTTAAATGCTCATGCATGTGATAGGGTACTGCTCAAAAGGGATCCCAAGGCAACTAAGGGACAAATGAAAAGCCATTGTCGGGGAAATTTTTTATATAACTGGTATCTTTATTTTGAATACTTTATAATAATTAAATCATGTTATTTTTTATTTAAAAATTTTAATTCAATTGTGGATATAATTATTATTTTCCTTCAAAATTTACTTATTATTATGTTTATATTATGAATGGTAAATTGTTTTTGAAAATAATATGATTGTATAGATATTATTCGGTATTAATAGAGGTGAAGGAGGGGGATAGTGTTTAAAGAAGCTGGTTCATTTATTTTAAAATTAATAGCCAGATAGGTAAAGAGATTCAAACTGAATGCTTAATGTGAGATTGGAATTATTATATGTTGAATGTCCAATATTGAAATAATTTTAGAGGTTTTTCTGACTTTGTCCTTATCAATAAATAATTCGAATGCCTCGAATCTTTTAGAATAGGTTCGAGTCAAATAGTAATAATTCGAAGCACTTATTTTTATATTATTTCGAAAATTTAAGACTCAATCGTATGGATATAAAAAATATAGAATTTCCAATCCTAGGGAGGGAAATAGATACTCAATCTCATAGATACATATAAAATTTTGTGAAAAACTATATTGGAAGGAAGTATTATAGGAAAAATAAGAGCTCGCCTAACCAAATTCAAATTGATAGAGATATAACAAATATATTAATGTTGAATTTTAATTTGAGATATTAATAGTGTGAATAATTTTTTTAAAAATTTAAATATAAAAATTAAATGCCAAACTTTAGTTAATACATTTTCCTCAACTTTATTTAAAGTGTATATTTTAACCGAAGTATACAGAGACGGGGCGGTTGATTAGCCATGTCCGACAAGGTTAAAGAATACACCTTACCAATTCCGAGGAATGCCTTTGCCAGTCTGGAAAGTAAAAAAGAAAATATAAATGAAACCTTATTTTGCATTTCCAAGCACCTAAAAAATGAGAAAAACTCTCATGGGAATTGTTTGTTCACCCCTTCCTAAGGTGACTGGTAATTTGAGATTAAGGTAATTACTATAGTATCATATGTTAAGTTCATCGATATTCTTTTAAATATTTTTTATATATAAATATATTTAAGCTTAATATCATTTTATCACTGTATTATAGTGAAATTTTCACTTTCATCCTTATATTAATTTTGACTATTTTATCTCATTTACTTCCATTCCATCAAAATTGTTTCCATTAAAAAAAATCTGATTTGATGGTTTAAGCCGATCAAATTCATATACAAGGACAACTAATGTAAGTCTTTGACTCAAATGCCCGAATGTAATTTTTTTTTCTCTTAATATTAAAAGATTTCCCTTGTTTTTTTCTTTATTCGTTTCTCTTTCTTCTTTCCTAGTAAAAGTTCAGCTTTTCCAGCCGAAACTGTAGGTGCAAGACCACTGTCGCTAGCACTCACCATCGTCGTCGTTCCTCCGACCAAGCCCAGTGAATCATCAGAGACCCAAGGGTTCCAATCCATTATGCCCAACCAAATGGTTTGTATGGCTCTTCATGATTTCATGAAATCGTGTAAACTCGTCTTAAGAAAATGGCTCTTCACTAGTTGTAACTAGTGCTCCTCAAAATCATTGGCTGGTATGTAACTAATGAAAGCCATACAAATGAAATCGCATAATAATTATTTCATTTATTCTTTTTTTTCCCCCAAAGTTTTAATTTTACCCAAAATTATTCAAAACAAAAATCCAAAGTTTTGGCTTTACCCAAAATCATTCAAAGCAAAAATTTAACCCAAAATTTCCCCATTTGTCAAAACCTTTCCCGTTTCTTGTTCTCATGTTGTCAATCTTCTGCTCTTTAACATTATGGAAACCAAAACTTTAATATTGCACAAATAATAATTTTTAGAATATTTACAATAATTTGATTTTTATTAGTTAATTTTGGCCATGAATTAGAGTTAGCCATTAGTCTTGATGAAGAAGAGCACTTGATAAATTGATTTCATCCTCTTAACTTTTTTTCTTAATTACACAAATCTTAAGTGATAAAGGCTATAATTTTTATGAGTATCTTTTTATGTGTGTAACCCTAATTGGTAAGGAGAATGATTTATAATTATCAACTTTTAATTTGTTACATCTATAAAGTAATTGAATGAATGTATAAGATTTAATTTCTATTAAAGTAAAACTTTTATTCCCTTTAAATTGGGCCACAGACTTGATTAGATTCACATAATTGGGCTAAAAATCTTACATTCTCCCACTCGACCTAATGCAACAAAACATAAACTTCAATATAACAAACATTAAGTGCACATAAAAATAACATTCATGATTATTGCCACATTATAGTGAATTGCAAATGTGAGTTATTATGGTTGTATATAGTTTGTGTAACACCTCTTGTCTGTCCCCACGTAAGTACGAATGAGAAGTGCTACTGGAGCACTTTTGAGCCTAAAATAGTTTATTTATTTAAGAAATTAAACTTTAAAACCATTTAAAATTGACTTGTTGGTGTTCAAAGGTGTCTGAGTACTATAGAGTTTTTCTTTCTGCTTGGCTTGTGTCGTTACCCCTGGGGCCAAGTATCAAAACCACAACCTCTAGAGCTAAAAATTTAACTTGAAATGCCCTTTTTCCGACATAAAACATTCCAATATCAAAACTTCAACTTTGGATCAAAACCCAAGTTTAAATAACCAAAAACAACTATAAAAAAACCTTCCCTTTCAGTAAACATGAATTACACTAAAAAAAATGGCCTTAAACATTCCTAGTCCTCTCCTTTTATAAAACATGCTTGATTTTTATCAAAATTCATCAAAACATCCCTAAATCAATGGGTAGCATATTAAAACATTTATAATGTCAATCAAATTGAGTTTTATGCTCAACCAAATTAAAGTTCAAATTAAGGGAGAACTATAAGTGTGCATGCTTATGAAAAGCAATCGTAATCACCCATGACTCAACCTATCAAGCTACATCACAAAATAAAATTTAAATACACCCATCCCAATTACAAGACCAAGAGTAATACGAAACTAATATATATATATATATATATATATATGTATATATATATATATATGCATGAATTAAGGACCCTCTAGTGTTACAAGGTTAGAATTTTTGTCTCAAAATACGTGTAGAAACAACTCAAAACAAAAGAACAATGAAAAAACAAAAAATGGTACAAGAAAGCAAAAACATGCCAATTGTTTGAGTAAATGTTCTTAAAGTATCTCTATTACTTTGAAGGATTACAATTGAGTATATTGGAATGATTACAAATAAGGGGGAAGGCCTCTATATTTAATTGAGCTCCCCCTAAACTAACGATATAGATCGAGTTACATCGACGATTAATATTAAAATTTATCTACAATTTAGATTCTTAAGAGATTGATTCAATCCTTTAAGATTACAAAATCAAATCTTATCAAATATCACATCTTTTAAGATAAGTTTCCCTATTTTACCATGGTAGCCTTAAATTTCCTGAAGTGCTTCCCTTAGCTACCAAGGTTTCAAGTAGATGGGCTTCTCCACATGTTTCACAAATCGGGTCGATTCAAGTGGGTTGAATAAGCCTCATTTATTGATCTCCATGAGACGCTCTTTACGCAATCGTCATAGACTTTGATTCGTGGCTTGTGACATTCTACCCCACCCATTCTTGCAATGCCCTTGTTGCGTCCTCGAAATGACACTGGAATGATTCGCCTTAAAAATTTCTCATAGCCTCGATCAATTCCTGAATAACTTCTATGTCAAGTAGTCCTGTCCCTCAGAACACTTGCCTCGGTTACCACTGTCTCCTAACTTGAATAGTTTCACCCCTTTTTGGTACACCTCGTCTGTAAGAGTCCACCGCTCTTACTTACCAACATTGTGACTTACCTCGATTGAGATTCCCTTAATCCACATAAATAGGCTTAGACATACCCACATTGAATGTCGGGTTAACCTTGAGTGTTCCCACTGACTCTGGTTTGAAAGCCCTATAACTTACCCGCTTTAGAAAAAATTAGAAAAGTGCTTAAGATGTACCTTGTTCATTGCATTTACTCGCTCCAACTACCTCGTTTGCATCACCACTTTTCTCCCAAAGCCTGATACACAACCTACCTCTCTTATAGGTGGTAGCCCCATTGATGACTTAAAAGGTTTCATATCAGTTTGTCGCATCTCTAACCTTTGCAAGGGGGTCTCCGTAGCACTTCGATCTACCGAGTCAATATCTTTTCCACAATGAACATCCTTGGCTAGTTGGATTGTTAACAGTACATTGGTTCCTCCCCTCATGTCCTGACACACCAACACTTGTTATCAAGTACCCAAGATACATATACAATCCTTAAAATGAACCAACAGAGCATAAATATTGTCAAGGAAATTCAAGTTAAGAACAGAGTTGTATTTATCTAAGCAAATTACCTCAAAGTCTTCATTTCCTTTCCACTGGTCGATCTATAGCTCCATTTCTTGTGTTACTTCTATAGTTGGAACCTCTTCGAAATTTACGATATTGATATTCTTATTCGATTTGCTAACTGAGAGGCCAAGTTTTCCTATAGCTTTTTCCACTATGGATAAGTCTTATGCCCCATATCAATAAGATAAATTTTTCTTTGATTTTCGATGTTGATGTCCACCTACATAAACCATTTCTGCTTGTGACCCCTCTTCGCTTTCATAGAATTGAGTATCATTGACCTAAGCTTTGAAGCTTTGCTCTTATCGGGCTTCGTTTTCTCTCTTTTACTGGTTGTAGGTATCTTGGATCGCTTTGGACACTCCCACATCCTATGTGAACCAATACATAAAAAGCACTCCACTTGCTTCTTTTCACTTTCTCTAACCGTCTTGGCTTCGACAGAACGCAACCAAGCCTTATTGATGCTCTATCTGGTTCATCATCCCCTTCGATGTTAGAAAATTTAGAGTTCTTTAGACAATCCCTCACTATATTTGAACCTCATAAAGGAAGCATTTCACTAGCCCCTTTGATTTGTTGTTATGTTTCCACTTCTCATTATGTGGCCTCTCATTACCACCATTTTTACAGTTACCACCGTTGCCATTTTTGTCCCATTCTCCCTTATGGTCTCCCCCATCCATTGCCCGTCTCTTTGGGCTTAGAAGACTCGAACTAATTTTTCTTCAGACCAGGCTCGATAAAGGATTCTACCTTGGTCGTGACTACAATAAGCTCAACGATATCATGTCGACACAACTCATGTTTTGCCCATGGCTTTAACCCATCTTCAAACCAGTAGAATGCTTCTTTCTCACTAAAGTTAGAGATTTGAAGCATCAGCTCACTAAACTTCTAAACATACTCTCGAACAATGCCTTATTGCGTAAGCCGATCTAACTTAGCCCAAGCCTTCTTTTCAGTATACTCTTGGTAAATGCTTCTTGAACTCTCTTTGGAACTCCTCCTAAATTCCAATGGCGGTCCCACCACATTTCTTATCTGTGGACCTACAATGCCACAATAAAAGCAACATTAATAAGATAAATTGAACGTTTACCTTAACGGCATCATCCTTAATGCCTATCACACGGAAGTACTGTTTCATCTCCCACAAGAAGTTGTCTACGTACCTTGCAGACCTCGCCCCCTTAAACTTCTCTAGTTTGGGAACATCTATCTCGCATTACTTCATTTTGAAATCCAACATCCCATTAATCAAAATAGCCTTATAGATAATGAAATCTCCCTTAAGCTCCTCAATTTGTTCTTTCAAGGCCATAACCATGGCCTCGAGAGCATCATCCCTTATTTTTAGCCTATTCGTAGTGGAATTGAGCATCTCTTGCATCTCTTCCACATTGGAACCAAGAGACTCCAACACAAATTCTCTAAGTTGATCCTTTATCGAGTCTAGCTCATTAATGTATCCCTCAACTACCTCAAGTGTCTCCTGATGTGCCACAATTCATTGTGGCAAATTAAGGTCTTTTCAACAATTAACGAGCATGTTTTATAACATTTTTATATATTTTTATTTCATTTTCAATTATTATTATCTTATGTTTAATTTATGCAAAATAAGTGTTTTTACGCAATTTTAAATTATGTTATGACTTAAAAAGCCAGTATGGTCCTAGGGATGATTTAATGACTTTACCCAGTGTGTAGGACACTATTTTAGGGCTTAAAAGATGAAGGACGATTGCAGCATCGAAACACTAGGAAGTGGTGTCGTAACACGAAACTTTGAAGCCAAAATACCCAGAAAATGAAGGCAAAATTGCTACATCGATCCTGTGGTGTTGCAACATCGGGTGATGAGATAAAATTTTAATTAAGGATATTTTAGTCCATACAATGTAACTTAATTAGATTTTTGGACTGTTTATTAACCTTAAATAGGTCTGATCATAAACTCTATAAATAGGCATGTTAAGTCTCATTTGAGGAGGCTTGGCCAAGTGAGTTATTTAATTATTTTAGGGTTTTACTTTTTTTTTTATTTTCCTCCCAATTTAGTCTTTTACATACTTTTGTTCTTGTTTAACTTGGATTCAATTTTGATTCAAGGCATTAATATAATAGTTTTTCATTATTTTTTATTCCAATTGCAATCGAAGTGTTCTTTGTGATTATTAAAGGATATTTCGCATGCGAGCACAAATTGAGATAATTTCCCTAGGAAGATTAACAAAGGATGTGTGAATAATTAACAGATGAATAAAGGTTGAAATACGAGTTAGTTGGTTTAATTTATATGATTAAATCCTAGGAAGTGATGCCCTAAGGAAGTAATTTAGGATAAATGAGATCGAGAGATAAGTTTACCAAGTAAATCATAATTTATCCTGGTCAAAAAAGTGAGGCCGAGAGGTAAGTATATATCAGCTGATTAGTTAATTAGTTAGAGGCTGAGAGGTAATAACAGGTTAATTAATAGCTAACTCGATAAAACCCAAATTTTGAAGTTAATTAGGATAACTAAAGTAAGTTAACCCCCTGCTAGTTTTATTATATTTATTTTGATTGTTAATTGGTTGGTTTTAGTTTTAAATAAATTTTATGTTAGTTTAATTAATCTATTTCAATTTGGTTTTTGTAATATAATTTTAAACTAGTACTATTTAACCCTATTAGTTTAGAGAGTTAATTTAGGTTTAATTCAACCTCCCTTGGGTACGATCCTCAGAATGCTTCCCGAAGTGTTTTGCTGTAACACTAATCTATATTACAATTTGACCTGTATACTTATGGACACCATTGTTTAATTATTTATCCATTTTTTTGCAGTATTTCTAGTCCAGACATTTGCATCTGGCAGCGATCAAGTTGTTGGTGCTGTTGCTAGGAGGTTTTGGTATTAGACTTGAATTTAATTTTTTGCATTTTGATATGATATATAGGAAAATTTAGAGTTATAAATACAATTTTTTTTTTGATTTTATCGTTTATTTGATTTTAATTTATTTCAGCTTCTCTTTCGTTTCAGTGTATGACTCGATGTGGAACCATTCCAGTTGAGCTAGATCCTGAACCAGAGAGAATATTAAGGTGAGCCCGAAAGCAAATGCAAAACAATCCACCTATAACGGTTGACTTACCATGAGGAAACCAACTATTTGAAAAAGAAACCATCGAACCACCAGCACAGTTCAGAAGAGAGCCACTGATGGCTCAACTAGAGAGGACGTTGTATGAATACACGCTTCCCACTTTAGACACTATTTGAGGTAATGTAAAACCCCTAACCTGTATCTGTCGCCAGAAAGGGTTACGAGGCATTATCAGACTTATAACACAGTTCAAGACATTCATTTATCATACAATTATCACTTTGCAATCAATATCATTCATACCTACTTATAACATACTTAAAATGAGCATACAAGGCTTTAAACACACATTCTGGACTAAATTGATAACATACGAATATTTATGGTCAACATAAAAATTTTTCAAATCAGGGGACACATGCCCATGTGACAAGGCCGTGTGTCTCACACAGCCACCAAACATGCCCATTTCATGGGCCATGTGAAAATAGGGGGTACATACTGACTTGGCCACACGACTGACCACACGCTCGTGTGTCTAGCCCGTGTGCCTATTCGAAATGGTCACACACGCCCGTGTGGCAGGCATGTACTAGGCCGTGTCAAACCTATAGGGTATACTGACTTGGGTCACATGGCTAGTCACACGCCCGTGTGTTTAGGCCGTGTAACTCACTGACTTGATTTTTAATTTAGCTTCAGTGGACACATGACCGTGTACCATGACTGTGTGTCGCACACGGTTGAGACACACGTCCGTGTCTCTATCCTTGTGGACAAAAGTAGGCCATTTACAAGGCCATTTTGCCACCCTATTTGCATATACCTACACAAAGTCATTTGGTACCAAATCAGCACATCAATATGTAGCCAAACAGATTCATTCAATGCACATATTATACCATTTCTCTTCCAACCTATAACATCCCGACTTTGGGCCTAGTCAGAACAGTAGTTTCGAGGCCACAAATTTGATAAGGAAAATATTATTTTTATGATCTACGATTTCACAGAAAGATTTCGTGAAAATTTCATTCGAAAATTTTGACGTTTGGGCACTTAATTTAGTCAAAAGGACTAATTGTAAAGAGTGCAAAAGTTGAGTTCCACATGTTAGAAGTTTCTAATTGTTATGAAATTTTAAATTGAAGGTCCTTAAGTAGTAATTAGACCATTGGTTAAATTTTTGGACAAAAATGGGCATGAATAAGACAAATTTGAAAGAAAAGCCTTTAAGGGCATTTTGGTCATTTAGTAATTTAAAAGAATTAAAAAGGGAAAATGAAGCAAAAATTTGCTCATCTTCTTCCTAAAGGCTGAATCTAGCATGGAGAAACCATGGCTAGGGTTTTTCAAGCTTCCAAGCTCGATTGTAAGTTCGTTCTAGCCCGTTTTTAATGATTTTTATGTTTTTGAAATCCTTGTAACCTAATCTACCTATTTCTACCATTATTTTGAGCTAGGGTTTGATTTCAAAAATTGACCCATGTTGAATAATTGTGCATTTTGATGAATTATGGTAGATTATGCATGTTTATTGTAACAGCCCGATTTAGACCCTAATCGAAACGGTGGTTTCGAAACCACGAATCTGAGTCAGAAAAATATTTTTAAATTATTTTCTGTGTTTATTATGTGTAAATTTATGTTGGTGAAGTTTTCGTGATTTAATTTTGTCGTTTGTGCGTCTGATTAAATAAATAGGCTTAATCGCATAAATTAAAAATAAACTTGATTGCTTAAATTATTAGGACTGATTTAGAAGTGGCTTATTAAGGAGATGCATTTATGTTGTAAAATGCCCCTTTTTTTTATGTTAGTGGATGTGTTAGGTAAGTGGAAATATGAGTTCCAATTATATATATATATATATATATATTATAATAGAAAAATAAATATTTTTATATGTACATAAAATAGTTCATAAATTATTAAGTAATGGGGAAATGGTGTGGATGGTTATACCCTCCCTATATAGGCTTTAGTGATTAATTTTAAAGGGTTATAAAGGAAACCAAGTTAAAAACCATATATTATAATTTATGACATAAAATGAGATAAAAAGTGCTTATTATTTTCACCATAGTTGAATATAAGCTAGAGAAGAAGTTAGGTTCGACCATTTTCAAGCTTAAATCTAAGGTTCTTTTTAGTCGGTTTTTGATAATTTTTACGTTTTTGAGATCGTTGCTTCGAGTACTACCCAACCCATGCCTAAATTTTTGATTTTGATGATATGTTCATGAGTTACCATTATTGATACTTTGTTGAAATTGGAGTTTGAAATTGTTAAATAAAATATATGTGTTAGATTATTAAGTTTGTATCGGAAATTTTCATGAAAATTAAGTAAATAAGACTTAATTGTAAAAAAATAGTAAATAAAGGGACTAGATTGTGAAATAAGTTAATTGTAAGGACTTATTAGGGCATGGGAGGTATTCGGCTATATCTTAAAATAAGTAAATTTTATTTATTTTGTGTTTTGTGAATTTTGGATTAAATTGTTAAAAGTGTAAAACTTATGGGACAAAAGTGTAATTTACCTATTTATGAGTCCTTGAGTGAATTGGATTGAGTATTTGATTAAATAAGTTTAATTTATATCAATCTAGATCAAGAAAAGAGAAAACCAGATTCGGATCGGGGAAAAACAAAAATAGACGAATAGTTGGTTTACACTGTTCGACGATATTCGAGGTAAGCTTTAAGTAATTAAACATCTTTATTTTGAATGAAAATTTGTATTAAATATTAATTTTGGGAATATATGTTAATGGTGGATGATGGCAGAATGTGAGGTTGTTAGAAGTAGTATGTTAGAACCTATTTGGACTAAGTTGTGATATTAAAGAGTTTATATGAATAATATGTGGTATTTGAATTTATTATAGTGAAGTTGTGTATGAGTTGATTATGTATCATTTATAATCGAGCCTTACGCCTAGCAGGTTTAATGCCGGTGCATAGAAATTGGGCTTTACGCCTAGCAGGCTTATTGCCGGTGTATATAAGTCAGGCCTTGAGCCTAGCAGGCTTTATGCTGGTGTGAATTCAGGTTTAAATCTAGCAGGCTTAGCGCCGGTGAATTATAGAAAGTTTAAGTTTACAAGATTTTACGACGATGTGAAAATTAAACTCATTAAACGAGTTAAGACGATTAGGTACGTAATAAATGTTTATCTACTTGAAATGGGATGAATTGCCTTCATGATGCTTGATGAGATGGAATTAATAAAGTTGATGTGTATATATATATATGTTAATGTGTGAAACATATGTGTTCGGCTTTTAAGGATATTTGTATATGTAGATAAAATGCTAAAGTTTAAGAAATGGAATAATTTTTATAGTTACGGATGTGAATTTAAATGCATAAGACAAATTAATTATGAAATTAATTTTATAAAGACAAGGTAACAGGTAATTCAGCCAAAAGAAGTTGTTCAATGAAATTATATGCTTTATATGTATGTGATTGAAAGTTTAGGGTTATATGTGGGACTATTTATTCAAAATCATTAAGTATATGAGATAATAAAATGTATTATATGTTTAAATTGCTTGGGCTTATTAACCTAAATTAGCTTACTTGGTGTTTATGTTTCTATAATTGTTTTATAGATATTTTGGAAGTGGTTACGTGCTCGAGGATCGTCGTGAAGTCATCCACACTATCGCTTGATATCGGTATTTATATAGTAAATGTCTTAATGGCGCACTTATGGCATGTATAGTCTAAACTTTACTGTGATCATGTTTAATTTTGGATATGTATAAATATATGCTTATAGCCATGCGAAAATGGCTAATATGTGAAGTAAGTTAAATGAAAATATGCAATGTTTAAAAGTGCGGTGTGTTGAATGTGATTGATAATCTTGGGTGTGGTTGATAAATTTAGCTATGATATGTATTAAATAATGAACTATATTTAAAGTGGTTGGTCTAATGTTTTTGAATATGGATTATAAGTTAAACGTTATTATGGTTGAATGAAGGTTGAAACTTGGGTTGATGTGTACATAGTATAAATGATGGATTCGATGGTATAAATGTTGAAAGAATTTGGCCTTATTATGTTTTAATAAATAGAATCTTTGTTAAAGTCATGCCATGTATTAGATGTAATTTAAATGCTAGGTACTTATATTCGACATAAAGGAAAACAAGAAATGAAAATGTTTAGCTTGGTTGGATTGATATAAAAGTATTAGCGAATATTTACTTGTTGATGTGATTGTGTGGGAAAGCGTGATTTTATTAAATCATTTGATGCTATCATGTTTAAGTATAACATTGAATTTAGATTTTTGACCATTTGAATAGTAACTTATGCATTATTATAATAAGGAGGTTATTTGCGCATTGAGTAAAATGGTTATGCTATTTGAGACTTAATGATTATATGGTACATGAAATGATAATAGAATTCATATTTAGTTTTGGTCAAGTTTAGATAAATGGAATGAACATGCATGATGTACTGATTATTATATGGTTAAAACTTTATATATATATATATATACATATATTTGATATTTTTGCTTATGAATTATATGACTGTATTTATGCCCGCTATAGGATATGAAATGATTTGCAAAGGAAATTATAGTAGTAATATGTTTTAATATTTGAGGGATTTGTTCATATGTATGTGTATTGTTTAAATGTTGAGTTTGGTTTTGTAATGCCTTGTGACCCATTCCGGCAACGGATACGGGTTAGGGGTGTTACATTTATGGTTAGAGAAACGATTTTTACCAAGTGATTTTTGAAGAAAATGTCCGAAAGGACTAAATTGTAAAAGTTATAAAATTGGTCATAAGTGTGTGAATTAGTGGGAATTGGGGGCTGCCATTTATGGAAATGGACCGGTTGAGTCCAAAATACAAGAAAATTGAATAAAAATTTATTTACGAGCCTAAGGGCAAAAGCGTAATTTTGACAAATTTTAGGGGCAAAAATGTAAAATTTTAAAAGTATAATTTTTGGACTAATTTGAATAATGTGAGTGTTAAATGAGTGTTATTTAATATGATAGATCGAGAAAACACAAAATTTGGGCTTAAATCGAGGGAGAATGAAACTTTGAACTAAGACGGGAAATTAGTCATTTTTGCATTCGAGGTAAGTTGGTGTAATGATAATAATAAAACAATGTCATAATGTATGTTTGAAGCCTATATTGTGGTATCAGATTTGATTTTTTTGAATTACATGTTATGTTAGTGATTTGATTTAATAATAATGCCTATGATACAAGGTGACATAGGTGACATGGAAATGAATTGAGATGTTGTAGTTAAAAGTGCTTTCTATGATTATGGTGACTATGTGAAATTATGAGTTTGTGTGTAAATAATGCCCTTACTATATATGTAAAATAATATTTTGATGAATATTATAAAGTATGATTGGTGATATTTATGAATTGGAGATTTGTGAAAAGTGGTGATCCTGATTGAACCTTCGAAAAACTAAAGATACGTATGACATGTAGTTTGGTCACATGGGTGATAAGTGAACTTCACCATGTGTACAAGAGAGCTATGAGATTTATGTGGTAGCAAGGCCACATGAGTGATAAAGCGGCCTTCACAATGTGTGCACGAGAGCTATGTTATAAGTAGGTCACATGAGTGATAAAGTTATCTTCACCATGTGTACAGGAGAGCTACAGAACTTAATCGCTAGGTCACATGAGTGATAAAGTGATCTTCACCATGTGTACATGAGAGCTACGGGACTTAATGGCTAGGTCACTGAGTGATAAAGTGATATTCACCATGTGTACATGAGAGTTACGGGATTTAATGGCTAGGTCACATGGGTGATAAAGCGACTTTCACCATGTGTACACGAGAGCCGAATTATATGTTGGTGGAGCTATGTGCTGAAAACCATCAAGTATTAAGGGTTAGTCTGAAGGGTATAACGGGAAGCTTACTAAAGAAATTGTTGTGGTAATGTAATGTGTAAGTGTAGGTGCATCCCTTTGAACAATGGTGTATTGTAAGCAATGTGCTCGATATGTGATTGAAATTGTTGTAAGGTTGATATAGTGTAAGTGCTATTATGAATACTTTTAATTATTGGCAATGATTATTCATTTGAATGGCTAGTGTTGAGCATACTTGGTGTTATATGTGTAACTATGATAGTAATATGAAGAAATCATGAGAAAGTAAAATTATCAGAAAAATAGTCTGAAACAGAAACAGTTATGTGATTTAGAAAAATCACCATAAATAGTGAAAATTTAATTAAATTTTCAATGAGATATAAAATTCAAGCTTATTGAGTCTATTTTCATATAAAAAAAATGATGTGAGTAAATGAATTTTATATTATAAGATGTTTAAATTTTGGTGAGATAGGGTCTGAATGGTTTCAGAAATCCCTTCTTCCAACTTTGGAAAACCACTAGAAATTTTATAAAAATGGTTATGATGTGCAATTTATATTATTATAACTTTTGATGAGTTTACTTTCAAGAGAAATAAACGGAAAGGTTATTTGAGCTCTATATAATGAGAAATTTGATTTTTAATGAAGAGGTGTTGGAGCTATCGAACCGCGAAATAGGGGAATCTTTAATGAATAAACTGTATTGATTGGATAAACCAAAAATTCTAAAAATTTTATGGCAAGAAGGTATGTGAGTCTAGTTTCAATGAAAATTAGCATATCTAAATTTGAAGTTCCATAACTCTGGATATAATTAATATATCGACTGTGACTCAGAAAATAGCTTAAGCTAAACATGAGTAAAAAGTGAAATCATATGAATAATGATTTTATTTCTTAAGAATACCTTTTGAGAAATGGAAACATTTTGCTAATTCAATTGCTTATTATTATATGCCAACTTACTAAGCTTTAAAGATTACACCCTCTCTTCCATTTCTCTTAGTGTTGTCAGGTTGGCTCGGGGTTGGAGATCGTCGGAGGCCGCATCACACTATCGATTTGTCAGGGTGGGTTAATGATGATTTTATTACTTATAAGTGAGTGGCATGTATAGAAAATTAGTAATTGATAGTATGTATTATTGTAAACTGGTCAAATGTATTGGCTTATATTGCCTCATTGTATATAGCCATGAGATGTGGCTCATAATGGTTATAGGTATGCAAATTCTAGGTTATGCATGAATTACCGAAATGCTTTGACATAGATAAGTATACTACTTGTGTTTGATAGTTAAGTTAGAATTAATTAAGGGTATAATATGGGTCCATGAATTGTATACGAGTGTGAAAAGTTATGAGCAACACTAAGGGCTTGGATAATAACCTAAGTGTTGACCACACGAGCAGAGACACGACCATGTGTCTCAGCCGTGTGGATGACATAGCTTAACACACGGGCGTGTGACTTGGCCATGTGTCCTTAAATGTTTGCTATCATCAGAAACAAAATGCTCGATGTTTTTAACATAGGCTGGAACATGGGCGTGTGTGACCACACGGCCTGCCCCCACGGGCGTGTCCCGAGTCATACGGGCGTGTGACACTATTTTGAGTGAAAATTTTTATAAGTGTTTGAAAAGTTTCGGTTTGGTCCCGGATCATACCTAATGTATCGTTTGGGCCTCGTAGGCCCATAATGTGGGTGTTATGTCCATGAATGAATTTTTTTAAAAATTTTACATAGAAATTATGTGTGGAAATCAAACAGTGCGAGTTTTGTTCAGTAATACCTTATACTCGTGTCCGGCGACGGTTACGGGTGAGGGGCGCTACATTTAGTGATATCAGAGCTATGGTGTAGTTGATTCTCGGACTACTATAACGAGTGTGAGAGTCTAGTAATACATGCCACAAAAATGTAATAGTGTGATGTCTCCGACGCGAATGAGGACCATCTTGTTTAGACAGAGGTACTCTCCAACTGAGCTACATCCGACCATGTGATAGTAGTATTAAAGTATTTGAATAAAGTGCAATTATAATGAGTCAAAATTTGGAAAGGTATGAATAAGAATTTGTGATATATCTATACATATGTGATAATGTATGAAATGAAAGTTCTTATTGTGATAAGCTCATCCATATTTGTTTGGCCTTCATATGACACTATATTCATGGTTTAATTGATTTAGTGAATGTGATAAGTAAAGTTATTCAAAATGCATAGAATGCATGAATGAGTGCACTTATTTGAATGAGATAATCGAAAATTTTGTGTAAAACAGATATGAACGTTAATTTATTTGAAGTGGATAGTGTAATTATGATGACATGTGATGATAATGAAAGATATGTCATATGTGTATATATGTGAGAATCGAGTCAAAGGCTGTACGACCTCACCCCCTTACCGATGAGGTGTTTTTAATGAAAATTTATGGGAATCATGTTGATTAAGTTCTTAAGTGTGGAATCAAAGAGTTTAGTGGTAGAATAGTAATAAGCATAATCAAAGATTGAGAATGGTTGACAAGTAAAGGATAGAGTTAGAAAGACAGCAGATTAACCCGAAAATTATTCAGTTTACATAATATCACAATTAGTGGAAAGGTTAACTTTGGAAAATCGATTTATTCAGACATGATGTTAGAAGGAAGTATTAACCGAAATTTCTTCTGAGCTGATTTTCGTTAGTAAAAGGAATAATGCGGAAATTTGTGATGACAGAATTAGTTAGAAGAATAATGTTTGATTTATAAAGATGTTTAAGTATGATAATTACAGTGGAACAATTTTTGACTATTTCTTCTGGGTATTCCATGTGTTCACATATTCTCAGAGAAAATTATGATTGCTTGTTTTCTGATAAAAGTATTGTTGGTCTAATTGATCTATGATCGGCATTCCACTATCTTTTATTAGTATTCTATTCCATTATGTCTGAGATAAAAGTTGCCAGTGAATTCATATGAAATTGTTCTTCTGTTTCTTCTAGCTATTATTCTGTTTATATCTGTATGGAATATGTCTTATCTCTGTTACAATCAACTTCGGAACATATGAACCGTGTTTCTTTTTCTTTTAGTTTTCTTTGTAGAATCATCAGGATTTCTATTATTTCGTATGAGTGGTGTCTTCGGACATTTAACATGGTTTTGTGTCTCGGACTTCATTATCTCGGTCTTCTCATCATTCTTATTGTTTAATTTATCAAGTATGATTTATTTTTGAAATCGATACCAATGAAAGTGTGGATTATGATAGTCAAGCTCAAATGGTACATTGATTATGTTTCCTCGGGTAATTTTTATTCTTATTAGTGAATACAAGCAAAGTGTTATGTTCCGTCTGAGTTAATACAGATAGTAAATATCTGTGACTGGCATATTGAAAGAACTATGGAAGATTGTATGTTTGATCTGTCCTAACAACATGAAGAAGTGATTTCTTAGAATGTTATTGAACAAATTAAGTTACCTCAGTTGTTCTAATTAGAGTGGGCTGATCAATTTGGGGAAATAAATTAAGCTATGTTGTATTTATGTTTATTTTTTGGTTCGAAAGTGATGTTGTGCATATATAGATTTATTAGCCAAATAGTTTGAATGAAGAAAATTGAAATTCTGGAAAGCATGATATGGAAAAAAAAATACCTATTGGATTTGTTTAAAACGAGTGATGTTATTCTGAATTAAAGTTGTTCTGTTGATAAAGTTATCCCAATTATGAAAGTTTGAATGGTCTGGGCATGTTAGCAAAGTTGAAGGTTTTATTAACCAAAGCTTCAATTTTGAGTTTAGTTTGAATTAAGTAATGAATTTATGATTTTTCAGTGATACACTAGTGAACGGATTAGAATGCATTTTATTGCTAGAATGTAAAGTGATGGCTTATGTTTCCAATGGTAAATATCACCTTAAAAAGGAATTGTTTGGCTAGTGATTTAGAGATGGTCGCTATTATGTCTGTATTGAGAATCTAATGACATTGTTTGTTTGATGAAGATTGTCATATTTTCCCTGATCTCAAGAGTTGAAGGTATCTAGTAGCACAAAAAAATCTGAGATTAAGACGGTATTGATGACTTGAACTATTGAAAGACTGTGAATAATTATTGATTGACATGTGGGGAGGCAAGTGTAGTTACAAATGATTGTATGGAAAATCCCTATTTATCTTGTGTGAGTTGGTTACTCGATTAATCTTATCTGATGTTGGATTGATTTTAGCTAATTAAAAAGCTAAAGTGATGTTCACCTTGCAAGTTTGAGGAACTCAGAAATGTGTTAATGAGAGATAAGCTAATTGAGTACAGTGAAGATCGACTTTTGATTCTGAACTTCAAATTGGAATTGATTATTGTTACTATTATTCCGAGATAGACCTTATGTACTGTGGGACTCAGAGTTATTGCAGAGAATTTTATACAGAGCTTATAGTAGTATCTAGTTTATACATTCAAAGAGTAACAAAAAGTACAGTGATTTGAAGTAAATGTTTTGAGTATACGGATATGAACCCGATATTTCTAATTTAGTGTTCAAACGTTGATTTGTCAACAGGATTAAGTCAAATGTCAAGTGTATTTAAGATTAATGCTGTCAGTGATGATATTGAAATGATAATGAGATAGGGCTATTATGAATTTCGTACCGGATTTCCCTCATTTTTAGATTAGGAGAAATGCTAGCTGGGTTGTTCCCAAGCGTTTGACGGAATTCACCAAATTATTTCAGCATGTATCAATTCCTTATTTAACAAAATTGGCTGAGTTATATTGGGATTCGAATATATGACAGAGTGTTTCTGAAAGTATCGTCTTGGAAAGGATTAACTAGTGATGGTTGGAAATTGTGAGAAAAGTGGCCAAACCTCATTTCGGTAAGATTTTCGGGGACAAAAATCCCTAAAGGGGGAGAGTTATAACATCCCGATTTTGGGCCTAGTCGGAACAGTGGTTTCGAGGCCACAAATCCGACAAGGAAAATATTATTTATATTATATTTTTATGATCTACCATTTCAAGGAAAGATTTCGTGAAAATTTCGTTCGAAAATTTTGACGTTTGGGCACACAATTTAGTCAAAAGGACTAAATTGTAAATAGTGCAAAAGTTGAGTTCCACATGTTAGAAGTTTCTAATTGTTATGAAATTTTAAATTGAAGGTCCTTAAGTAGTAATTAGACCATTGGTTAAATTTTTGGACAAAAATGGGCATGAATAAGACAAATTTGAAAGAAAAGCCTTTAAGGGCATTTTGGTCATTTAGTAATTTAAAAGAATTAAAAAGGGAAAATGAAGCAAAAATTTGCTCATCTTCTTCCTAAAGGCTGAATCTAGCATGGAGAAACCATGGCTAGGGTTTTTCAAGCTTCCAAGCTCGATTGTAAGTTCGTTCTAGCCCGTTTTTAATGATTTTTACGTTTTTGAAATCCTCGTAACCTAATCTACCTATTTCTACCATTATTTTGAGCTAGGGTTTGATTTCAAAAATTGACCCATGTTGAATAATTGTGCATTTTGATGAATTATGGTAGATTATGCATGTTTATGGTTAGAGAAACAATTTTTACCGAGTGATTTTCGGCGAAAATGTCTGAAAGGACTAAACTGTAAAAGTTATAAAATTGGTCATAAGTGTGTGAATTAGTGGGAATTAGGGGCTTCCATTTATGGAAATGGACTGGCTAGTCCAAAATACAAGAAAATTGAATAAAAATTTATTTACGAGCCTAGGGACAAAAGCGTAATTTTGACAAACTTTGGAGGCAAAAATGTAAAATTTTAAAAGTATAATTTTTGGACTAATTTGAATAATGTGAGTGTTAAATGAGTGTTATTTGATATGATAGATCGAGAAAACACAAAATTGACGCTTAGATCGAGGGAGAACGAAACTTTTAGCTTAATCAAGTTAGATTACGAAGCAACGATCTCAAAAACGTAAAAATTATTAAAAATCGAGCAAAAACCATACCTTAATCAAGCTTTCTAAGTGAACAAACTTAAAGAGCAACAATGGCTTCTTTTTCTTCTCAATATTCGGTGGTTGCATGTTAGAAAAGATGATAACTTCATCTTGTCTTACTTTACTAACTTGAATTTATTTAATTACTAAAATATCCTTGGTTAATAAACATTAAATCACTTGATTCCATGTACATTAGAGGTGTGCATGGGTCGGGCGACCCAGCCCGGCCCGGCCCAAAGGCCCTTCCGAAATGTGGGAGGGTTTGGGTAAAAATATAGGCCCGAAAAATGGGATTGGATTGAAAATAAGGCCCATTTAAAAAATGGGTCTAGATTGGGTAATGTATTTTTGGCCTAGACCCGACCTGGCCTGGCCCGAATTCACTCAATGACAAAAAAAATTGCTATTTTTTTGTTTTTAAATGTTATTTTCTTGTTGTTTTCTCCTTATTTTGCTGCCATATTACTATTATATTGCTACTATTTTGTTGTTATTATTTGGAAATTGTATAAAACATATTTTATTGTTAATTTTGTTATTATTTTAAAGGCATTTGTTAATTATGTTATTATTTTAGGGGTATTTGCTTGTTAAGTTGCATCTATCTTAATGTTATTTAAGTCTACATTTTTTAAAAAAAATTATTTTCAATTTATTGGAAAATATTTATTTTGATTTTTTAGTATTTTTGATGTATTATATATATTTAAAAATTATATAAAATAATATAAAAAATTAATACGGGCGGGCCGGGTCGGGCCCAGGTTTTAGCATTTTTATATGGGTCGGGCTTGGGCAAAATTTTAGGCCCATTTTTTGGGCTTGGCCTGACCCGAGCCCGATGAATGGGCCTAAATTTTTAGTTGAGCCTGTCCCAGCCCGACCTATGCACACCTCTAATGTACATAAATGTCCACTTGAACTATTAATGGTATAATTACCATTTAAAGACCTTTACCAATCAATTTCATAATCAATTAATACCTCTAACTATTAAAACCCAACTTTTACGCTTAACGTGATTTAGTTCTTTTTACTGAATTAAGCACTTAAATGGTAAATTTCTTTACGAAACTTTCACATAATTAAGCTATCATGCTATAAACCTTAATAAAATAATAAAATAAATATTTTGACTTCGGATTTGTGGTTCCCAAACCATTATTCTGGTTTGACCAAAAATGGGCTATTACAAGTAATATCGATAGGCCTGCAATTAATGCAAAAAAAAAATTGAAATTAAGACAACCACCATCCAAATGATACAAAATAATTTTCAATTTCGTGGTAAAATGATGCAAGACCTGTAACAGCCCATTTTAGACCCTAGTTGGAACAAGTGGTATCAGGACCACCTAACCGAGTCAAAATATTAACTTTATTGCTTTAATATATTTTACAGCATGATAGATACAATGTGTGAAAGTTTCGTATAGAGATTTTACCGTTTTAAATAGTTAATTCGGTAAAAAGGAATAAATCGCGTGAAGCGAAAAATAGGTGTTCAATGTGTTAAAAGGGTTAAATAGCTCTGGCTTTTTAAATGGAAGGCCTTAAGTTGTTAATTTACCTTTAATTATGTTAGTGGACATTCATGTCCATATTTTATATGATTATTAAATGGTTTAATTAGCCCTAATCGGAACGAGTGGTATCGGGACCACGAAACTGAGTCAGTAAAATTTTTAAATATTATTTTCTGTGTTTATTATATGCGAATTTGTAGGAGTGAAAGTTTTGTATGAAAATTTGATTGGTTGAGTGTTTAATTAATTAAAAAGGATTTGTTTGATAAACTTTAAAAATTTGATGGATAGTTTTAATAGTGCCGAATAATATGTGGTTTTTAATTAAGAGGTACTTGCATGATTATTAAACCATTTTTTTATTTTAGTGGACGGCTAAAGCCACTTTATGACATGACTTTGTTATTTGTTTATATTATAAAGTTCATTAAAGGAAATTAAATTAGTAATAAACTATTATATGTTAAAAAGAAAGTAAGAAGAATCCATTATTATTTTCCTTTGTTCATCATCACCGAAAACAACAAAAAAAGAAAAAAAAAAAGAAAGAAATAAGAGCTAGGTTCGGCCATCTTCCACCTTTGGATTCAAGCTCAAGATTAAAAGAGGCCGGTTTTGGATCGGGGAAAAATCGAAGCTAGCTAAGTGGTCGAATTCATCGTATAATATTAACCGAAGTAAGTTCTTAAGCAATTAAACTCATTTACCTATGCATAGAGATAAAAAAAATGAATTTATTAAATTGAATGTTAGATTTTATATAGAAAAATGTCGAATGGTAATGAAATTATTTGAGTTGAAATAGCTATGGTGTTTTATTGTGCCGTATGTGACTTTAAATGGTTGAATTATGGTAGCAAAGGTATTATTGAAAGTGTCGATTGTGTTATGAATTAGAGAATTGATCAAATGATTATATTTATATATATTGAATGTGTCAAATGAGTATTTGATTTAATATTATGAGCCGAATGTGGCTAGCATATTGAGTTGAAGTAGGCATGATGATACAATTTGCCAAATGAGCATTTGATTTAATGTCATGAGCCGAATGTGACTAACATGTTTGAGTTGAAGTGGGCATGATAATGTAATGTGCCGAATGAGTGTTAAAATGAATTAATTTATGCTGTATGTGTTTTGGATGAGGTAAGTTCATAAGTAAAAGTATGTACTTAAATTCAAATAAATGTTAATTATACTTGCTGAAATAAAAAGTATGTTTTACTATACCCTATAGCCGAAAGGGAATAAGTTAAACTAGAAAGTTTCCGAACGGTTCATCAGGCATTGTTAAGTCATATTCGAGTGTATAAAATGAGCCAAATGGCAGGTATGAATTAGTTTAATGTTTATTTAAAGTAAGGTAAGTGAGGAACTCAATTCTTATTAAAAAATTTTGGGTAAAGCAAATCAAGATTATGTGTGAATTAGATAAGTATTTTCAGCCTTGTGAATAGTATTGAATGAATTCTTTTAAAATTGTATACATATGTGATAATGTGTATTCAGTAATATAGCTAATTCATGTATATGAAGATATACAGTGTTACTTGAATTTATATACTTGAATATATGTGAACTAGGTTTAATAACTATTTGGCTTTAGAAGTTAGATCATAATAAGTTAATTTTATGTCGCATGAACATTCGACCCTTGCTATAAATGTGCATATGATATCTACAATGTGAGTAATAAGTATAAGTACATGTGTTTTATAATAGTACTTAATCTTGAAATAGAAGACATATATTACTCACACATGTATACGTGTTGTACTATGTATATATATCTACATGTATGGTGGTTATTCTTTGACTTATAAACTTATGCACATATGATGCCAAAATCATTGTGGATAATGAACAAGTGTAATTGAGTTATATGGCATTGCATAAATTCGACCATATAAGTAAGTCTATGTGTCAGCTTATATTGAGTTGGTGATTTCAGTTTTATGTGAAGTTATTTTGAATGTGCATAATTGGTCAATGTGATGTTATATTTAAATTGAGCTATAAATGGCATTAAACGATTTATTTGTTCTTCGTCTTCGATTCATAATAAACATCTCTGTAATGATATAAAGGATATGGTATAAATGGTTATATAGAAAACATTTATATGGTGTAAAGTTTGATATTGAATTGTTGGTAAGAGTATATTATTGTGTAAAAGTATAATCCCATTGATATAATCTGTTTATTTTTGAAATGTTAAAATTATTAATTCAAGTTACGGGCTCAGTAGGCTGTGTACTGCTATAAATTCAGATTGGTACTTAGCAGGCTTAAAGCCTGTGAATTATAAAGAATTGATGTTTAGGAGTTTTGATGCTGAAGTGTTAAAGGAATACGAACAATAAACTAAAGTGAATAGGTATGTTTTAGCTAATTAATATTTGTGTTATAAAATAAATTAGCTATTGAAATTGTAGTGAAAATTACATGAGATAAAAAGAAAGGTTGAAACATTTGTGGAGTTGTGTATTAAGTCTTCATTGTATATGAGAATGTGATTAATTAAACTATGGTTATGTTTATACAAGTGAATTCGGCAATGGTAGGAGGATAATTGTATAACTTGTGATGCAAGAGTTTATAACTTTGAAATAGAAAGTTTATTGATGATGTATATGATTATATATATTCGGCCAAAATGAAAGTGGTTAATGTAAAGGCATGATATATATATATATATATATATATATATATATTTATAAGAATGGAATTTATTAAGTTGTAGTTGTATATTATTACAAATGTACAGAATCAAGTTGGATATTTGAATTGATAGATATTTAAAGTTAGGTTAATGCATAAATTGTTGTTTTGCTTAATGCTTACTAAGCTATATTAGCTTACTGTGTGTATAATTGTCTCTATTTTGTAGATATTGAACCCAATTTGTGAGTTGAGAATCGTCAGAGGAGCTTATCACACTATCAACCACTTTTGGTATTTTTAAAAGTTACATTTTGAACCTATTGCATGTATAGGCCAGAGTATGACATGAAATGTAGTAATTCGGTTTGTGTAATTTGGCTTTGTGATAATGGCTTACTTTTCATTTGGGTTAGGTTTTATGTCTTGATTAAATGATGTAGTTGATATACTTGTATGTGGTTTGATGATTCGGTTATGATTTATAATTAAACGTGAATTATGCTTAATGTGTTTGACGTTTAATAAGATAGATAAAACTAATTTAGGTAATGATTATAGACTATTTGATATTCAACCATGAAGGCTTGGATGTTGTGTTATGTTAGGTAATACCTTATAACCCATTCCTACGATGGGATCGGGTTAAGGGTGTTATAAGACCCGTACCAACATTTAAAGAGATTCAAACATTTTTGCGACACGTTCAAATGCAACGGAGTGACCAATGACGCGATCTATCTCTATTTGTTCTCATTCTTGCTTTGTGACAATGCCTATGAATAGGTAGATTTCTGTAAGCCAAGTTCCATCACGACATGGGACAACTTAACGAGGAAATTTTCACACAAAATTTTCCCCATTAGTTGAACCATCAAATTAAGGCGGGACATTGCTAATTTTAAGCAATCAAAGATGAGAATTTATATGAAGCATGGGAACGATTCAAGTCACTGCTTAGGAAATGCCCACACCACAGTATGTAAGATTGGCTTCAATCGTAAATTTTTTATAACAGATTGGGTGAGTGCTTAAGAGCTGGCTTAATGATGCAACGGTCGGGGCCTTCATGAACAAAACCTACAAGCAAGCCTGTCAAATGATTGAGGACATGGCAATAAAGCCATACATGTAGCCTAACGACCGTTTTTCTTATAACTTGAAACTATAGACAACTAAAGTGGTCAGGGAAGACGACAAATATCTACAAAATTTGGAGAAATTACATCATCTAGAGACCACTGTTAAGCTATCAATGAATGATGCTGCTCGATGCTATACGTCATACTCGAAAACCCAATCAGAAGAATTGAATTGTTTGGGTAATATGGATCGAAATCCCTATTTGAACACACACAACCCCAGTTAGAGGGACTATCCAAATCTAAGGTAGGGAGGCAACTAAGGTAACGAAAACCTAACTCTAAACAAAAAAAACCCACCATATCAACCTCCGCACTTGCAAGAGAGATCCATGGGTAATGACCACATTGGTTGTGGTCAATGCTTTGACCAAATTAAAAATGAGATGCAACTCATGAGGTCTGACATTCAACATGTAAAGACCGAATGTGTATAAACTCGTACCAATGTGGCCGAGTTAAAGGAAGAGATGCTCAATATTGCGAGTACATTAAATAAGATGTGAAGGCAAATAAGAACGAGTATTTTAAGTAATACTGAGAATAGCCCCCAAAAGGATGAAAAAGAGCAAGTAAATGCAGCCTCACTCCATTCAAGTAAAACTTTAGTGAACTTAGAAAAGCCAATTAATGAGGAGGACGGTGAGGTTGAGATGGAAGACCAAAACCTGAATGAGCCAAAAGTTGATGTAACACCCCAAACCCGGCCTGGACGTTATGGCCCAATCTTGTGTGTCACATGGATTTACGACTAGTTATGTGTTCTTCGCTTAAAGTGATTATGAAAAAAAAAACCAGGGGTTTGTCGAAAAAGGTCTGTTAGATTAGTCTTTAGATTATCTGATTATTACGCTTGTTGTGGTTTGAAATCATTCTTTAAATTTGGTAAAAACCCCGCGCAGCCTATAACTAGCAGTTTCGAGTTAATTTGAATAAAACCAGTAAATAAAAACCATAATGAAAAAGAAATTTAAAAGCGGCCTTATTACAACTTAAAACCCAGAAAAATATTAAGAATAATTCAATTAAACTATTCAAAAGAAAACCAACTTTGCAGACGATGCGGCCACTCTGAATCCCTCACAGGTCCAAGCCCACTATGGTTGGGGATTACCTGCAGAGATGAAAATAAGGGTGAGTTTGGCAAACTCAGTGTGTAACATAATCCCAACCATAGCCCACAACAGATCAAGCCTCAGAATTAGATTTAATTGGGCCTTGGCCCAGTACAGAAATCAGGATGAAGCCCATAGGCCCATAACAGTTACAGAACAGATATATAACATGTATGCAGAAAACCCAACCCAGATCCATCCAGAACACCCCCGTACCAGCCTCACACCATGTGGGGAGACTACTCGACCCACCCATCCGCTACACACCACAGAATTTGCAGCGAGGCTACCAGATATTGTGACGAAGTCACCAGATACAGATATATGTGGCGAGGCCACCAGAACAGATATATGTGGCGAGGCCACCAGAACAGATATTTATGGCGAGGCCACCAGAACGCTTCCTCCATCAATATAACCCATAGCCCATGCAACAGAAATATATGTCATGGCATACATTAAACATAATCAGAATATCATGCATCTCAGATAAGATTAACCCTAGAGGTATATTGGTCATTCTGTATGGGGCCATCCTGTATGAGGCGATGGACACAGGTGCTGTTCCAAGCAACAAGTCGATTCCAAACTCGACCTCTCGATTAGGAGGCAACCCCAGAAGCTCCTCTGGAAAAACATCTTGAAAATCCTTGACGGTTCTAACCTTATCCACTGTCAGATTCTTAGTTTCCAATTAACTTACAAATGCTAAATAAGCCTTCCACCCCTTTCGTAACCACTTCCCAGCTTTCAACATCGACACTACATGAGACAGATAATCCCTACACTCGCCTATCACTAAAACCTCCTCATCCTCTGCGGTCTTTAACATCATTCGCTTGGCACCACAATCTAGAGTAGCCCTATGCTTAACAAGCCAATCCATACCTAAGATGAGATCGAATTATCTGAAAGGTAGCTCCATCAGATCTCCAGAGAAGACTTTTCCTTGAGTTTCTATAGGCACGTTTCTATACAGTTTGTCTACCCTAACCGAGTAACCCAAAGGACTTAGTACAGATACCCCACTCACGGTCTCCTCAGAGCGTATACCCAGCGACCCAGATATAACACATGCAACATATGAATGGGTAGATCCAACATCTATCAATGCAGTGTATGGCATACTAGAAATAAAAAACGTACCGGTTATAATGTCAGGTGCATCACCCTCCTCTCGGCGACGAGCTACATACACCAACGCTGGCTGACGAGCCTCAGCAAATCCAGTACCCCTACCAGGTGCTCCTCGTCCTCGACCATTGCCATTACCTCCTCTGGCTTGCCCATGTCCTCTCAGAGGCTGTAGTCCACCCCTCACTAGTTGAGTGATTGTCTGACCCATAACTTGAACCTGATCTGGTTCCTGGGGATAATCCTTAACCCTATGCTCCATAGACCCACATCGAAAACAAGCTTCAGAATGTTTCAGACACTCGCCCATATGTATCTTACTGCAACTCCTACAACCTTGCGGTCTAATAGTATTCATCAGTACTGCTCGAACTGGCTCCACCACCCTTGCTCTTTTAACACCCCTGTTAACCCCGCCTAAGGGTCTTGAATCTCTCTGAAGATGGTTTCGATCCTTTTCACGATTCTGCCTTTCTGTATGCTTCACGTCCTCAGCTATCTTAGCTTTCTCCATCAAAGCAGCAAAGTTACGTTCCCTTTGCGGAGCAACCAGCACCCTAAGTTCATCTCTCAAACCATCCTCGAAGTGCACGTTACGCTCATACTCTGTAGCGACTATCCTAGAAGCATATCGGCTCAGCCTCAGAAACTCAGCCTCATACTCAGCCACTGTCTTACTCCCTTGAACCAGGTTCAGAAATTCTTTCCTGCGGGCGTCCACATAGCTAGCCCCAACATACTTTCCTTTAAAGGCTGTCTTAAACAGCTCCCACGTCACCCTATCAGCTGAAGTTCCATCTCTCACCGTGAGCCACCATTGATAAGCCTCATCCCTGAGCAACGATATGGCTCCCTTCAGCTTCTGCTCCACAGACCAGTCCAGATCGTCCATAATTCACTCTATGGCCTCTAACCAATACTCAGCCACATTCGGAGCTACACCAGCTACACTCCTAAAGATTTCTGCCCCATTAGCCTGGAGTCACTCAGAAATAGATCCTCGAAATCCATTACCCGTACCTGCCCCAGCAACCCTTTCCAAAACTCGAAGCATCGCCTGAGATAGGGCGTCGTCCCCGACACCACGATCATGGGACTCTACCTCTATTGCTGGTGGTACCGGTGCATCAGCTACTGGCGCATGTCCTGCAGATAAAGATTCAGCTTGTGCACTACCTCGGCCACATCCACGGTCTCTCCCACGAGCTGCTCGCGTACTCATTTCATATTATTTGATTTAGAAATTTTATGAATCAGTTTAATATTTCAGTATTTATTTCAGATGTCTTATGAATAAACAGTAATTCAGAGTTTGTTTTCTTTCGCGATTGCCTAGCTACAGTCTCAGTCTACTTATCAGAGTTTCTATGGTTTCAGTGTTACCCTAACTAAAGTATCATGATAGGGTTTCAAAACAGGCATATAATCAGAATTTCAAAAACAATCAGAAAATTTCAGAAAACTTACAGACTTGGGCCGTAGATTCGGTGTGCCACCTTCTTAACAATCAATTTTAGAAAACTGAGTTTAATCCTTGGAAATCATTTATTTACGGAAGAAAATATCTAAACAATCTCAAAATAATTTTTGAAAACAAGTTCTTAAAACGATCTTTCGAAAATCTTTTATTCTTGTTACTTTAAAAATTTCCTTTTTTTAGACCTGTTCCACAGCCGAGTTGTTGCAACCGGGCTCTGATACCACTAAATGTAACACCCCAAACCCGGCCTGGACGTTATGGCCCAATCTGGTGTGTCACATGGATTTACGACTAGTTATGTGTTCTTCGCTTAAAGTGATTATGAAAAAAAAACCAGGGGTTTGTCGAAAAAGGTCTGTTAGATTAGTCTTTAGATTATCTGATTATGAAGCTTGTTGTGGTCTGAAATCATTCTTTAAATTTGGTAAAAACCTCGTGCAGCCTATAACTAGCAGTTTCGAGTTAATTTGAATAAAACCAATAAATAAAAACCATAATGAAAAAGAAATATAAAAACGGCCTTATTACAGCTTAAAACCCAGAAAAATATTAAGAATAATTCAATTAAACTATTCAAAAGAAAACCAACTTTGCAGATGATGCGGCCACTCCGAATCCCTCACAGGTCCAAGCCCACTATGGTTGAGGATTACCTGCAGAGATGAAAATAAGGGTGAGTTTTGTAAACTCAGTGTGTAACATAATCCCAACCATATCCCACAACAGATCAAGCCTCAGAATCAGATTTAATTGGGCCTTGGCCCAGTACAGAAATTAGGATAAAGCCCATAGGCCCATAACAGTTACAGAACAGATATATAACATGTATGCAGAAAAGCCAACCCAGATCCATCCAGAACACCCCCGTACTAGCCTTACACCGTGTGGGGAGACTACTCGACCCACCCATCCGCTACACACCACAGAATTTGCAGCGAGGTTGCCAGATATTGTGACAAAGTCACTAGATACAGATATATGTGGCGAAGCCACCAAAACAGATATATGTGGCGAGGCCACCAGAACAGATATATGTGGCGAGGCCACCAGAACAGATATATGTGGCAAGGCCACCAGAACACTTCCTCCATCAATATAACCCATAGCCCATGCAACAGAAATATATGTCATGGCATACATTAAACATAATCAGAATATCATGCATCTCAGATAAGATTAACCCTAGGGGTATATTGGTCATTCTGTACCTAGGGGTATAATGGTAATTTCCACACTTAGGGGTATTTTAGTCATTCTAATGATACTCAGAGATTTTATACATATCAAAGATACCATTAATCCATTTTTCATTTCAGAAATCCATATTAACTTAGTTTTCGGTTTTGCCCTTTTTGGCCCCAAAACCCCTAATGGGCCCTACTTTGTCCACTAATGTCTTAAGCCTGTTAAATCCAATTTTATGTCCAGATTACAAGTTTTAATCGAATTAATTATTACACTCCGCCAAAATGCCTTTAATGCCAATTTTTACCTATATGGGCTCGGAAGCCCATTGGGCCCACACTTGGCCCATCGAGGCCCAACTTACCAAAATGCACGGAATTGCATACTTTGCAATCCCATCATCAACGATTCCAAATCCAATCATCAAGGAGTAATCAGTTACTCATAGGTCCTTATAGAGCTGACCTTTTGGTCATTTTCGGTCATTCTTCGGTCATTTCGGCCTTAGCCGTTCTAGTCTATAGCGAGGGTATGATACACACCTGATAACTGTTGAAGTGTTGATGAAATCCATGCACGAATAGCCTACAATTGATCACTAATGTGTTAGCCTAATAATTGACAACGCATAGAGCTGTAACCTCTTTACCACAATCGACCAACATGGCCTAAGTCCTTAAAAATCTTACCTTTCTAGTGACTATGAACTAGATCTCGTTGTCCAACAGTATTAGCCTTCAATCCTTCGTCGCACAATCCCCCTTGATTACACTAGCACACACAAAACAAGGGAAAGAGACCAACAACCCTTAGTCTAAATCGTTAGCCCCCCTAAGGAGGTTTCGACTTATTGCCTTAAAACCTGAAAAACTAACAAAATAAAGTCTCGAAGTACTTACTGATCTAGCCTCGATCTACAACAGTTCCACTTGTAACTACTAGAAGAGAAGAGTATTGAAAGGTTTCAGTTTCTGAAAAGAAGAATAAGACTTACACACGGGAGGGTTCGGCTAACAAGTTGGAGAGGGTTATAATGAAGAAAAAGAAAAGTAGGAGAAGAGTGTTGATGGTAAAATAGGTTCGGCTATGGGGGAGAGTCGACAGCACTGATTTGGTTCTTGGAACAAAATAGAGGTGAAGAAGATGGGAGTTGACGAGAAGAAGTAGAAGAAGAGGAGAAGAATGGAGAAAAGAAAATGATGAAAGAAAAGAGTGGGAGGAGAGGTATTTGGTCAAAAGAGGGTTCAGCAATGGGGGTGTAATAGGGTTCGGCTACTGAAACAGAAAAGAAGAAAAGAAGGAGAAAAAGAAGACCTAAGTGCTAAGTAAAATCGGCAAAAGAATCACAAAAGAACCTTCAATAATTTGGCACTTTTAGCACCCTAATTGCCGAAATACTCCCCTATGGAAAATGCCGAAAAATGCACTATCAAGAGTCCCTTGGCTAGCCACTTTCCTTCAAAATTCAAATGTTCCTCAATTTCCTCCTTGATTTACTCATATGACCAATTCAAACTTCATCCAACTAGAGTTTTACCCAAAGTCTATCACTTACCACTTCTGCTCATAAAAATAAAACACCTTAATACCTACCTGTGACTTGAACCCTTGACCTCCACACTTTTCTAGGCGCCACTTTTATAGCTCCTTAGTGGCGTCACTTAACCACCCTACCAGGGGCTCCTTTTTGCTACCTTTTGCTAACTTAAATCCTTAAAAGCCCACTCATTCAGGACTTCCTTCTCCTAAACGCTAAAATCTCTTAAATCTATCGGGTTTTAACCTAAGCTTGGGCCTTCTCGGGGCCTACTATCACACTAAAATATAATCTGTATAGTCAAAACATAGAATTTTAAGACTTAGCCAAAAATCACAGAAATCCTGAAAATCAGGGCGTTACAGTTGAAGTCTAAACGGAGGAAGGATCTAAACTGATAGTTGAGTTGAAAAATACTCCATGTTCAAAACTAATGCAAAAGAATGTACCGTTCTAATTGAGGTTGGAGGACATGCAACAAAAGGATGAGAAAGAATTCGTAAGTTTTCTAAACCTTTTTAAATTTCTTAATGTAAATTTGTCACTACTTGAGCTTATTGATAAGATGCTGAAGGATACTAAATACTTAAAAGAAATTATGTCTAGGCATAAAAAGCTAAAAAAAGTGAGCAAATAAGAATTGTCGTAAAAGACCCCTAAAGCTAGAAAATGCAGGAAGTTGTACACTTCTTGTGAAGATAGGGAACAAACATTTTAATAATTCCCTTTGTGACTTAGGGATAGCAAAAATTTGATGCCCTTATCCACATACGTAAAACTCAAACTCGGGGAATTGAAAAATATAGAAATTACATTTCATTTAGCCGATTAATCTCTTGTACATCTCAAAGGTGTACTTGAGGGCATCTTGGTTAATGTTAGGAATTTTATAATCCTCATTGATTTTGTTATCCTCAACTTCAAGAAGAGGACCAAGATATTCCCATTCTATTGGGTTGGCCATTGTTGGCTACGTCTAGATCGACCATTGATCCAGAAAAGAACGTGTTAAAAATGAAGATTAGTGATGAAATAGAAATATTCAAATGTGGCCATGATTCTCAAAATGTAGAATATGAGAGTAAAATAGGTGAGGATTGTTATGTAATTTCGTTTAGCACCCATAACAACCTTTTTCAAAGGTATTGTTCTAGTTTGATGTGTGTAGGTACCAAAGGATCGAGGGAGCACAACTAGTGGAAAGACCCCGGAAGGAAAATTAATTGTTGGATGGATCAAGACGATCCCCAAAGGAGAAAAATGGCAATGCATGGAACGTGAGAGCTACAGGATGAGTCTAGTAGCCACACTAAAATTCATGATAAAACTTTAATAAACTATTGTAAATTTTGTACATTTGAATTTTAGGATATTATTTTGGATTTTAATTAGGTTAGGAAGTTTTAATTAGAGTAGGATTTTGGCCTTAGGTAGTCAAAAGGAGCCTATTAGGGACCTACTTGAGTTTAGGGATAAAATGGAGGAATCAACATGCCCTGAAAACTTTAAAATGGAGAAAATTAGGGCGATGTCATGATGTTGAATCTCGATGCTGCGACACAGAACTTCGAAGCTCCCAGGACTTAAAATTAGAATAGTGTCGCGACACTACATCTCCGTATCATAACATTGCACTTTGAACCTAAAATCTTTGTAAATTCCAAAATTAATTTTAAAACTTGGGCCTGTGTTGTGACACCGTGTCTCAATGTCACGGCACAGAACTTCAAACCCAAAACTTGGAGCATTCAAAGGACGGTGTCGTGACACCAACACTCAGTTTTGCGACACTAATGTCAGGTCTGTTCTTTTTTGACCCAATATTCTACACGGCTTGTTCGATTACTATGTATACTAAACATGTTTTAAACCCTAAATTTTCACCTTAATCACTCTCTAAACACCCCTAAAGCACTCCTAATGGTAGTCGAGCCCTCTTCTCTAGTCCCTACTTCAAATTACTACCGTTTATCATGAGTTCGTCGTTGCTTTTGTTGCACCATTGCTACTACTGCTGCTCTTCCTCTTTGACAATAGTATTGATCAACAATATTGATGAAACATTCTTCAACTTTTCTAATTACTTTACTTTATTGTTACTCCATCATACTAGTTGTGATTATTGTTTGAAAATGGCCCCGAAGAAAGCACGTCATACCACACAACTAAAGGAGTTGAAGGAATTTGATTCCACTCAATTCCATTGCCAAGAAGTCGAAAAATATTTTTTGGACCTTCAAGGCAAAACCTTTATTCAAGAACGAGGGTTTGACCCCTCATTCAATCTTTGGAATGACATATGTGATATTATCTATGCAAACCAATGGATGGATTTTTACCTTACACCAAAAGAGTTGACGATCGACTCAATGGTATATGAATTTTATGAATCCTTAAAATATCGAGAAAACAATAAGGTACCGAATGTCTAGTATAGATATGTCATAATTAGAGGAAAGGAAGTCCTAGTTGTGACAGTCCGATTTTAACCCTATTCAAAATGGTAGTTTCGGGACCACGAATCCAAGTCAAAAAATATTTTAATATTATTTTTGGTGTTTATAATGTGTGAATTTGTGTGTGCTGAAATTTCATTTAAAAATTCTATTGTTAAATGCCTGATTTAATAAAAAGGGCTTAATCGCAGAAAATGAAAATTTGATGGTTTAAACGCAAAGGGTCGAATAGTGCATGTTTTCATTAAATGGAGTATTTAAATTATAAATTGACCATTGGATAAAATGATGGACGATATTAACCTTAGTTTATTGATAAACCGTAAATTATACATATTTCTACCTTATGCTTAGCACATTTATGGATGAATTATTCCTTGATTTGTGGAATTTGATGCTCCTAAACCATTAATTTCATGTTTTATACTCAGGTGTGCTTAAGGGAGTGAAAAGAATAAGAAACGGGCCGAAAATGGAGAAAATGGGCCAAGGCAAGGAATCAACACGGCCTGGAGTTCACCACACGGGCGTGTCACACGGTCGTGCCACATAAACAGGCTCGAGCACGGCCTAGACTTGATTCACATGAGAAATCCACACGGCCGTGCCACATAAATAGGCTCGAGCACAGCCTAGACTCGACTCACACGGGCGTGGCACATGGGCGTGTCCCTGTCGTGAGAAAGTTCAATTTCAAAAAGAAAAAGCTACTCTGATACCAGTAAATGTAACGCCCCCACGCCCGAGACCGTCGCCGGAGTCGAGCTTGAGGTGTTACTGCATATAATTTACCATTTTAAACAACTTTACATTATCTATTTTGATTTTTGGAATAAGCAGTTTATCTGCATCATGGTCGCTTGAAAAATCATATCTCGAGTTACAAAACTCGAAATCAAGATCTGTAAATTTTCCCTGAATCTAGACTCATGTATCTATCTGCTAATTTTTTTCTAGAATTTTTGGCTAGGTCGATTAGTACAGTTTATTAGTTAAAGTTGCCCCTGTTTCAGAACTCAACTGCACTGACCTCTACTTATTACGAACCACTTTTATCTCTGTAAAAAATTCATATGACTATGCCGTTTGTTTCTCTTAAAATTAGACTCAATAAGAATTCTGAACATATAAAGTAATCCTCCTAATTATTTTTGTATAATTTATGGTGAATTTCCAAAGTTGGGGGATCCAGAAATTGCTCTGGCCCTGTTTTACTAAAACTCAGATATCTCATAAAATACAATACCTTTACCTGTTTGGTTTGTTCCATATGAAAATAGACACAATAAGATTTAATTTCATATATTGTTCACCATCAAACCATGTTTCTATTATTTTTAGTGATTTTTCAAACTCACATCACTGCTGTTACAATGTTCTGTTTTTAAGCTACTTTCACATTTTTCCTTAATTTTCATGTGACAGTTATCACTCAAGCATACATACTATCATACTTGTATATCATTAGCCATTTCATTAGCTATTCACTATCAAGTATTTACATCCCATTCATTGAACATGTCATAAGCCATCCATATCAAAAGAAGCCAAGTCCCTATACATGCCATACACGAAAAGAAACGTCTAACTATACCGATAGGATTCCTCGATAGTGTGATCGGATCTCCGACGTTTCCTTTGATTCCCGAGTGGCTTGGCAAGAACTATAAGAAGAAAGAAATAAAGAGGGTAAGCACTAGGCTTAGTAAGTTTACAAGCAAATAAATTACAACATTCATCATATGGGATAAGTATGCAAACTATCAATTAGCATTATAAGCTTTCTTTACATCTCATTTTCTGCCTTCTTCTTCTTCACTTACCTTCTTTCTTACCTGACCTTTCATTATTCACGATTATAATCTACCTTTCCTTTGCTGATAATTCATTGTACATTTACTTGAATAATGGCCTGTTGAACCACTCGGAATAGTAAGGATACTAGGGTCATTCCTATCTAACAATATCCTGCCAATGCCATGTCTTTGACATGGACTTACATGAATTATTCCTGTCTCCAATGCCATATATCTAATATGGCCTTACATGGCTCAATCCTGTCTCCAAAGTCGTATATCTAGTACGGACTTACATGGCTCATTTCTATCTTGTCCTGTCCTGTCGACCCCTAATGTCATGACATTTCGTATCCTAACATTCCTAAGGTTCAATCGGGACTTTCTACTGCTTTTCTCTGTCATATCACCTTATATTCAACTTGATTATTTTCATAAAATGAATATATAAATGCTGGAAAATGACAATAGTAATGTAAAATAATAGAATATTGCATTTATTTACTGTAAACTTACCTCGATACCAAATGTGACCAAACCTTACAATTTAGTCCTTTACTTTTTCTTTTCCCCGATCTATTCCCGAATTTCGTTCTTCTTGATCTATAATAGCAAATTTAACTTATTTAATATCAACATTTATCAAAACAGCCCTTTACTCAAACTTTGGCAAAATTACATTTTTGCCCCTAAACTTTTGCATATTTACACTTTTGCCCCAAGACTCGGAAATCAAAACTTATCACAAATTCTTGTATTTTAAGACATGCTGATCATTTATTTACGAACATCATCTTCAAATTCTTACTATAACATACACTTATGTACAATAGGTATTTTTACCAATTAAGCCCTTTTACTCGTTTTTACCTAAAACTGAGTAGCTCAAGTTGTCTAGCATAATTTAAAACCTCATATTCTATCATAAAACATCAAAATACACAAATTTCACCTATGGGTATTTTTCCAAATATGAACCCTAACTTAAAATATTGCTAACATAAGCTTTATCGAGCTATCGGGACTACGAAAACGTAAAAAACATTAAAAACGGGGCTTGGAATCACTTACTATGGAGCTTGGAAGCTTGAAACAAACCCTAGCTATGGAGAACCCTTGCAATTTCGTGGTAATGAAGAAGATGATCAATTTTGTGCTATTTTTCCCTTTTTATTTCATGTTAATATCCAAATGACCAAAATGCCCCTCCTTACTAAACTTTCAAAAATTCCATCCATGTCCAAATTTTTTCCATGAACTTAAAATTGGCCAAATTACTATTTAAGACCTCCTAATTAATATTTCAAAACAGTTTCATACTAGAAACTTCTAGAATGCAAGTTTTGCAACTTATTCGATTTAGTCCCTAATTTTAAATTAAGCACTTTACGCATAGAATTTCTTCAAGAAATTTTCACACCATCATGCAATCATAATATAGACTCAAAATAATTAAAAAATAATTATTTCTATCTCAGATTTGTGGTTACGAAACCACTATTCCGATTAGGCCCTATTTTGGAATGCTACATTTCTCCCCCTTTAGGGATTTTCGTCCCCGAAAATCTTACCTGTGAAGAGGTTTGGGTATTATTTTCGCATGGCCTTTTCGGGTTCCCATGTAGCCTCATCGACCCCATGTCTATTCCACAAGACTTTTACAATAGCAATACTTTTATTCCTTAATTGTTTTATCTCACGAGCTAGAATTTTTACTGGTTCTTCATCATAAGTCATATCTGGCTGAATCTCAACCTCTTTCGGAGAAATCACATGTGACGGATCTGATCGATAATGTCGTAACATTGACACATGGAACACGTCATGAATCTTTTCTAACTCAGTCGGTAAAGCTAATCGATATGCTAATGGTCCAACTCTCTCAATCACTTCAAACGGTCTAATAAAACGAGGACTTAACTTGCCTTTCCTGCCAAATCTGAGAACTTTCTTCCACGGGGATACTTTCAAGAATACCTTGTCGCCAACCTGATATTCGATCTCTTTTCTTTTTAAATCTGCATATGACTTCTGCCTGTCTGAAGCTGCTTTCAAACAATCTCTGATAACTTTCACTTTTTCTTCTGTTTCTTTAACGAGATCAACCCCGTAAATCTAATTTTCTTTAAGCTCTGTCCAATATAAAGGTGTACGGCATTTACGTCCATACAAAGCTTCGTAAGGTGCCATCTTCAAACTTGACTAGTAACTATTATTATAAGCAAACTCTACCAATGGTAAATATTTTTCCCAACTGTCTTGAAATTTCAATATACAACATCTAAGCATATCTTCTAGTACCTGGATAACTCTCTCTGACTGACCGTCGGTTTGGGGATGAAAAGCCGTACTAAAACTCAACTTGGTGCCCAAAGCTTCTTGTAGCTTCTTTCAAAACCGTGAAGTAAATCTCAGATCTCTGTCTGAAATGATCGATAATGGCACTCCATGTAGTCTAACTATCTCTGAAATGTATAACTCGGCCAACTTGTCAAGTGAATAATCCATACAGACTGGGATAAAATGAGCCGACTTAGTTAGCTTATCAATCACAACACATACTGCATCTTTCTTTTTCGGCGTTAACGGCAATCCGATCACAAAATCCATAGTAACTCTGTCCCATTTCCACTCTAGAACTAGCAAAGGCTGCAATAATCCCAAGGGTACTTGGTGTTCGGCCTTTACCTGTTGAAAAATCAAGCATCTGGAAACAAACTCTGAAATATCACTTTTCATTCCTACCCACCAGTACAATTTCTTCAAATCATTATACATCTTTGTACTACCCGGATGAATAAACAAAGAACTGCTATGTGCTTCCTGTAAGATCTTCCGAATAAGCTCATCATTCTTTGGTACACATATTCTGTCTCTAAACATCAAACAACCATCAGAACCAATCCGGAAATCTGATTCTATGCCTGACTCACATTGAACTCTTTTAGCTTGTAAATCACTATCATCTTTTTGAGCTTCACAAATTTCTTCAAGAAATACCGGTTTAGTTCTCAATTCAGCTAGAATAGAACCATCATCCGACATGGCCAAATTGGTATTCAAAGCTCGCAATGTACATAAAAGTTTTCTGCTTAAAGCATCAGCAACTACATTTGCCTTACCTGGGGTGATACTCAATCACTAGCTCATAATCTTTAATCAACTCTAGCCATCTTCTTTGCCTCAGGTTCAAATCTTTTTGAGTCATCAAGTATTTCAAACTTTTATGATCGGTGAATGTCCGGCACCGTTCACCATACAAATAATGTCTCCAAATCTTCAAAGCAAATACAATAGCAGCTAACTCCAAATCATGCGTCAGATAATTTTTCTCATGTGGTTTCAATTGTCTAGAGGCATAAGCAATCACCTTTCCTTCCTGCATGAGTACGCAACCGAGCCCATTCAAAGACGCATCATTGTAAATCACAAATTCTTTACCCGGTTCTGGTTGTACTAAGATGGGAGCTTCAGTGAACAATGCCTTTAACTTGTCAAAACTCTGCTGGCACTTCTCAGTCCATTCGAACTTGACATCCTTCTGCAACAATCTCGTCAACGGGGTAGCTATCCTGGAGAATCCCTCCACAAATCGTTTATAATAACCAGCTAAACCAAGAAAGCTTCTGACCTCTGAAATGTTCCTAGGAGGCTTCCAATTGACAATGGCTGAAATTTTGCTTGGATCAACTCTAATACCTTCACCTGAAACAATATGTCCAAGGAATCCAATTTCTCGGAGCCAAAACTCACTTTTACTAAACTTAGCATACAACTGATTATCTCTCAGAATCTGTAAAACTGTTCTCAAATGCTCTTTATGTTCAGTCTCATCAGGAGAATAAATCAAAATATCATCAATGAACACCACTACAAACTTGTCCAAATACGGTCTAAATATTCAGTTCATTAAGTCCATAAAAATGATAGGAGCATTAGTTAAGCCAAACGGCATCACAAGAAACTCATAATGGCCGTACCTAGTTTGGAATACAGTCTTTGAAACATCTGACTCCTTAACTCGCATTTGATAGTATTCGGATCTCAAATCTATCTTGGAAAACACAGTGGCTCCCTTTAATTGATCAAACAAATCATCCATTCTGGGCAGTGGATATTTGTTCTTGATAGTTACCTTGTTAAGTTACCGATAATCTATGCACAATCTCATTGAACCATCTTTCTTTTTCACGAATAACACTGGTGCACCCCATGGCGAACTACTAGGTCTTACAAAACCTTTATCAGTTAATTCTTGCAGCTGAGCTTTCAATTCTTTCAATTCCGACGGGGCCATTCTATAAGGAGTAATAGAAATAGGTGTGGTACCTGGAATTAGCTCAATACCAAACTTAACTTCTCTAACAGGAGGCAAACCTGGTAATTCTTCCGGAAATACATCTGGATACTCGCACACTACAGGCACTAATTCAATTTTCAATTCTGAATCTTTAGTATTCAATACAAAAGCAAGATAAGCCTCATACCCCTTTCTCAAATATTTCTGAGCTGTCATAACAGAAATCATAGCAAATGAACCATCTGACTCATCTGAATTAACTCGAAGAATCTCACCATTTTCACATTTTAACTCAATGAATTTCCTTCCACAATTCACTATCACATCATGTGCCGTCAACCAGTCTGTACCCAGAATAACATCAAACTCATCAAACGGCAATAACATGAGATCGGCCGAAAAACAGTGACCTCTAATCATTAATGGGCAATTTTTACATACTTTATATATCAATACACACTTGCCTAGTGGATTTTATACTTTTATCACAAATTCTGTGGATTCTATAGGCATACTCATTTTAGACATCAGTTTCACACAAACATAGGAATGGGTCGAACCCAGATCAATTAAAGCAACGACATTAATGTCATGTAAAGAAAATGTACCCATAATCACATCGGGGGAGGATGCCTCTTCGCGAGCACGAATAGCATAAGTCCTTGCAGGGGCTCTAGCATCTGGTCTCATCGTCGAATCTCTAGAGGTGCCTCTGTTACTTGCTCCTACTCCTAGTTGTCTCGGTGATCTGCCTCTGGTAGGAGCATTTCCGGATCTAGCACTCTATGTTACTTCTCGGTTAGCCACCTCCGGACACTTTCGCACAAAATAATCTGGAGCACCACACTTATAACAAACATTTTTGCCTGCTCGACAAGGACCATAATAAAGTCTACCACATCGTGGACATCCCGCTCTACCCGATCTAACATTACCCACACTTGCGGTCGAAGTGGTTTGAGCTTTCGGATCTTTAAATCTGCTACCTCTATTCTGACTAGATTGCCCTGCCGAAAAGCTAAATCTAGTAGAAAACTCTTTGGGCCTCTTGGATGTAGCCTGAAATGATCTGCTCATCTGTCTTTTCTTTGTATCTCGTGTCTCTGTTTCAGTTTTATCTTTTCTTTTTAACAACTCCTCCGCTTTACAAGCTCTGTCAACTAAAATGACGAACTCTTTTATTTCCAGAACACCCACTGATAGTCGGATATCATCATTTAACCCATCCTCAAACCTTTTACACATAATAGCCTCCGTGGACACACATTCTCGAGCATATTTACTAAGTCTAACAAATTCACGCTCATAATCAGTCACTGTCATATTACCTTATTTCAGCTCTAAGAACTCTTTTCTCTTCTGATCAATAAACCTCTGGCTGATGTACTTTTTACAGAATTCCTCCTAAAAGAAATCCCAAGTGACCCTCTCTTTCGGTACAACTGATACTAGTGTCTTCCACCAGTGATAGGCTGAATCTCTGAGAAGTGATACTACACATTTCATACATTCCTCAGGTGTACAAGATAATTCATCGAAGACTCTGATGGTATTTTCTAACCAAAATTCTGCTCTTTCTGCATCATCATCTTTTGTTGCTCGAAACTCTTCTTCCCCATATTTCCTGATTTTATCAACTAGTGGCTTTTCTCTTATTACTGTACCTGTGACTGGGGGAGCTTGAGCTACATGGGTAGCCTGAGAATCCTGAGGGGGTGGAGGTCTAACTGCCGGATTCGTACGAACGAACTTGGCAAACCAATCATTCAAAGTTTGGAAGAGAGCTTCTCGAGTCACTCCTCCCTAATCAACTGTTACTAGCCTATTCTCAGATGGCACTGCTCCTTCTGCAAGAGCAGGCGCATTACTTTCAATATCATCGTCACCAGCTCGTTTGGGATTCATTACTATAAAACAAAATATTTAAAAATCGTCAGGAGTCGTCACACTATCAAAATATAAGTATGGCATGTATAGCTAGACTCTTACTCATGCTAACTATTCTGAGAACCGACTAAACCTACTCTGATACCAAAAAATGTAATGCCCCCACGCCCGAGACCGTCGCCGGAGTCGAGCTTGAGGTGTTACTACACATAATTTACCATTTTAAAAAACTTTACATTATCTATTTTGATTTTCGGAATAAGTAGTTTATCTGCATCATGGTCGCTTGAAAAATCATATCTCGAGTTACGAAACTCAAAATCAAGATTTGTAAATTTTCCATGAATCTAGACTCATGTATCTATCTGCTAATTTTTTTCTAGAATTTTTGGCTAGGCCGATTAGTACAGTTTATTAGTTAAAGTTGCCCCTGTTTCAGAACTCAACTGCACTGACCTCTACTTATTACGAACCACTTTTATCCCTGTACAAAATTCATATGACTATGCCGTTTGTTTCTCTTAAAACTAGACTCAATAAGAATTCTGAAAATATAAAGTAATCCTCCTAATTATTTTTGTATAATTTATGGTTAATTTCCAAATTTGGAACAGGGGATCCAGAAATCACTTTGGCCCTGTTTTACTAAAACTCAGATATCTCATAAAATACAATACCTTTACCTGTTTTGTTTGTTCCATATAAAAATAGACACAATAAGATTTAATTTCATATATTATTCACCATCAACCCATGTTTCTATTATTTTTAGTGATTTTTCAAACTCACGTCACTGCTGTTACAATGTTCTATTTTTAAGCTACTTTCACATTTTCCCTTAATTTCCATGTGACAGTTATCACTCAAGCATACATACTATCATACTTGTATATCATTAGCCATTTCATTAGCTATTCACTATCAAGTATTTACATCCCATTCATTGAACATGTCATAAGACATCCATATCAAAAGAAGCCAACTCCCTATACATGCCATACACGAAAAGAAATGTCTAACTATACCGATAGGATTCCTCGATAGTGTGATCGGATCTCTGACGTTTCCTTTGATCCCCGAGTGGCTTGGCAAGAACTATAAGAAGAAAGAAATAAAGAGGGTAAGCACTAGGCTTAGTAAGTTTACAAGCAAATAAATTACAACATTCATCATATGGGATAAGTATGCAAACTATCAATTAGCATTATAAGCTTTCTTTACATCTCATTTTCTGCCTTCTTCTTCTTCACTTACCTTCTTTCTTACCTGACCTTTCATTATTTATGATTACAATCTACCTTTCCTTTGCTGATAATTCACTGTACATTTACTTGAATAATGGCCCGTTGAACCACTCGGAATAGTAAGGATACTAGGGTCGTTCCTGTCTAACAATATCCTGCCAATGCCATGTCTTTGACATGGACTTACATGAACTATTCCTGTCTCTAATGCCATATATCTAATATGGTCTTACATGGCTCAATCCTGTCTCCAAAGCCGTATATCTAGTATGGACTTACATGGCTCATTTCTGTCCTGTCCTATCCTGTCGACCCCTAATGTCATGACATTTCGTATCCTAACATTCCTAAGGTTCAATCGGGACTTTCTACTACTTTTCTCTGTCATATCACCTTATATTCAACTTGATTATTTTCATAAAATGAATATATAAATGCTGGAAAATGACAATAGTAATGTAAAATAACATAATATTGCATTTATTTACCATAAACTTACCTCAATACCAAATGTGACTAAACCTTACAATTTAGTCCTTTACTTTTTCTTTTCCCCGATCTACTCCCGAATTTCGTTCTTCTTGATCTATAATAGCAAATTTAACTTATTTAATATCAACACTTATCAAAACAGCCCTTTACTCAAACTTTGGCAAAATTACATTTTTGCCCCTAAACTTTTGCATATTTACACTTTTACCCCAAGACTCGGAAATCAAAACTTATCACAAATTCTTTTATTTTAAGACATGCTGATCATTTATTTACGAACATCATCTTCAAATTCTTACTATAACATACACTTATGTACAATAGGTATTTTTACCAATTAAGCCCTTTTACTCGTTTTTACCTAAAACCGAGTAGCTCAAGTTGTCTAGCATAATTTAAAACCTCATATTCTATCATAAAACATCAAAATACACAAATTTCACCTATGGGTATTTTTCCAAATATGAACCCTAACTTTAAATATTGCTAACATAAGCTTTATCGAGCTACCGGGACTACGAAAACGTAAAGAACATTAAAAACGGGGCTTAGAATCACTTACTATGGAGCTTGGAAGCTTGAAACAAGCCCTAGCTATGGAGAACCCTTGAAATTTCATGGTAATGAAGAAGATGACCAATTTTGTTCTATTTTTCCCTTTTTATTTCATGTTAATATCCAAATGACCAAAATGCCCCTCCTTACTAAACTTTCAAAAATTCCATCCATGTCCAAATTTTTTCCTTGAACTTAAAATTGGCCAAATTACTACTTAATACCTCCTAATTAATATTTCAAAACAGTTTCATACTAGAAACTTCTAGAATGCAAGTTTTGCAACTTATTCGATTTAGTCCCTAATTTTAAATTAAGCACTTTACGCATAGAATTTCTTCAAGAAATTTTCACATCATCATGAAATCATAATATACACCTCAAAATAATTATAAAATAATTATTTCTATCTCAGATTTATGGTTATGAAACCACTATTCCGATTAGGCCCTATTTTGGGATGTTACAAAGAAAGACTTTCCAAACTCTATATAAAGACCCTAGGAGGCAACTACAAGGAGGTGCATTATTCCTGCCAAGGGTACAGTCTTCCCGCCAAGACGAAGAGCTAAAGGTAGGGAATTACTCGAATGAAAGCCGATTGATCCATTTCAGAAGCCAGGATCTGCATCAAGACAGAGGATCCCCCTTCATTCTTTTTAGGAGTTTTGGGTTTTCTTATGTTTTGTTATTTTCTTTATTTTGAGATGTTCCTTTTTATAAATATGAACTAAAACCCCAAATATCTAAGGGAGATGAAACCTAGATGAATCTTGTTATTGTTATCTGAACTATATGATAAATATTTGACTTGTTCTTAATTGTGTTTTTAATTCTTGAATTTATATTTCTGGGATATTAATTTAAGTCGAATGCGCTTAGGCAGAGGAGCAAAAGTCCCTGTTTAAGAGTAGATCCAACACAATTAAGCGGAGTTGATCGCAATCCTAGACATAGGACGACGAAAATCTGCCGGATTAGAGTCAAATCTAATATGGGGATCCATAGATCGAGTTAATGCAAGACTAGGTGTTTTAATTAGAAAGAGATTTCAATTAATCAACCTAGGATTAGTTGTTCTTATTCTCGATGGAGATATTAACATAACTTAGGGATCTCTACGGATCAAGTCGAATTAAGAAATCGTCTAGTTTAGAGTTAGATAACAAGTGAAGTCTAGGTAGATTCTTCCTTAGGTATTGTTTTTATCAATCAGTTTTCCCAAAGTAATTTTCCTAATTTACTCTTTATCGTTTCTTTAGTTTAGTTTAGATAGTTTATAACCAAATCCCCTTTTTCCTTAGGCTAGATAATAGGAAGAAAGTCATTACTAGTACTTTTAGTTCCTTGGATTCGATATTTCGATCTTGCCACTAGCTATACTACTACTCGATAGGTGCGCTTGCCTTTTATCGTGATAATAGTTAGCCTTTTAGGTACGATCAATTTATTACTTCATCATATCACGAGATCATTTATAATGATGTTATATTAAATATTAAAGATTAAATAAGTAAATTGTAAATAACATTATGTTATAATAAAAATATCATGAAATTAGTCACTCATTTGTTCATAAAATAGCCGATTATAAGCAAGAAACAAAAGAAAAAGTCTTTGGAGATTTCAGCCATTGTTATCCTTAATCTAGGTATGTTTTTAATTCAGTTTTTGATAATTTTTATGTTTTTGAGATCGTTGCTTCAAATACTACTCGACCTATGCTTGAATTTCTGATTTTAATGATGTATTCATGAGTTGCCATTATTGATATCTTGGTGAATTTTGTGTTTGATGTTAAATAAAAGATATGTGTTAGATTATTAAGTTTGTATTGGAAATTTTCATGAAAATTAAGTAAATAGGGCTTAATTGCAAAAATGGTAAATAGAGGGACTAGATTGTGAAATAAATTAAATGTGAGGACCTGTAGGGGCATGGGGAGTATTCGACCTTAGCTTTGTACAAGCAAATTATGCTTATTTTGTGTTTTTTGAATTTTGGACTAAATTGCTAAAAGTGTAAAATGTAGGGGCAAAAGTGTAATTTGCCCATTTATGTGTTTTTGAGTGAATTGGATTGAATATTTGATTAAATAAGTTTATTTTAAATTAATCTAGATCAAGAAAAGAGAAAATCAGATTCAAATCAGGGAAAAACAAAAATAGACGAATAGTCGGTTTACGTCGTTCGTCGATATCCGAGGTAAGTCTATAAGCAATTTAAATATCTTTAATTTTGAATGAAAAGAATTAGATTTAAGTGTTAATTTGGAATATATAGACAAATGTGTGGTTGGCCGAATGTGGTAATATAAATTTTGTATATTAAATTGATTTGAATTATGGTATGATATTGAAATGTTGAATAAAGAATGAGTTACAATTGAAGTTATTATAAAAGAGTTGTGAATGAAATGATTGTCTAAAATAGATAGTCAGGCTTCAAGCCTAGCAAGCATTATGCTGGTGAAGTTAAATCGGGTTATATGCCTAGCAGGCTTATTGCCGGTGAATAGAAAATTGGGCTTTAAGCCTAGCAGGCGTAATGCCGATGTGTAAAAATCAGGCTTTGAGCTTAGCAGGCTTTGTGCTGGTGTGAATTCAGGTTTATACCTAGCAGGCTTGATGCCGGTGAATTATAAAGAGTTTATGCTTATGAAACTTTGTGCTGAAGTGATAATTGCATACTTAAAACGAGCTAAAGTGAACAGGTATGTGCTAGTTAGTTGATTTTGTGTTATAATGTAAGTTGGCTATTGTAATTATAATGCAAATTATATGAGATGATAATGAAAGTTGATGAATTTATGGAACTATGTATTCAACCAAACATGTAAATGGGAATATGATAGTATGAATTAAAGTTATGTTTATAACTACATGTGAATTTGGCAAAGATGAATTGATGTATGGCTATATGTTTGATATATTGAATTTTTAGTAAATTGAATATGATTAAGTGAACATGAAAGTATGAATCGATTTTTATTTCATTGATTTATTAATGTTAATGGGTTGTACATTTGCATATGACTTACTAAGCTATAATAGCTTATTGTGTGTATATGTTTGACTTGGTTATATAGATTTTGGAAGTCATTACGTGCTCGGGGATCATCAGTGAAGTTTCCACACTATCGTTTGATTATCGGTACTTTTAGAAGCTAAACTTGAAACTTATGGCATGTATATGTTAAACTATCTTGTGAACAAGTTTGATTTTGGTATGTATATATTTAAGCCATGCAAAAATGGCTTGATCATTTTGCTAGGTGATGTTACATGAAGTGAATATGATGTGGTTGATGTATATAAATGTGATATGTTTGTTTGGCTTTGATTTTTAATTATGTGTTAAATATGCTTAATGAATTTTGGATAAAAGTGTATAATCGTTTGACTTCAAAGAAGGTCATGAACATTAGGCACGAATTCATTTGAAAAGATCCTTGTAATGGGATTTTGATGTACATTGCATTAGATGTAAGATTAAAATGATGTTCTAATGAATTATTTAGGTTAATGTGTACATTAGTATAAATGATTGATTTGATGGTAGAAAAGTTGGATGAGATTCGGCCAAACTATGTTTTATACATATGAACTTTATTGAATTCATATCATATGCATGAGATGTAGTTTAAATTATGGGTGCTTATATTTGGTTTATTAATGAAAGGTTGGACTATTATATGATGTGATTTTGGATATGTCTAATTGGTAATTCGGCTATGTTTTATAAAACTATGTATGAGCTTGTCAAAATACATGTTTTATTTATGTGTGATATATGTGAAACATGGATATAGGTATTCGGCTTATTAGTTATGGAGGCTATATGTATGTTTGGATTTTGGTACTTGTTAACTTATTTAACTTATTTTTATAATAAGGTTAGTAAATGACCAATATGTTCGGCATATAGGGAGTAAGAAATGAAAATGTTTAGTACTTGATTGGATTGATATAAAAAAAATATTAGTGAATATATGCTTGATGATATGATTGTGTGTATTAAAGTTGACATTTATTAAAGCATATAATTCTATCATGTTTATGTGTGCCTTTATATTTGGATTTTTGACCATTTGAATAGCAACTTATGCTATAATAAAACAAGGAGGTTATATTCCCATTAAGTAAATTGGTTTTGTTATTTGTTTCTTAATGATTAAGTAGTACATGCAAGTATAATAAAACCCATATTAAATTTTGGTCAAGTTTAGATAAATTGAATGAAAATGCATGATGTGCCGATTATGCTATGTTAAAAATGATTTATTTCATACTTTTGCTTATGAATTATATGACTACTTTTATGTTCGTTATATGATATGAAATGATTTGTAAAAAGATTATATTAGTTATATGTTTTAAAATTTGATTGATTTAAGAGACTCGTTCATATGAATGTGTATTGTTCAATTTTTTTTTGAGATTGGTCTCGTAATGCCTCGTAACCCATTCCGGCGATAGATAAGGTTTGTACCCCTTTCTCAAAGGCGAGATAAGGTTCGTACCCTTTTCTCATATACCTCTGAGATGTCATAGAAGAAATCACTACAGGCAAGTTATCCAATTCACCTTGTTCAACCTGAAGAATATCCCCATTTTCACATTTCAGTTCAATAAATTTTGTTCCACAATTTACTATCACATCATGAACAGTTAACCAATCCATACCAAGAATTACGTCAAATTCATCAAACGGCAATAACATGAGATTAGCCGGAATACAGTGACCTCTAATCATCAAAGGACAATTCTTACATACTTTGTCAACTAACATATACTTGCCTAATGGGTTTGACACTTTTATCAAAAAATTCATAGATTCAACAGGCATATTCATACTAGACACTAATTTCACACAAACATACGAATAGGTAGATCCCGGATCAATCAAAGCAACAACAAAAGTATCATAAAGTGAAAAAGTACTCTTAATCACATCAGGAGATGAAACCTCTTCGCGAGCTCGAATGGCATAAGTCCTCGCAGGTGCTCTAACTTCTAATCTCACAATTAAATCCTTGGTCACACCTTTATTATTAGCTTTAATCCCAGTGTTCCTCGGTAGCTGACCTCTATTGGTAGTATTACTTGGCCTCGCACTCTAAAAATTTTCTTCTTCATCCTTCTCAGGACAATCTCAGATAAAATGCTCTAGAGAACCACTTGAAACAAGCTCGGCTATTTGTTCTGCGCTTACTGGGATGTCGCTTACCACAATGCTGGCATTCAGGTATAGTGTATCTAAAATTTTCCACACTAGCCATCAAGGTAGCTTGAGCTTTAGAATCCAAGTATGGGCTTCCCACGGTCTCTATGTGAATGCCTAGCTGATATATTCGAACAAGAATACATTTCTCTAGATTTCTTTGATTGGTATGGGAATGACTTACTCATAGGCCTTTTTCTTGCATCTCTTGCCTCACTCTCGACCTTTCTCTTCTCTTTACTTAATTTTTCGGCTTTGCAAGCCCGTTCAACCAATTCAAAAAATTCCTTAATTTCCAAGATCCCAACTAGCAGCTTAATGTTCTCATTCAACCCATCTTCAAACCTTTTACACATAATGGCCTCGGAGGAAACACACTCGTGAGCATACTTACTGAGTCTAAAAAACTCTCACTCGTATTCAGACATAGTCATTTGACCTTGTTTCAACTCTAAGAACTCTTTACGTTTCTGATCAATAAATCGCTGACTTATATATTTCTTTTAGAATTCTTCTTGAAAGAACTCCCATGTAACCCTTTCTCTCGGTACCACTGATACTAGAGTCTTCTACCAATGATATGCTGCATCCCTCAGCAGTGATATAGCACATTTCAAACACTCTTCAGATGTGCATGAAACTTTATCAAATACCCGAAGGGTATTTTTCAAGCAGAATTCTACCCTCTCAGGATCATCATCTACATTAGCCCTGAATTCTTCAGCCCCGTACTTTCGAATCTTGTCAATAGGAGGCTTACTTAATCTTACCATTTCCACAACTTGAGAGGCTATGGGAATCGGTTGAGGAATAGGAGGGGGTTGAGAATTTGGATTTGCCCGAATAAACTCCGTATACCACTCATCCATCATGCAGAGAAAGGCTTCCCGAGCCTCTCCTCTGTGACTAGTTGTCACATGTCTACTATCAGGTGATGCGGTCCCTTGGGCGGGAGCCAGCACATTACTTTCTGCGTCATCAGCTACAACTCGATCGGGATCAATTTATTATATGAAAGCACAATTTAGGTTGTTAGGAGTCATCACACTATCACAATTTATATATATGACATGTATAGCTAGACTCATACACACGCTAGGTTAGACCGAGAATCGACTAAACCATAGCTCTGAACCACTAAATGTAACACCCGTTACCTGTATTCAACATAGGGTACGAGGCATTACCGAACTTTCACACACTTAGAATTATAGTCGAGTCATAAAATTTGCGTCCAATTTAAAACTTTTCAATATTCATAACGTCCCTATTACAGGCCTATGAGGCCCTAAACATACATTGGGGTGGTTAAGGACTAAACCGAAAACTTTCAAAACTTTTACAATACTTAAACAAATTTCATGTTTTGGAGAGTCACACGCCCGTGAGGGCAGGCTGTGTGATTACACACGCCTGTGTGGTCCGGGACACCCCTGTGTCTTCAACCCGTGTAACTCTCTGTTTATGACGTCATCAACAATTTAAGGGCATACAGCCAAGTCACACGCCCGTGTGCTAGGCCGTGTGGCAAATTTAATTTTTGCATTTAAGGTACAAACTTCACATGGCCTGGGCACATACGGCCATGTCTCTGCCCGTGTGTTTACTATTGGACATTCTGTTTCTCAAAACTAAGGTGTAGGGGACACACGACCTATAAACATGCCCATGAGGCTGACTGTGTGTCACACACGGCCTAGACACACGCCTGTGTGTCTACCCATGTGGACAATATATAGGCTATTTACCAAGCCAATTGCCACTCTGAAACACAAAAACACATATGTCCATCCAACTACACTTATCATGACATAAATCAAGCACCTAAACCTCCACAATCAATGCATCCACTCATCATCCATATACCACAATCACCATGCATGAACATTACACAATTATCAACTCAATCATACATACAACCTCATTCATGATAGACATCATTACATGATCATACTAAAAATCAATATTTGCCAATTTCAAGTGGCCTTATACAAAATGACCATAACACCAATATAAGCCTACACATTAGGCCAAAATAACTATGACACATAGACAAAATAATCAAGTCCCTATACATGCCATAATTTCAAGATGCTAAAATAATGGAAGTTGGTATAAACATTACTAAGCTCTCATGGCCATTTCTTACCCAATCATAACGTTGCCATAAGAGCATTACAGCACATCACTCTTTAACTTATCATTATTCTTCCATCCAATAGTCATATGGACTTCGTACGTACCTCTATCACTTACCTTAAATGTACTTTTGCTCTTGTTCAAACCAAGCTCGTTAAACCATTCAGAATCATCAAGGATACTCGGGAGTCAGACATAGGTCATACAATGCCATATCCCAGATATGGTATTACATGTAATCCAATATCGATGCCAATAGCCCAAATATGGGCTTACACGATAACTCATATCCAAGCCATATCCTAGACATGGTCTTACACGAAATCTCGTACCATCGCCATGTCCCAAACATACCGTCGCCATGTCCCAGACATGGTCTTACACGTACTACCATACTGATGCCATATCCTAGATATAGTCTTAAATGGAATCTCATATCACATACCGATGCCATATCCCAGATATGGTCTTACACAGAATCACATGTTGATAACCTCAACGCTATGATCCTTGTATCCTGTAATGTTCATACGGTTTGTATTGGACTTCCACACTTACTAAATTATTATCGATCTCGTTCACACAATTAAACTCATCCACATGGTCAATTACATAGTTCAAGAAATAATTAAACTTTTAAACATAATATAACTGTGCATTATTTACATATAAGCTTACCTCAATACAAAAACGACTATTTTGCGATTTAGTCTACTACCTTGTCCTTTCCTCGGTCAAGGTTAATTCTTCATCTTTCTTGATCTATAATGAAATATTTAGCTCGTTTATTACTCACATTATTCAATTTGACCCAAAAATCATATCAAGGAAAATTTACATTTTTGCCCCTAACTTTTCAATTATTTAGACTTTAGTCCCTAGGCTCATAAAATGAAATGTACTCATTTTCTTTATTACCCAAGCCTAGTTGAACTAGTTTCATACTCATATTAACACATATTTTTCATTTAATCACCCTTCCTACTCATATTTTTACAACTTTTACAAAAAGGTCCTTTTATGCAATTTCATCAAAAATCACTTAGTAAAAGTTGTTAAACACATATCAAACTTTCATATTCTTCCATTAAACATCAAAACACAAGCATGTCACACATGGGTAAATTTTTGAACATGAACCTTAGCTCAAATTAATAGTAGAAATGGCTAGATTGGTTGATTACAACTTCAAAAACGTAAAAAGCATTAAAAATGAGGCTAGGGTGTAACACCCCATACCCGTATCCGACACCGGGACAGGGTTCAAGGCATTACTAGACTTAAGCACTAGTATCCATGCCAAACCAGGCCATAAAATTTCATTTATCTTTAAAAATCATTCAAACACATGCACATCGTACTTTAAGTGAGCCTACAAGACTCAAAACGTACTTTGGGAGTGGTTCAAGACTAAACCAGAAACTTTAGACAACTTAGAAAATTTTTCATCAAAACAGGGGTCACATGCCCGTATGGATATAGGAAACGCCCGTATGGGTAGGCCGTTTGGTCACACACGCCCGTGTCTGTACCCTATGTAACTTTCTATTTATCACGTCATCAACTAAATGAAACCACAAGGCCAAGCCACACGCCAGTGTGATAGGCCATGTGACGAATTAAATTCTTGTAAATTAGGTGCAGACTTCACACGACATTGGCACACGCCCTTGGCACACGCCCGTGCCCAAGGCCGTGCCAACCACACAGCTGAGAAACATGCCCGTGTGCTCAGCTTGTGTTGAATTACTTTTTATTTTGAAGCTAAAATAGTTTTCATACGGCCTAGTACATGCCCGTGTTCCACGCCACGGCCTTTACACGGTCGAGACACATGCCCGTGTGTAACAACCCGAGTTAGAGCCTAGTTAGAATAGTGGTTTCGAGACCACAAATCTGAAGTAGAAAAGTATATTTCATGATCATTGTTAAGTTCTGGCATGCTTGCATGTTAGTGAGGAAATTCCATGAAGGAAATTTTATGAATTAGTGATTAATTTGTCCTTTAGGACTATTGCAAAAGTTGCAAAATTGAGTTTCTAGAAGGTTTAAGTATGAAATAGCATTAGAAAAATTATTAGGAGTCCTTATTTGGTAATTAGACCAATTTTTGGCCTAGTTGTTCTTATCCTCAAAAGAGGTATTAACATAAGTTAGGGATCTCTATGGATCAAGTCAAGTAAAGGAATCATCTAGTTCAAGAAGTTAATAACAAGTGAAGTCTAGGTGGATTCTCCCTTAAGTACTGCTCATATCAATCAGCATTTCCCTAAAGTTTTCCCAACTTACTTTTTGTGCACTTTTAGTTAGTTTTAGAATTAGTTTCAACCAATCCTCTTTTATTTTTAGGCTAGATAATAGAAAGGAAGTAAGTATTAGTACTTTTTGTTCCCTTGGGTACGATAACTCAGTTTTGTCGCTAAACTATACTACTGTTCGATAGGTGCGCTTGCCTTTAAAATTGTGATATTAGTTAGTTTTGGTGTGATCAGTTTTTATAAATTTTATTACTTAATATCGCGAGCATATCAAGTTTTTGCATAATTCAAGAATAAATAATAACAATATCTGTCTTAGGTTTCATCCCCCTCAAGTATTTGAGGGGCTTAGTTCATAATAAAGAAAGAAAACATCTCAGAAGAATTAATATAACAAAACATAAAGAACCCAAAAACCCTTAAAGGAATTTAGGGAGATCCTCTGTCTTGATGTAGAACTCTGGCTTCTGGGATGAATCAATCAGCTTCCCTTGGAGTAATCACTTGCTTTCACTCCTTGTGTTGGCAGAATTATGGCGCTCTTTCTTAAGAGAAAAGAGTATATCTTTAGAGTTGCCTCCTGGGGTCTTTATATAGAGTTTAGAATGGCTTTCGTAGCCCCTAAGCATCCAAGTCCGAGTGAAATTCCTCTTCCTCACGACTAGAACACGCCCATGTGCCACGCCCGTGTGGTTTCGACAAGAGGCCGTGTTCGGGACTGTTGAGGTGGCACGGCCGTGTGGCCTGGCCGTGCTTGTCGGGGGCTGGACCGTGTGATCTTCATATGGCACGGCCGTGTGCCACGGCTGTGTGGTGACTTCTTGGGTCGTGTCGATTACACATTTTGGCCCATTTTCTTTGGTTTTGGTCCATTTTCCGTTCTTTTCTCTTCCCTATGCTCTCTTGAGTGTAAGATATGAAAAAGAAAGATTAAGAGCACCAATTCTCACTAAATTGATAATAATTCATCCAAAATATAGGCTAAACATGAGGTAAAAATATGTATAATTTAGCGTTTATCAGCTATCAAGCTTGAAAGTTAAAGAAACCATAGCTATGGCTCCCTTATGAATTTCATCCAAGGTAGGAGGATGATGAACACAATTTTGTGTAACGGCCCAAAAATCCTGAAACTTTTAATTTTGTGTGATGAAGCTTTGCTTGTGTGGTTAGAACTAGTAGGGTGTTGATTTGGAGGTATTATAGGGGTTCTATGAAAACCCGGGTTCAAGGTAGACCATAGGGAAATTTTGATTTTTGGCCTTAGTGGAACCCTGACCTTAGGAGTTATGACTTTTAAATAAATAAAGAGGAAACAAGACACAAATGGGCTTGGGGCTTAGTGCCAAGGTGGCGCCACTTTGGGGAGTATAGGGGTGACGCAACAATGGAAGCAAGAAGGTCCATGGTTCGAGTGGTGGCATGAGATATGGATGGGTATTTATTTTGCAAATTTGGATAGCCAGTAGTGGACTTGAAGTTGAACTTTGAAGGTAGGAGTTTGAGGTGGTCAAAGGAGGGATTTATGGAGTGATAAGGGGAGGAAATATTGGAGAGAATTTAGGGATTGGGTTTGTTCAGGAGATAGTGCCTATTAGAGAAGTTTGGGAGTGCAAATTCGAATGGTGTAGGGAGTAAGTGCCGACTTTGGTCATTCTTAGCCGTCGCCCAATGCACTTAGCTATTTCAGCATTTGGGAAAACGTTTTTCTACCTGAAACTGAAGTTCTTTTGCGTAGCCTTTCTTTTTGGTATCACTTTTGTTCTTTTATTTTTAGTCTAAAGCCGATTTCACTCTAAGCAATTTCTTCCTTTCGTTTTTCCTTATCACCAATCTCTAAAAGCTGAATGCCCCATCAACTTTTTGCCGAAACTCCTTTTGGTGTTGTGCTCCTTTCTCTTTTCTGCATTTCAAGTGCCTATTTCTTCAATCAAGACTCTCAGTTCACTCGACCGGTTATTGTCTTTCTTTTGTATCGGGGGGTCGATTTGTCTCTTCTTTATCTTCTCGAAAGGTGTGGATCAGTTCTTTGTCTCTAGAATTATGCCGAGCAACCAGTTTTGGAGTCCATTACGGTTAGTGAATAAGTGAAGGGTGGTTAAGGCTAGTTTGCTCAAGGTTCGCGACTTGTGGGCTTGAGTGCTGTTTCTAAAAAAAGGTGTGTACATACATCGCACACATGAAAAATTGGCAAAAGTCGAAATCCTAAAAAGCTGAAATGCTGAAAAGCCGAAAGGTTGGCACCGGCCACCACACGGGCATGCGAACACTCGTGTGGAGTCACTGATACGTCGATAGAGGCTCTATGGGCGATTCCATGGACTCAAGCCACCATTTGGCTAATTGGGCCAAAATGGCCAAATGGGCCCGATGGGCCTGTAGGCCCGTTGCGAGTGAAATTGACGGTTTAGTAGAATTTGACAAGCTGGTTAGGCTAATTACGTGATTCTTGGTAGAATTGGGCCTATTGGGCCAAGTAAGTGTATGGACCCTTTTTGGGCTATGAAATGGGCTTTTGGCCCCCTAATGAACTGGTAACCCTAATGAAATTGGCTTAAAATGCATTGAATGATGGGAAAATGTTAATGGGCCAACTTGTGTACTTAAGCCCGTGATACGATATGCTATGATATGATTGGTATGTCTAAGTGAAAAATGACTACAATGCCCTAAATGCATAAATGACTAAAATACACTATGTGTTAAATATGTGAAACTGTATGTGTTGCATTCATATGATGTATGTTACATTTGGGGTGGGTTTATGATACGGAGGAAGATATCTGAGGGTTGCATGGTTGCTTGACGACCATGGATCTACCGACGGCTTTAAAAGCCCATTATATGAATAGCAACTCTGCTGCAACGATTGAGTTAGTGCCGGAACCGGTGCTACCACTAGAGTGTAGGGATGGGTGGGTTGATATTTATATCCCCACAGGAGTGTAGGGTTGGAAGGGAAAATGGAGTGCAAGGTTGGATTGGGATGGGAGCATTGTATACATATGATATTGATGTGATATGGGCTCAGGCCCAACTAAGGCCACTGTGGGCTAAGGCCGAAAGGCCACCGATATTGATAGGGCTGAGGCTCAATTTGATTATGTGCATGTTAACGTGTTAGTCGAGGGTTGTACACATTGAGTTTACAAAAACTCACTCCCTCCTTTAATTTTTCAGGTAACCTTTAGTAGGCAATTCGATGTAGGAGAGGACTCGGAGGTAGCCACACTGCAAGTTGATTAGTAATTTAATAGTTTTATTTATTTTATCTTTATCATTGATTATTTTTGAATTGTAATAAGGCATTTAATCTTCGGTATGATTTTGCATTTAGTCTTCTTATTATAACTACTGGACTTCTCAAATTAAAACATGGTTTTCTTTTCTAAAATCAAACATAACTATCTTAACGTTTTCCTAAAACGTGAGCTTCAGTCATATTTAGCAAGAAACTTGACAAGGCTTGCAAACTCGGGTTCATTAACTAAATCAAAACTTTTATTTGGACTCACCTGAACTTTGAAATTAAGCAAGCATTCAAAGGAGCTCGTTTTAAACTAAATTATTATTCCAACAGAGCTGATTTGAAAATAAACCCTTATTTGAACCACGAGTGGACAAATGTTTTCAAAGTTATCCATCACATGCAATTGGTACGGATCACCCTTCCATGTGACACCGCCCGATTAGGCCATAACGTCTAGGCCAAGTTTGGGGTGTTACATTTTGACTTATTTTTCCTTTTTTATTCTTTTATTAACAAAATGACCAAAATGCCCTTAAGGCATTTCTTTGTAATTTTTACCCTTTCATGTCCATTTTTGTCCATCATGATATATAATGGTATAACTACTAAATAAGGACCTCTAATATACAAATTCATTTCAATTAAACCCCCAATACTTCTACAACACATATTTTTCTCTTTTTGCAATTTAGTCCTACTAGTCAAATCGGACCCTCTATCGAGAAAATTTCTTAACGATATTTTCACACATGCATTCAATTATACTATAAGCCTTAAAACTTTATCGCAATAAATTTTTCTATTTTGGATTTGTGGTCCCAAAACCACTATTCTGACTTGACCCTAAATCGAGCTATTACACCAGACACAGGTCGAGGAAAGGACTCGATAATTGAAGAGAATTGACCAGAGATTAAAAACTTTTGAACTGTTAATTTTTCTTTTTAAAGTTGGGACTTAATTTTATTTTTTGGATGATTTTTATTTTAGTTTGAACTTTGTTTTAGTTTATATTATTATTATTTAGTTAATTTCTATGTAGGAACCATGTACGATATGCGGCACTAAATTTTAAAGCTAAATCGACACGAGGAGGACCAATTGACCATATACGAGGAGCTCCAATGCTAAAATCAGGTAGTCCCTTCTCTTATCTATCGGACACGCATTAAGTATAATGTACCAAATAAAGTGTGGAGGTAACATAGAAATTTTTCAAAAAAAAGTTCAATTTTATTTGTTTTATTAGTTAATTTTCATTAATTTTTGTTTTTGTGTTGTTTGTGCACGAGCTTGTAACAATACAAGTGATTGGTTAGGAGCATGTAAATAGGATTTTTTTGTTTGAATTGTAAATTTAATTTGATAGCAACTGATTTTAGGTTGTTCAATTTTACACTAATTAGTTTATTTTGTTACATTGTGAATAGGTGAAAGCGTGTTAGGTATACCAAATGACAAATAGGTACATGAAAAGCATATATGATTGTTTGAATAACAAGTGTTAGTGTATTAATATTTAGTTAAATGTAGTTCATGAATTGAGACACTTAGGGGTGACCTAAGGCGTTGTTTGGTAGACGTTTTTGAGCCAAAAAGCCGACCTTAATTTAAAATCCCTAATGCCCTAATTTTTTAGCCTAAATCCCTATTTCTTGATGAACCACAATGGATGCCCTAAACCTTAAAGTATAATCTCTTGATTTGACTTTCTTGGTCCCTGGACGAATGTAGACGTCAGGCCATTGATATTGATGGTTAGGTAGATATGACTTGATGGTTTCCAAAATAAAGAAAATAAGAGTGAACCTAAGGGATAGTATAGTATGGCGAGTATAAGAGTCTTACAAACTTGTGTGTAAATAGAAAAAGTCAAAAATTAATCAAAAGAAAAGGTTTGAATAGGTTAAAATAGCAGAGTAAGAAGTCTAGGGAAAATAGAAAAGCAAAGTGAGTGAAAAATAAAAGAAAAAAATCCTTATTTTTGCACATTAGTCCCACTAGGAGAATTGTATTCACTAATACTTTACTGTACCTTAGGAATAAGAGAGAAAAGGTAGGTGAGAGAAAAGGATATAAGGTGGTGAGCTAAAGGGTTTAATCAGGGAAGTATTAGGGTCAATAGAATGTGCCAAACTATTTCTGTGCTTAAACTATTTTGTTGAGCCTACTCTTTGATTTTGGACCAACCTAAGCTGCAGAATGTCACAAGCTGAAAAGACTTATGTGACCTAAGTGATACAATTTATGGATGGAAATTGAATGAATTTTTACATGTCTAATGACTTGTATTTTTCAAGCATAAACGTATATTTTGTGTACCTATTTCAATGGATCAATGTACTTAACATTTTTAAATTTGTTTGTTTTGTAATCTTATAACTAATGTGTGTGATAATAAAGGTCGAAAGTCAATTGTATATCGTATTAGAGATACTTATTTATTCACATTACTCTATGTACATAGCTTTGAACTAGTCTTTGTATATGGCATGCTTAAGCATTGTTTGGTTTATTTTCTTTTGTGTGTGTGTGTGTTTTGTTTTATTGCTTGAGGAAAAGCAACAATTTAAGTGTGTGGGAGTTTGATCTACCATAATTCATTTTGGCAAATTAAGGTCTTTTCGACACTTAACGAGTTTGTTTTATAGCATTTTTATTTGTTTTTATTTCATTTTTTATTTTTATTATCTTAAGTTTAATTTATGCAAAATAAGTGTTTTATGTAATTTTGAGTTATGTTATGACCTAATGGGCCTAGGGATGATCTAACGACTTTATCTAGTGTGTAGGACATTGTTTTGGGGCTTAGAAGACAAAGGATGACTAAAGCGTCGTGACACCAAGGATTGGTGTCGCAACACCAAACTTCGAATCCAAAATACCCAAAAAATGAAGGCAGTGTTGCGACACCAGGTAACAAGATGAAATTTTAATTAAGGGTATTTTAATCCATACAATGTAACTTAATCAAAATTTTGGGTTGTTTAGTAACCCTAATTTGGTTTGATCATAAACTCTATAAATAGACATTTTAAGTCTCCTTAGAGGAGGCTTGACCAAGTGAGTCATTTAATTATTTTAAGGTTTTATTTCAGTTTTTATTTTCCTTTCAATTTAGTCTTTTACATACTTTTTTTCTTGTTTAAATTGGATTCAATTTTGATCCAAGACTTTAATATAATAGTTTTTTGTTATTTTGCTGTTGATTCCAATTGCAATCGAAGTGGTCTTCGTGACTGATAAAGGAGATTTTGCTTTCCAGTACAAATCGATATCGAAACAAACTTATTTCTCTATTCCTTACTTTTTATTTTATTTGTTGCCTTGCATGTTAAATATGAGTTTAGGGATTTTTGCATCTAGATCCATGAGTAGCCAATTTCCTTAGGGATTTTAATGAACGGATGTGTGAATAATTGACAGATGAATAAGGATTGAAATACAAGTTAGTTGGTTTAAATTATGTGGGATTAAACCCTAGAAAGTGATGCCTCTAAGAAGTGATTTAGAATAAATGAGATCGAGAGATAAGTTTACAAATAATTCATAATTTATCTTAGTTAAGAAAGTAAGGCCGAGGTAAGTGTGTATTGGTCAATTAGTTAATTAGTTAAAGACTAAGAGGTAATAATTGGTTAATTAATAACTAACTCGATAGAACTCGAATTCTAAAGTTAAATAGGATCACTGAAGTGAGTTCATCCTCTACTTGTTTTACTAGATTTATTTTGATTGTTAATTGGTTGATTATATTTTTAGATAAATTTTATGTTAGTTTAATTAATCCCTTTAATTTAGTTTTAAGTAATATAATTTTAAATTGATACTATTTAGCCCTATTAGTGTAGAGAGTTAATTTAGGTTTAATTCAACCTCCGTATTAGTGTATGATCCTTAGAATATTTCCCGAAGTGTTTTGTTGTAACACTAATCTATATTATAATATGACCCGTATATTTGCAGACCTCGCTGTTTAATTATTTATTTATTTTACTACATTATTTCCAGTCCAGACGTTCATACATATAGCGGTGGCTATCTCCCTCATATCCCCCAAGACTCCTCGAGATTGACCACTTGACTTGTAACAACCCATTTTTTAGTGGTACCAAAAACGATAGTTTCGAAACCCCATTTTCAATTTTTGAGTCTATAAATATTATTAATTAATATTTACGAGGTTAGTATAAAAATATATTAAATTTTAGTCTTGTAATTTTATTGAATGGATAATTAATTAGAGTATAAAGACTAAATTGTAAAAATCTTGAAACAAAAAACTCAAAGAGAATTTATTAACTCGAAAGAGAAGTTGTTGAATAATAATGAAATGCAATGGTTTTTATTCAAACTAGCTAAATAAATCTAAATAAATCTCTTAAGTATACTAAAACTCTAATTAACCTAAACAAGAAGTAGTTTTAAACTAAACTTTCTTGTTGACGTAAAACTTCTAAATAACTTAAAATACGTAATAAATATAAAAAATTCGGAATAAAAAATAATAAAATAATAAGAGCTGATAAATGTAATATTGGGCTCATATATAATAAAAATTAAGTATAAAACCCGAACCCAATATGATTTAAACTTGAATTATAAGCTTAGAACTCGTAATTTTTGTAATAATCTCGTCTAGAAATTTTACTTGTGCAACTTTCACTAAAATGTTCATAATTTGTGTTCCTGAACTCAAAATTGAGTGATTCAAAGTGTGTTTTGAAGTTAAAAGATATATCTTCGAACGTTATGAAGACATCTTAATCCAGAAATGTCTAGATCCCATCAAAAAATTTGTTGCAAGTTGACTAATCTTTTCAACTTGAAAATTGACAAGTTGGTTGACTTGACTTTAACACATTTCACCCATTTTGTGCTTGTATCATTCCTCATTTTCTCGAAAAGATTCATCATCACATACTGGCTTTGGTCAAATCTTGGTTTGATTCGTTTGGACTTAGTCCTTGTTGTTGGGCCTTGAGCTAGTGTAAGCCCATCACATCTATGAAATCTACTTACTATATATTTAAACTCACATGTATCATGGATAGACCTACTAACTTGTGAGTTTGATGGTGCTTGTATAGGCTTTTACTAAGCTTATGGTCTTGGTAATGACATTATGCATATTTTATAGTTTGTGATAAGGAAATGGTAAGTTATGTTTGAGTTTATACAAACTTACTAAGCACTCGTTGCTTATATAGTTACTTTCCTTTGTTTTATAGATTATTGAAAACTCGATCAATTGGATCACACTATCTACCAACCATTCGCTAGTTTTTGAGTAATTTTTGAAAAGGTTATATATGGCATGTATAGGACCCTTTTGTAATGGTATTTCTTGAATGTGTAATGGATGTTTTGGTATGCATATGCTTTGAAGTTTATGTTTGGTTTGATGGACTTTAATGCCTTACCAAGTTAGGTCATTCTGGCCACTTTAAAATGCTTGTACATAATATCCTTTTTGGTATGTTTGTGACGGCATGTAAATGGTCATATGTGATATCATTTGGTAGACAAAAGAACTAGGTTTTATGCATGAAATGTGGTTATGTTGCTTTGATTTGATCGATGATGTTTTGACACAATTGTGGTCCCTTTAATGACATATTGGTTAGATGGATAAGATGTTTGAAATGGTATGTTCAGGTATATTTGAATGATGTTTAAATCTCTTGGATGTGTGCACAAATGGGATGGTTGATTAGGTGTATTTTGGCCTTAAAATGGCTTGATTTTAGGGTCAAATTATGGACCACATGGCCTAGGACACAAGCTATCCCACGGCCGTGTGACACACATGACTTAGCTACAATGTTATGTGACACATACGGCTTGTCTACACGGTTATGTGTCATTTGTAAATTCCTAATGTATTGAGTTAGAGAGTCACATGGTCTGGCACATGGCTTGTGACATGACCATGTGACCCAACTCAGTGAGTTACACGGGTGGAGACACGAGCTAGTACATGGCCGTGTGTCCCTTTATCCAATTGTTACATGGACTGGGCTATGTCACACGGCCTGGTCATATGGTTGTGTGACTCGTGTATTCAAATTTTGCATTGTTTCCCAAATATGATGTTTTGTTTCAAATTAGTCTCTAATTGCTTCTAAGCTATTTTTAAGGCCTTGATTAGTTTTTAATAAGATTAAGTTATTTAATATTATGATGTTAAATGTTTTTCGATCATTTGGGATACTCCGTAACCCTGATTTGATAATGAAGACGGGTTAGGGATGTTACATTTATTGGTATCAAAGTTACAGTTTAGTCAATTTTTGAACTGAACGTAGCATGTATGGAGTCTAGAAATACATGCCATTATATAACCTGTGATAGTGTAATGTCTCCTGACTCAAAATGAATTATATTTCCATATAGATAAAAGATGTCATACAACCGAGCTGATTCTGATGAGGTTGATAGTAATGCATAAGCCTCCGTTCATGGAGCAGCCAACAATGGGCCCGTAGCTGAGGGCTTGGGAAGTGAGGTGAAAGAAGCCTTCTTCCAAATGATGTCTGAGTGGTTATCTGAGCGTTAGAATGAACTCGATGGCTCAACAACCTCTACCCCCTTTTGTACCCCAACCTATCCACTTTATTCCTCAATGTTTGCAACAAGTACTCGTAAGTAAGCCTCCAGCTGATAAAATTTGTAAGTATGGGGTCAAAGAGTTTCGTGGAACAACTGAAGACGATCTTGAAAAAGCTTAGTTTTGGTTAGAAAATACTGTGAGGGTTTTGGATGAATTGTCTTGTTCTCTCGATGAATGTTTAAAATGTGAAGTATCTCTATTGAAAGACTCATCTATCAGTGGTGGGATACTTTGATTGCGGTGGTGTCAAAAGATCGTATAAATTGGGATTTCTTTCAGATAGTATTCAGGAAGAAATATGTTAGTCAGGGATAATTCGACAAAAACTCGAAAGTGTTCCTTGAGTTAAAATAAGAGCTTATGACTATAGCCGGGTATGAAAGAGAGTTCATGTAACTTAGCAAGTATACTCGGGAATATATCATCAGAGTTTATTATGTGTACCTAGTTTGAAGACGGTTTAAATGAAGATATCAAATTGTTAGTTGGGATTCTAGAATTGAGAGAATTTGTGGTTTTGGTGGATCAAGCACATAAAGTGGAATAACTTAGTACAACTAAAAGAAAGGTAGATTCCGAGGCTCGTGACATTGGTAAACGATCCATAGGAAATTCTCCGTCAAAGAAATCAAAGAAATTTCATAGCCGTACATCAACTTCAGTAGGATTTTTGGGAAGAGACAAAGGGAAGCAACATTCAAATTTAAGACCTCAAGCTACTTCTATAGCGAGTGTGGGGAGTGTTCGAAATAATAAACCTAAATATCAACAGAGCAATAGGTGACATTTCGGGGAGTGCAAATTGAGAGATGGATTGTGCTTCAAATTGGTTCCTATGACCATTTCCTTGAAGACTACCCTAAAAGATCTAATAGAGAGAAAGCTCAGAACACTTGTTTGAGTAACACAGCTGTGAGAAGGAGACCATCCAGAATAGTGGTAATGCGGGTAACAGTCGAAGTGGAACGAATGATTCTATAGTTAGATCTGATGTTCGGGTACCAGCTAGGGCATATGCAATTGAGATCGAGAGGAAGCTTTGGTACCTAATGTGATTACTGATACATTTTTTATTTTTCATACTAATGTTAGTGATATGATTGACCCGGGGTCAACATACTCAAATATATGTACAACCTTAGTGTCGGATAAGAAAATACATTATGAGTCAACTGAATTTGTGATCAAAGTAACAAATCTTTTAGGTTAGTATGTGTTAGTTGATAAGGTTTGTAGAAACTATCCCTCGATAATTCGGGATTACAACTTTCCGGCTAATTTGATGCTATTACCATTTGATGAGTTTAATGTAATTCTTGGTATGGATTGGTTGACTTTGCATGATGCTATTATGAATTGTAGATAAAAGCAAATTGTGTTGAAATGTCAGAATGGTGAAATAGTCTAGGTTGAATCTAATAAGTTTGATGGTACAACTAATATGATTTCAGCTATGTCAGCTTAGAAAATGTCAGAAAGGGTTGTGAGGCATATCTAGATTATATATATGATTCCAAGGCTTCAGAATTGAAATTTGAGTCAGTTCTAACTGTTTGTGAATCCTCAGATGTGTTCCCAGAAGAGTTACCAGGGTTACCGCTAGTCAAAGAGGTTTAATTTGCTATTGAGTTAGTACTAGGAACTTCTCTGATATCAATTTCTCTGTATAGAATGGAATGTATAGAGTTGAAAGAGTTAAAAGCACAATTGCAAGAATTAACAAACAGAGGATTTGTTCAGCCTAGTTTTTCTCCTTAGGGTGCTCCTGTATTGTTTGTTAAGAAAAAGGATAAGTCAATGTGATTATGTATCGACTATAGGCAGCTTAACAAAGTTACGATCAAGAACAAGTATCTTTTACCACGTATTGATGATTTGTTTGATCAGTTGAAAGGTGTGACAATGTTTTCAAAGATTAATCTTTGTTCTAGATATTATCAGTTACGAGTTAAAGATTCATATGTGCCGAAAATTGCTTTTAGAACTAGGTATGGACATTATGAATTTTTAGCTATGTCGTTTGGTTTAACCAATGCACCTGATGTGTTTATGGATTTGATGAATAGAATATTCCAACCATATCTAGACAAATTTGTAGTTGTATTCATTGATGATATTCTAATCTATTCCTAAGATGAAATTGAGCATGCACAGCATTTGAGAGTAATTTTGCAGACTTTACACGAGAAACAGTTATTTGCTAAGTTTAGCAAGTGTGAGTTCTAGCTTTGAGAAGTTGGATTTTCGGGACATGGTGTATTGGAAGATGGTATTAGAGTGGATCTGAGTAAAATATCAGCTATAGTAGATTGGAAACCTCTGAGAAATGTTTCAGAGATCAGAAGTTTCTTGGGTTTAGCCAGATATTATTAAAGATTTGTAAAAGGGTTTTCAATGATTTCCACACCGTTGACAAGGCTACTCCAGAAAGATGTCAAGTTTGAATGGTCTGAAATGTGTAAGCAAAGTTTCAAATAGTTGAAAGTGTTGTTGATCGAAACCCCTGTGTTGATTCAGCCAGAGTCTGGCAAGGAATTTGTGATTTACAGTAATGCTTCACTGAATGGTTTAGGCTGTGTTTTTATGCAAGAAGGCAAAGTGGTAGCTTACGCTTCCCACTAGTTGAAACCACACGAGAAAAATTATCCAAATCATGATTTAGAGCTTGCAGCTATTGTATTTGCTTAAGATTTGGTGACAATATTTGTATGCAGAGAAATGTCACATCTTCACGGATCATAAAAGCCTGAAGTATTTGAGGTCACAAAAAAGAATTAAATTTGAGAAAACGTATATGGTTTGTAACACCCCTAACCCGTGTCCGTTGCCGGAATAGGTTTTGAGGTATTACCAGACTGATAACACAATTTAAAATATTCATTTCTCATACATACTTCATTTATCAATAAATATCATTCATATACAAAAATATAATCCTTAAAGCGAGCCTATGAGGCTTCAACCATGCATTTGGTACTAAACAGATACTGTATACACAATTTGGAAAAATATAGAAATATTCTCAAAACAGGGGACACACGCCCGTGTGAACAGGTCGCGTGTCTCACACGGTCAAGAGACACGCCCGTGTCTTAGGTCGTGTGGACATTCGAAATGGGATCACATGGCCATGTCCCAGCCCGTGTCCTACCCCGTGTAACTCTCTGACTTAAGTCACACGGCCGACCACACTCCCGTGTATCTAGCCTATGTGCCTATTCGAAATGGCCTCACATGCCCGTGTGTCAGGCCATGTGCTAGGTCGTGTCAATCCTGTAGGGTATACTAACTTATGCCACACGGCCAGTAACACGCCCATGTGTGAGGCCGTGTGGAGCACACTAACTTGCTTCTAAATGCATCACCAGGGGACACTAGGCCGTGTACCATGACCATGTGCCACACACGGATGAGACACACGCCCGTGTGGACAAAAATAGGCTATTTACCAAGCCATTTTGCCACCCAAATTGCACATACCTATACAAGATCATTTTATACCAATTCAAGACATGTTTATACAGCCCAACAACTTTATTCAAGGCACATATCATACCATTCCTATTCTAACCACTTTGATACTCAAATCATTACCATGTACACATTCAAATACATATCAAACTAATATGTTTCAATGTCCATGCACCACTTATATAACATGTCCCCTATTACAACCTTATAATCATCCAATTACCAATTACAACTAAGTATTTTCAATTTATATATCCAACACCTATCTTTATAACCATTTGCAAAATTACCTTCCATCATCAAACTTGCCAAAACATACCATATCATATATATTTATACACAACCAAAACATTATGCCAAATTAAGCTAACTCGCATGGCTTAAACTCATACCAAAACATATAAGCTTCTTAAGCTAAAGTGACCAAAGTTATCATCTTTATAACTATCCTATACATGCCATATTTACACATTTCATATTGTTCAAAAGTACCAAATTGTCAATTGGATAGTGTGATGCAAGTCTCTGAGGTCTTTCAAATCGAGCGAGCTTCTGAATATCTATAAAACATAAGAAAGAAAAATGGAGTAACCTATATAGCTTAGTAAGCCTGTACAATATAGAATTTGACTTACGATTTATATACAATCAATACAAGTCAGCATATTATAACCAATCAGCTTGTCAAATGCCTATACACAAATGTTCATCAACATGTTAGTCACTTAAGTACATGTAAACATCCATTCACAAGGATGTGTACAACCATTATTCAAATCCATACTTCATACAACATATAATACCCATTTCATGTATCTTATAAAATATTTGTAACATTTCATCTTTATTCATATAACTAGTAAATCATAAGTATGACCAATAACTCATTCATATAACCAGTAATTCATTCATATATCCAGTAGTTTATTCGTATAACCAGTAATTCATTCATATATCTAGTAGTTCATTCGTATAACCAGTAATTCATTCGTATATCTAGTAGTTCATTTGTATAACTAGTAGTAGAATTATGCCCATTGAACCTCTTAGAATATTGATAGATACACGGGTGATACACACTAAGTGTATTAATCGGTAATCCGTTAATTTATTATCATATTCACTTTTTCGAGCTATGATTGGTAAGCTCCTCTTGAGTTGATTTATAGTAAGCACTATCAAGCTAAAAACAGTAAGCTCATACAAGCTGCGGTGAGTCTACAACAAATGCAGGATCTCAACCAAACGGTAACCCTAGTGACATGTCACTTGTATCCTACAAATTCCTACGGTTTAAACGAGACTCAGTAAATCTTAGTAAACATCAATTTAGGCATTTAAATATCATATACTTCAATTTATCACAACATATATACATTCAATTCAATTAACTACAAATTTAATTACTCAATTCTAATTATACGAACTTACCTCGCAACGCTCGGTAGAAATTATCGACTATTTGATTACTTTTCCTTTTCCCTGATCTTGATCCGATCTTGGCTTTTCTTGATCTATAATATCAAATTTAACACGTTCAATTTCCATTCTATTCAATTTAGCCCATAATTCATATTTTGGCAAATTTAGACATTTGCCCCTAATGTTTCACACTTTTTACAATTTAGTCCGTATTGCTTAAAAATAAAAATTCATGAAATGTAACCTTTACCCATACTAGCTGAATATCTAATTATTCCCTAGCGCCCATACTTTTCATTTATTTCACAAATTAGCCACATAATTTCAACATTTTTCAATTTAATCCCTAAATGACATTTTTACTCAAAATCACTTAACAAAAGTTGTTTATCTATCATTAAACCTTCATAATCTATCATCAACCATTCAAGCTCATATAACTTCATCAATGGCAACATGCTAAATCTTTAACAGTTTTGAAATCGAAGGTACGAGCTAGCTAGATTAAGCTGCAACGGTTTCAAAAACATAAAAATCATTAAAAATCGAGCAAAATTACATACCTAATTAATAACTCAATGTAGCCGAAACTTATCTCATAAAATGGCTTCTTTTTCTCATCAAAATTCAGTGGAAGATAATAATGGAGATTGATGATACATTTTGTTTTTAATTATTTTATCTTTATTTACTAATTTACCTAATTAACCTTTAAAAACATTAGTAATTACACCATATGCCATTCCATTAACATCCACTATCTCATGAATGTGATATTTGCCACATAAGGACTTTTACTTTAAAGTTCTATAGCTTTTAGGCACCTCTAGCTAATAGAACATAACTTTTACGCTTTACGCGATTTAGTCCTTTTTACCAAATTAAGCATTTAAACAGTAAACTTTCGTTACGAAACTTTCACACAATTATTCTATCATACTTTAAAATTTAATAAAATAAAAAATAATTATTTTAACTTTGGATTTGTAGTTTCAAAACCACTATTCTAATTTGACCGAAAACGAGCTGTTGCAACTCTCCCCCTTTAGGGATTTTCGTCTCCGAAAATATTACCGGTAAATAGGTTAGGGTACTATTTTTGCATTGCTTCTTCGAGTTCCCACGTAGCTTCCTCAATCCATGGTTTATGCCAAACAACTTTCACTAGGGCTATACGTTTGTTTCTCAACTCTTGGATCTCACGAGTTAAGATTTTGACTGGTTCTTCATTATACGTCATATCAGACTGAATTTCAACATCTAACGAAGATATCACATGTGATGGATCGGATCTATATCAGTGTAACATGGATGCATGAAATACATTATGAATCCTTTCAAATTTTGATGGTAAAGCTAGTCGATATGCTATAAGCCCTATTCTTTCGATGATCTCATACGGTCTAATGAATCGTGGACTCAATTTCCCTTTTCAGCTAAAACGGAGAATCTTTTTCCACGGTGACACTTTCAAGAACACCCTATGTCTAATCTAAAACTCAATATCTTTACATTTTAAATCTGCATACGATTTCTGTCGATCTGAAGCTGCTTTCAGACTGTCGCGAATTACATTCACTTTTTCTTCAGTTCTCTAATCAAATCAACCCTGTGAATCTTTTTCACTCTAAGCTGAGTACAGTACAACGATTTTCGACATTTATGACCATATAGAGCTTCGTATGATGCCATTTTAATACTCGATTGGGAGTTATTGTTATAAGCAAATTCAATCAACGGTAAGTATTTCTCCCAACTACATTCAAACTCTAAAATGCAATAAAGCAGCATATCCTTGAGAATTTGAATTACTCTCTCAGTCTGACAGTCGGTCTGGGGATGAAAAGCAGTACTAAAATTTAACTTTGTACCCAAAACTTCTTGTAGTTTCTTCCAGAATCGTGACGTGAATCTTGGATCCCTATAAGAAATAATGGATACTGGTACCCCGTGTAATTGGACAATCTCTGAGATGTACAATTCAACTAGCCTATCAAGTGAGTAATCTGTATGTACCGGTATAAAATGTGTAGATTTCGTTAGTCGAATAACGACAACCCAAACAACATCTTTCTTTTTCAAAGATAAGGGCAATCCTGATACAAATCTATTGTAACCCTATCCTATTTCCATTCTGGTATCATCATAGACTGTTTCAAATCATTTTACATTTTAGTCGGATGAGCAGACAAATAACCATTATCTGCTTCATGTAGGATTTTTTACATAAGCTCTAGATCTTTCGGTATGCAAATTCTATCCTGGAATAGTAAACAATCATCAGCTCCAATTCGAAACTCTGAATCAAGAGTAGACTCACATAGAACTCATTTAGCTTGCAATTCACTATCATATTTCTGAGCTTCACAGATTTGTTGAAGAAATACTGGTTTAGCTTTTAATTCAACTAAAATCGATCCATCATCACACGACATCAACTGAGTATTCATTGCCGGTAATGCAAACAAAGATTTTCTGCTCAATGTATCTGCAACTATGTTTACTTTCCCCATATGATAATCAATCACAAATTCATAATCATTCAAACTCAAGCCATCTTCATTGTCGCAAGTTCAAATCTTTCTGTGACATCAAATATTTCAAGCTTTTGTGATCAGTAAATATATGACACTTTTCACCATGCAAGTAATGCCACCAAATCATCAACGCGAACACAATCGTAGCCAACTCTGATAACTTTTTTCATGCGGCTTTAACTGTCTAGAGGCATAAGCTATTACTTTTCCTTCCTGTATCAAAACACAACCTAAACCATTCAAGGACACGTCACTATAAATTACAAATTCTTTACCCGATTCGGGTTGAACAAGAACTGGTGCCTCAGATAATAGTGCTTTTCAACAGATCAAAACTCTGTTGACATTTTTTAGACAACTCAAATTTCACATCTTTCTATAGTAATCGTGTCACCGGTGTAGCAATCATCAAAAATCCTTTTACAAATCTCTAGTAATAACCCACTGATATCGCGTGATATGCAGTAATAAAATTTATAAAATATGATCGTACCTAAACTAACTATTATCACGACTTAAGGCAAGCACACCTATCGAACGTAGTATAGTTTAGTGGCAAGACCGAGATATCAAACCCAAAGGAACCAAAATTACTAGTACTAACTTTCTTTCTATTATTTAACCTATAATTAGGAGGAGATTTTTATTAAACTAAACTAAGAATGCACAAAAAGGGAATTGGGGAAGAAACTCTTTGGGAAAACTGATTGATTTGGACAATACTCAAGGGAGAATCCACCTAGACTTCACTTGTTATCAACTCTTGAGCTAAACGATTTATTCACTTGACTTGATCCGTAGAAATCCGTAATTTATGTTAATACCTCCGTCGAGGATAAGAACAACTAATCCTAGGTTGATTAACTGAAATCTCTTTCTAGTTAAAACCCCTAGTCTTGCATTAACTCGATCTATGGGTCCCCTTATTAGGTTTGACCCTAATCTGGCAGATTTATGTCGCCCTATGTTTAGGGTTGCATGCAACTCCGCTTAATTATGCTAGATCTACTCTTAAACAGGGACTTTTGCTCCTCTGAATAAGCACATCAATACTTGAATCAATATCCTGGAATATTAAAGCAAGAATTAAGAACACATAATTAAGAATAATTTAAGTATTTATCATATAACTCAAGATAAAATAATAACAAGATCCGTCTTAGGTTTCATCCCCTTTAAGTATTTGAGGGATTTTGTTCATAATTATAAAAGAAAACATCTCAGAAGAATAAAGATAACAAAACATAAAAAACGCAAAAACCCCTGTAGGAAATTGAAGGGAGATCTTTAGTCTTGAAGGAGAATATGGCTTCTGAGATGGATCAATCGGCTTCCCTTGGAGTAATTCCCTGCTTCTACTTTCTGTGTTGGCGGGAATAAGGCACCTTCTTGAGGTGAGAAAAGTACCCTCTTGTAGTTGCCCTCTAGGGTCTTTATATAGAGCTTTGGAGTGCCTTTCTTAGCCCCTAAGTAGCCTTTTACCGAGTAGAATTGAACTTCCTCACGACAGGGACACGCCCGTGTGCCACGGCCGTGTGACTTCGACAATGGGCAGTGTTCGGGTCTATTTGATGTGGCATGACTGTGTGAATCGGGGTTGGGCTATATTTGAGCTTTAAGGTGGCACGGCCGTGTGACACGCTAGTGTGGCGAACTCCCAAGCCGTGTTGATTATTGAATTGGGCCTAAATTGCCCGTTTTTCGCCTGTTCCTTGCTCTTTTCTCTTCCCTATGCTCGCCTGAGTATAAAACATGAAATTAAAGGTTCAAGAGCATTAATTTACACAAATAAAAGGTTAATTCATCCAGAAATTGGGTTAAGCATGGGGTAAAAACATGTATAATTTATCGTTTATCACCCGCTAAACCCAAAAATCTTCTAATCTCAAATATGTTTTTCGGTGGTTTCCAGTTAATAATTGCGGAAATTTTACTTGGATCAACTCTAATACCTTTAGCTAAAACAATATTCCCCAAAAATCCAACCTCTCATAGCCAAAATGTAATACCCCTTACTCGAAATCGTCACCGAAGTCGAGCACGAGGCGTTACAAGACTTATCTTACTAATTCGGGGCATAAAAATTTGCTTTTAAAATTAATTCACTCACATTCATCCAATATATCCTTAAAAAGGGCCCTCGAGGCCCTAAATTATGCAATTGAAACGGTTCAGGACCAAACCGACAACATTAAAAATTTTCCAATTACTTACGCAAATCAAAACAATTCATTTGCACTATTCATAATAAAACTATCCACCTGCATAATGGTTACTAAATTAATTATAACTCAAGTTACCAAACTCAAAATTTAAATCCGTAAATTTTCCCTAAAACTAGACTCATATATATTCTTACCATAATTTTTCCAGGATTTTTGGTCTGGCCAATTAGTACAGTTTATTAGTTAAAGTATCCCCTATTTCACAGTCCCACTTTTCTGACCTCTCCTTACTAAAAATCAATTATCTCTTAGTAAAATCTTCATTTAGTGTTTCCACTTGTTTTTAATGAAAATAGACTCACTAAGGAATCTATACATACGAACTATGACTCATAATTCTTTTTATACAATTTTTAGTGAATTTCTAAAATTAGAACAGGGGATCACGAAATCCCTCTGAACCAGTCTCACAAGAATTTAAATATCTCAAAATATAAACTTTCTTTCCTTTCTCTGTTTCTTTCCTATGAAAATAGACTCAATAAAATTTAATTCTAAATCTTATCAACCATTTTATTCCATTTCTAAAATTTTTAGTGATTTTTCAAATTCACATCACTGCTGCTGTTACAAAACTATTTCATGGCCAACTTTTCCTCCATCATTTCTTTGCATAAAGTATCATTTAGCCATACATAACATCAAAACATGTCCTTAATTAGCCATTTCAATAGCTAATAATCATTAAGCATTCACATACCATACTTAAATCATATCATAAAGACATACACACCAAATAGCCAAGTCCTTATACATGCCATAACTCAAAACATTTCAAACTACAAAATACCGAGACAGCCTTTGATAGTGTGAAACGAACACTGACGTCCTTTTGATCCCCGAATTGGCTTGGCTACACTATAAAAGAGAGAAAAGAAAAGGAGTAAGCTACAATGCTTAGTAAGTTTACAAATAAATAAATGACAACATTCACCAAATACAAATATACTCATATTACACCAGCAACAACAAAATTTTTATTTTACTTCTTCACTTACTCTTTAACTTTCCTGTTTATCATTCTTTTACCTGGACTATCTTGTAACATAGCTTGTATATTAGCCCGATGAACCGTTTAGAATACTAAGGGTACTTGGGTTTTCCTGGCTGATAATAACCTGCCAATGCCATGCTCTAGGCATGGTCTTACATGGGATGTTCCCTATCCTGCCAAAGCTATATATCTGATATGGGCTTACATGAGATGTTCCTCAACTATCTCAACCTGCCAATGCCATATGTCTAATATGGACTTACATGAGATGTTCCTCAACTGTCTCAACCCAAAATGTCATGACATTTCATATCCTATACATTCCTAAGGTTCAAACGGGCTTTCTGATACTTTTTTCTGTTACCTCATCTTTGATTTAACTTGGAATATTCTCATAAAATAAATGTATATATGCTGGAAATTAACAACATTAATATAAAATATCGAAATATTGCATTTATTTACCGTAAACTTACCTCGGAGCAAAATGCGATCAACTTGACAACTTAATCTTCTACCTTTTTCTTTCCTCAGTCTATCCCCAAATTTCGTTCTTCTTGACCTATAATTAGCAAATTTAGCTTATTCAATACCCACATTTATCAAAATAGTCCTTAACTCCAACTTTGGCAAAATTATGATTTTGCCCCTAAACTTTTGCATATTTACATTTTTCCGCAAAGCTCAGAAATTAAAATTTTTCCCTAATTCTTATGTTTTAGGACATGCTGATCACTTTCCCTTAATGGCAACACCAAATTCTCACTCTAACATATACTTATGAACATTAGGTATTTTTACCGATTATGTCGTTTTACTCGTTTTCACTTAAAACTGAGTAGCACAAGTTGTTCAACATAATTTAAAACCTCATATTCTATCATAAAACATCAAAATAAACACATTTCACCAATGAGTATTTTTCCAAATATGAACCCTAGGTTAAATTATTGCTAGAATAAGCTAAATTAAGTTACCGGGACCCCAAAAACGTAAACAACATTAAAAACGGGGCTTGGAATCACTACTATGGAGCTTGGAAGCTTGAAACAAACCCTAGCTATGGAGACAATATGAGTTTCGGACCTTGAAGAAGATGATAGCAATTTTGCCATCTTTTTCCCTTTTAATTCATTTTAATTACCAAATAACTAAAATGCCATTCATTAAAAACTTTGGTTATTTCTACCTATGTATGTCCATTTTTGTCCATAAAAACTCAATGGTATAATTACCATTTAAGGACCTCTACTTCAACTATGCTCTTCAATTTAATCTTTTCCTATCTAGAACTCACATTTATCAATTTTTGCAATTAAACCCTAACAGGCAAATTAAACATGCAATTCATGAAATTTTCTATCAATATTCTAACACATGCATCTATTCACTCGATAAATCATAAAAATCAATCAGAATAAATTTTTCTATCTCGGATTCGTGGTTTCAAAACCATTATTCTGTTTAGGCCCTATTTTGGGATGTTACATTTCTCCCCCTTTAGGGATTTTCGTCCCCGAAAATCTTACCTGTGAATAGATTTGGATACTGTTTTCGCATAGCCTCTTCGGGCTCCTATGTAGCCTCATCTACCCCATGCCTATTCCATAATACTTTCACAAGTGCAATATTTTTGTTCCTTAGTTGCTTGACCTCTCGAGCTAGAATCTTTACTGGTTCTTCACCATAAGCCATATCTAGCTGAATCTCAACCTCTATCTGTGAAATCACATGTGACAGATTAGAACGGTAACAACGTAACATGGACACATGGAACACATCATGAATCTTCTCTAACTCTGTCGGCAATGCCAACCAGTATGCTAATGACCCAACTTTTTTAGTCACCTCAAACGATCTAATAAAACGTGGACTTAGTTTGCCTTTCTTGCCAAATCTAAAGACTTTCTTCCATGGGGATACTTTCAAGAACACTTTGTCACCAACTTGATACTCAATCTCTTTTCTTTTCAAGTCTACATAATACTTCTGTCTATTTGAAGCTGCTTTTAAGCAATCTCTGGTAACTTTCACTTTCTCTTCAGTTTCTTTAACTAAATCAACCCCGTAAATCTGATTTTCTTTAAGCTTTGTCCAATAAAAAGGTGTGCGGCATTTACGTCCATATAAAGCTTCATAAAGTGCCATCTTCAAACTCCATTGATAACTATTATTATAGGCAAACTCTACCAACGGTAAATTTTTTTCCCAACTCCTTGAAATTCTAAGACAAAACATCTGAGCATATCCTCAAGTACTTGAATAACTCTCTTTGACTGACCATTGGTCTGAGGATAGAAAGCTATACTAAAACTTAACTTTGTGCCCAAAGCTTCCTGTAACTTCTTCCAAAACCGCGAAGTGAATCTCAGATCTCTATCTGAGATAATCGATAATGGTACTCCATGTAGTCTGACTATCTCTAAAATATACAACTCGGCCAACTTGTCAAGTGAATAATCCATACGAACTGGAACAAAATGAGTGGACTTCGTTAGCTTATCAATCACAACCCATACTGCATCTTTCTTTCTCAGTGTCAACAGCAATCCTATCACAAAATCCATGGCAACTTGGTCCCATTTCCACTCAGGAACTAACACAGGCTACAATAAACCTGAAGGTACTTGATGTTCGGCTTTTACCTGCTGACAGATCAAGCATCTAGAAACAAACTCTGAGATATCTTTCTTCATTCCTAGCCACCAATACATTTTCTTCAAATCATTATACATCTTTGTACTACCTGGATGAATAGACAAGGAATTGCTATGTGCTTTCTCTAAGATCTTTCGAATAAGCTCATCATTCTTTGGTACAGATACCCAATTTCTGAACATTAAGCAACCATTAGAACTGATCTAAAAATATGACTCTATACCTGACTCACACTGAGCTCTTTTAGCTTGCAACTCACTATCATCTTTCTGAAATTCACAAATTTCTTCAAGAAACATTGGCTTAGCTCTTAATTCAGCTAAGATAGAACCATCATCTGATAAGGTTAAACTAGTGTTCCAAGCTCTTAATGCAAATAAAGATTTTCTACTCAAAGCATCAGCAACTACGTTTACCTTACCCGAGTGATAATCGATCACTAATTCATAGTCTTTAATCAACTCTAGCCATCTTCTTTGCCTCAAGTTCAAATCTTTCTGAGTCCTCAAGTATTTCAAACTTTCAGCATTTCTCACCACACAAGTGATGTCTCCAGATTTTCAACGCAAGTACAATGGCAGCTAGTTCTAAATCATGTGTTGGATAATTTTTCTCATGTGGCTTTAGTTGTCTAGAGGCATAAGCAATTACCTTTCCTTCTTGCATAAGTACACAACCTAGTCCATTCAAGGATACATCACTGTAAATCACAAACTCTTTACCCAATTCTGGTTGTACTAAGATAGGAGCTTCAGTCAACAATGCCTTTAACTTGTCAAAACTCTACGGACAGTTTTCAGTCCATTCAAACTTAACATCTTTCTGAAGCAATCTTGTCAATGGGGTAGCTATCATTGAAAATCCCTCTATAAATCGTCTATAATAACCGGTGAGACCAAGAAAACTTTTGATCTCTGATACATTCCTGGGAGGCTTCCAATCAACAATGGTTGAAATCTTGCTCGGATCAACTCTAACACCTTCACCTGAGACTATATGTAAAAGAAAACCAACTTCTCGTAACCAAAATCACTTTTGCTAAACTTGGCATAAAGCTGATTATCTCTCAAAGTCTGTAAAATTGTTTTCAAATGCTCTGAATGCTTAGTCTCATCATCAGAATAAATCAAGATATCATCAATGAACACAACTAAAAATTTATCCAAGTGAGGTCTAAAAATTCAGTTCATTAAGTCCATGAAAATGGCAAGAGCATTAGTTAAGCCAAATGGCATCACAAGGAACTCATAATGGCCATACCTAGTCCGAAAAGCAGTCTTCGAATCATCTAACTCTTTAACTCACAACTGATAATATTCGGATCTCAATTCTATCTTGGAGAACACAGTAGCTCCCTTCAATTGATGAAACAAATCATCAATTCTAGGCAGTGGATACTTGTTCTTAATAGTTACCTTGTTAAGCTGCTGATAATCTATGCACAATCTCATCGAACCATCTTTCTTTTTCACAAAGAGTACTGGTGCACCCCATGGCGAACAACTAGGCCTTGCAAAGCCTTTATCTGTTAATTCCTGCAATTGAACTTTCAATTCTTTCAATTCTATTGGAGTCATTCTATAAGGAGCAATAGAAATAGGTGTTGCACCCGGAACCAGCTCAATACCAAACTCAACTTCTCTGACAGGAGGCAAAGATGGCAGTTCTTCTGGAAACACATCAAGAAAGTCACATACCATAAGCACTAATTCAATTTTCAACTCTAGATCTTTAGTATTCAACACAAAAGCAAGATAAGCTTCCTATCCTTTCCTCAAACATTTTTGAGCAGACATAACAAAAATAATGGAAAATGAACTATCTGACTCATCTGAATTAACCCGAAGAATTTCACTATTTTTAGATTTTAACTCAATGAATTTCTTTCTACAATTCACTATCACGTCATGCACAGTCAACCAATCCATACCAAGAATCACATCAAACTCATCAAATGGCAATAGCATGAGATCGGCTGAAAAACAATAACCTCTAATCATCAAAGGGCAATTTTTACATATTTTGTCTACTAATACATACTGACCTAATGGATTTGATACTTTAATCACAAATCCCATAGACTCTATAGGCATGTTCATATGAGGCATCAATTTATGCAAACATAGGAATGGGTCGAACTCGGATCAATCAAAGCAATAACATTAACATCATGAAGAGAAAATGTACCCATAATTATGTCAGGGGAGGATACCTCTTCACGAGCACATGTAGCATAGTTCTTTGCAGGTGCTCTAACATCTGGTCTCGCTGCTGAATCTCTAGATGCACCTCGACCTACCCCTGTTCCCGGGTTTCTCTATGGTCTAGCTTGGACTGGAGAATTCTCGAACCTAGCACTCTGTAATTCTTCCTTTTTAACCATTTCTGGACACTCTCGCATAAAATGATCTGGAGCACCACACTTGTAACAACCACTCTCATCTACTCGACACTGGCAAAAATGACGTCTACCACATCGTGGACACTCTAGTCTACCCGGTCAGACATTACCTACACTCGCAATCGAGGTAGTCTGAGCTTTCAAACTCATATTTCTGTTATCTCTGTTTCTGCTTGAATACCTTGCTAAAAAGTTTGATCTAGTAGAGAACTCTCTAGGCCTCTTGGATGTAGATTGAAATGATCTGCTCATCTGTCTTTTCTTTGTATCTTGTGTCTCAATTCTAGCTTTGCCTTTTTCTTTTTCTTTCAGCAACTCCTCTGCCTTACAGGCTCTGTCAATTAAAACAACAAACTCTTTTATCTTTAGAACACCAATGGACAGTCGAATATCATCATGGAGCCTATCTTCAAATCTCTTGCACATAATAGCTTCAGTTGACACACATTCTCTAGCACAATTATTGAGTCTGATAAATTCACGTTTATATTCAGTCACTTTCATCTTACCCCTGCTTTAGTTCAAGAAATTTTTTTCTTTTCTGGTCAATGAACCTCTTACTAATGTATTTCTTACGAAACTCCTCTCGAAAGAAATCCCAGATGTCCCTTTCTTTCAGTACTACTGACACAAGTGTCTTCCACCAATGGTAGGTTGAATCTCTAAGAAGTGACACCAGGCACTTTATGCACTCTTCTGGTGTGCAAGATAACTCATCAAAAACTCTGATAGTATTCTTGAGCCAAAATTCAGCTTTCTCTGCATTATCATCTTTAGTTGCCCGAAACTCTTTGGCTTGTTTTCTAATTTTATCAGCTGGTGGCTTCTCTCTTCTGACTGTATCTGTGACTTGGGAAGCTACATGGGTAGTCTGAGGATCATGAGGAGATGGAGGTCTAACAGCCGGATTCGTACGAACGAACTCGACAAACCATTCATTCATAGCTTAGAAAAAGGCTTCTCGAGCCCCCTCCCTGACTAACTGTAACGGGCCTTTCACTACTATCTTGTGGCACTATTCCTTCTACGGGAGTGGGCGTGTTATTTTCTACATTACCTGCACTAACTCGTTTGGGATCCATAACTACAAAAGAAAAATATTTTAAAATCACCAAGAGTCGTCACACTATCAAAATATAAGTATGGCATGTATAGCTAGACTCTTACTTATACTGAATATTTCAAGAACTGACTAAACTCTTGCTCTGATACCAATAAATGTAACACCCCTTACCCTAGACTGTCATTGGAGTTGAGCACGAGGCACTACAAGACTTATCTTACTAAGTCGGAGCATAAAAATTTGCTTTTAAAATTAATTCACGCACATTCATCCAATATATCCATAAAAAGGGCCCTCGAGGCCCTAAATCATGCAATTGAAATGATTCGGGACTAAACCGAGAACATTAAAAATTTTTTGATTACTTACGCAAATCAAAACAATTTATTTGCATTATTCATAATAAAACTGTCCACCTACGTAATGGTCACTACAGTAATTATAACTCGAGTTACAAAACTCGAAATTTAAATCCGTAAATTTTTGCTGAAACTAAACTCATATATCTTCTTACCATAAGTTTTCCAGGATTTTTGATGTGGCCAAGTAGTACATTAATTATAACAGTCCCACTTTTCTGACCTCTCCTTACTAAAAATCAATTATCTCTTAGTATAGTCTTCATTTAGTGTTTCCACTTATTTTTAATTATTTTATCTTTATTTACTATCTCATAAATGGGCTATTTGCCACATAATGACTTTTATCTTAAAGTTCTACAGGTAGTACACACCTCTAGCTAATAGAACATAACTTTTATGCTTATGTGATTTATTCCTTTTTACCGAATTAAGCATTGAAACAGTAAAATTTCTTTACAAAATTTTTACACAATTATACTATCATGCTGTAAACTTAAATAAAATAAAAAAATAATTATTTTGAATTCGGATTTATGGTTTTGAAACCACTATTCTGATTTGATCGAAAAAGGGATGTTACATGGTTGGAGCTGTTAAAAGATTACAATTTGATCATTGATAGCTTTAAGTAGAAAATCTATGTTTTCTTTGCAAACTTTGAATACTCAATTGACGTTCATTGATGATGGTTCTATTGTAGCAAAAATAAAAGCTAAACTGACATTTCTGCAACAGATTTGTGAAGCTAAAAAAACTAACTTAAAGTTTATTGCTAAATGGGAATAGATTGAAAAGACACCTAATTCAAAATTTTATGTTAGTTCTTATAGTAGGTTGTATTTCTGAAATAGAATATGTGTTCCGAGGAATTTTGGCGTCGTTTAAAAGATTTTATAAGAAGCTCACAATAGTAATTTTTTGATACACCCTGGTAGTAATAAATTGTACGATGATTTGAAACAAAGGTATTGGTGGCCAAGTATGAAATGAAATATTTCAGAGTTTGTATCGAAACATTTGATTTATCAACAAGTCAAAGCTGAGCATCAGGTACCTTCTAGGTTATTACAGCTTGTGATGATTCTAGAATGAAAATGAGAACGGGTTACGATGGATTTTGTATCAAGTTTACCAATATCTCTATGGAAGAAAGACATTATATAGGTTATTGTGGATCGTTTGACTAAATCTGCACATTTCATTCTGGTGCGTACGGATTATTCACTTAAGAAGTTGGCAAAACTATACGTTCTTGAGATTGTTACACTACATGGTGTGCTAATGTCTATTATCTCTGGTAGAGATCCACATTTTACTTCTCGATTTTAGAATAAATTGCATGAAGCTCTAGGTACTCGACAACATTTCAATATAGCATTCCATCAACAAACCAATGGTCAATCTAAGCGAGTAATTCAGGTACTTGAAGATATGCTCTGTTGTTGTATTTTAGAGTTTGAGGGTAGCTGGGAGAAATTTCTTCGGTTGGTTGAATTTACATACAATAATTGTAACACCCCAAACTCGGCCTAGACGTTATGGCTGAATCTAGACATGTCACATGATAGGGTGTTTAAAAACCGTGTCGTCGCAATAAAACCATTTCTATTTAATCACTTTTCTTTATCTTGTATTAGTTCCAAAATCACGATACCCATTTAATCGATTGTTTCAAAACATTACTTATTGCTAAGCACTCGTGCTTTTCCAAAAATAACATTTGTTCTTTTGAAAATCTAGGTTTCCTATGACTAGCAGTTATAAATCCGTAAAAACAAATAAAAACCCAAATTAAGCAAAACTCCCATAAAGGCCTCAAAATTACACCAAAATAAACAATTAATAAAATGAAATAAATAAAAACCATAAATCATAATTTGAAAGTCATGATACTCTAAAATCGTGGTCACCGTCGAGTCCTCTGCTGCACTGATCCATCTAAGTTTGGGGTTACCTGTACGGATAAGACAGAAGGGGTGAGTTTACGTAAACTCAGTGTGTAATCCCCATAGAAAACAAACTTACAGTTAAACACAGCAACAGTTAGTACAGTTTGGAGCTTAAACCCATTACAGTATCAGTAGTAGTTTGGGCCTTCACCCATTTTAGTACAGTAACAAATATGCATTAAGCCTTAGCCCGTCACAGTAGTAATCGTGTATGCAGTGAACAGAATGCAGATTCCTACCCACCAGCCTCTAATACACCATCTCTGTCCATCCCTACACTTACTGTGGGGTTTAAAATAGCCACACATCCCTACACTTACTAGCTATACCGAATGCGGCACATATCAGTATAATGTAGCTGAACTGCCAGTTAATAGGTTTAAGATCCTCTACATATATTTTGCAGCTAAGCTGCCGGTCAGTAGGCTTAAAGCCTTTAAGTACACTTCCTCCAATATCATCATCCCAACCCCAAGCAATGCAACATACAATACATGATAAACTATGCTCATGACTAACAGTACATACTTTCAGATCAATATACACGCATAACAATAACATGCTTAGTACAATAATCACACGATTAGTTTCAATATTTAAAGGTCTAAGTAGTGCTTACCGACCCTACAATAGGTTCACAGTCAATTTGGGTGACTCGTGCAACCTTAAAATACAATTAAGTAAAAACGACCTAACATGCCCGTGTGGGCCACACAGGCGTGTGGGCCCACACAGCCCAAATTGGCCTTGGCCGTGTTGATCATACGGCTTGACCCAAAATCCCACATGCCTATCTGGACTACCCGTGTGGATCCACACGGCCCAATTTAATCTAGCTCGTGTGTCGCACACGGCCTAACTGGTCATTACATGGCTGTGTCCTTCGCACACGGCCTAGCATCATCGATCACACGACTGTATTAGGGCACACGGCTCACCACACTGGAGACCACACGCCTGTGTGGCGTCGACAGTGAGGTTTATTAGGTATACACCTGGTATCAATTTGATGATTAATCAACCCCGAGCCTTCTAGAACCTAAAATAGTGTACCCAATCTCGAAATTAATAACCAAAACACGAATTCATCAAACTCAAAATGATTCAAACGCACTCACTTACCGTAATCACACCCATCTATTTGTATGAATCAACTTGTTGCATAGAAACTATTGTTTCTATCACCTCTCCTACATACAACACACATCAAGAAATCAACCTTCAGGAAACTAATTGATACCAAGATTCAAACGCAAATTCACTTACCAATCACACCAAATCCAACGTTCGAGACACACAAAAGCAAGGTTTTTCGGCAGAGTTAAAGAATGGAAAAGGAATGTTTAATCTCATCAAGACGTGAAGAAGGCAAAAGAGCCAGAATTCAGGAATTTGATTTTTAGAAGAGAGAATGTCAGAAAGCAGAGAAAATTTGGGGAGAAAAAATTTCAAAACGATAAGAAGATGGATAACAAAAGGAATATCCTCAATCCCTAACTTTACTCTCCACTATCATCCAGCCACTCAGAACCCAACTTCTAAATGAATCTAACCACCGCCAGGAGTAAAAATTAATACACTTGCTCTTGCCAAGATTCGAACACAAGACCTTCAGCACTATAACACTCCACTTAACCACCAGACCAACAGGCCCTTACTGATATAAACTTACTAGCAATTAAACTTAAACCTTTTAAGTAAGGTTAAGGCTTTATTCATAAAAATACCAAAACTTTTCCCAAGTAGTGGCTTGAACTTGGGACTTCTAACACACATCCAAAACACTTAACCACTAAAACAGATAGATATTTGTGTCACACTTTCACAAAAACCAAAATTTTGGGGTGTTACAATTCTACCCCGTAAAAGAAAATTTCATCCTTGAAATTTACCTGATCAGAGCAGATGAGGATATTGCTGACGCATCGCATCTTCAAGCTCCTACGTAGCCTACACAGTGCTATGATTATGCCACAGAACCTTTGCCAGAGGGATAGACCTCCTTCGTAAAACCTCAATCTCCTCAACACGAACAATGTGGGTAGAATCAAAGCGGTAGCATCTCAACATAGAGACATAGAACACATCATGAATCTGATCTAACTACGGTGGTAACTCCAACTGATAAGAAACTTCTCCCACTCACTTCAGAATACAGTAAAGTCCAATAAACCTAGGGCTCAGCTTGCCCTCTCGACCAAACCTCAGAATCTTCTTCCATGGCGAAACCTTAAGGAACACAAAGTCTTCCACAAAATACTCAATATCCTTTCTCTTCAAATCTGTGTAGGACTTTTGCCTATCCGAAGCTTCTTTCAAACGATCCCAAATTAGTCTAATCTTATCCTCTATCTCAGAAACCAACTTAGAACCCAGAACACGTCGCTCGCCCAACTCAATCCAACATAAAGGAGTACGACACTTACGACCATATAGAGCCTAGTAAGGTGCCATGTGAATGCTAGACTGTAAGCTATTATTATAGGAAAACTCCGTTAGCAGCAGATAATCCTCCCAACTGCCTTGGAAATCAATAATACAACTCCTCAACATATCCTCCAGTATTTGAATCATCCTCTCAGATTAACCATCGGGTTGAGGATGGAACGTAGTACTGAAGTCTAACCTTGAACCCAGAGCCTGATGTAACTTTTTCTAAAATCGAGACGTGAAGCGAGGATCCCTATCAGAAATGATCAAAACCGGTACCCCATGCAGTCTCACTATCTCTGAAATATAAAGCTTTGCTAGCTTCTGTAGTGGATAATAAGTATGAACTGGTATGAAATGGGTGAACTTGGTCAATCGATCCACGATGACCCATACTGAATCCTTCCTAGTGGGTGTTAGTAGCAACCCACTAACGAAGTCCATAGTCACTCGTTCTCATTTCCAAAGAGGAATCTTAACTGGCTACAGCAAACCCGAAGGTAACTGATGCTCAGCTTTAACCTGCTGGCAAGTAAGACAGCTCTCCACAAAATCAGTAACCTCCCATTTCAGCCCTGGCCACCAATATAACTCGCGAAGGTCTCAGTACATCTTATTTCTGCTAGGATACATAGCATAAGCGCTACTATGCGCCTCTTTTAGTATAGACTGTCTCAAATTGATATCATTCGGCATACATATCTGTTCATGGAAACACAATACCCCCTCAGAGTTTAACCCAAAATATGCAGTGCCACCATTCTCAATCGTTCTGAATCGTTGACCCAAAGACTCATCCTCCAACTACTTACCCTTAATCTGCTCAATCCATATCGATTTAACTTGAAGCTTGGCTAATAAGCACGGCTCAGCGTATCGGCCACCATATTGGCCTTACCAAGGTGGTATTCAATGGTGCAGTAAGCAGCTCGATCCATCTATACTGCTTAAGATTTAGCTCCTTCTGAGTAAGGAGATACTTGAGGCTTTTGTGATCCATGTAGATGATACACTTCTCACCATATAGATAATGCCTCTAGATTTTCAATGAGAATACCACAGCTGCCAACTCCAAGTCATGCGTCAGATTATTCGCCTCATGAGTCTTAAGCTGACAAGATGCATACACACGTCCCAAACTGATGTGTGACGCATCATTATAAACTATGAACTCCTTTTCAGGCTCAGGCTGTATCAAAATAGGAGCCTCAGTCAGTACAGTCTTAAACTTCTCAAAACCCTCTTGCTGCACATTAGTCCAGTAAAACGGTACACCCTTACATAGCAGCTTAGTCAAGGGTGTAGCAATCAGTGAGAAGCCCTCCACAAATCACCGATAATAACCTGCCAATCCCAGAAAACTGCGAATCTCATACACGTTCCTAGGCTGCTTCCACTCCAACATAGCCTCAATCTTTCGAGGATATACTCGAATCCCCTCAGCAGAAACTACGTGTCCCAAAAAGGTCACTTCACGCAACCAGAACTCACACTTGCTGAACTTCGCATAAAGTTGTTTCTCACGAAGAGTCTAAAGTACCACTCTAAGATGCTCATCAAGCTCATCTTTAGTTTTAGAATACACCAAGATATCATCAATAAACATCACCATAAATTAATCCAGATAGGGCTGAAACACTCGGTTTATCAAATTCATGAAAGCTGCCGGTGCATTAGTCAGTCCAAATGGCATCACTAGGAACTCGTAATGACCATAACGAGTCTTAAACATCGTTTTATGTACGTCAGCCTCCTTAACCCTTAACTAATGATACCTAGATCAGAGGTCAATCTTAGAGAAAACTGAAGCTCCTTGAAACTGATCAAACATGTCATCTATCCTCGGTAGTGGGTACTTATTCTTAATGGTTAACTTGTTCGGTTGCCGGTAGTCTATACACATCCGCATGGATCCATCCTTCTTCTTTACAAACAATACCGGTGCTCCGTACAGAGACACACTAGGGCAGATGAACCCACGATCCAATAGCTCTTGAATCTGAGCCTTAAACTCTACAAGCTCCTTCAGTACCATTAGATAGGGAGTGATAGACACTGGAGCTGTACCAGGGAGAAGCTCAATCTCAAACTCTACAAGCTCCTTCAGTACCATTAGAAAGTCCTTTATCCTTTTGATGTCCTTAATAGTAGAGTCCCTACAATCAGAAACACTTACAAAGGCCAAGAATGCCTCACATCCCTTACGTACCAACTTCTCAGCCACTAGTGAAAAGATCACATTAGATAAATAATTTTAGGATTCTCCTATCATGGCTACCTCACTATCCTCCTCAGTTCTCAACACGACCCTTCTAGTTGCACAGTCCAAGCTGACACGGTGTTTGACCAACCAGTCTATCCCTAGGATCAGATCAAACTCCTCAAATAGAAGCTCCGTTAGATCAACCAGAAAGATTTCCCCTTGAACCTCTAAAGGGATGTCTCTAAACAACTTGTTAACCTGTATAGACTATCCCAACAGACTCAATACAATCACCTCACTAGAAGTATTCTCACTAGGAATCCCCAAATTTCTAGACACAGCACTAGCTACATAGGAATGTGTGGAGCCTATGTCTATCAGTGTAAAGTAAGGTACATCAAAAATTAAGAACATACCCGTAATGACGTTTGGGGCATCTCCATCCTCTAGTGATGTCCAGCATATACAAGAGCAGACTTCCTCGCCTCAACCTAACCAGCACCTCGGCCCAACGTTTTCTATCCATGTCCCACACCATTACTACCTCTAGCCTGTCCACGGCCTCTCGATGGCTGCTGAACTACCCACTATAGTTGTGCAGTACCAGTACCCAGAGCTTGCATCTGATCGGGCCTCTGCGAACACTCCCTAATGCAATGCTCCATTGACCCACACCTCAAGCATGCCTCAATCCTCCTCCAACACTCGCTCTGATAGCGTCTACCATAGTCTCCACATGGCTGCAGTCCAGTAGCAGTATCAAGGGGCCTAACTTAAACTGGCCCATCAAATCTGGCCTTTTTCTTAGGCCTCTGTGCAGAACTCGAGGGCTCCTAATCTCTATTGTTTCTACCTCTCTCTCTATCACGGTTTTGGCACTCAACGTGCTTAACATAGTCAGCGATCTTCGCCTTCTTAACAGTTGCAGGAAAATCACGCTCCCTCTATGGAACTATCAGAACCCTCAGACTATCCATGAGACCATCCCCAAAGCAAACACATCACTCGTACTCAGATACCGCCATACATTTAGCATAGCGGCTCAATCTCAGAAACTCAGCCTCATACTCAGCCACTAATCAATCTCCTTGTGTTAGATTCAGAAACTCCCTCCTACGGGCGTCTAAATAACTGGCTCCCACATATTTTCCTTAGAAGGCAGTCTTCAAGGACTCTCAGGTCAAACGTTCGGGCTGAGTGTGCTCCTTAACAATAAGCCACCACTGATATGCCTAATCTCGAAGCATAGAAATAGCACCTTTCAATTTTTGTTTTAGGGTAAGATCCAAATCATCTATAATTCATTTTGTGGCCTCTATCCAATACTTAGCCACGTTAGGGGCGACTCTAGTGACACCTCTAAATAGCTTAGCCCTGTTGGACTGAGTCATTCTGTAACTGACCCTCGACCCCTAAATCCAGTGTTGGGCCTAGCTACCCTCTCGAGTATCCTCAGCATAGCCTAGGACAATGAGTCATCCCCAGCTATGCAATTATGATACCCAGTCTCAGTAGTCGAAAATACTGGTGTCTCACTCGTATCCAAATTTGATACGTTACCAGATGATGAGGACTCAACTCAAGCCCCTCTACGGCCTCTACCTCGGCCTCTAGTACCCCGTCTGCGGATACCTCATGTGCTCATATCTAATTGAGTTTATTTATATTAACAATTTTATGAATCAGTTATAGTTCAATATTTATTAACAGATGTTTTATGGAATAATATCAATAATTTAGGGTTTGTTCTCGTATGTCGCAGTCTTTAGCAGTTTACAAAAGTTTCAATCTTACTACAGTTTTAGTGTATACTAACTAGAGTATTTACATAGTATACTACCTATAGTAGTTTCAGAATATCATAGCATTTCCAATTTAAACATCTATCAGTTTCAGAATACTTATAGGATCGGTGCCAGAGACTCGGTGTACCACATACTCAGTAAAAACATTTGAAATCATTTTGAAAATCGGCTATTTAAAAACCAAAATTTAAAACCCATAATCCATAGTCGAGTTTTGCAACCTAGATTTGATACCACTAAATGTAACAACCCAAACCTAGCCTAGACATTATGGCCGAATCTACAGATGTCACATGATAGGGTGTTTAAAAATCGTGTCGTCACAATAAAACCATTTCTGTTTAATCACTTTTCTTTATCTTGTCTTAGTTCTAAAATCACGATACCCATTTAATCAATTGTTTCAAAACATTACTCATTGTGGAAGCTTTTAAAAAGAATAGTTTAAGCACTCGTGCATTTTCAAATAGAACATTTTTTCTTTTGAAAACTGAGGTTTCCTATGACTAGCGGTTATAAATCTGTAAAAACAAATAAAAACCCAAACTAAGCAAAAGTCTCAGAAAGTCCTCGAAATTACATCAAAATAAACCAGTAATAAAACTAAATAATATAAAAACCTTAATTCATAATTTAAAAGTCATGATAGTCCAAGACCGCGGTCACCATTGAGTGTTCCGCCTCACCAATCCATCTAAGTTTGGGGATTACCTCTACAGATAAGACAGAAAGGGTGAGTTTATGTAAACTCAATGTGTAATCCCCACAGAAAACAAACTTACAGTCAAACACAGGAATAGTTAGTACAGTTTAGAGTTTAAGCCTATTACAGTATCAGTAGAAGTTTGAACCTTAGCCCATTTCAGTACAGTAACAGACATGCATTGGGCCTTAGCCCATCACAGTAGCAGTTTTGTATGCAGTGAACAGAATACAGATTCCTAACCACCAGCCTCTAATACTCCATCTCCATCTATCCCTACACTTACTGTGGGGTTTAAAACAACCACCCATCCCTACACTTACAAGCTGTACCGAATACGGCACATATCAGTATAATGCAATTGAGCTGCCAGTCAATAGGCTTTAAGCCTTTCAGTACACTTCCTCCAATATCATTATCCCTACCCCATGAAATGCAACATACAATACATGATATGCTATGCTCATGACTAACATTACATACTTTCAGATCAATATACATGCATAATAATAACAAGCTCAGTACATTAATCACACAATTAGTTTCAATATTTATGGGTCTAAGTAGTGCTTACTGACCCTACAGTAAGTTCACAGTCGACTTGGGTGACTCGTGCAACCTCAGAATACAATTTAGTAAACACGGCCTAACACGCCCTTGTGGGCCCACACACTCGTGTTGCCCACGTGACCCAAATTGGCCTTGGTTGTGTGGATCACATGGCCTAGCCCAAAATCCCACACACCCGTGTGGACTACCCATGTGGGCACACACGGTCTAATTCAATCCAGCCCGTTTGTCACACACGGTCTGATTGGCCACCACACAGCCCTATCCTTCGCGTACGGCCTAGCCTCATCAATCACACGCCAGTGTTAGGGCACACGGGTTGCCACACGGGTGACCACACGCCTGTGTGGTGTTGACAGTGAGGTTTTCAGTTTTCTTCAAAACTTCATTTTCTATGCAATCGGGTACACACCTAGTATCAATTTGATGATTAATCAACACCAGACCTTTTGTAACCTAAAATAGTGTACCCAATCTCAAATTTAATAGCCAAAACACAAATTCATTAAACTCAAAATGAGTTGAATGCACTCACTTATCTCAATCACACCCGTCTACTTGTATGAATCAAGTTATTGCATAGAAACTGATGTTTCTATCATCTCTCCTACACACAACACACATCAAGAAATCAACCTTCAGGAAAATAATTGATACTAAGATTCAAATGCAAATTCACTTACCAATCACACCAAATCCAACATTCGAGACACATAAAAGCAAGGTTTTTCGACAGAGTCAGAATGGAAAGGGGATGTTTAATCTCGTCAAAACGTGAAGAAGACAAAAGAGCCAGAATTCGGGACTTCAATTTTTGGAAGAGAAAACGTGAGAAAGAAGAGAAAATTTAGAGAGTGAAAATTTCAAAAAGAAAAGAAGATGGATAACAAAAGGAATATCCTTAATCCCTAACTTTACTCCTCACTATCATCTAGCCACTCAGAACCCAACTTCCATAGAACTCTAACCACCGCTAGGAGTAAAAATTAATACACTTGCTCTTGCCAAGATTCGAACATAAGACCTTCAGCACCATAACACTTCACTTAACCACCAAACCAATAGGCCCTTACTGATATAAACTTACTAGTAATTAAACTTAAACCTTTTAAGTAAGGTTAAGGCTTTATTCATTAAAATACCAAAATTTTTCCCAAGTCGTGGCTTGAACTTGGGACCTCCCACACACACCCAAAACACTTAACCACTGAAACAGATAGATATTTGTGTCACACATTCACAAAAACCAAAATTTTGGGGCGTTACAATAATAGTTATTAGGTGAGTATTAAAATGGTGGCGTATGAAGCTTTGTATAGTCGAAAATGAAGAACTCTATTATACTAGTCTGTAACACCCCTGACCCGGCCCAGACGTTATGGCCATGTCCGGTGTGCCACATCACCTAGACTATGCTACGCCGTCCTATGTACTAAGTCTGATGTTCGAGATTTTTGAAAAGTAATATTTGTTCTTCTTGAAATTCCCAATTTGATTACTATTCGACCTAATCTCTATCTCATTTGTGAATTGTTTCATTTTAGTCTTATCATCATTCTTAGTTTTTAGTAAAGTCAGGTTGTTTAAGAAAATATTGATTTAATTTTCAAAAACAGTGTATGTTCAAGTTTGAAATAAAACCGTAAAGAAATCCCAAATAACAGTTATAGCGGCCTTATTACAACCCATATCAAAGTAAAAACCAATACGAAATATTTAAGTTAAACCAAGAAAGTTCAGTCCTCGTGGCCACTCTGAATCCCTCCCAGCGTCCAAGTCACAATCTAGGGCTCACCTGCAAGGATGGAAAGAGAGGGGTGAGTTTGGGAAAACTCAGTGTGTGCAGAACCCATCCAAAGCCCAAATTGGCTCAAGCCCACTGGGCCTAAACCCTAACCAGTCTCAGTCAGATACTGGGCCAAAGCCCTATTCAGATAGCAGTAAACTGGGCCAAGGCCCTATAACAGATACTGGGCCGAAGCCCTATTCAGATAACGGATTGGCCCATAGGCCCATAACAGTACAGTACAGTAATGCAGTATAAATGCAAACCCAATTGGGGAGACTACTCAACCCACCAACCGCTACACACCACCCGTACCAACCAACACACCATGTGGGGAATAACTCGACCCACCCAGCCCACACACCACAGTCGCAGCATGGCTGCTCAGATAAACAGTATACGAGACAAAGCCCCTTTCAGAAACAGTACGAGGCATAGCCCCTTTTCAGTAACGTGGCTGTGCCACTCACACTTCCTCCATTATCAAAACCCAACCCATGCATTAGATACATATCATGGCATGCAATAACAGTAACAGTCATGTCAAACAGTACAGTCAATTATAGCCCTAGGGGTATAACGGTAATTTCCTACCTAGGGGCAAATAAGTAATTTCTTACCCTAAGGGTATTTCATTAATTTTACTCCCATGTTACAGATGTTATGCTTATTACAGTATTTATTAATCACACAGCTATACAGAAATTCAGTTACCTCAGTTTTTCAGTTTTAGCATTAAGGCCCTAAAACCCCTAATGAGCCCTATTACGCCGATTGGCCCATTAGGCCCATTTAGTCCCGATTTCACATTCGGTTATCTTGTTTTAACTGTTTTCACATCTACAGTCCATAATATTACCTTTAAATCCAGTTTAACTCACATGGGCCCAAATCGCCCATTGGGCCCATATTTGGCCCACCGAGGCCCAACTTACCAAAATGCCCAAAATTTAGCGGTCAACACGTCTAACAGTGCCGATTCCAAAACTAACCTTCTCCTTCCAACTTGAGAGCATTCGCATGCTCGCAAGCTCTCGAAATACCGAAACTTCAGCATTTCGGCTTTTCGGCTTTTACCGATTTGTGCATGGAAATGTGTTCGAAACACACACCTGTTTTGCAGTTTCTCCTACGAGATCTCCTATGTGTTAATCCCTACAATCCAATACTTAACTGATTAGACCATATCAACACTTAATCTGAATCGAAAACTTACCCAAAACCTTACTTACACATTCGGCCAACACCCTTAATGGCCTTAATGTTCTTACCTTGACGATTTAGATCCCTTTAGATCTAGATCTGATGTTCTAAAGTCTTCAACCCCTTGCTTGATCACCTTTTCATCCAACTAACACACAAAAGAACAAAGAAAACGGCCTTTTATTTACCAAAAATCCAAAACGACACAACCATTAGCTTTAGGGACTTTCGGCTTTTCCAAACATGAAATATCGAACAGATCTGAATGATTAAACACTTACCAACGATTTCTCTTCAGTTCCTATGCAGATCTGATGTAAATCTGACCCTTAAACGTCAGTAGAAACCTTATCTCTGAGATTTGTAATTTCGGCTATCTCCCTACAACTATGGTGATTTCGGCTTTTTAATAAGAGAAGAAGATGGCGTTTTGGCTGTAGCTTTTGGGTGATGGTGTCGACAATGGTGTGATTAAAGGGAGTGTAGTAATCGGCCACAATAGGTGAAAGAAACAGAGGTGATTCGGCTTACAAGAAATCGGCAAGAAAGGAAGCAGTTTTCGGGATTTCTGGCACTTTCAGCAATCGGTTATGGTTGATTTTAAGAAGAATGGAAGCAAAAGAAAGAGTGGATCTATGCAAGATAGGTATTCGGCTAGGGAAGAGATCAAAGGGAAGAAGAAAAATGAAAAAAAAACAATGGTGGAGATGGGGAAGGAGAAATCGGCTATGAACTTTCCAGGGAGGCAACTCTTGGCTTTTCTGACAGTAGAAGAGAGGAAAAACCCTAAGGTGGCTAACCCTAATTGTCATGACAACAAAAAGAAAATAATATAACCCTAGCATTCCCTCTAAAGCAATCGGCCCAAGTCCTTAAAGCCCCTTGCCGAAATTCACCTAAGTTAGGCTCATGCTTGAAAATTAAAAAGAACTCCACGCATACCTTGCATCTCGAACCCTTGTCCTTGATCATTCATTTAGGCGCCACTTTTTTAGGAGCTTAGTGGCTCCACCTTGCCACTTTACCAAGAGCTCACTTGTGACATCTTTTACACGGTTTTTCTTAAAAGCCCACTTAACCAAGTCCCCTTTCACTTGAAAATCCAACTTAATATTTTACCGGGTTTTGACTTAAGCTTGGACCTTCTATAGACCCATTCACATGTACATACATTATCAACCTTTAGAACACCAAAATTTTAAAAATTTCACTAAAATTCACAAAACCCAAAAAATCCCGAAAATCAGGGCGTTACATAGTCTGACTTGAGTGAGAAAAAGCTATTCGACATTGATTTGAGTCAAGAAACTGAAAAAAATTTAAAGTAATATGTGATAGTTTGAAAGCTGCTTCTAATTGTCCGAAATCATATGCAGATTTGTAAAGAAAAGACATTGAATTTCAAATTGGTGACAAAGCGCTCCTAAAAGTATCACCTTGGATAAAAGTTCTCTGTTTTGGCCAAAAAGGGAAGCTTAGTCCACGATTCATTGGATCGTATGGGATTATTAAGAGGATTGGGCCAATAGCTTATTGTTCGGCTTTACCATTTGAGTTGGAGAAAATACATAATGTATTTCATATGTCGATGTTACAAAAGCATCGATCAGACCCTTCACACATGATTTCACCAGCTAATGTTGGGATTCAGCTAGATATGTCATACAGTGAAGAACCGATCAAAATTTTAGCTCGGGAAGTTAAAGAGTTAAGGAATAAATGTATAGCATTAGTTAAGGTTCTCTGGAAACGTCATGGAGTCAAGGAAGCTACCTAGGAATTAGAAGAATCTATGAAAGTGCAATACCCAAACATATTTTCTTGTAAGATTTTTCCTTTAGGGAGGGAGAGTTGTAACATCCCATTTTCAGTGGTGTCAAAAATAGTGGTTTCAAGACCACAATTCTGATGAGTTAGTTATTATTTTAAGAAATTTTGATGTTTAAATGGTTAATTAGGTAAAAAGGACTAGATCGTAAAGGTTGCAAAAGTAGGTTTCTATTAGTTAAAGGGGTCAAATGGCTATGAAATCTTAAATTAATGGACTAAGATAGTAATTATATCATTTAAAGGGTTAGTGGATAAATATGGACATGGTTTACTTGAATTATTATTATTATTAAAAAGGGTAAAATGGTAAGATAGAAAATAAACATAAAATTAAATAAGCTAAAATCATCATCTTTCTCATTTTATGTCTCCAAAACTGATTCTTCCATGAAAGCATAGCTACGGTTCGGTCAAGCTTCATTTTCCCTTGCATGGTATGTATTCAAGTATCGTTTTTAATGATTTTTATGTTTTTGAGTTAGTTTAGCTTAATCTAACTAACCCGGGGGTTAATTTGCAAAATTTTTAAAGGTTGAGGGACGTGCCATGGTTTTTTTTAATAGGTTTTGAAGTTATTTGATAGATTATTAATATTGGTTGTAAAATAAATATGTTTTGTTAAGTGATTATTGATAAAATTGTATTTAGGGATTTATTTATGAAAGTAGTAAAATTTCATGGTAAAATTATGAAATAATGATTTAGGTCGGTTAGTATGAGTCCTTAAGAAATTTTATTAGCTTGAATGGAGGATTAAAATGGTTAAATTTCAAATTATGAGCTTAAGGACTAAATTATGAAAAGTTAAAATGTTAGTGGTAATTTTATAATTTTACATAAATATGAATTGTGGATTAAATTGATAAGTACTTAACTAAATGAAATTATTTATTTAGATCAAGATAAATAACAACCGAACTTAAATAGAGGTAAGGTTAAGGCTACAAATTAGTGTTCAACTCTACATCTATGACCAAAGTTATCGAGGTAAGTTCATATGAATTGTGATTGTAGTAATGATTAGTTAAATTGATTATTTACTATGTTGTGTTAATATATACGGACTTGGAATTGTATACATATCAATGTATGGATAATTGATGGACAATAAATTCTATTTGAACCTTAAGAATTCTTAAGATACGAATGACATGTCATTAGGGATTTCATTTTTCGGGTGCTAGTCTTGAATTTCCTATTGATGGCTGAGGTCTTGCATTTGTTGTAAATTCTCCACAGCTCATGTGAGTAGCATTGTGTAGCTAACATTCTAACTCACAGCTCGTGTGAGCACTATTGAAGGGGAAGGGTTACGATTATATGGAAAGGCATAATATGTGTGAGCATTCTCGAGTATCCAATGTAATTCTAGATGATTCAATAGGTAAGTAAAGGAAATGGCATGGTAAGTATACAAATGAAATGGTTCATGTTCTTATGGAAAGGTTGATGAATTAAATCGTGTGTATATGAAATCTACTTACTATATGTTTAAACTCATATGTATCATGGATGGGCCTACTAACTTGTGAGTTTGATAGTGCTTGTATAGGCTTTTACTAAGCTTATGGTCATGGTAATGACATTATGCATATTTTATAGTTTGTGCTAAGGAAATGGTAAGTTATGTTTGAGTTTATACGAGCTTGCTAAGCACTTGTTGCTTACGTAGTTACTTTCCTTTATTTTATAGATTATTAGAAGCTCGAACGGTTGGAAGCTAGTCAGGGATCAATCACACTATCCAGCAACCATTTGGTAGTTTTTGAGTAATTTGGCCAAGGTTATATGGCATGTATAGGACCCTTTTGTAATGGTATTTCTTGAATGTGTAATGTGTAATAGCCTAGTTTAGACCCTAATCGGAACAGTGGTTTCAGTACCACAAATTTCAGTTAAAAAAATAATTAAAAATCATTTTTCGTGTTTAGAATGTGTGAATTAATATTTGTTATATTTTCGTATTTTAATTTTGTCGTTTGAGTGTCCAATTTAATAAAAAGGGCTTAATCGTGTAAAATGAAAAGTTGGTAGTTAATTGTGCAAGTGCTTAATTGAATTTGTCTTCATAATATGAAGTGTTTTTAATGAAATTTAACCATGAGAATAAACGATGGACGGTTTAGGACATAGTTTTAATGGTTGTATAATTTATTCAGTAATTGCAAATTAGTAAATGATTAAACTAATGAAATATAATAACATAAAATAAACAAAACATGGTTTTCATGTTCATGCATGACCGAAACTTAGAAAAGAAAAAAGAAATAAAAGAGTTAAAGGGTTCAGCCATGGTTTTGTTTGATTAAGGTATGTAACTAGCTCAGTTTTTGATAATTTTTACGTTTTTGAGATCGTTGCTATGAAATCTACAAAGCCCATGTTTTAATTTTTGAATTTGATCATGATTTTGTTGAAAGTTTGTGATTTTTGTTATTTGATGCTGGAAAACAAAAGATATGTGATAGATTAACATGTTTTGTATTTGAATTTTTGATGAATTTGAGTAATTAGGGCTAATTTGTAAAAATAATAAATTGAGGGACTAAAATGTGAAATAAATGAAATGTGTGGACTTGTATAAGGAAGATGAATACTCGGCCTAAGCATGGTATATTGAAATTTTGCATATTTTGTGTTTTGTGCAATAGGGATTAATTTGTAAAATTTGTGAAATGTTAGGGGTAAAATGGTAATTTTCCCATTTATGAGTTTTTGAACTAAATTGAATGAAATTGTGTTTGAATAAGTTTTATTTGAATATGTTTAGATTAAGAACCAAAGAAATTGGAATTGGATCGAGGGAAAATAAAAGTAATTGAATAATCGTTCTATTCCACTCGTCGATATTTGAGGTAAGTCTACAAGCAAATAGATGTCGTAAAATTTAATTGAACACATTTAATTATGCTGAATGAAATATTTACATGTATATGTGTATATAGCCAAATGTATAATTGTGGAAGAAATAATTACGAGCCTGAATCGATCAAGATTCGACGTCCAAAAGCCCCATATAAGCCTTAGGAATGATAGGATACATATGTCATGCATAGGATTCTGATATGTGTGTGCGAGTAAGACCGTGTCTATGACATTGGCATCGAAATATGTGTGTGGGTAAGACCACATTTAATACGATGGCATCGATATGTGCTTTCAATATGTGTTTACGAGTAAGACCCTGTCTGGGATAGTGGCATCGATATGTGATTACATGTAAGACCACGTCTAAGACGTTAGCATTGTACGACCTTTTTGATTATCCGAGTATTGTTTTAAATTATGAATGGTTCAACGGGCAATGATAAGTTATGAATGAATGTGTAATTGAGCTAAAAGGGTTCAGGTATGTGTTTGTTGATGTATTGAAAATAAGGTAAGTTTCGTACTTTGAAATGATTATATGAATTATACATGTTACCATGTTAGCTATATGTATATTTGAATGCTAATATATTTTTCCAAATGATGCATTCATGTTGTTGAATATGAAAATTTATCACTCTAATGAATAAATGTGTATTCGGCCAAGAGATAATTTATGCAAATATTTTATGCTTTGATATTTGAAGTTATGAGCTTGGAAATGTATTCAATTTTATGATAGCTTATTTTGGTTAGTTAAATTAAATTATGAATGTCATTGAATTTTCTTATTTTCTTATGACTTACTAAGCTACGAAAACTTACTGTGTGTAGGTTTGCCTTCTATTTTATAGATTTTGGAAGCTAAGTTACGGGCTCGAGGATCGTCAAAGAAGTCTATCACACTATTAACTGTTTTGGTATTTTATAAAGTTGAACTTATACCTATGGCATGTATAGGCTAATTTGTGTTTATGATTGATTTTGGGTATGTATATATGAGCAATGTGAAAATGGCTTATTTATTATGTTAAGCTCGGTTTTTATGCTTTTGATCAAATGATGGATATATTTGGTTTTGGATGAATTAGCCATGGTATATATATATGTGTGTGTGTGAATCTTGTTTGATATGTTTTGGTTAAGGTTATGTTAAGAGATCCGATTTAAGGTAAGCTTGGTTTTTGACATTTAAGTGAAGTAAGTTTGGTTTGCTGTTTCAATCAAGACATGTATATGATGTGTGGTTGGTATAATTTGATAAACTTTGAGTTTGGTGATATTTGGTTTAATTGTTGTACTTTTTGGTGAAAATGCTAAGAATATACATGGTTGATGGATGTTTTCAATTATGTGATGAAACTAGGGAAATGAATATAAGTTATATGCTTCGGCAATGATAGTGGAATCATGTGGTTATGAATTAGGTTGTAAGTATGTGAAAATAGTATGTTTAAAATTCAGCATTTGTAATTGGATTTTGACCAATTTGATAGTAATGTAACACCTCAAACCCGGGCCGGACATTATGGCTAGATCTGGTGTGTCACGTGGAAGTATGTTCGAAATAAAAGTTTCTTCTATTTTAAAAACCCGTTTAGATTTTGAGCGAAGAACAAAATCAGGTTAAAACTATTTTTATAGTTTGAAAAGGTATTTGTAGAAGTGGTTGTCATATTAGTTTTATTCAATTATCTGAGGTTATAAAAGCTCTTAATATTTGAAAACATTATGTGTGAATTTCTTGAAACCATTTGTTATTAGTTTTGAAAACCTGATTAACTACTTTAACGGTTTGAAATAATAAAACAGCTCAAATACGAAAGTTAAAATAAAAACCTCTTAATGACCTTATTACATAAATAATACCCAAACTAAAATTAAATAAAACAAAATCTGAAAGCAGGAGACATATGGCCACCCCGAGTCCCTCGCAGCTCCAAATCGTCTATGGCTGGGGGTGACCTGCACATATAAAATTAAAGGGTGAGTTTGTGAAAACTCAGTGTGTAACTTCTCCAACCGATAACAGAATACAGTCATGCAGAACAGACTGGGCCGAAACCCTATACAGAAATAGATCAGTCTGGGCCTTAGCCCTATATAGAAACAAAATGGGCCCAAGCCCATTATAGAATCAAAACAGTGTACGCATGAAAGCCCAACCCAGTCCAACCATCACACCATCCATACTAACCATCACACCATGTGGGGAATCACTCGACCCACCCAGCTCGCACACCAATACGCAGCCATGTTGCCAATAACAGATATCGTGGCCGTGCCACCAGAGTCAGAATACTTAGCGAAGCCACCATATAAAATTACGTGGCAAAGCCACTATTACAGAGCTATCTCCAACATCATACCTAACCCTATGTAGATCATCATGCCATAAATAAATATATCATGCATGCAGATTAACAGACATAGTTTCAGTCATACATATAACAGACAACCTATCTTTAGGGGTATAAAAGTCATTTTAGCAATCAGGGGTAAAATGGTAATTTTACCACTCAAGGGTATTTTGGTCAGTTTACTAAGTTTCAGACTCTCAGCGCCTAACATGACCTCCCAACTGGTCTAACGTCGCACTAGGCGACTCAAATAGTTTATATGGTCAAAATAGTATATATAGGCCCAAAACCCTTATTGGGCCTAGGTGGGCCCACACGTTTGTGTGGCCCAATCAGTCCAGTTTTACGTACGGTATCACAAGCCTTATCAATCAACATACCAATGATCATTTACCGAGTATTTTGCCCATATGGGCTCGTAGGCCAATTGGGCCCATTTTGGCCTATCGAGGCCCATAATGGCCTAACTGCACAAAATTGTGCTTGATAGCCTCCACAGTCTATTGCCCATGATTCGTGGGCTCGGTTCAAGCCACAAGCGTTCGCACGCCCGTAAGGCCTCGAATGCCGACATTTCGACATTTTAACTTTTCGGCTTTTCAGCTTTTGCCGATCTACACTATAGTGGGGTGTGGTTACACACCTGAAATAATACTGTCGTCGCAACACTTCCAGATCACAGCACCTAAGATTCACAACGATCCACTATTAGTCATCTACATGTGGTAAACCAAATCTAAGTATCGAAAACGCCTTAAGTAATTCATTGCTACTTACCACGCCTCGCATGAACCAATGTTCTTAATTCTCGTTAAACACTAAGGGAATGAATCACACTATCCACCGTATATCCCTGATTGTTGATTGGAAAGAAAAGATTTGGAGTCGATCATTAGCATAAGAACTAAAGGCTAAACGCATAAAAGAAGATGAGTTGATCGGTTTCTTTACCACTTAACGCAACAAGAGAAGGGAGAACATACTTACCTACTTCAATATTTGCCTTATGAAAAGAGTTCCTTGCCTATAATAAAGTTCGGCTTATGATTGAGCCAAAGAGAAATATATCAATAAAAAGGAAGAAAAAGTACTTAAGAAACGATAAAGAAAAAGAATAAGGTTCGGCTATAAAAGCTCAATCGAAAGAACAATTGAGGGGGAGAAGAATAGTAAGGCTTGGCCAATAAAGGGTATTTTAGCAAAGAAGGAGAAACAAGGTTCGGCTAAAGAAGAAATGGAAGCAGAGAGGGAAAAGAGGAATGAGATTTGGCCCCTCATGAAATTTGTGAGAAGAAAAGAAAATGGGTATTCAAGAAGGGCACTAATCGGCTAGAGAGAATAAGAGAGGAGCAAATGAAGTTCGGTCGAATGGTGCATTACTTCAAAACCTTATTCGGCTTTTAGCAAAAGAGAAAAATGGATTTCGACCAAGATCATAAATTAAAGAAAAGAGGGCATGCCTAACCGACAAAGAACAAATAAGAAGAAAAGAGAAATCTGCTTTAGGTAATTCGGCACTGCACATGCTCTAAAACAATCCCGAAAAAAAGGGGTCCAAAATGGTCACTTGCAACCTCGCGCTCAAAAGAAAAGAGACACGAGCCACCCAAAAGAATAAAACCCGAGAATAATGATTAGAAAGGAATTTGGCACCTACACTCACAGTTCGCCGAAACGTACCCCAAATGCACCTCTAGCCGAATTTGCTTAACCACACTCCCCATTCGGCTAGCACTTGCCCCCCATTTGAAATTCCACGATTTGCTCCACTTTTTCCTCCACGATTTCTCCTCCAAATCCCCACCAACCTTCATCCAAATCTCTTTTGACCACTTCCACAACAACCTTTAAGAATTTAAATCCCAATCCACCTCTTGGTGACCCCATTCAGCAAAATGAATGCATTTTTCCTGCAAAGATATTTGAACTCCAACTCTCCCCCTTGCTTATGGTGCCACAAGCCACTCTACCACAGGCACCATTGTGTCATGAAATGACAACATTTAATTATAAACCCTACATGCCAACGTCCAGATTCACTTAAGGTAAAAAATTAAAAATTTTGTCAAGGTCCTCTCTCAACCCCAGGCTTTCTAAAAATCCCCAAACACCCATATCATCAAGCCAACATGCCCAACATGCAATTTGAAAAAACATATAAAAATTACTACCCCCTATATTTTTGGGGCGTTACAAGTAATTTGTGTAATAATAAAACAAGAAGTATATATGCGCATTATGTGATACGAATATGTTTGACCTAGTCAAAATTGATATTTGAGTTATGTATAAATTTAGTCCTTAAATGATGAGTATGATTTGTTTGATTTATAAGTTTATATTCGGTCAAATGGAAATGACATTGAGGTTGTTTGTATGTTAGCTTGTTATGTAACGTTTTAGTTTGGTTTAGTATTCATTCATATAAGGTTAATAAAATGATATATTTGTTATGTTTCTAAAAGTCAATGCCGCATATGTCATCAGTAAATAAATTGTTATATGTTATGTTTGGTTATTTAATATATGTATATCATTGAGGTATTAAATACTAGAATTTTATGAATATTTGTATGTATTTGAAAAGCATATTATACATGATTTTGAGCTTTCATTGTTAATTGTATTATGTTTTAAATTATTCAAAGAAAGTTTTAAACAGACTTATACTTTAAATATGTGAAAATAGCATATGTGTATCTATAAATGTTTGAAAGTTATGTTTTGTCCGGTAATGCCTCTTAACCTATTCCGGCAATAGTTACGAGTTATGGGTGTTACATAATGGATGTTTTAGTATGCATATGCTTTGAAGTTTATGTCTGATTTGATGGACTTTAAAGCCTTACAAATTTAGGTCATTTTCGCCACTTTAAATTACTTGTATATAAGATCCTTTATGGTATACCTGTGATGGCATGTAAATGGTCATATGTGATATCATTTGGTAGACAAAAGAACTAGGTTTTATGCTCGAAATATGGTTATGTTGCTTTTATTTGATCAATGATGTTTTGACACAATTGTGGTGCCTTTGAATGACATATTGGTTAGATGAATTAGGATGTTTGAAATGGTATGTTCAGGTATATTTGAATGATTTTTAAATCTCTTGAATGTGTGCACAAATGGTATGGTTGATTAGGTGTGTTTTTGCCTTGAAATGGCTTGATTTTAGGGTTAAATTATGGATAAGACAATCTAGGAAACAGGCTATCACAAGGCTGTGTGACACACACGGCCTGGCTACATGGTCGTGTGTCATTTGTAAACTCTCAGTGTATTAAGTCAGAGAGTTACACGGTCTGGTACACGGCCTACGACACAGCCGTGTGACCCAACTCAGTGAGTTACACGGGTGGAGACACGGGCTGGGACATGGCTATGTGTCCCTTTAGTCAATTGTTACACAGCCTGGCCATACGGCTGTGTGACCTCTTTTTTAAATTTTGCATTTTTTTCCCAAATATTTTATTTTGTTTCAAATTAGTCCTGAATTGTTTCTAAACTATTTTTAGGGCCTCGAAGACTCGATTTAGGGACCAAATGCATATGTTTGATTGGTTTTTAATAAAATTAACTTATTTAATTTATGATATTAAATGTTTTTTATTGTTCGGTAATGCTCCGTAACCCTAATCTGACGACAGGGATAGGTTAGGGTGTTACACCATATAGACTCATAGAGTTAAACATGTCCCAAAAGTGAAGCATTAAGCTAACACTCTCCAACACACCAAACATGTCCCAGTGAATGGAGCTTAGCTCACATTCCCTTATCTCTCCAACATGTCCTAGGGCCTCAATGCCCAAATCACATATACATATAGGTGAGTACTCACAATCCTATGGCATGCCAACTATATCTAATGGTCCCAAGTATCACAAAGCCAAAATATCTATATTTAAACACACATATTACTTACCAATTTCCATTTACTATCGTAGCACATTTGCATGATTTGCACAATAATATCACCATCACTTAGCATGAATGACATGCTTACATATACTCTTCCACAATAGTAATCACGTACATAAAACATATATATATAGCATCTCATCTCAGTTCACATTTTCATAGTAGCACAAGCACATATTTCACAAGATAAACATGAGTATAAAGAAGCTTACAAGGAAGCTTACACTCAAAATTTAGAATAAGGGTTTAGGCTACAACTAAATTCCCAAATATTGCATTGAATCGTGTCCATAAGCATTATTCCAAACACTCACATATTACGCTATCCCTGAAAAGCCAAAAGCTCAAACTAGCTTTTCCTTGCCTTTATCTCTACTCATAGAAGGTCCTATCAATTCCAACACTTCAACAAAGTAAATCACACAATAACACAATCAACATTCAGTTGCAAACTCACAGTCGCAAACTCACATCAAACAATCCAAAAACACAAGCCTAAGCTAGGTTCTCTTTTGACTGAAACATTCGGCATAGAAAACTTAAAACTCGAATATCTTGGTCTATATTTAATCTTTTCATCTAAAACTGATTACATTCAACTAATTATTCACCTACGACAGATTCTCAACCTTTAAACTACGCAAAACTACCCAATTCTTGGTATTGAAATTTTCGACATGCTTATGGCAATTTTCATGAAAATTCATTAAATCCTTAAAAATCCTTAGTGAAACTTTAAATTAAGTTTAAAACCTTTTAATCAAGTTAAAATATATTGAAAAACACTTTGAAACCATATTTTTACTCAAAATCTTGAAATCTACCATTAACGACTCCATTTTTGGCTTTTATTAAAAACATGGCTAAAAATTACATTTAAGAGACCAAATATCATTTAAAAATAATTAGGAATTGAATTGTTACCTTAGTTTATGAGAAATTAAATGTTTGATCGAAAACCCAAAAAATTCACAAGCTTGACAATGAAGGAATCTATGGTGTTTTGGGTGTTTTTCTTGGATTTTATGGAGGTATAATGATTTGGAAAGTGATAAGAATCAAAGAAATTTAAGTTTGGCAAAGAAAATTGAATGGAAGAATTGGGAGAACAAAGGGATAGTAAGAACGAATTGTGGGGAAGAACTAACGTGAAAATAAACTTATAAATGGGGTTTTTAGGTTGGATGTTAAAATTTGGTCTAATTGCCTCTTAAAAACTCTAAGTTTTGACTCTTTTACAAATCTGTCCTATTTCCAAAATTAAAGGTATTTAAAACTCATTTTTAGAAATTGATGTAAATTTCTAAAAACCATAGTCGAAAACATCTACGGTGTACCATGTCATAAAATTCCGAGCACTCTAAAGCTAAAATCCTTAAGATACCCCTAAACCTCTTGGGCTTTATTTTAGGGTGTTACAGTAATAAAGGATAAGATATAACTGGTATGCCAATAGGGCTATATGCACGTTGATACAGGATATATGTGATGATATGAAGTATGTGATTGTATAGAGTTTATTATTGTCTATATCGAAATCACACATTTACTGCAAATTACCAAGTTTTATATGTCTCTATGGAGACCTTGGTGTGGTGAGGTCATTATACTATTATATGAATGATAGCCTACGGGATTTGCACTATGGTGCCCTGGTGTGGTGTAGTTATTGCTCTAACGAGCAATCTAGTGGAGTGTAGTTACTCATGTATCTGAATCTGTTCATTAGAGTTGATAGAGCTAAATGGATAATCAAAAGTGAAAATTTTAATGAAATAGTATGAGCTTGATATGCAAATGATTAAATGTTGAATTGATCATGTGAATAGTATTGAAATGCGATTCTAAATGAATTAGATTGTGATGTACATTTGAATTGCTATATGATGTGGTTATATGTTTACTCACCTTATTGATATGTGATTTTCCATGTTTAGGCAAACTTTGCTGAGCTAAATAACTTATTATGTTTTGTTGTATAATGAGGTAAGTTTACGTTTAATTCCTATAAACTTACTAAGCATTTGAAACGCTTACTTCATCCTTTTTCCCTTCCCTATAGATTGCCAACTTGCAGAATGCGTCGAACTATAATAGCCCAGTTTTAGCTAAATCAGAATAGTGGTTTTGGAACCATAAATCTAAGGTCGTAAAATTATTTTAATATTATTTTTAATACTTACAGCATGTGATAAAGTATGTGAGAAAATTTCGTGTGAAAATTTTATCGTTTGTGTGCTCGATTTGATAAAAAGGTCTTAATCGCATAAAATGTAAAAGTAGCATGTTATATGTTAAAGTACTTAATTTCTTTAATTAATTAAAGATGAGGTTTTTATGTTGTAATTTGGCCATTGAATGCATGAGTGGATGGTTTTGGGCATGTATTATATGGTTTTCAAATTAAATTATAAAGGATAATTATGTAATTTAGTAATAATAGTTAATAAAATAAAACATAAGTAAAAACCAAATGTATATTCATCTTTTATGGCCAAATTTGAGAAGAAAAGGAACAATTTTTGAAGCTTTTAGGTTGACACTTTGAAGCCTTGGTTGAGGTATGTTTTGAGTTCAGTTTTTGATGATTTTTACATTTTTGAGATCGTTTCTTTGTATTCCAGCTAGCCCATGCACTAATTTTGGATTGGTTGATGAGTTAGTGAGTCGCCATGGATGATAGCTTGATGTTTTTGTTGTTTAATGATGAAAAATAAATATTTGTTGTTAGATTATCATAGTTTATTAAGTGATTTTTGATAAAAATGCTTCTTAAGGACTAAATTGTGAAATTGTAAATTGAGGGGTCAAAATGTGAAATAAATGGAATTAATGGGCTGCTAGGGACTTAGGGAAAACTCGGCCTAACATGAGCATGTTGAAATTTTGTGTATTTTGTGTTGTTTTTTAGTGAAATTGAATGAACATGTTGTAATAGGCCAATTTAGCCCCGGGTCCATACAAAAAAAATAATAAACCTAAAATAATAAAAAAAAGTCCAAGTCCAATCCAAAATTACAAATATATCATTTGGCCCGATCGGAATGGCCCATTACTTGAGAAGATTGAAGGTCCATCTACAAGCTTAACTCATATGTAAACATAATCTTCAAGGATATGCAATCTTAGATATGCTATGCAATCTTAGAAGATATGATATGCAATCTTAAATATGATATGCAATCTTAGAAGATATGACATGTAATCTTAGAAAATGTGACTTTGTAATCTTAGAGATTTAACTTATAGATACCCTTTAATCTTAGCTGTTGATGTAATTGATCTGTACCATTGGATTCGGGGAGGCTCAACTATAAATAGAGGCCTCTCCTTTCATTGTAAAACACTTGCGTTTTGGGAGCAATAGGAATTCTTGAGAGCATTCACTCAAATTTCTCTCTCTTACGTTCTTATTTTCTATGGCTTGTTCTTATTTTGTTCTTTGTTCATCTTCGTTTCTTTTTTAGTTGATTTTATTTGAGTTGGATTTTGGTGGAGGAATTTCGTTGAATCCTCATATTGTGGGAGGTTGGCTTAGGCCTTTTTTTAACTTTTTTTTTATTTATCCATTTAATTGTTTAATGATTAATTATTCTTTTTATTTTTGTTCATTTATTTATCATTTTTGTATAGAGATTTATTTTATTTTCACTCTTTTTCAAATTTTCATATTGTCGTTATTCATTAATGCATTTTTCTCATTCATAAATAGTTTTAATATTGCATTGTTTTTCACTAAATTCAAAAAGAAAAAGTTTTCAAAATAAGGCAATACTTGGTATTTGGGATCTTCGAGAAGATTGTGCCCTAACTTACTGGGTTCCAATTTTCCTCGTTGAATCTAAGTAACCGGATACCGTTCTTCAATCAAAATGTATAAGTTTCAAATAAAAGCTTATTCTCGGGAATTCGAAGTGTTGTGTCCTAACTCGCTAGATATGACATTTTGTTATCTCGAGATAAGGATTTTTAAAAATAAAGGCAATGTTCTACGTTTGGAATTTTGAGAAATTGTGCCCTAACTTACTGGGTTTCGATCTTTCTCTTTTAACCCAAATAATCAAATATCCTTTTAAAATTTAAATGCATGAGTTTTGAAAATCAAAAGACAAGCTTAGTTTCGAGGATTTAAAATGTTTTATCCTAACGTACAGGATGTGATATTTTATTACTTCAGGACAAGAGGGTCTTAACAGCCATTTCAATTTATTCAAACATTTTTTTAAAATATAAAAGGATCGTATTTTGAAATCTTCTCAAATTTTTGACATTAAGACATTGATTAATCAATTAGGTACCAATTTTGGGCGTTACGAGGGTGCTAATCCTTCCTCGTGTGTAACCGACTCCTGTACTCATTTTCTAGAATTTCGTAGACCAAAATCATTATTTTAATAAATCAAAATGTTTTATTAAAATGATCAATCTCAAGGTGACCCGATCACACGTAAATAAAAAGGATTGGTGGCGACTCCATTTTTTGTTTTTCTGTCGACTCCCGTTTTTCAAAATAAAAATGGTTTTGATAGTTTGGTGATTCCGCTGGGGACCAATAAGAGAGTCAAGCAGTAAAATTGATTATTTTTTGTCCTTTTGTCGAAAAATTGAAAATTTGATTTCAAAAAATCATGATTCTTTTGTTGCATTTGTTTGTGTTATGATTGTTGTAATTGGTCTTGTAGAACACCTTTGCATTACATTGCATGACCATCGTGGTTACACCTTTTAAGTGGTAGTGAGAAACTATGCCTTCGTGAGTGTAACGCCCTGATTTTCGGGATTTTTCAAGATTTTTGTGATTTTGATGAAATTTTGAAATCTGATAGTTAAATTATGGAATTTATGTTTTAAGCGTGTTAGTGGGCCTTTAGAAGGCCCAAGCCTAAGATAAAACTCGGCAGAAATATCAATTTTGGATTTAAAGTGAAGGGGACTTGGTTAAGTGGGCTTTTAAGAAAAAGTTAGTAAAATAAGACATAAATAATCCATTGGTAAAGTGGCAATATGGCGCCACTTAGATGCCTAAAAAAGTGGCATGTGGTTGGAGTGCAAGGGCCAAGGTTCTGGTTGCATGGTAAGTAGTATGGTGTTTATTTTTGCTACATGTGATGGTCATGTGTTGGAACTCAAGTGGAACTCTGATGGAAGAGTTTAAATTGTGCATGAAATTGACTCAGGTGAGATAAGAGGGAGAGATTTTAGGAATTTTGAATGAGACATGTGTTGGCTGATTGAGGGACTCTTAGGCAAGCAGTGCCGATTTGGTCATGTGGTTGTAGGCATTCGGCTAGGGCTTTAGGGGTTGCAATTTCAGCAAGTTGTGTTAGGGTGTGCCGATTGTTTTAGTAGTCTTTCGGGATAGTTTTGGCTTCTTTTCTCTTGGCCGAATTGGTGTAGTGTCTGGTAGGGTTTCTCTACTTTTTCTTTCTTTTGTTTTCTCCCTTGGTTCCAAAAGCCGAAAACGTAACTTTTGGTTCTTTTTGTGCCGATTTGCCATAACAAAATCTTCTCTTCTCCTCTCTTCTTTTCTTTCATCTCTGTTTTGTTCTTCTTTTACCCTTAAATCGATTTCATCCCATCACCTTTCTTCTAGGCCGAACCTATCTACTTCTTTCCTTTCTTCTCTCTTCTTAAGCTTTCTAGTCGATTTCCACAAAAGTTGAAACCACACCCACCATTGCTGATTACCCCTTTAATTGAAACCATCTCTCCTTTCTTTTTAATCTTTCAAAAAGCCGAACCCCTAATCTCTCATCTCTTCCTCTACCGATTGTTTCTTCACTTCGTGAACTTCTTTTCACCTATTCTTCTTCTAATATGAACAAGTGTACTCTAGTATAGATCCAAAAGCCGAATCTTTTAGATCCACTCTCTGCTGGTGTTTGGGGTTAGATCTACAATAGATCTGGGTTAGAGAGGTGTGTGGAAACGTTCTTCAATAAGTAGATCTCTTGGTAAGTAATTGAAACACTTTATTCATTCGTTATCTTAAGATTTAAGAAAAATTCGAAAACCCCTATGTAGGGTGATTGTCGATTGGGGCTAGAGGCTCTGTTGGTCTTATTGTTTGGGTTGTTATGTGCTAGGGTGGACTGAAGGTGATCAATTGAGGAGTGTTGAAGGCTAGGACTAGTGGAGTAACTAGATCTAAGATCTAGGCATAGTTTCGACGAAGGTAAGTGTACAAGAGACTAAGGTTATGGTGGTCGAATATGTATGTTAGGGTAGTAGTGGTTATTCGATTTGATTTTTAGATGTTAACGTGATCTAAACGAATGTAGGATTGTTTTGGAGCAGATCTTGTCGTTGTCTATCGCAAATCAGGTGTGTAAATGAACACCCTTCTGTAGTCTAAATCGGTAAAAGCCAAAAAGCTGAAATGCTGAAATTTTGACATTTCATGGGCTTGTAAGTGTGCGACGCTTGTAAGTCGATTGGAAATAGTGAGATCTGTAATCGCAAATGGTACGATGGGTTTACGGGTCCATATGGGTAAAAATAAGCGGTAAGTGTGTTCTGGTATACTATAGGTTAAATCTGCTAAACTAGACTTAGAATTTGGGCTAAACGGGCTTAAAATAGCTAGATGACACTGTAGGGGCCAATAGGGGTTTTAGGGCCCAATAACTAAAAATTGCTAAAATGGGTTAAATTAACTACTGAGATGTAAGTTGGACTATTAGGGACTGAAATATGCATAAAACCCTAAAAACTGGACTATTTACTGAAATACCCCTTAAGGGTGAAAAATTACTATTTTACCCCTAGGTGTAAAATGATCGTTATACCCCTAGGGCTAAGTTTAACTGAAATGCATGTTTTTCTGTTTCTGTTCACTGTGTGCCATGACATGATTATCTGTTGCATGGGACTGGGTTTATTGATGGAGGAAGTGCAATTGGCATTGCCACGATTACTGAAAGAGGCTTCGCCTCGTACTGATTACTGAAAGAGGCTATGCCTCGTACTGTTACTGAAAGGGGCTTTGCCTCGTTATACTGTTAGTGGCTTGGCCACATTATCTGAGCAGCTATACTGAGACTGTGGAGTGTAGCGGCTGGGTGGGTTGAGTTGTTTCCCCACATAGTGTGTTTATGGCTGGTATGGGTGGAGTGTAGCGGTTGGACATAGGATGGGCTATGGGCTTTGCATTCATGCATAATATATGTTCTGTTACTGAAATGGGCCTATGGGTCATACTGTTATCTGAAAAGGGCTAAGGCTCAGTTATCTGAATACTGAATAGGGCTTCAGCCCAATTATTATTGAGACTGGATAGGGCTTAGGCCCAGTGGGCTTGAGCTGATTTGGGCCCTGGATAGGCTTTCTTTGCACACTGAGTTTCCCAAACTCACCCCTTTTTCTTCAATCCATGCAAGTGAGCCCTAGACTGGTGAATTTGGAGCTAGGAGAGATTCAGAGTGGCCACGTGGACTGCATAGCTGGTTTTTAAATTATCTATTTCATTATTTATTTTAATTATTTTCATTATGGTTTTGGGTTTGTAATAAGGCCGCTTAAATTATTTTAATTTGGGGTTTTTGATTATTTTCTTATATTATACTTTAAATATTTTGAATAAAGCCGCGCGAGTTTTCTTAAAACTAATCAACGTTTTCAAATTAATTCACACGTATCAAACGAGTAACGAAAGTTAAACTAAGATCTTATAATAAGAATACCCCTAGAATTTGGTAGTAGATAGGATGTTCACAATTAAACCGGGAGTTTCTCTCAAAACTTTAATAACGGTTTTTGCAAAACTCACCCTAATCTGGGTAACTAGGAAACATGTTTAGTCCGCCATTGATGTGACACACCAACTTGGCCATAACGTCTGGGCCGGGTTTGGGGTGTTACATTTAGTGGTATCAGAGCCCAGTTGCAACAACTCAGCTCTGGATCGGGTCCAAAAAGTTTTCAAATAATTTTTAAACCAAGGCCCAAGAAGGGTATTTTTGGAATCAATTTTGGAAATTGTTAAACATACCCTTTGCAAACTCATTTTTCCTTGAAATAAACTTACTAAAGGCTTTACTTCAAAAGTTTTTGTTAAATTGGGCTTTTTGAAATTTGGTATCTGAAGAAGTGGCGTACTGAATCCCCGGCACCAAGTTTGTAAGTATTTTTATTTCTTATATTGTACTGTACTGAGACATTACTGTAGATAGAACTAAGACCCTATTATGATACTGTACTGATAACTGTAAGACTGAGACTGTAGGGTAACTAAACCCTTGAAGGCTGAGCCTATAGCTAGGCTACGATTTCGCGAAAACAAACTCTGAAACTCTATCTATACATAAGACATTTTGTAATAAACAACTGAAATATTAAACTGATTTCATAAAATTTGTAATCAAATAAGACGATATGAGTACGAGGGCTACTCATGGACGAGGCCGTGGACGTGGGCAAGGTAGTGTGTAAGCTGGATCTTCGTCTTCCAGACATATGCCAGCTGAGGAGGTACGAGCTCAGCCAGCGACTGAGACTGGATCATATGATCGGGCTGCAAGGGAGGACGCTCTATCCCAGGCTATGCTAAGGGTTTTGGAGAGGGTCGCTGGGGCGAGCACTAGAACTGTGAATAGGGGAACAATTTCTGAGCGACTCTGGGCTAACGGAACGGAGGTCTTCAGGGGCATATCTGGAGTAGCCCCAAATGTAGCTGAGTATTGGCTGGAAGCTACGGAACAGATTATGGATGACCTGGATTGCTCAGTGGAGCAAAAGCTGAAGGGAGCGATGTCTCTGCTACGAGACGAGGCATATTAGTGGTGGATCACTGTGAAGGAGGGTACCCCAGCTAAGCGGTTAACCTGGGAACTGTTTAAGACGGCTTTCAAGGGAAAGTACGTCGGAGCAAGCTATGTGGATGCTCGTAGGAAGGAATTTCTGAATCTGACCCAGGGTAATAAATCTGTAGCGGGATATGAGGCTAAATTTCTGAGGTTGAGCCGGTATACGAGTGGTATAGTTGCTACTGAGTACGAGCGTAGCATTCGTTTTGAGGATGGCCTCAGGGATGAACTAAGAGTGCTGATAGCTCCGTAGAGAGAGCGCGACTTTGCTGCGTTGGTGGAAAAGGCTAAGATAGCCGAAGAGGTGAAGTGTATTGAACGACAGAATTGTGATAAGGATCAAAACCGATTTGGAGGGATGCTGGACCCTCTGGTGCTGCAAACTGAAATGCCAAGAGAACGAAAGTGGAGGAACCGGTTCTAGCAGCTCCGGTGAATACGGTTAGACCATAGGCTTGTCGGGACTGTGGTAGAGTGCATTTTGGAGAATGCTGGAAACGGACTGGGGCATGTCTCTAATGTGGGTCCAAGGAGCATAGGATCAAGAATTGTCCTCTGAGGACTGCTCAGACTCAAGCTGCTGAATAGGGGGTTGCTCAACCAGTGCAAGGTGGACCGCTACCGCCGAGAGGCCGTGGTGAAGGTAGAGGTGGCAATGGTAATGGTCGTGGATGTGGGGCACCTAGCAGGGGTGCTGGAAATGTTGAGGCTCGTCAGCCAGCATTGGTATATGCTATTCGACGCCGAGAGGAGGGTGATGCACCTGACGTCATAACTGGTACATTTTTTATCTCTAGCATGCCATACACTGCTTTGATTGATGTGGGTTAAACTCATTCGTATGTTGCATGTGACATTTCTGGGTTGTTAGGAGTGCACTCTGAGGAAACTGTGAGTGGGGTAACTGTGATAAGTCCACTGGGTCACTTGGTTAGGGTAGATAAGCTCTTTAAAGAGGTACCTTTAGAGACTCAAGGTAGGATTTTACTGGAGACTTAATGGAACTACCATTCGGAGAGCTTGATTTTATTTTGGGGATGGACTGGTTGACTAAGCATAAGGCGACTCTGGATTGTGCGGCCAAGAGGATGGTGTTGAGGACTACTGAAGATGAGGAGGTAATGGTTATTGGGGAGCGAAGGGACTACTTGTCCAACGTTGTTTCGGTTCTAAGGGCTGAGAAGCTGATTTGCAAGGGTTGCGAAGCGTGCTTGGCTTTTGTAAGTCAGGCTGAGACAGAGAATTTAACTGTGGAGACAGTTAGAGCTGTAAAGGAGTTCTAAGATGTTTTTCCTGAAGAGCTTCCTAGATTACCTCCGAATTGAGAAGTCGAGTTTGGAATAGACTTGCTGCCTGGACGGCTCTAGTATCTATTGCACCGTATAGGATGGCACCGAAGGAGTTAGTAGAACTGAAAGCCTAAATCCAGGAATTGTTAGATAGAGGTTTCATTAGACCGAGTGTGTCTCCATCGGGAGCACCAGTACTGTTCGTGAAGAAGAAGGATGGGACGATGCGTATGTGCATCAATTATCACCAGTTGAACAAACTGTTGATAAAGAACAAGTATCCTTTGCCAAGAATCGGTGATCTGTTTGACCAGCTTAGGGGAGCTTTGGTATTTTTCAAGATCGATCTTCGGTCTGGATACCATTAGTTAAGGGTTAACAAGGTGGATATTCATAAGACAACATTCAGAACTCGGTATGGTCATTACGAGTTTTTGGTTATGCCATTTGGACTGATAAATGCACCTGCAGCTTTCATGGATCTGATAAATTGAGTATTCCAACAGTACTTAGATCAATTTGTTGTCGTCTTTATTGACGATATTTTGGTGTATTCGAAAACTAAGGAGAAGCATGATGAGCATCTCCGTATTGTGCTGCAAGTGCTGAGAGAAAAGCAACTTTATGCAAAATTCAGTAAGCGTGAATTTCGGTTGCGAGAAGTGCTCTATTTTGTTATTAAATTCTCTTATGCTAATGTGTTTTCTTTTGTTTTGATTGCATTGTATTCTCATCATAGAAAGGAGGTGTTGATTCAATTTTGATTGCTAAATAGAAGAGCTTGTCATGGGAAAACAGATTTCTTGATAAAGTGGATTATAATATGGTCGTCTGAATATGGTCCAAGTAAAAACAATGAGAGAAACCTGATAGTTCACTAAGAAATACAAGACTTTGTTTTATGGCCTGAGGATTCAAGCCGGTAAAGATTATTCGAGAGCTGTCACATATCGATTTTCTAACAAGCATTGCGAGGATGAGTAAGCAATGAGTGGCGGCTCGGATCAAGCAAAAAGAGCTAATGGAGGCATCTATTAGAAGTTTGCAAGATTTGACCTTTGCGAAGAAAGGGATCGATGTTTTTGTCTGGAATATGAGGGCAAGGCTGCATATGTAATCCATTTTATGTAAAGAAATTTGCTTTCTAGAAAAGTTGTTCTAATGGAATTGAATTCAGAATCAGCGCCTCTCTTTCTTTTGCATTCATTCCATGCATCTGCATTATATTGCATCATATGTACTAAATTTTCACAAAAGGACCCTAATTAGGTAAAATTATTTCAGTTAACCTAGGAACCGACAAAAGCCTATCGATTAAGCATCAGTACAGCACTCGCACTAAGACAAATACTATGGACCTGAGGTTACAAAGACTCGAACAACTTCAAAGAGAGATGCAAGACCAGTTACAAATGCAAATGCAATAGCAACTAGCCAAGATCCAGCAAGACATGAGGGACCAAATGCTAGAGTCCAAAAGGAATATGATGGATCAATTGACCTAATTACTAGCCGGAGGGCTCAAAAAATGGAAAGGCCTAGTGGACAACAATAGAGATGACAATGATGATCCTCTCTGCCCTTTGGGTTTTACCCCAGCAAATGTTCAGACGCATCCACAAAGGGTACCCATCACTATTAGTCCCCAACAATATCAAGTCGGTACCTTGGCACCTATAGACTACCCAATAGGCTCAAGCTCTAATCTAGGGGGCAATCCAACCACTCTTGTAGTTCCTGATCTGGACAAAATGGAAAAAATAGAACAAGTAAGGATGGAATTGCCAAAACAACTTAAAGATCGGTATAGGTGGTTGGAGGAAAAATTTAGGGTAATAGAGAATGTTAATTAACATTGTAGGATTGATGCCAAGGATCTAAGTTTGGTCCCAAATATAGTACTCTCGCCGAAATTCAAGACTCTAGAGTTTGAAAAGTACAATGGGACTAGTTGTCCTGAAGCTCACATCACGATGTTCTATTGAAGGATGATAGGTTATGTTAATAATGGCCAGCTATTAATCCACTGCTTCCAAAATAGTCTGATTGGGTCAGCAACTAAATGGTACAATCAATTGAGCCGTGCTAAAATAAATTCATAGAAAGACTTAGCACAAGCTTTTATGAAGTAATATAACCATGTAACAGACATGGTACCCGGCAGAATTACACTATAGAATATAGAAAAGAAGCAAAGTGAGAGCTTCAAGCAATATGCCCAAAGATGGAGAGAGGTAGCAGCACAAGTCCAGCCACCTTTTCTGGAAAAGGAAATCACAATGCTTTCATCAATACTCTGAAATCCCTGTTCATTAACCATATGTTGGGAAGCGCTACCATGAGCTTTTCCGAAATGGTAATGTCAGGGGAAATGATTGAAAACGCAATAAGAAGTTGGAGGATAGATGCGGGAGAAAGCGACAGAAGAACAACCCCGAGAAATAGGGAAAATAAAGTAAATATCCTGAGCATGCATTCTAAATCGGTCACTATAGGCCAACCGAGGGTCGTAACCACTAGCTATCAAGGCTCTTCAAGGCAGGAACCCAATTCGAGGCCAAACACAGAAAGGCTCTAGTTCACACTTATCCCGATGACATATAAGGAGTTGTATCAAAATCTTTTTGATGTGCATGCGGTGTCTCCATTCTACACGGAACCTGTGCAACCTTCGTTCCCAAAATGGTATGGTGCGAATGCCCAATGCGAGTACCACGTGAGAATAATGGGACATTCAATTGAAAACTGCACTACGTTCAAAAAGTTTGTCGAAGGGTTTATTAAAATGGGAATTGTGAAGTTCAATGCTTCACCAGAACTTAATCTGGCAGTAAATGTGATAATTGAAGGAAGAGGCAAGAGAGTTGCGATTCCTTGAAGAAGTCAAAATCCCGGAAGGAATATCAGGGAATCTGAACATTGATGGCAGGGAATAAAAGTTTCTAAGTGTTTGCCCTTGCGTACTTGGGAGTGTTCTGAACAATGGGATTGTGGAAGAGATCCCTGTATTTTTAGAGCTAATCTAGAGTAATATTCAAAACACTCTTGTTGCTTTAAGCCTAGAAACAATGAGAATCCTTTTGTGAAATAGGCTTGTGCCTAAAATTTTTATTTCAATAAAATGCATTTTTTTGAACAAATATTCTTTTATTCTTTCCATTTATAGATTCTTTTGTTCTTTGGACTTTCTTTAGAATATTCTTATTCTTTATTCATACCATATAAATAATTATCCTTAGAATCATTTATTCTTTGGAATCTGCCTTCGTGCCTACAGTAGGTCCCCAGATATCAACGACATGAGCGATGTTACTACTGACTCAAAATCTCCTTTTGAATGAGATATGTGTCTAGGGGGATCTCAGGACTTTGAAGATAACAGAGATTGTAACCTACCTCTTGATTTGTTAAAGATGGTAGAAAAAGATGAAAATGGATCCTACCTTATAAAAAGTCAATGGACAGTAAGCCTAGGAGAAGAGAAAGAGGCAAAGATCGGACACTGCATTACCACAAAGACAAAGTGAAACATCATTGAATCTAAAGATGTTTTTCCACAATCATATCAAGATAGGCCTATGCTACTAAGACCTGTGGATTCTGTTAAGGCCAAAAGAAGTCCATAAAGGTGTTAGAAGGACACATGCTAATGGTTTTATGATAGCTAGGCTAATCATGAGGTTCGAGTACTGCTGGTTCATCATGGAATGGGATTTCATCAGTTATGCCATAAATGCCAAATTTAGGGAGTCAAGACCAATGTGCCTCCTTCATTTCTTCACAAAATTTCTAAATGTGGGGTATAGATGTTATGGGGCTGAGCTCGTCAAAATCTTCTAGCTAACATTGATTCATCTTTGTGGTTATCGACTACTTCACTAAGAGGGTGAAAGTAGCTTCATGTGCCAATGTTACAAAGTCAACAGTTATCAAATCCTAAAAAACTCAGGTGCTGACAAAGAATGTCGGAAAGGAACATGTCTAATGATGTACAACTACACCATATCAAAAGTTTGCAGTCTGCTCAAAGATCAGGCTCCATATCATAGTGCAGCAAAAGCAACCAAAAAGAGAAAAACAAAAGTACAAAAAAAGAGAGAAAAAAAAACAACAAAATTTGTGGAAGATGACCTAGACTTGTAAAGATTTGAATAAGAAGCTACCATTTACTCTCTATGCTTATAAAATGTCGGCTAGGACTTTCGCTGGGGCAACACATTTCTCATGGGTTTATGGAATAGAAGCAGTCTTGTTCATGGAAATCAAGATTTATTTCCTCTAAGATTTGATTGAGTCAAGAATTGGATGAAGCAGAATGTCTCCAGTGAACCTAGTTGAAGAAAAGGTTTGGAAGTATTCATCATAGTTAAATGCACCAAAAATGGATGATGCGAACTTATGACGGAAAAGGGACCTAGTATTGAAGAAGATCCTTTCTATATAAAAAGACTTCAGAGGAAAGTGGATGCCAAACTGGGAAGGACCTTAAGTAGTAAAGAAGGCCTATTTTTGGAGGAGCATTGATATTGACCGAAATGGATGGCAAAGACCTGCCCAATCCAGTGAATCCAGATTCAGTCAAGAAGTATTTTACCAAAAGGGGAGAGGCCAAGGTGAAAACCCACAAAGGGCGCTTTGAGACCTTCAAAAAACAAAGAAGAAAGAAAAGGAGAGGCTAAGGCGAAAACCCACAAACGGCGCCTTGAGACCAAAGGGTTTTTGAGTTGAAAACCCGAAAAGGGTGGCTCAAATTTTGATAAAAAATGGGGCATACGGTAGTCTTGCTATGCCTGAATTAACAATGAAGAAGTATGCTACATCTTGGGGCACCGACAAAGTACTCCGGATCCCCTAAACACATATTGAGCTTAAAATGGTCTTCAAAAAGTTTGTACAGTGAAGCTTAGGTTGCAATATCTGGGGCACCTAGTTCTTCATCCTACTCATATTGAATTTGCCATCTTTGAATACTTTTTTCTATTCAAGATGCATTCCCAATTAATTTCTTTTTTATCTTTGCTATTTTTGATAATTTTTTCATTTCAAGCTATGCTCTAAATCAATCCCTTCTTGTCCATTGTTATGATATTTTTCGAACATTTTGCATTGAAACAACGGTTAATGGACTAATAATACTTTCATAAAAGGAGTTTCGCATATTACTTTGGAAGCTTCTAAATAATACAAGAACCTGAAACAGGACTATTGTTTAGAACATACCAAACTTAAGGGTTGGAAATATTTGAGGAAGAGGAATCTAAATTGTGACTATCTCTTCAGATTTTCTGTTAAAGAGAAGACAAGATATTACGTCGGTGATACAATCTCGACAAACAATGAGTAATGCCAAAAAGGAAATTATTCTCAAAAAATGACATTCTACATTCATCCATACACATCTGGTCGTGTCACCTAGAGAATGGTAACAGATCAATTGATTGAAGAAGCCATAAATCCTATACCCCTGAGTTGTAGTGGGAATGGATGAAAAAGATTCAGATTCTATTCCCCTGAGTTGCAGTGGGATGACTTGAAGATGGTACAAAATTTATGTCCTAGAGGTACAGTGGAATGGACCCTGAGATTACAGTGGAGCAAACCAGCTAAGTAGTATGTATGATTCCTCGGGTTTTCTATCAAAATACCAGCCGAACAGGATGGCAGTGTAATACGTCAGTGATAAAGCCCTGATGAACAACAAGTGATGACACCCTAAGCATTAAAAAGGGATCATTCTCATGACATTTCTGCATTCAAAACACATCTAGTTAGGAGCATTTGATTCATTCCAATCATAGCATCCTAATCATTGGCATAAGCATAAAACTGATTCTATAGGTCATGTCCCCCAGAGGACGGTGTAGCAACATTGGTGAATCCACAAATCTTATCTCCTCGAAGTTGCATTGGAGTAAATTAAAGTTATACATCTTATCTCCTTGAAGTTGCAATGGAGTAGATCGAAAATGGCGGATCTTATCTTACTAAAGTTGCAATAGAGCAGATCGAAGCCACCAGTCTTATCTCCCTGAAGTTGCAGCAGAGTAGATTGAAAAAAGTAAGTCTTATCTCCCTGAAGTTGTAGCGGAGCAGGCTAAAGAAAGCAAGCCTTATCTTCCTGATGTTCTAGTGGAGTAGGGTGAAATTACTAGTTCTTATCTCCCTAAAGGTGCAGCAGAGCAGACTAAAGAAAGCAAATCTTATTTTCCTAGAGTCACGGTAGGATAAATTGAAGCTATAAATTATGGCAGATTTTATCTTCCTGAAGTTGCAGTAAAGCAGATTGAAGCCACCAGCCTTATCTCCCTGAGTTTGCAGCGGAACAGGCTAAAGATAGTAGATCTTGTCTTCCTAAAGTTGTAGTGAAGCAGATCGAAGACACCAGTCTTGCCTCCCTGAGTTTGCAACGAAGCATACTGAAGATTGTAGATCTTATCTCCCTAAGCAATAGTAGAGCAGATTGAAGATGGCGAATCTTATCTCACTAAGCAGTAGCGGAACAGATTGAAGCCACTAGCCTTATCTCTCTGAGCAGCAGTGGAGTAGGCTGAAGATTGTAGATCTTATCTCCCTAAGCAGTAGTGGAGTAGATCGAAGATAGCGAAACTTATCTTCCCGAGGTAGCAGGGAAGAATATTTAAGCCACCATCCTTATCTCCCTGAAGTTGCAGTGGAGTAGCATAAAAATACACAAACCTTATCTCCTTGAACTTGCAGTGGAGTAGGTTGAAGTTACCAATTCTTATCTCCTTGAAGTTCCAGCGGAGTAGATCGAAGCTACGAATCTCTTCTCTCTAAAATTACATTAGAGTGGATAGAAGCAATGTGACAGCCTGATTTTTTTACCCTAATCAGAACGGTGGTTCTGGGACCATGAATCTGAGTCAAAAAATATTTAAATATTATTATTTGTGTTTTGAATGTGTGAAATTGCTTGTGTGAAAATTTCATTTTAAAATTTTATCGTTTGGATGCCCGATTTAACAAAAGGGCCAAATCGCATAAAGTGAAAATTTGATGGTTATTTTGAAAAAGGGCTAAATTGATGATGTCTTTCTTATGTGAGGTATTTATGTTGTAAACTGACATTATTGAAAGTTAGTGGAAGGTAGTGGCCTTAGAAAATGTGTTTTGGTTATTATTTATTTAAGGTTAACATAGTAAATGAAAAGTTATGTTATAATTTGATAAAACATAAAATAATAAGCCATGTTCATATCATCTTAAAAAGGGTCGAATATTAGATAAGAAAAAAGAGAAAGAACAAGCTTGGTGGTTTCAACATTTTTCTAGTAAAATTCAATGTTAGTTTGTGATTAAATTTCAATAATTTGTACATTTTTGAGCTTGTTGTTAAATTCTTTACAAAGCCCAAGTGTCAATTTTAGAAATGGATGATGTTAGTGAATTCGGTCATGGATGAACATTTGTTTTGTTTGATGTTGATGCTAGAAAATAAAAGTTAGGTGATGGATTATTTAAGTTAGTAATTAGATTTTAGTGATTTTGTGTGTAATGGATTGATTTGCAAAAATAGTAATTTGAGAGACTCAAATTGCAAAATTTATAAAATGAGAGGACTTGTATGTGTACTATGAACATTCGGCCTAAGGGTACCAAGGGAAAATTTTAATTGTTTGATGTTTTATGAATTTGGATCAATTTATTAAAGTGAAAAATGTAAGAGGCTATTGTGTAAATTATATAATTATGTGATTTTGAATGATAATAATTTGGTTAAATGATTAAAATAAATTCAACTTATTGTCAATTTAGCTCAAGAACAAAAGAGATCGGAGTTGGACCGAGGGAAGGCGAAATTACCTGAATAGTTGATTTACCGCGTGCAAATACCGAGGTAAGTTCTTAAGTCACTAAATGAGCTTGATTTCAAGTAGAGATAAAATTTATGTATTAAGTTGAAGTGTTTAAGATTTATATGAGCTAATGTCGAATTAATAGGAGATGTTAATGTGATCTAGCTATGGTTGCCGATTGTGGATTGAATTATTGAAATATGTTATCTATGAATATTTATGCTAGCCGATGGTAGATGAGATTGTGGAATTTTATTTGTAATGTTCCATTGATGATTCAGTGTAAGGGAGATTATTTAAAATTTGTTTGAATGTGTAAGTAAGCTAAGGTATTAAATAAGTGCGGCATGAACTAAGTATTCCTGTTTTTCAGGCTCCGTGCCCAGCAGGCCTAGGGCCGGTGAAATGTAAATCCGACTAATAGCCTAACAAGTCTTGTGATGTTGAGTTTTTTTTTCTTCGGGCTTATGCCTAGCAGGCTTGTTGCCGGTAAATAAATATTAGACCTTGGGTCTAGCAGGCCTTGTGCCGGTGTATGTGATTCGGGCCTATGCCTAGCAGGTTTATACCGATGATTTAATTTAAGTTTATCTCTATGGGCTTTCTTATTGAGGTGGAAAATAAACAAATAATGTGTTCAAAGCGTTTCTTAATTTGGCTATTCAGGTAAGTATATGTATGCTTATATGGCATTGGAAATTCAGCTATAAGCATGCTTATATGAAAAGATATATATTCAGCTATATTTTCAGTTACGTGAGTGTTTATATGAATTAGCATTTTGGATTAAAGGTAAGCTTATATCGAAATGGTATGTTTGGATATATGTGATATTATAAAGGATTTTTGCATGTTTGGCCAGAAGAAATGTTCTATTGGACTAAAACTGTGGATGTCATGAGGGGGAATACTGAACTTATTGTATAATTCTATTTGTGATATAAATAATACGATGAATCTTATATATATTTTTAACCCTATAGGTAAGGAATCATATAATGATGTAAATGACCAAAAAGATTCGGCCAAATTCACTTAGTTAAGATAAAATATGTTTCTAATGGTACTTTTGACTTGTGTGCATGTTTTGAATGCTTATTGAGAAGCTTATATGCTTAAGACTTACTAAGCTAGGTATGCTTACTTTGAGTGTTTTGTTTCTTTATTTATAGACCGTTGAAGTCAGCTACAAGCTCAGGGATCGTCAGCATCTCGTCACACTATCTATTGTCTTGGTATTTTGATGTTTTAAATTTGACTTATGGCATGTATAGGTTAGACAATGTGTGGATAAAATATTTTGTACATGGTTTTTAAAAAAAAAGAAAAGAAAGAGCCATGCGAAAATGGCTTACACTTACTATTAAGTCTATGATATGTTTTGATTAATGAAGTTGGGAAATAATTATTATATATAGTTGGTATAATTATATGTGATTTTGGTAATTATCATGGAAGTTATTTTATGCATTTATATTTTGGGTGTGAGGTATTAATTTGTACACCAAGTTATGACCAATGTGATTCGGTTTGGTATTTGCAACAAAGATAGACTAAAGCAGTATGTATCAAGATTATTTTTATCAAGATGGGTATATGTTAAGTGTTTGTAATTAGTTTGCATATTTAGGTGATTGCATATTCGTGAATGTTATTTTGTTGAATAAGTTGATATATGTTGGTTAATAAATGGCAAATAATGAGCCATATGGTTATTAACTTACGCAAATGATAGAATAGGTAAGAGGACACTCCTTACAAGCATGATTGTTTTGTCTTATTGAATGATGTATGAACCTATAGTAGCCCTTGGTCACTAAAAGAAATTATAAGTTTTGGTTTTATTCCATTAAGGCCGAATATATATTTTTTTTTAATTATATGTCATGTTAGTCTAAGTTGATTTGATTTGGTATTTGCCTTGCTTAATAAATGTTTAGAAAAGATATGTATATGTGTGTTTCAGCAAATCTTCTTTTAAATAACCAAATGAATAATGAAAAATAAAATGATAGTCAGATATTAATTAAATGAGCCAAACATGGTATGACCTTATGGAATGCTTATTGGGTTTATTTTACTTGATTATTGATATATATATATTTATTTATATGTGATGTGACATGAATTCGTTATAAAAGATTATTAGACTCCATGTTATTACATTAGATTAGTTTAAGGAATTAAATTTGTGAGCAGGTGAATGTATGGATATTTGAGAATTGTCTGGTAATACCTCGTAACCTCGTTCCGATGACAGATACAGGTTAGGGGTGTTACAAGAAATAATTTCTATGCCCCTGAAGATAGAGTGGGATGGAATGAAGCTACTTGAAGTAAAGTGCCAAGAAGTCAAGATTCGGCAAGACCAGGCAAAATTGGCCTCTCTAAAGTCTTTGCTCTATTCTCGTTGCACGACAATGAGCAAAGAGGGGAAGCTGTAATAGGCCAATTTAGCCCGAGTCCATACAAAAAAATAATAAACCCAAAATAATAAAACAAAGTTCAAGTCCAATCCAAAATTACAAATATATCATTTGGCCTGATCGGAATGGCCCATTACTTGAAAAGATTGAAGGTCCATCTACAAGCTTAACGCATATGGAAACATAATCTTCAAGGATATGCAATCTTAGATATGATATGCAATCTTAGACGATATGATATGCAATCTTAGAAGATATGATTTTGTAATCTTAGAGATTTAATTTGTAGATACCCTTTAATCTTAGCCGTTGATGTAATTGATATGTACCGTTGGATTTGGGGAGGCTCAACTATAAATAGAGGCCTCTTCTTTCATTGTAAAACACTTGAGTTTTGGGAGCAATAGGAATTCTTGAGAGCATTCACTCAAATTTCTCTCTCTTACGTTCTTATTTTCTATGGCTTGTTCTTATTTGGTTCTTCGTTCATCTTCGTTTCTTTTTGAGTTACTTTCATTGGAGTTGGATTTTGGTAGAGGAATTTCGTTGAATCCTCATATTGTGGGAGTGAGGTTGGCTTAGGCCTTTTTTTAACTTTTTTTTATTTATCCATTTAATTGTTTAATGATTAATTATTCTTTTTATTTTTATTCGTTTATTTATCATTTTTGTATAGAGATTTATTTTATTTTCACTCTTTTGCAAATTTTCATATTGTCATTATTCATTAATGCATTTTTCTCGTTCATAAATAGTTTTATTATTGCATTGTTTTTCCCCAAATTCAAAAAGATAAAGTTTTCAAAATAAGGCAATACTTGGTATTTGGGATCTTCAAGAAGATTGTGCCCTAACTTACTGGGTTCCAGTTTTCCTCGTTGAATCTAAGTAACTGAATACCCTTCTTCAATCAAAACGTATAAGTTTCATATAAAAGCTTATTCTCGGGAATTCGAAGTGTTGTGTCCTAACTCACTAGATATGACATTTTGTTATCTCAAGATAAGGATTTTTAAAAATAAAGGCAATGTTCTACGTTTGGAATTTTGAGAAATTGTTCCTTAACTTATTGGGTTTCGATCTTTCTCTTTTAACCCAAATAATCAAATATCCTTTTAAAATTTAAATGCATGAGTTTTGAAAATCAAAAGACAAGCTTAGTTTCAAGGATTTAAAATGTCGTATCCTAACGTACTGGATGTGATATTATATTACTTCAGGATAAAAGGGTCTTAACAGCCATTTCAATTTATTCAAACATTTTTTTAAAATAAAAAGGATCGTATTTTGAAATCTTCTCAAATTTTTGACATTAAGACATTGATTAATCAATTAGGTACCAATTTTGGGCGTTACGAGGGTGCCAATCCTTCCTTGTGTGTAACTGACTCCCAAACTCATTTTCTAGAATTTCGTAGACCAAAATTATTGTTTTAATAAATCAAAATATTTTATTAAAATGATCAATCTCAAGGTGATCCGATCATACCTAAACAAAAAGGATTGGTGGCGACTCTATAATGCCCCAGTTTTTAGGGTTTTTGAATTTTTGCATGAATTTATTTTTACACAGCTTGATGTGTTGTATTGATGAGTTGGGGGTATTTAGTGGACCTTTAGAAAGCCTAGGGTTAAGTTTAAAGCCTGGCGGAATTTTAAATTTTAGGCTTAAAGGAGAAGGGGCTTTAGCTAAGTGGGCTTTTAATTAAATGTTGGGGTTTTATAGCACAAGAAAGCCTGTGTATAGTGATGCATCGCATGTTGGTTTGGGCTGTGTATTGATGCAAGAAGGTAAAGTGGTTGCTTATATATCACGATAGCTTAAGCCTTACGAAGCAAACTACCCTACGTATGATCTGGAATTGGTGGCAGTAATTTTTGTGTTAAAAATCTAGAGGCACTATTTGTATGGACAAAAGTGTATTATATACATGGATCATAAGAGTCTTAAGTACCTGTTGACTTAGAAGGAGTTGAACCTTAGGCAACGAAGATGGATAGAGTTACTTAAAGACTACGACTGTTCTATTGAGTATCACCCAAGCAAAGCTAATGTGGTAGCTGATGCACTGAGTCGAAGAGCTGTAACTGAGCTGAGAGCAATGTTTGCTCATCTTAGTTTATATGATGATGGTAGCTTGTTAGCGAGATTGCAAGTAAGACCAACCTGGATAGAGCAGATTAAGGAAAAGCAGTTAGAGGATGAGTCACTGGTTCCTCGATTTCAACAGGTTAAGAGTGGCGAGACTTCTAATTTTGGATTGAATTGTAAAAGAGTTCTATGTTTCTGAGGAAGAGTTTGTATTCCGAGGGACTCCGACTTGAGACGGCCAATTCTGGGAGAGGCTCATGGCGGTCTTTGCGCCATGCATCCTGGAGGGAATAAATTGTATCGGGATTTAGGAAAGTTGTATTGGTGGCCTGAACTTAAGCGGGAAGTAATAGAGTTCGTGGGTAAGTATCTGACTTGCCAGCAGGTGAAAGCTGAGCGTCAACTGCCTTCTGGACTTCTGCAACCGGTGAAGATTCCACTTTGGAAATGGGAAAAGGTAACCATGGACTTTGAGAGTGGGCTACCCTTGATGCCTACCAAGAAAGACTCGATTTGGGTGATTGTGGATAAACTAACCAAATCTGCTCATTTTATACCCGTCCGGACCGACTACTCCCTTCAAAAATTGGCCAAGTTGTATGTAGCAGAGATAGTACGACTTCAAGGAGTGCCAGTTTCAATTATTTCTGATCGGGACCCTAGGTTTACTTATCGATTCTGGCAGAAGTTGCATGAGGCGTTAGGTACACGGCTAGACTTCAGCACTACTTTTCACCCCCAGACGGATGGACAGTCGAAAAGGGTGATTCAAGTTCTGGAAGACATGTTGAGAGGATGTGTTATAGATTTCCGAGGTAGCTGGGAAGATTACTTGCCATTAGCGGAGTTTGCATACAACAATAGTTATCAGGCGAGTATCCGAATGGTACCATATGAGGCGCTGTATGGTCAAAGGTGTCGTACACCTACTTGTTGGATAGAATTAGGAGAACGTCAAGTTCTTGGGCCAGAGTTGGTAGTGGATATAGAAGACAAGGTTAAGCTGATCAGGGATCGATTAAAGGAGGCATCTGATAGGCAAAAGTCTTATGCCGACTTGAAGCGTAAGGAAATTGAGTACGCGGTGGGAGATTTGGTTTTCTTGAAGGTCTCACGTTGGAAGAAAATTTTAAGGTTCGAAAAGAAAGGCAAATTGAGTTCACGGTTTATTGGGCCTTATCGAGTTCTTAAGCGGGTAGGTCCGGTAGCATATAAGCTAGAACTACCTCTGGAGTTGGACCAGATTCATGATGTCTTTCATGTCTCCATGTTAAGGCGATATCGGTCTAATCCTTCCCATATTATACCTGTTGAGGAAATTGAAGTTAAATCTAATCTGACATTCGAGGAAAAGCCTGTGCAAATTCTGGACCGTGATGTCAAGGTGTTAAGAAAGAAATCAGTCCCTTTGGTGAAAGTGATTTGGCGTAATCATGGCAGAGGGGAAGCTACGTGGGAGCCGGAGGAGGCGATACGTCAACAATACCCTCACCTCTTTGGACCAGGTAAATTTTGAGGCCGAAATTTCTTTAAGGGGGTAGAGTTGTAATGCCCCAGTTTTTTGGGTTTTTGAATTTTTACATGAATTTATTTTTACACGGCTTGATGTGTTGTATTGATGAGTTTGGGGTATTTAGTAAACCTTTAGAAAGCCTATGGTTAAGTTTAAAGCCAGGCGGATTTTAAATTTTAGGCTTAAAGGAGAAGGGGCTTTAGTTAAGTGGGCTTTTAATTAAATGTTGGGGTTTTATAGCACAAGAAAGCGTATGTTAAAGTGGCAAGGTAGCGCCACTTAGAGCTCAAGGAGTTGGCGTGTAGAGGCTTGTGGGGCAGCTAAGGTTTGAAACCAGTGGTGAGCAAGGTACTTATTTTATTTTGTTGCATGTGCATGGTAAGAGGTGGACTCCAAGTTAAATTCTGAAGGAAGGAGTTTGAAGTGTTCATGGGATTGGATTACGGAGTGATAAGGGGAGAAAATTTAGGGATTGAGTATGAAGGGAGAGTTGGCTAAATGAGGGACTGTTCGATGTGCAATTTCGGTTAGGGTCTATTGGTGTTTGCATTTTCAGCATTGAGGGGAAAGAAGTGTGCCGAAATCCTTTATGTCTATTTCGGGATTTGTTTTGGTCATTCTTTAGTTCCAAATAGGTAAGGTAAGAGTGTGCATTTGATTTCTTTCCTTTCTTTTCTCATTTCTATTCTTTCTTCAAAAGCCGAAAGCCCTAAACCCCTAAAGTTTCTTTTGGCCGACTATTATAGGACTGAATCTAGTTTCTTCTTCTTTCTCTTTTTCTTTTCTTCATTAGTTGAAATCGGCTCACCTAGAACTCTCCTTGGCCGATTGGCTCAAAAGCCGAAACCTGAAGCACTTCATCTCCTATTCGATTTCTTTTAGCCAATCTCTCTAAAAGTTGAAATCCTGAAAGGATATAGCCTTTCCCTTTGTCGATTTACTCAAGGAGCCGAACCTCAGAGAGCTTTTCTTCTTCTTTTCAGTTAATTTCTTAAAGCTCTTTTCTAAAATCGAACTTCACCACTCTTTTCCCATAAACTGATTATACTTTCTCCTATCAACTACTCCTCTTGTATGGTGTTCACAGTCGAATCCCATAGATCTCTCTTTTTCTTGTGTTCTGACTAGATCTATTATAGATCTGGGCTAGGCTGGTGATCGGTGGTTCTTTCATGTGGCAAGGCAGTCAAGCAGACTTTTGGGTAAGGACTCAACTCATTTTATTCTTCTCTCAAGTATTTCATGAAAAGCCAAAACCACTCCCTGACTTCCTTTTGGGAATCAGTTTAGATCCCTTCCTTGAGGGTATGTTGGACTCTTTTGTTAACCGATTTAATTTCATGGCCTTTCATAAGGTGGATCTCATGAAGGGTGTTGGTGAACAAGTGATCGCACGGCAATCTAGATCTATTTGTTAGATCTCGGCAAAGGTAAGTGTTTATTGAATTATTTGGTTATGGCCGAATGTTTTAGGGGGTAAGTGTTGATAGTTGTAAATCGGATTATGGAATAACATAGTGGGAAAACTGATGTAGGTTGTTCACTCGTGGGATCTCGACGTAGTTTGCAAACAGGTGTGTAATCGACACCCTCTAGTGGCTTAGATCGGCAAAAGCCTAAATGCCAGCATTTCAAGGGCTTACGAGTGTGCGAGCGCTCGTGGGTCAGTACGGAATCGTAAAATTTGAGATAAAGGATGGTAAGGCTGCTATGCGCGTTTTCGTGCAATTAGGCTGATTTGGGCCTCGATGGGCTAAAATAGGGCCCAATGGGCTTACGGGCCCATATGGGTAAAAACGTGCGGTAAGTATTTTCTGGTAAACTGGGTATTAATTCTGTAAAAGTATGTGTAAAATTTTGACTTAGCGAGCCACAGTAGTTTGTGGGCTTCATCGGGCCCATTAGGGGTTTTCGGGCCCGATGGCACTGTATAAACAAAATGGGCAATTTGAGTCGCTCGGAGCGACGTTAGATCTGTTAGAAGATTGTATTAAGCATGAGACTTAGATACATAGCAAAATTACCAAAATGCCCCTGAAGGGTAAAAATTATCGTTTTACCCCTAGGTGCTAAATGACTATTTTACCCCGTTACTGTATCTAATAATCTGTATGCCATGTCATGTTCTATTCTGATTTGCATGGGGTTGGGTTATTGATTCGGAGGAACTGCTAAAAGTGGCAATGCCACGTAATCTGCTTAGAGGCTTTGCCTCGTATTTCTGTTCTGGTGGCTCTGCCACAATATCTGTATTAACAGCTCTGCTGCGACTGTGGTGTGTAGGGCTGGGTGGGTTGAGTTATTCCCCACATGGTGTGTAAGGCTGGTACGGGTGGTGTGTATGGCTGGATTGGGCTTGGGCTCTGCATACATGTATATATAAATATAATTTGATTTGTTTCAGTAATAGGCCCAAGGCCCACACTGTTTTCTGAAAAGGGCCAAGGCCCAATTTAATCTGTATCTGAATAGGGCTTTGGCCCAGAATGAGCTTGGACTGGTCTATGTCACTGGTTGGGTTTCTTTACACACTGAGTTTTCACAAAACTCACCCTCTCTTTTCCATCCATGCAGGTAACCCTCAACCATAGAGGACTTAGAGCTACGAGGGATTCGGGGTGGCCACGAGGTTCATGTTTCGGTTTCTGATGATTTCTTAAATTTATTTTGTAACACCCCAAACCCGGCCTAGAAGTTAGGCTCAAATCTAGTGTGTCACATTAAAGTGTTTTTCGAAAACCTTATTTTATTGAAAACCCTTCTTATTATTTAAAAACTTAAATCTCAGTTTGCATTCGTTACTTTCAAAACATGGTTCATTGAAAAGTAATTTACTTTTTAAACCTTAATTACTGTCATAAGTGAGTACCAAGTAAGTTTACAAAAGCTATAAAAATTAGTAGTTTGTAGGAACGTGTTGATTTGAAAACAGTTAATGTTTTTGGGAAATCGGGTTCTACTTAGAGCAGATAATAAACAAAAATCAAACTTAAAATTCAGAAATTAAAAAAGGCCTTATTACAAAAATAAAATCCTAGAATAAAATTAAATGGTAAATAAAAGCCAAATAAAAGAAGACAGGAGCAGTAGTGTGGCTACCTTCGAGTCCCTCGCAGCTTCGATCCGTCTAAGGCTAGAAATTACCTAAAAGGTTAATAAACGTGGTGAGTTTATGAAAACTCAGTGTGTAATCCCCTACTTCAAAATACGAACAGTCAGTCATGTAAAAGAATTAAAAAGTTTGCCCTACCACAGTTCCAGTATCAATTGGGCCTTAGCCCACTATAACAGACTGCACCAGATGAGCCTTAGCCCATTACAGAATCAGAAACATTATAAGAACTAGAATCAAAATGAGAATCAGAATCAGAATCAGTATCAATTAACAGAATCAGAATCAGAATCAGAATCAGAATATGAATGCAATCCCAACCCAGTCCAGCCATCACACCACCCGTACCAACCAACACACCATGTGGGGAATAACTCAACCCACCCAGCCCATACACCAATGGGTAGCAAAGCTGCCAATAACAGAATATCGTGACAGAGCCACCAGAATCAGATAACGTGGCAAAGCCACTTAACAGAATACGTGGCACAAAGCCATCTGTAACGTGTCTATAATCGGCATAAAGCTTGTGATATTGGCACAAGGACTTCGGTAATGGCACAAAGCCCATAATAACGGCACGAAGCCCATAATATCGATACGATTCCCACAATAATGGCACATAGCCTTCGGTTATGGTACAAGCCCATAATAACGGCACAAAGCCCACAATATCAGTACGAAGCCCACAATAACGGCACACAGCCTTCGGTAACATGATCGGCACTCAACCGTTGATCGATCCACAGTTGTCTCAGGTGACCCGTGTGACCTTATCAAATCAGTATGAATATACGGCTCTTAAGCCTTTAGTGGATCCATAGTCGTCAAGCAACCATGCGATCCTAACAGACCAAATCTTCCTCCGTACAAAATCCCAACCCATGCAACATGTCATGTATGCAGAATGTCATGCCCATATTTGAATCAATCAATCACAGTCAAGTCATTCATATCACCAACATATATTCACAATCAAATCCGTCAAACACGCAGTCCAAGTCAGTCACTTGCCCACAAGGGCATAACAGTCATTTAATACCCTAGGGGCAAAATGGTAATTTTACCTTACAGGGGTATCTCAGTAATTCTACCCTACAGGGGTATTTCGATAATTCTACCCTACAGGGGTATTTCGGTTATTCTACCCTACAGGGGTATTTCGATAATTCTACCCTAAAGCGGTATTTTGGTAATTCTACCCTACAGGGTATTTCAGTAATTCTACCTTACAGGGGTATTTCAGTAATTTCACAAATTAAGGGTAAAACGATAATTTTAAAAATTAAGGGTAAAATGATAATTTTGCAAATTAGGGGTAAAACGGTAATTTTACAAATTAGGGGTAAAATAGTAATTTTACAAATCGAGGGTATTTTTGTAATTTTGCAAATCGGGGGTATTTCTGTAATTTTACAAATCGAGGGTAATTCGATAATTTTGTAAATCGGGGGTATTTCTGTAATTTTACAAATCAAGGGTAATTTGATAATTTTACAAATCGGGGGTATTTTTGTAATTTTACAAATCGATGATAATTCAATAATTTTACAAATCGGGGTATTTTTGTAATTTTGTAAACCAAGGGTATTTCAGTAATTTTGTAAACCAAGGGTATTTCAGTAATTTTGTAAATCAAAGGTATTTCAGTAATTTTGCAAATCGAGGGTAAAACGGTAATTCTATAAATGGGGGGTACTTTGGTAATTTTACAATTCGAGGGTATTTTAGTAATTTGGTAAACTAAAGTATTCTAAACAGAGATAACAATGCGAATGGGCCTAAAGCCCATTCTTGGCCCAAATGGGTCCACACGCTCGTTTGGCCCTTTTAGCCTAAATCTAGCCACAGATATGAGATTCACCTAGTCTAGTCCAATATTTACTACACAATCAAACAACTTATCCAATTGGGCCTATAAGCCCATTGGGCCCACATGGCCCCTTTCGGCCCATCGCGGCCCGAACAGCTAGAGTAGTGATGAATACACACCTGATAGGAGACTGGAGTTCATCCACGCTCCGTGCACTTTTAGTCGACGCCCAACCCAAACAAGCCCGCCATAAAGCAAAAGGGATCAGCCAAGAAAGGTACCCTTACTCTCCTCATGGTTCTCCCTATTTAAAGCCAGCTTCGCATCCACTCTTATGTTAGCTTCCCGATATGGGATCCCCCATCATCAGAGTTTAAATTCAACACCAACTCTTGTCGCCCCCTGTTAGCAAAATAAAAGCTCTTTGATTGCCATGAGTTTCGAACCCTGGACCTTATTGCCAACTCTATGACGCCACATTCCTACCTCTTATGTGGCGCTACTTTGCCACTAGACCACAAGGCTTTTTGTGACACAATTTCACCAACAATATTTTTAAGGCCTACCTACTACACCTAGGGTTTAACTCACCTAAAACCAAAATTTTTGCTAGAGTCCAGGTTTGAACCCAGGACTTCCCCAACACTTCTCAGCACACTTAACCACTGAAACAAGCCTTCATTAACGGAAATTATATGCACAACAAAATATTATAAGCTGCCTTCAACTGCTCCCATGCTCAAGGCCTAAAACTTCTAGGCCCAAATTCAGGGTGTTACATAGTTTATTGAAATTCCATTTTTAAATTTCGGTTTTAAGTTGTAATAAGGCCGCTCTGTATTTTATTTTGGGTTTTCTTCATTGTTAGCTTTACAATAGTAGACTAGTCTATGCGGGTTTTCCAAACTTAAACAAATATTTTCAAAACATGCATCACGTACCGATTGGACAACTGAACTTCAGTAACACCATAATGAGATTTAATAAAAGATGAAATTTTATTCAGTAACATCTGAGGTTTTTAAAACAGAAAATGATTCTTATTTACAAACTTTTAAACATGGCTTAACTTCAAACTACATAACACTTAAATAAAAGAAGTTCAAAGCTTAGACGATTGTCCATGTGACACATCAAATCTGGCCATAATGTCTGGGCCGGGTTTGGGGTGTTACAGACTCGATTTTTCGTTTTTAAGTCAACTCACGTTTTACAAAATAAAAATGGTTTCAACACATGTGATTAAATAAGTTAAATTTGAATTGATTTAGATCAAGAAAGGAAGAAATTAGATTTGGATAGGGGAAGTCAAGTTGTTGAATAGTCATTTTGATCCGTTCGTTTCCAAATTAGGTAAGTTCATAAGTAAATAATGTTCTTAAATTTAAATGTATACATTCTATAATGCCGAATTGAATTGTTTATACAAATATAAATATTGCCGAATTGAACTGAGCATGGGAGGACATGTTTCAAGCTTGAATTGATTGAATTATGACGTCCAAAAGTCCCGTACAAACCATAGGAATAGTTTAGGATATGTATGTCATGACATTAGGACTTTTGAGGCATGATTTCGTGTATGACCATGTCTGAGACATTGGCATCGATATGAGATTACGTGTAAGACCATATCTGGGACATTGGCATCGTATATGATTCGTGTAAGACCCTGTCTGGGATAGAGGAATCGATATGTGAAAACATGTAAGACCATATCTGAGATATGGCATTGTATGTTATACATGTGTTTCAGAGTATCCTTAATGATTTCGAATGGTTCAACGGGCAATGTCAAAACAAGTTCGAATGTGAATTTGAGCTAAATGATTTAGGTACATATGAGGTTTATATGTTCATTGAAAAATAAGGTAAGTGAATTTATTTAATAAGGTAATGTGAATTACATGTGAAAAGTGTTTATGTTTTGGATTATATGAGAAAGCTGACTATATAAGTGTATAAGATTAGCTAAATTTGGTCTATTTCGAATTGAATTAATTATGTTCTTGTGATGAATTATTTTCTTATGAATTACTAAGCTTTCAAAGCTTACTTTGTGCATTGTTTCTCTGTTTTCATAGATGTATAAAGCTAGCTTAAGCTCGGGGATCGTCAAGGATCATTATCACACTATCAATCGCTATTTCGGTACTTTGAAAGCTTGTACTTATGACATATGGCATGTACAGGCTAGTTTTGATATGGTTTGTTTTGAATTGTGTATAAATGGCCACGCAAAAATGGCTTGATAATGATGTTTATGTTTGTGAATAAACGGTCTTGTTATTTAGCTCATCTTAGGAAGTTTTTTTAATCACATAGTTTGCATTTGTGGATGGTTATGAATTGGTTTGTGTGATGTTAATGTTGATGGATGTGTTTTCAACTTGTAGTACATGTTCCTATAAGCTATGTAATGACTATGTTATATCATGTGAATTTGACTATTTGATGTGGTTTATTATTGACCTACGTTTTAATGTATAATTTGTCTTATGAATTGGCTTGGAAATGGTATATCATGTACATTTACATTTGGCTAATGATTTGGCAAAATAAATACATATGCCTATGACATGTTTGCCTGTGATTTGGTATTTAAAGGTCAAGTTGTTGGTTTAATGCTCGATTACGAAATGTGATTTATATGTGGTTGTATATTCAGCTATGATATTTGGCTTAATTTGATGAGTATGAGATTTTGGTATATGATATGAATATCTATATGTTTTGTGATGTCGTATGCATTTGGTCAAATTATTAGGGATGTCTTGTTGATTATATGATTGATTATGCGAAAAATGAAATGTTATACTTAGTTGAGATTTAGTTGTGATATTGGTATGTATTTTGATGTTTAACTTGATGACCAAATAAATGACTAATTGAATGGTTGTGTATATGAGGTTTAGATATGATAATTAGTATGCGAATTAGGTTAACTTTGAATTGTTATTTGTGTTCAAAAATGGTCCATGTCAATATAGTAAAATGCGCATGAATTTGTAATGTACAAGAGCCATATTTGATCATTTGGTGATGTTTGATAATGACTCATATATGGATAACTAATGAGTTGTATAATATGGCTTATTTTGACTTGATATGCAATTGTATATAGGTTTATAAAATGGTACATTTGATAATTTGATATTGAAATTAAATGTAGGCAAATGAATGTTTTGACATATGCTCGATATATGAAATGTAATGATATATGCTTGAATATATATATTTTAAGTATTCGAATGACATGAATGTAATGGTAATAAGGTTTGAACATTGGACTTATGAAGCACATGTAATGTATTAATGATGCATGATAGCTTGGTTTGAAAATCTGAGTAGGTAAAAGGAATTGAAATGGTTGAGTTTTGGAGTATGGTTTGTATGTGATATATGATTAGTAAAGCATGATTGGTTTTAGTTGATTAAGTGTTCTATATGTGCGAATTTAACTTAGATGAACGAATAGATGGTTACTATTTAACTCAAAAATGAAAGATCAATGAAAAAATAGAAAATGCCACAAAAAAGCAAAGCACACCAAGTGTTTGAGTAAATGCTCTTAAAGTATCTCTATTAGCTTGAAGGATTACAATTAAGTGTCCTGTGATGATTAAAAATAAAAGGGAAGACCTCTACTCATAGTTGAGCTCCCTCAAAACAAATGGTACATATTGAGTTACATTGATGGTCGAGATTAAAGCCTATCTAAAATTGAGATTCATAAAGGATTTTCTCAATCCATTAAGATTACAAAATCAAATCTTATCAGATATCACATATTCTAAGATAAGTTTCCCTATTTACCATGGTAGACCTAAATTTTCTTTAAGTGTTGTTACACTTGACCACCAAGGTTTCAAGTAGATGGGCTTCTCCACATGTTCCATAAATTGAGCCTGTTTAAGTGGATCAAATAAGCCCCATTTAATTGATTGACCTTTACGGGATGTTGTTTACACAATCGTCACAGGCTTTGATCCATGACCTATGATAGTAGTACATGCCACTGGGAGCTAAGAATACAATATAATAATTTCATACTCTCATATAATTGCAATGGTGGTGAATGGTGATCTGCTAGGAGAACCAAGCTTCCAAAATGAGGATAACTTACCTGTACAAACAATGGCGCATTAAACAATAATCTTAGAAAGTCACATGAAAATATACATATTTTCTTTTATTTAATTAAGTACTACTTAAGGATTTCTTAAAGTATAAAATGTACTCAACATTAAAATTCAATTGGGTAGCAGATCATAGAAAGATAACATAATCAATTCATTTGGCAAAATTTAACATTTTGAATATGACATAGGGCAGCGATCCAAGACCATTTTCAAGTTGTTATACACGAGGGAAGCCGAATCGAAGAGACTGCAAGCCCTGCTTCACATGTAAGCAACCTGAAAGAAATTAACACCAAATGAGTAAAAAAACATTAAAGGCAGTAAAGTAAAACATAATAAAGAACAAATTCAAAGAAGAATAAGGAAGATCTAATGGAATATTGATGAATATAGAATAGATCTTGAATGAAAGATGGATCTAAACCATTCTTGAATAGGAACAAAGCTGCCAAAAATCAATTAACAACTCAACAACAAATTCAGCATAAACCATACTTTAAATTGAAAGAAAACAAAGAAAGAGAATTTGGATATGATTGGGATTCCAAGATCAAGTCAAACTACTGTTTATTTATAGAGAATAAACTAATCTTGAAGTAAAAAATAAGGCCAGAATCATACCTAAAAAGAAGAAATTAAACAAATTAGATATTAAACAAATTGAATGAAAAAATAAGTTATATTGAATGAGGATGTTTGGTTATGGAGAAGAGACGAGGAACAACTGAAATTAGGGTTTTTTGAAGCAAAAGGAACGTTTCTTGAACTAAAAATAAACTCAAATCAAGATTTGAAATAAAAAGCCAAAACATATTATTATTTGATCAAGATTAAAGCAAAATAAATTAACTGTTGGGGATCAACCCGTATAAACAATCAAATATACAAGGTAGAGAAGATTGAATACAAATTTTACATGGAAAACTCCTCTAAAGAGATTAAAAATAATGGGAAAATGAGGCTTCAACTCTTCATTAAATGAATAAACAAACTAGTGTACAATATGGAGAAAATAAACCTAAATATACTAAACGTACAAGCTTGAACCCTGACAAAAAGCCCTAACTCTTAGAGAGTTTGTCACACCTTGAAATGTCAAGTTTAAGTTGGAATGCTGATTTTGGATACTAAATTTGAAAAGCTTACAAAATGAGTAGGTTCTAATGGAAATAAGAGGAACTTGTGGACTGATTGTGAAAGTTGGATTTCAACCTTGGTTTCGTTACGTTTGAACTAGAAATATATCTTAGTGGGAGACATGGTGATTATGGATATGTACACTTGGCTATTGAATTTGAGATCAGTAAAGGAAGTGTGAGAGTATTATATAGGGGAGAGATAGTATTCTCCAATGTTGTTCTTTCATTTTTCTATTACTTATTCATCTTCTCCTTTGGTCCAATTGTAAGAGAGAGATTAAGGAGCTATTCTACATAAAGGAGAGAAGCTAAAGTTGGTGCATAAGTAATGAGGATTTATCAAGCTGGTAAGTTTCTTAACCTCTTTATATTAACAGATTTAAGAAAATGGATGAAAGCTAAATATTTCTATTATCCATCGATTTTGTTCGATTATGGGTAAGGTTGCAAATAATCACTTAAATAGCCACTACATACAAAGGAATTGTGGTTCTTATGATGATGAATTGTCTTCGTTGGAATTCTAAAATGGTTGTTATGTTTTGTTAACTAAGGAGGCTTGTGTAGTAAGGGAAAAGCTAAGTAGATGGACTTGGTGTCAACCTCTAGTATCATGTGTTGGGTGTGCTTGGTCGAGTGTTGTGCAAATGATACACTATACTACAATTGATTGATGATATGGTAGGATGCATGTTATGTGTTATGCAAATGCATGATTGGTTTTAAGTTTAACCGTGTAGTGTAAATGAAATGCTTGGCATAATGCGTGTCGTGTATGAATAATGTTAATAGTTGAGTGCATGTTTGTTGAAATTTAAGTATATGAATGGTATGAAGAGTAAGGAGGGATGTACTAGAAAATTGAAATTTAAGTATATAAATCGTTTATAATATGTCACGTTGTGCACTTTGTGCCACGTGTTAATTGGCTTTGTAGAGGTTCGGACGGTTTGAATAAAGAATTGATATATATGGTATTCGGCTTTGCAAAGGTTCTAACGAATTGAATAGAGAATGGATATATATGGTATTTGGCTTTACAAAGGTTTGGATGGCCTTTGTAGGAAGAAGCGTGCACACTAGTATATGAAAGCTCTGTATAATAAAATTATGAAAGCCTTTTACATGTAGTATATAAGAGCCCTTTATGGGACGTATAAATGCCCTTTAAGGGTGGTAAAGGACACTACGGAGTTGAAGGCTTTAAGCCGCATGAATGAATGCAAGTCCATAGCCATGGCAAGATCCAGTAAAGATCTGCAAGATAATTTTGTATTCGAATTCATGTTTATATCTACATCTCTATTTCCGTAAATATGGAATCCACTTGATAAGTCCACCAAGAATGAGTTCATTTACTGGTAATCTATTACTATGTGCAACTTCAAAGGTACAAGCTATCTCTTTATACGAGTCTATATATGAAAGATATGATAGTCTGTTAGGGCTATCTCATATGTATGATTCCCAAAATAGAGGATTTGCTCTTACGAATCCACCTACATGTTATCTGTTTCTAGGAGCAGACCATTATGAATGTGCTATTTGTTATTACGAAACTGAGGTAGGATATAATAGTCCGCTAGATTTGTCTACTAGATTGAGATAAGTAGATCTTCTTTATTAATTTATAATAGAGGTCTTCCTTATGAATCCATCGATATGTTTTGTAAAGTGTGAATCTAAATATTTGCGTTTGAAACATGAATCCACATGGATCATACTACAAATCTAAGTCTGTTAGCACAAGCTATTAATAGTTGCCCGCAACAAGAACTATTTACCAATATCTGTTTTATATGGTTATCTAGATTTATTGGTACAAGATGTGTTATGGGAATTATCTATCAGTTTTCTTTCATAAGTCTACAATTAAGAATCTGTAAGGATTTTCTCTTAATGAATTAGATGCATAAGAGTTCGCAATGGCAACTACTGAAGATAGAATCCCTAGGGATAATCTACCAAGTGGTCAAACATTTATAAATCTGAATTTTGATATTACATCTATGAAATATCATCATGGAAGCTTTATGTGTGCAAGGTTTTGTATAGACGAACATGAAATCTTATGTAATCATGTCGTAAGTAGTAAATCAAATGCAATCGAGTAAGGTGAATCATTCTCCAGGATGTGCAAGTAAATAAGCGATGGTGTTGTTATAAATAATGTGCCAAGTACAAGTGAGCAAGTTCGTATTATGTGAATACTAGGCCAATAAGATTGGCAAACCGTCCTAATACAGACAGTTAAACATGAATTTTGAGCAATGAATACAAGCGTGCTAGCGTAGTGTTGATAACGTATGAAAACTCACTAAGTTAATTAGAAATTATGTATGCACTATTATATATTGTAGGTAAAAAGGAAAATTTGAGAGTTCAATGAGGGACCAGTCAAAAACTTGTTGTGCTCAGTTAGATTTGCTTCTTGTAGTAATTTGTGTATAGTGGGGCGACCTAGGTGCAGAGCCTCAGGTCATAGTCAAATTTGTAATTAGTTGTGATCAAATTATTATTTTCAAAACTAAGCAAATATTTAACCTATTAAAGCTATCTTGTAAAATATTTTGTAACTCAGATTAAAGCTAGTTAATTGAAATAAATTCATGCAGGTGTCGAGGTCAATTAGATAAGTGTGTTTTAATAATACTTGTTTTATGTTATTATGAATTGCGATTTGTATTAAGACTTGGTTAGTTAATTTCGAATCTAAAGTGTAGCACCCTATAGTCTTGATCCAGCGATCGGGTAGGATATGAGGTGTTACAGAGTTTTCTCAAAAGGGGTACAAAATTCTCTCCATAGTTACCACGAAAATGTTGGGAAATGTGCCCATATTGTAGTAAACATGTAATTGTTTTCCATGTATTTGAACAATAAACAAATAAATAAAGTTAAATTCACACTTCACTATTATGTCTTTTGTGTTTTTGTCTTTCATGTTTTGCATGCATAGCGAAATTGTGACAAGCAAATATTAGCTCATTGATTATCTAAGCTCAAACTAATGATAAGTGGCACTGTAAGAATGTTTACATTGTGAGAAAGACAACTTACTTCAGTAGATAATCTAAACGAGTTCGTAAGATCGTAAAAGGATCAAAGTGAGCATTTGATTCAAATACTTAGAAGGATTATTATGTCGTCTATAATTCCAATTTGGGAGATGGCTAGTCTTGGCTATCAGAGCAATTGACTACATGAGTGGAGACATAGATGTATTCATTGAAAGAATGATACATTGGACTTGACTCAAGATTAATTAATTCTAAATTTATTTGTGAATTAATTCACTTGTAACGTTCATGGTATAATTTACCTAAATCCTGAGTTAGTCACTAACTATGCGTATGTAACTCATGTGCTTTGATATAAGTAGAGGCTTATGCTCTAAATATGATCGAGCCCATAGTCGGCATGTTGGGTACGTGACTTGTGTATGGCATGGCTTTACTAGCAATAATGGAATTCATAGCTTGATGAAAGAGTTAACAATATACTTTAATTGGCATTATGTGGATTGATAAATATGAAACGTGGCCACGAATTTCTTATTATCGAACAAGCAATTTATCACAATCATTTGTTGACAATGATCATATTAATCATTAAGAAGACACAATGGTGACAATAAGATAAATAGGAATGTATTAAGTGAATGGATTTAACTCAAAGGAATCAAGGATAATATATGAGAGTAATACAGACATGACGAGGTCATTAGACAAAGAAGTTGGATGAATTGCTTTCTTAAAGAGTGTACAATAAGAAGTTTTCAATCATGGTACTTTTTGTGGACGAACTCCATGATTAAGTAAATTGCGAATTATCAGAATAATGCTTCTAGACATAATTGCAATTACTAGAGTCTAATTGTATATGTCTAATTAATCCCACCACTAGCTCAACAAAAGTTCGATAGGAATGCACTTGAATCAAAAGAAAATTCTACGACTTTGAAAATAATTTAATTAATTCCATTTATTCAATGTGAAATGAATTTAGACGGTCGTGAAAATTGTTCAACTAGAGAATTTGATTAAAGGATTTCCTTGAAAAATTAATTTGAAAAATCTGAGTGATTTTTTAGAAAATTAATTTTGATAAAGTAAAATTAAATTAATCAAATTAATATGATATTGTTGGAAATTAATTTTTAAGTTAGACAATTGGCTCAATGGGTAATTGAACTTGAAAATTGGACCTAAGATCTAAACTTGAGCCCAAGAACCCAAAATTGAGATGGAAACCCAAAAACAATCGAACCGGGCCTAGTATGTGAAATCGCGCCAGCGATCCAACCAGTGGAAGGATCAAAATAGTCAAGCCGTCATTGGCTCGGATTGGACTAGTAGGGCCGTCATTGGCCTGGACTGAATCGACAATAGTCGAATTGACTCGGGATGCCATGAGGGTGTCGCACCTACAATGGCACCACCGGACATGATGATGCTGGCGATGAATACATTATGGTAGCCAATGAGTGGTCCTTCGGTAGTTGAGTAGTGGAGGAATCATACTCCTACTGGGACTACCAAATAATTTGATTTTGGATTATCTATTCCAAAAATAATATTATTTTAATATATTTAATATTAAATTAAATTAAATATTTATTTTAATAGTATTTTATTAATTTCATATTAAACATATTATCTTAATTTAAATTTAATTTAATATCTATCCTATAGATAAATATTCTATTAATTTAATAGATTTAATATTAAATTTAATCTAATATTTATCTTGATAATTACTATATTAATTTAATATTAAAGTGATTAAACTTAATCATAGTTGAATTTTCTAAACTCTTTCTATATAAAGAGAGTCATGAGTCATTATATTTCACACACTTGATTCAATAGAAAGTTGTAGAAAGAAAATTATCTGAAGAAATTATTTCAGAAGATTTCTAGAGATATTTTTCTTATTTATAACTTAATCCCAAAGTTTAGAGAAATTACAAAATTGTCCCATTGGTAATTTTTGTGAAAAATTTTCTAATCTAAACGAGCCCAGATTTGGTAGGCATAAGCTTGAGGATAGTAGAAAAAACTACTCGGTCAAAGCGTTTATCCTAAACGAATTGAAAAGGTATAATTTTGATTATGCACTTATTACATTAGATATCACAACCTAGTTCTACTTTTGGAAAACAATTTAACTATGATTTTTCCTCAAATCTATTTTCCATTGCATTTTCCAAACTCGAATTTCCAACAAAAATCTCTCACTAAAACTTATCTATAACTACATATTGTCGCCCCAAAAGAAAAGCCATGTAGTATTACATCTTTAATTACCTTATCGAAACAGAGATACAATGCCCATTTAAATAGGCTAAGTTTAAAGGGCTAAAACGACTAAAATATACCTAAAGTAATCAGACTTCTATTGGGAGAAGAAATGTTGCTTGGTTGTCAAAATGTGGTTGTATTACTTGAGGAATACGTCATGTTGTCCTGAAGTCCCATGCATCCTCGTCGTGACATTGTCCCTCATCACAACGTAGGTGTCCTCCACGTCGTGACGTCATGTCTATTTCATTTTAGTCTTTGTTCAGTGCTTTCAAACTGTCTAATAAATGCAAAGCACACCACACAAATATCCACATTGACTCGCATTTACCATACCTTCTTCTTCAGGCCTCTTCATGGGTCGAATTCAATCTTTGAAGAATGTTAACCAAGCCCAAACTATTCTCGAAAAGGGAAATCAAAAGTTTCTTAGTCTTCAAGTCAAGGTTGTATAATGCAACAAGGGCCAATGATACACGAATGGAAGTATGCTTCACAAAGAAAAAAAGCATCTAGTAAATCAACTCCCACCACTTGACAGTCACCATTTGCGACAAACCTTTCTTTAAACATTCTGCTTTATTCGAGACTACTAAAATTTGAAATATGTGATTCCATCAAACTTCTCAATAACAAAATTCATTGTTGCCAACCCTGAATGAGTTGGTTGCAAAAACATAATATTGTTCTGATACCAGTTTATTGGGGATCGAATAAATAATGAAATAGATAAGGTGGAGAAGATCGAACATAAATTTTATGTGCAAAAATCCTTCGAAGAGGATAAAAACCACGAACAAAGGAGGCTTCCACTCTTCACTAAATGAGTAAACAGACGAGAGTACAATATGGACTGTAATACCCCTTACCCCTATCCGATGCCGGGACAGAGTTCAAGGCTTTACCAGACTTAAACATAAACATCCATGCAAAACCAGGACATAAAAGTTCATTCATCTTTAAAAATCATTCAAACACTTGCACATCATCCCTTAAGTGAGCCTACAAGACTCAAAACATACTTTGGGAGTAGTTTGAGACTAACCTAGAAACTTTGGAAAAACTTAGAAAATTTTTCATCAAAACAAGGGTCACACGCCCGTGTGGATATAAGACACGCCCATACCCCGTGTAACTCTCTAATTATGACGTCATCAGCTAAATAAAGCCACACGGCCAAGCCACACACCCGTGTGCTAGGCCGTGTGATTAGTTAAATTCTCGTAAATTAGGTGCAGACTTCACACACCCTTGGCACACGCCCCTGCCCAAGGCCGTGCTGCCCACACGGTTGAGAAAAACGCCCGTCTTGAATTTTTTTCATTTCAAAGCTAAAACAATTTTCACAAGGCCTAGTAAACGCCTATGTTCCAGGCCATGGCCTTCACACAGCTGAGACACACACCCGTGTCTCTGCCCCTGTGCTCTATTCTGGGCATTTTGTTTCTTACAAATCAAGGTGTAGGGGACACACGGCCTATTCACATGCCCATAGGGCTGACCATGTGTCACACACGGCCTAGACACACGCCCGTGTGTCTACCCGTATGGGCAATTTATAGGCTATTTATGTAACACCCCTCACTCGTAACCATCGCCAGAAATAGGTACGAGCCGTTACCGAACTCTCACTCACACAAACATTCAATTACAACACTGAATTTCCACAAAAAAATTAAAACTTTTTCATTCATATGCATAACATCCACATTATGAGCCTATGAGACTCATACGATACATTGGGTGTGATCCGGAACCAAACCGGAACTTTTAGAACACTTACAAAAATTTCACCCTATACAGGGCACACGCCCGTATGGGACAAGGACATGCCCATACGGGCAGGCCGTATGGTCGCACACGCCCATGTCCCTAGCACGTGCAGAATTATTTTTCATTTTGAACCTACTGGGTTTTCATACGGCTGAGCACACACCCTTGTCCTTGGCCCGTGTCCTTCACACGGCTTGGCACACCCCCGTGTCTTAGCCCGTGTGAAAAATCTTGGGTACTCTGTGTAATAGCCCGATTTGGACCCTAGTCGAAACAGTGGTTTCGGGACTACATATCCGAGTCTGAAAAATATTTTAATATTTTTTTCTGTTTCTGTGTTATTTGAATTTAACTTCTTTGATATTTCTGTACTTTAATTTGTCTGTTTGAGAGATTAAATTGAAAAAGGATTAAAGTGCATAAAAGGTAAAATTATTATGCTACATGTTTAATGTGTTTAATTGGAATGGCTTTTGTTATTAATGGCCTTATATAGCAATTAAACCATTGAAATTTTGAGTGGTCATAAATGACCATAATATAAGAGTTTTATGTATTATAAAATGAAGGTTATTTTAGTAAATGATTTATTAATGTTGGCTTAATAAAAAAAAAGCTAAAATATGGTCATTTTTATGTTCCAATTGCCAAAAATCATAGAAAAAGAAAAGAAAGAAGACTCCCTAGGTTTCGGCTAGCAAATTACTTGATTAATGTATGTATTTATGTCGATTTTTGATAATTTCTATGTTTTTGTGATCGTTACTTCGTGTTCTCCAAAGCCCGTACCTCAATTTCTGACTTTGAGGAAGATTTTGGATGTGTCATTTTTTATAATTTGAGCTTTGTGATGATATTTGATGAAAAATAAAAGATATGTGATAGATTGACATGTATTATCTTTGAATTTTTGATGAATTTGAGCTTTTGAGCTAAATTGTGAAATAGGAAATTTTGGAGGACTAATTTATGAAATAAATGAAATGTGAGAGTTTGTATTAGCATGGTAAGAATTCGGCTAAGTATATGTGTAATGTGATTTTGTGAATTTGATGATTTTATGAATTAGGGATTAAATTGTTGAAATGTGCAAATGTAAGGGCTAATTTGTAAAATGCCCTAATTATATGTTTTTGGATTAAATTGAATGAGTTAGTGAATAAAAGAGCTTAATTTGAATTGATATAGATCAATAACTAAAGAAAACAAAATTGGATCGAGGAAAGTAAAATATCGTTGAATATTAGTTTTGTTCGTTCACATCCATACGAGGTAAGTCAATATACAAATAAATGCGTTAAATTGAATTTTAATTGTTATTATGTTGATTGAATTATATTATGTGGCTATGAGAGTTGAATATGTGAAATCCGAATTAAATTATGAGCATGTAATCAAGTCCGAAAAGCCCCGTCCGAACCTTACGAATAGTTGGGATACATATGTCATGACATAGGATCCGAAATGTGTTTTCATGTAAGACCATGTCTGGGACGTTGGCATCGATATGAGATTAACATGCAAGACCATGTCTGGGACATTAGGATCGTGTTTATTCGAGTAAGATCCTGTTTGGGATAGGGGCATCGATATTCGATTATATGTAAGACCACACCTGGGACGTTGGCATCGTATGAGTTTTTTGAGCTATCCCCGTATCCTATTTAATTTCAATTGGTTCAACGGGTACTCTGAGAATATGAATGAGTATACATACGCACATCTGAACTTTAGTATGTATGAATGTATAAGAAATTTGGAGAATAAGAGGTATGTATGTATATGATCATTTGATATGTGAGCTTCATGGATATGATATGTGAATTGGAGTAAGTGAACTTGATTAGTTTATATCTATGAGAAATATGACTTGTGATTATGTTATGCCCTAATTCATGGTTTTAAAATGGTTTTTAATTGTTAGTTGTTATGAATTTAATTGTATATGTCTTACTAAGCTACTTGCAGCTTACTTTGGGTTTGTTTACTCTTTTTTTTAGATATCGAAGCTACCGATAGCTCGGGGATCGTCAAGGATCATCACCACACTATCAATCTTTGTTTGGTATATTTTGTAAGTGAATATGTTAAATTATGGCATGTATAGGCTAGATGTCTTTAGGTTATGTTTTGAAATGTTTATAAGTTATGCCATGAGATGTGACTAACAAATAGTTATAAATATGCTTGTTTTGGTAAGTTATATGTGATGCACGTATGGCCTTGAGTAATGGTTATTTTGGTATGAAAAATGTTTTGATTTTGGTAAGTTTAATAAGTGATTTAATATGATGCTAATAGGTGAAGGTAAGTGTACATTGGTATGCTATCGTGTTTGAGATTTTGGTACGATTTGATTGGATGATGATGAATTGATCTATGTTTTGGGTTGGTAATTGGCTGAAATGGTTGATCATTGTTACATATAGAATAGCATATCTGGATGTTCTATAGGTACTTGGCATTGGATGGGAAATGTGGCTTAAACCAAGCCCATTTTGTGCCACACAGTCAAAGCACACGGGCGTGTGTCTCAACCGTGTGATTCCTGTACCTTAGCCGAATTGGTCAGGATACCACACGGGTTAGACACACGGGCGTGCCTTGTGGCCGTGTGTGCAAGTTAGTAGCCTCCTTAATTTTCACACAGCTGAGCACACAGGCGTGTCTCATGGCCGGGTGAACAAGTCAGTATGTATGCCCTGTTTTGCTATGGCCTAAACACATGGGCGTGTCTGGTAGCCGTGTAAGGCACACGGCCTGGTCACACGGGCATGTGACCTCTTCAATATAGTAAAGTGTTAAAGTTTTCAAAAAAACTTTCTAACTGTTCGGTTTAGTCCCAACCTTCTTCTAATGCATGTTTAAGGTCTCAAAGATCTTCATAAGGGCTACATGATTATGTTTGATTATGTTTTGTGATGAATGATTGTATAATGTCTGTAAAAGTTCATATTGGTCCAATAATGCCTTTAACCCTAGTCTGACGATGGATACGTGTTAGGAGTGTTACATTCTGTTTATGATGTTATCGCGAAAACTTCGTCACATGGCCAAGCCACACGCCCATAGGCTAGGACGTGTCAAGTACACGGTCGAGATACACGGCCGTGTCTCCACCCATGTGTTTACTACTAGGCATTTAATTTTTCATAAATTCAGGTGCAGGGGACACACGGCCTATTCACACGCCCATGGGGCCGACTGTGTGTCACACACGGCCTAGACACATGCATGTGTGCCTATCCGTGTGGACAATTATAGGCTATTTTCCAAGCCAATTTCCAGCCTGAAACACAAACCAATTACAACTGATTTTTCCATAGTTCATTATGGCATAATAACTCGTTCAAAAATACACAATATGACATTCATACAATCAATTCTATCTACCAACATCACATGCACATATCCACACACATTCCACACATAATATGCATATTTGCACATTAATAGGTTACAACATTTTGTCAAAATATAACTTAACCAAATAAGGCTCATTTCAAATGGCCAAATACCACAACAACATTAATGATAATGGACCCAAAAGATCTATGACATGACCAAAATATTAAACCACCTATACATGCCATAATTTCAAGGTTCATAAACAAAATACCAAAATGGTTGTTGATAGTGTTGAAGGGAATCCTATTGATCACCGAACCTCAGATTAGCTTGACGAACTTATAAGGGAAGGGAAAAGGAAGGGGGTAAGCTATGAAGCTTAGTAAGCCTATATGCAAAATTAATGAGCATTTAAGCTAATAATTCATATAAAGTGAGAACAAACTTGCTTATGATCACATTAAGTTTGAGATTATCACTTACTCATATGATCTTACCACATAAGTCAATACATGCATTAAGCACTTAGCACACATAATATTTTTCATATAACTTGCACATACACATTCTTAATACACGGTTAAATCTTTTTACATACAAACATATTTTACCACATCGATTCATATAACTCGTTGAGCCACGTGGAATTCTAAAGGATACACGGAATAAGACACAAGTGTCACACATAATGTAGCCGAAGCTACCGATGATTTGTAGCCAAAGCTACCACTTATCACATATCACATAAAGGCTCAATGATGAGCTAATCTCGGGTCTGTTCACACAAGCTGACAGTTTAGTCAAAATTACTCCGTGTTGCTCACACAAGCTGACAGGTGTCCGCAACAAATGCAGGATTACCTAGCCACTGGTAGTCAAACTAAACCAGCACCCGGAATCAGATATACAATCGTTAACGGTCAATAGAATCCTAGTGACATGCCACTCATATCCTAACGATTCCTAAGGTTCAATCGGGATTTAAACTCACCCATCGGTTTCATCAATTCATTTATTAATTGATGCATTATAAAATTTTAGATTTCAAAATAATTAAGACAATTAAGCATAAAGATTAAAATAACTCATTATTTGCATATAAAACTTACCTCGGTGCAAAATGCTAATCTTTTCGATTTAGTCTAATTCCTTGCCTTTTCCTCGGTAAATGTCGATTTTGCGTCGTTCTTGATCTATAACGTCACTTTTAACTTATTCAATACACACATTCCTCAATTTGACACAAAATCATCCAATGGACATTTTTACCATTTTACCCCTAACTTTGTCAATTTTTACAATTTAGTCCCTAGGCTCATAAGATGAAATGTACCTATTTTTCTACATATCCAAGCCTAGCCAACTCTTTTTCTCTCTTATAGTAGCCCACAATTTTCAATGTTTCACAATTTATGCACATATTTTACAACTTTTGCATTTTAGTCCCTAAAAGCATTTTTCATGAAAAATCTCTTAGCAAATGTTGTTTACTACACTTCAAATTTTCACTTTCTACCAATAAACATCAAAATGCTTTCATGTCAGGCATGGGTAAATTGTCAAACATGAACCGTAGCTTAAAATAGTGGCATAGAAAGCTAGGTCAAGATACGAGGATCTTAAAAATTCGAAGAACATGAAAAACGGGCTAGGAATCAGTTACTTGGAGCTTGAAAAGATGAAACAAGACCCTAGCTATGGAGAAAGGGACATTCAGCCATACATGAGGAAGATGGACACCAATTTTGACTTATTTTCCCTTTTTATTTCATTTAATAATCAAATGACCAAAATGCCCTTAATGGCCTTCTTTGCAAATTTTTCCTTCCAAGGGCATTTTTGTCTATCATGCTATAAAATGGTCTATTTTCAAAATAAGAACCTCCAATTTATGAATGAAATTCAATTACACATTAAATGCTTCTAGAACTCATATTTTGAAATTTTGCAATTTAGTCCTATCTCTCAATCAGGTACTTTATCGATAAAATTTATTTACCAAGTTTTTACTCATGCAATCAATCACCTACTAAATCTTAAAACTTTATCAAAATATTTTTTTCTAAGTCAGATTTGTGGTCTCGAAACCACCGTTCCGTTTACGCCCTAATTCGGGCTGTTACAACTCTCCCCTCGTTAAGGGATTTTCATCCCCAAAAATCTTACCAGTGAAAAGTTGTGGGTACTGTTTCCTCATAGTCTCCTCTAATTCCCATGTAGCTTCTTCTATACCATGCTTTTGCCATAGTACTTTTACCAAAGCCACACTTTTGTTTCTTAACTCTTCACTTTTCGTGCTAAAATTTTGATTGGTTCTTCGCTATATGTCATATTCGGCTGAATTTCAACTTCGATTGGTGAGATCATATGTGACGGATCAGAACGGTATCGTCGTAGCATCGATACATGGAACACCTCATCAATCTTTTCTAACTCTATTGGTAAAGCCAATCGATAAGCCACTGGTTCGACTCTTTCTACAACCTCATATGGTCCGATAAAACTTGGGCTCAATTTGCCTTTCCAGCCAAATCTCAGAATCTTCTTCCAAAGAGATACTTTTAAGAACAGTTTATCACCCACTTAAAGCTCGATCTCTTTCCTCTTCAAATTCGCATAAGACTTTTGTCGATCCGTAGCAGCTCTCAAACAATCACGGATAATCTTTGCCTTTTCTTTGGCTTCTCTAATCAAATCAATCCCATGGATCCGCTTTTCGCTAAGCTCCATCCAATACAGTGGAGTTCGGCATTTGCAACCATACAATGCCTCATACGGTGCTATCTTGATGCTCGTTTGGAAACTATTATTTTAGGCAAATTCAACCAAAGGTAGATATTTCTCCCAACTACCTTCGAATTCAAGAACACAACAATGGAGTATATCTTCGAGAATTTGTATCACTCACTTAGACTGATCGTTTGTCTATGGGTGAAAGGCAGTACTAAAATTCAACTTGGTGCCCAAGGCTTCTTGTAACTTCCTCCAAAACCTCGAAGTAAATATTGGGTCTCTATCCGATATAATAGAAATCAATACAGCATGCAATCTTACAATCTAGGCAATATAAAATTTGACTAGCTTATCCAGTGAAAAAATTCGTACGTATCAGGATGGAATGAGTCGATTTCGTTAACCGATCAACAATGACCCAAATGGCATCTTTCTTTTTCGGGGTCAATGGCAAACCCGTCACAAACTCCACAGTAATACGATCCCATTTCCATTCGCGAATCGTTATTGGTTGTAACAGACCGAAAGGTACCTGATGTTTAGCTTTCACCTGTTGACAAACTAAGCACTTTGACACAAACTCGGAGACATCTCTTTTCATACTGGGCCACTAATATAATTTCTTCAAATCGTTGTACATTTTTGCACTGATAGGATGGATAGATAAACAAACATTATGAGCTTCATGTAGAATGATCTGAATCAGCTTAACATTTTTTAACACACATACCCTATCTCGAAACATCAAACAGTCATTCGAACCAATATGAAAATCTGTCTCACCATCCTTTTGACATTGAGCCCTTTTTGCTTGCAACTCACTATCATCCTTCTGAGCTTCATAAATTTATTGAATAAATGATGGCCTAGCTTTCAACTCGGCCAAAATTGAACCATCATTGAATAAGGCCAATCTCGTATTCAAAGCTCTCAAGGCAAACAGAGATTTTCTACTCAAAGCATCGACAACCACATTCGCCTTCCCTGGATGGTAGTCGATCACTAGCTTGTAGTCTTTCAACAAATCAAGCCATTTTCGTTGCCGCAAGTTCAAATCTTTTTGTGTCATTAAGTACTTCAAACTTTTGTGATCGGTAAAGATACGACATTTCTCACCAAATAAATAATGTCGCCAAATCTTCAAGGCAAAGACAATGGCGGCTAATTCCAAATAATTCCTCTCGTGTGGCTTCAATTGTCTTGAGGCATACGACACCACCCTATCTTCTTGCATCAATACACATCCAAGACCATTTAGAGACACATCACTGTAAATCACAAATTTCTTACCAGATTCCGGTTGCACTAGTACTAGTGCCTCGGTTAACACTGTCTTCAATTTCTCAAAACTTTGTTGACACTTCTCTGTCCACTCAAACTTAACATCTTTTTGCAGCAACTTGGTCATTGGAGAAGCGATCATCGAAAATCCTTTTACAAAGTGTTAGTAATAACCAGCCAAACTCAGAAACCTTCTAACTTTCGATACATTTTTCAGCGGTTTCCAATCTACTATTGCTAAAATGTTACTTAGATCAACTCGAATGCCATCTCCCGATATGATGTGTCCTAAAAATCCAACTTCACTAAGCCAAAACTCACTTTTACTAAATTTTGCATAAAACTATTCATCTCGCAAGATTTGTAAAACTGTTCTTAGATGCTCAGCATGCTCGTTATCATCACGAGAATAGATCAAGATGTCATCAATGAAGACCACTACAAACTTATCCAAGTACGGTCTAAAAATCTGATTCATTTAGTCCATGAACACCGCTGGGGCATTAGTCAAGTCGAAGGGCATTACAAGAAACTCATAGTGTCTGTACCTTGTCCTGAAAGTAGATTTTGGCACATCGGACTCTTTCACCCTTAACTGGTAGTATCCAGATCGCAAGTTTATTTTGAAGAACACTGTAGCTCCCTTCAGCTGATGAAATAAGTCGTCGATCCTTGGCAAGCGATACTTGTTCTTTATTGTCACTTTGTTGAGTTGCCTATAGTCAACACAAAATCTTATCGATCCATCCTTTTTCTTTATGAATAACACGGGGGCACCCTAGAGAGAAAAACTAGTCTTGCAAATCCTTTGCCTGTCAACTCCAACAACGGCACTTTCAATTCCCTTAGCTCTATTGCAGCCATTCAATATGGGGCTATCAATATCGGGGCAGTCCCCGGTAATAAGTCGATGGAGAACTCTATCTCTCTAGTAGGAGGTATACCCGGCAATCCTTAGGAAACACATCCGGGAACTCACAAACCACTGGCACCAATTCCACTTTCAGTTCAGACTCTTTCGTATTCAATACATATGCCAAATATGCTTCGTACCCCTTTCTCAAACACTTATGAGTAGTCATACGCGAAATCAAAGCAGGCAACCCGCTGGACACATCTGTTTCAACCCGAAGGCTTTCACCATTTTCACACTTTAATTCGCTAACCTTCTGTCTAGAATTCACTTTAGCATCATGCATTGATAACCAATCCATGTCCAAAATAGCATCGAACTCATCAAATGGCAATAGCATCAAATCAGCTAGGAAAACAGTGACCTCGGATCACTAAGGGACAATTCTTGTAAATTTTGTCAATTAACACACTCTTGCCTAAAGGGTTTGACACCTTAATCACAAATTCGGTTGACTCTATAGGCAATTTTATATCATTCACTAATTTCATGAAAATGTAAGAATGCGTGGACCCGGGATCAATCAGTGCAACAATATTAAAATCATAAAGAGAGAATATACCAATGATCACGTTAGGGGATGACGCCTCTTCCCGGGCACAAATGGCATAGGTTCTTGCAGGCGCTCTGGCCTCTGATCCTGCAACTAAATCTCTAGTTATGCCTCTGCTACTAGCTCCCTCTTTCACATTTCTGGTAGGCCACCCTGTAACGGGTACATTACTTAGTTTAGCGCTCTGAGTAGTTTCTTTAACTACTATTTCCGGACAATCTTTGATGAAGTGGTCCTAAGAGCCACATTTGAAGCAAGCCCCGGTGACCATCCAACACTCACCGGGATGTCTCTACCGCAGTGTTGACATTCAGGGTTACTTGGCTTGACATTACCAACACTAGCTACTGAAGTAGTCTGAGCCTTTGAACCCGTATTTTGCCTCTTATGAGTTTTGTTCAGATTTCCAGCTAAGACGGTCGAACGGTTTGGCACATTCCTTACTTTCTTTGATGACAGTTGGAAAGACTTACTCATGGATCTTTTCTTCATATCCCTAGCCTCTGATTCGGCCCTCTTCTTTTCCTTGAACAATTCCTTAGCTTTGCATGCCTGATCAACTAGCACAACAAATTCTTTTAATTCCAAAATCCACACATATAACTGATGTTCTCATTTAAGCCGTCCTCAAACCTTTTACACATGATTTCTTCAATGGAAACACATTCTCGAGCGTACTTGCTAAGTCAGACAAATTTTCGCTCGTACTTAGACACTGTCATACGGCCTTATTTTAGCTCTAAAAACTCATTTCGCTTTTAGTCAATAAAGCGCTGACTTATATACTTCTTCTGAAACTCCACTTGGAAGAAGTCCCAAGTAACTCCTTCTGTAAGCACTACTGAGACTATCGTTTTCCACCACTAATACACTTAGTCTCTCAGAAGTAAGACAACACACTTTAAACACTCCTTAGGTGTGTAAGGGAGTTCATCAAATACTCGAATAGTGTTTTCTAACCAAAATTCTGCCCTCTCAGGGTCATCATTAACACTGGCTCTAAATTCTTCAGCCCCATACTTACGAATGTTGTCAATAGGGGGCTTACTGTCTTATCATTTCCGTACCTTGTGGGGCTACTGGTATCGGTTAAGGAATGGGAAAAGGTGGGGAAGGTTGGGCATTCAGATTCACCTGAATGAAATATGTATACCATGCGCTCATTTTATGGAGAAAGGCTTCCTGAGCCTTTTCTCCCCAACTAGATTCTACATTCCTACTTTCAAGTGGTGCGAACCCTTGAACGGGAGTCGGTGCGTTACTTTCTGCATCATCAGCCACTGCCGAGTTGGGATCCATTTACTATATGAAAACACAATTCAATGATTAAAAACCATCACACTATCAATATTCACAATTATGGCATGTATAGCTAGACTCTCACACTTGCTATGGTGTCCGAAGACCGACTAAACCATAGCTCTGATACCACTAAATGTAACACCCCTCACCCGTAACCGTCACTGGACATAAGTACGAGGCGTTATCGAACTCTCGCTCTCACGAACATTCAATTACAACACTGAATTTCTACGAAAAATTTAAAACTTTTTCATTCATACGCATAACATCCACACTATGGGCCGACGAGTCTCATATGATACATTTGGTATGATCCAGAACCAAACCGAAACTTTTCAAACACTTATAAAAATTTCACCTTATACAGGGCACACGCTCGTGTAGGATAGGGACACGCCCGTGTGGGCAAGCCGTGTGGTCGCACACGCCCATGTCCCTAGCTCGTGCGAAATTATTTTTCATTTTGAACCTACAGGGGTTCTCACACGGCCGAGCATACGCCTGTGTCCTTGGCCCGTGTCCTTCACACGGCCTAGCACACGCCCAGGTCTTAGCTTGTGTGAAAAATCCTGGGTATTCTATTTATGACATCATCACGAAAACTTCGTCACACGGCCAAGCCACACGCCCGTGGGCTAGGACGTGTCAAGCACGTAGTCGAGACACACGGTCGTGTCTCCACCCATGTGTTTACTACTAGGCATTTAATTTTTCATAAATTCAGGTGCAGGGGACACACGGCCTATTCACACGCCAATGGGGCTGACCGTGTGTCACACACGGCCTAGACACACGCTCGTGTGCCTACCCGTGTGGACAATTATAGGCTATTTTCCAAGCCAATTGCCACCCTGAAACACAAACCAATTACAAACGATTTTGCCATAGTTCATTATGGCATAATAACTCATTCAAAAATACACAATATGACCTTCATACAATCAATTCTATCTACCAACATCACATGTACATATCCACACACATTCCACACATACTATGCATATTTCCACATTAATACGTTACAACATTTTGTTAAAATATAACTTAACCAAATAAAGCTCATTTCAAATGGCCAAATAGCATAACAACATTAACAACAATGGACCCAAAAGATCTATGACATGACCAAAATATTAAACCACCTATACATGCCATAATTCCAAGGTTCATAAACAAAATACCAAAATGGTTGTTGATAGTGTTGAAGGGAATCCTGTTGATCACTGAACCTTGGATTAGCTTGACGAACCTATAAGGGAAGGGAAAGAGAAGGGGGTAAGCTATGAAGCTTAGTAAGCCTATATGCAAAATTAATGAGCATTTAAGCTAATAATTCATATAAGGTGAGAACAAACTTGCTTATGATCACATTAAGTTTGAGATTATCACTTACTCATATGATCTTACCACATAATTCAATACATACATTAAGCACTTAGCACACATGATATTTTTCATATAACCTGCACATACACATTCTTGATACATGGTTAAATCTTTTTACATACAAATATATTTTATCATATTTATTCATATAACTCGTTGAACCACATGGAATTCTAAAGGATACACGGAATAATGCATAAGTGCCACACATAATGTAGCCGAAGCTACCGATGATTTGTAGTCGAAGCTACCACTTATCATATATCACATAAAGGCCTAATGATGTGCTAATCTCAGGTCTGCTCACACCAGCTGACGGTTTAGTCGAAATTACTCAGTGCTACTCACACAAGCTGACAGGTATCAGCAACAAATACAGGATTACCTAGCCACTAGTAGTCAAACTAAACCAGCACCCGTAATCATATATACAATCGATAATGGTCAATAGAATCCTAGTGACATGTCACTCGTATCTTAACGATTCCTAAGGTTCAATCGGGATTTAACCTGACCCATCGGTTTCATCAAATCATTTATTAATCGATGCATTATAAAATTTTAGTTTTCAAAATAATTAAGACAATTAAGCACAAAGATTAAAATAACTCACTATTTGCATATAAAACTTACCTCGGTGCAAAATGCTAATCTTTTCGATTTAGTCTGATACCTTGCCATTTCCTCGGTAAATGTTGATTTTGCGTCCTTCTTGATCTATTCAATACACACATTGCTCAATTTGACCCAAAATCATCCTATTTACATTTTTACCATTTTACCCCTAACTTTGTTAATTTTTACAATTTAGTCTCTAGGCTCGTATGATGAAATGTACCTATTTTTCTACATTCCCAAGCCTAGCTGACTCTTTTTCTCTCTTATAGTAGCCCACAATTTTCAATGTTTTACAATTTATGCACATATTTTACAACTTTTACATTTTAGTCCCTAAATGCATTTTTCATGAAAAATCTCTTAGCAAAAGTTGTTTACTACACTTCAAACTTTCACTTTCTTCCAATAAACATCAAAATGCTTTCATGTCACATATGGGTAAATTTTAAAACATGAACCCTAGCTTAAAATAGTGGTATAGAAAGCTAGGTCAAGGTACGAGGATCTCAAAAATATGAAGAACATGAAAAACGGGGCTAGGAATCACTTACTTAGAGCTTGAAAAGATGAAACAAAACCCTAGCTATGGAGAAAGGGACATTCGGCCATACATGAGGAAGATGGACATCAATTTTGACTTATTTTCCCTTTTATTTCATTTAACAACCAAATGACCAAAATGCCCTTAGTGGCCTTCTTTGCAAATTTTTCCTTCCATGGGCATTTTTGTCCATCATGCTATAAAATAGTCTATTTGCAAAATAAGGACCTCCAATTTATGAATGAAATTCAATTACACACTAAATGCTTCTAGAACTCATATTTTTAATTTTTTTTTGTAATTTAGTCCTATCTCTCAATCGAGCACTTTATCGATAAAATTTATTTACCAAGTTTTTACACATGCAATCAATCACCTACTAAATCTTAAAACTTTATCGAAATGATATTTTTCTAAGTCAAATTTGTGGTCTCAAAACCACCGTTCTGTTTAGGCCCTAATTTAGGCTATTACAATTTACCAAGCTAATTGCCACCCTGAAACATAAACACACAAGCACCAAAGCATTGGTATAATTCATGGCATATTTAAGCAACCAATGTGTCCACAACTAAGACATCATCACATCATTCTCACTACATTTCTAGCATACCTAACCTATCACATACTCAACAACTCAAACCATGCCATTTGCCATATCCATGAAATGCATCAACATGTCATAATACTTGTAATCAACATTAGCCAATATCAATTGGCCTTATACAAAATGAATTAAGTATCATCAAAAGCCAACATAGTTGGCTAACCATTATGACATATAACAAAAAGACCAAGTCCCTATACATGCCATACTCAAATGTGTTAAAACTAGCTATACCCAAATTTCCAATTGATAGTGTGGTCAAGTCTCCAACGTCATTCGATCTCCAAGCTAGCTTGACAGTACTATAAGAAAATGGAAAGAAAGGGGAGTAAGCATAAAGCTTAGTAAGTTTGCATGTAAATAATTAACAACACTAATCATGCACTATCATACGTATAACATAAATATAACTTGATACAATGTCATCAATTATCATGAATACATCTTAGATCATGTTCTTTACATAATAAACCATAAAACTCATTATTCCTTTATTCACTTCTTACCTAGGCCTTATTGATGCGTAACTCAAGAATTATGAGTTTCGTGTACATACCTGTACCCTTTCAACATGTTCATACCTTGTCATTACACTGACATACTCTTGAATTACCCGTTGAACCACTTGGAATACTAAGAATACTCGGGAAATCTTGTACACATGGTAGGATGCCAATGCCATATCCCAGATATGGTCTTACATGGGATCACAAATCGATGCTGATACCATATCCCAGATGTGGTCTTATACAGGATCTCATATCGAAGCCATGTGACAGCCCGATTTTGACCCTAATAGGAATAGTGGTTTCGGGACCACGAATCTAAGTCGAAAAAATATTTGAATATCATTTTCTGTGTTTTGAGTGTGTGTACTTAGATGTGTTAAAGTTTCATGTTTAAATTCTGAGGTTTGGGTGCTTGATTACCAAAAAGGATTAAATTGCATCAAATAAATTATATGCATGCTATCATGAAAATGCTTAAGTACCATGCTTTTATAGTATTGGGGTTTTAAATGGCAAATATGCCATTTAGTAAATAAGTGGACGGTTTAAGACATGGTTTTAATGATTAAGTATTTATTCATTAATGGCATAATGGTAATTGAATAATATATGAAATATAATATCATAAAATAAAGAAAACATGGTGTTCATTTTCATGCATGACCGAAAATTGAAATAGAAAAGAGAAATAAGGAATCTAGCTAAGAGTTTTGGCCATGGCTTAGAAAAAAATTCAAGGTATTTTCTTAATTAGTTTTAATGTTTTTGATATTTTTGATATCCTTTCTTGATTATCTTTCAAACCCATTTGGTAATTTTAGAAATGGTTGAGGATTTTTGCTATTCGGCCATGAATGGAAAATTAGAAATCTTGCAATTGATGTTAGAAAATTAAAATATAGGTGTTATATGTGTCTAGTTTGTGTGTGGCAGCTTTATATGATTTTTTTAGCATATAGGGCTTAATTGTTGAAATAGTACATTGAGTGGCTAAATTGATAAATAGAAGAACTATGAGGGCTTTTGTGAATTAGGGGTATATTCGGCTTAAATGTATTAATAGTAAAATATATTGGCTTAATGTTTAATGAATTTTGGGCCAATTCGTTTAAATGATAAAATGCATAGGGCGAATGTGAAAATTTTCTAGTTATGTGATTTTGAGTAAATTAAGTTAGTAAATTGATTTGAATAAGTTCAATTTGCTTTTAATTAGCTCAAGATCAAAAGAGAGCAGACTTGGACCGGGGAAAAGCGAAGTTAGCCGAGTACTCGACGTAATCGTACAAAATTGTCGAGGTAAGTCCTTAAGCTATGTTTTGTACTAAAATTGAATAAATGTTAGATATAAGAGCTGAATTGAATTATTAGAAATTTATATGTCATTGCTGAATGTTATTCTTGAATATTTGAGTTGTGGTGACTATTATATTGAGTAATTACCGTTGTGGATGTAGAATGATAAAATGATTGACTTATTGAATAAGGAATTATGCCTAATGTGATTAAAATGTTTGAGTTGGAATTGATATGGTAATGCATTGTGCCGAATGTGAATTAGAAGAAGTGTTATAGTTTGAGTTTATATGAGCTAATGCCGAATGGATGTGAGATGTTAATGTGATCTTGTGATGGTTTATATATGTTGCCGATTGTGGATTGAATCATTAAATCATCATATCTACGGTTACTTGTGTTAGCCGAATGAGAAGGAGAGTATTAAATTATATTGATAGTGTTTTATTGATGAATGGGTGTATGGAAGATCATCTTAGTTCACATGTATGAGAAGTTGATAATGTGTTAAATAAGTGTTGTCATGAACCATATATTCGAGTTATTAAGGCTTCGTGCCTAGCAGGCCTAGGGTCGGTGAATTGTAAACTAGGCTAATAACCTAACAAGTTGAGTGTTGTTGAGTTTATTCGGGCTTATGCCTAGTAGGTTTATTGCCGGTGAATGAATTTGGACCTTGAGTCTAGTAGGCCTTGTGCCAGTGTGTGATTCGGGCCTATGCCTAGCAGGTTTATACCGGTGAGTTAAATTATGTTATATCTATGTGCCTTATTACTGAAATGAAGAGTAAGTGAGTATTGTGCTTTAAATATTTCTTTATTTGGTCATTGGAGTAAGTAAATGTGCATTTACATGGATTTGCTATAATTGGTCATGAGCAAGCTAAGGAAAATCAGGATATACGACTATATGCATGCTTATACGGAATTAACTTATATACGGCCATATTTGTTTACTTGGACTTGGTGTATTCAGTTATATGTGTGTGTTTAAATGAAATAATATCTTGGATTAAGTGTAAGCTTATCCCAAAAGGGGAGGTTCGGGTATAAGTGGAAGATTATAAAAGAAAATTTGTATATTCGGTTTAACTTACTTGTTAAAGATATTGCTTACTTCTAATGGTACTTTTCAGTTAGAATAAATAAATGAATGCTTATTGAGTTTGTTTATGTGCTTAAAACTTACTAAGCTAGTCATGCTTACTTTGAATGTTTTATCTCTTTATTCTATAGACCTTGGAAGCCAGCTACAAGTTCGGGAATCCTCAGTCAACTCATCACACTATCCACGGTTTTGGTATTAAATATTTTGGAACTCTACTTATGATATGTATAGGTAGAACAAGCTTGTAAATATTGCATTTTGAGTGATGTGTATATATATTTTGAGCCATGCGAGTATGGCCTATCACTTAGTTGTGTGCACTATAATGTTTAAGTAATGCTAGTTGGTAATGGTAGTTATGTATGTGTTTTTAAATTTGTTAACAATGACCTTGAATGGATCGGTGATAGTTGATATCTTTGATATGTATATTATATAAACCTATGGTATATATACAAATTCGGCTAAGGAAGTGATAAGTGACATAATGACTAGTAACTTTTGTTAATGGTGGTTAAATTATTTATAAGAATGTACATTATGGCTCATGATGTATTCGGCTTATAATAGGCATCTATTTGAATGTGTTTTCTTTAATAAAACATTTTATAATTTAATTGAGATATGAAATGTTTTCTGTATCATGGTTACTAAAGTATGTCTGATTACTTAATTATTTATATGCTCTATGTAATGTGATTATGTGATGTTAGGTAATACCTCATGACCCTATTCCGGCAACGGTTATGAGTTAGGGGTGTTACAAGCCATGTCCCAGATATGGTCTTACACGAAATCTCATAATGATGCTAATGCCATGTCCCAAACATGGTCTTACATGGGATCACATATCGATGCCAATGCCATGTCCCAGACATGGTCTTACATGGGATCACACATAACCCTAATGTCATGACATTTGTATCCTATCTATTCCTAAGGTTCAACCGGGATTTTGAAACTTTAAACCTCGTTACGTCGTCATCGAGTCATTGTAAACCAAAATTCATAAAAAAATTATACATATCATGCAAAATTAAAGCATTAAACACATAGAAACATAATGTTGCATTATTTACCCACAAACTTACCTCGGTAACAAAATATGACTAGTTATCCGGTTTAGTCCTCAACTTTGTTCTTTCCTCGATTTAGGTTTGGACCTCTTTCCTCTTGATCTATAATAGAAAATTTCACTTATTTAATCATCACATTATTCAATTCAGTCCATAAATCATACTTTTTCAAAATTATAATTTTCCCACTAAACTTTTACATATTTACAAATTAGTCCCTAAATGTACTCATTTTCTTTGTTACCTAAGCCTAGCCGAACCTAATACATGCTTATACCAAGACACATTTTTCTCCAAATCAAACTTTTACTACTCATTTTACAACTTTTACAAAAAGGTCCTTTTTAGGTGTTTTCATGAAAATCACTTAGTAAAAGATATTTATCACACATAAAACTTTCATATTCCTTCATTAAAAATCAAAATACATGGATGTCACACATGGGTAATTTTTTTAACATGAACCCTAGCTTAAAATATGGCTAGAAATAGGTAAATCGGGTTACGAGGGTTTCAAAAATGTAAAGAGTATTAAAAACGGGGCTAGGATGCACTTACTATTGAGCTTGAAAAGTGAAGAAACCCAACCTATGTCTTCTCTTCAATTTTTGACACAAGGGGGAGAAGATGGACACAATTTTAACTTGATTTTTACCTTTTTATTTTTTAATTAACCAAATGACCAAAATACCCTTTTTACCTTTCTTTGAAATTTTACCCTTCCATGTCTATTTTTGTCTATCTTGACATATAATGGTCTAATTATTAAATAAGGACCTCTAGTTTATGAATTCGTTTCAATTAAGTATATAAAGCTTTTAAAATCTCATATTTTGCAAATTTTCCAATTTAGTCCTAAAAGTCAAATTGGTCACTTATTCACAAAATTTCATCATATAACTTTCACACTATCATGCAAACATGTCATAAACCTCAAAAAAATTATAAAATAAATATTTCTACTTCAGATTTCTGGTCTCAAAACCATTATTCTGGCTAGGCCAAATATTGGGATGTTATATGGAGAAAATAAACCTAAATAAACTAAATGTACAAACCCAAATCCTGAGAACAAAGCCCTAATTCTCATAAAGTTCTCTTAAAAGAGGTACAAAATTCTCTCCATAGTTACCATGAAAACTCTCACCAAAGCTCATCTGTAACTAAATCTTGTCGACCCTCAAAAGAAAAGCCCTGTAATGCTACATCTTTAATTGCCTTATTGAAACAAGGATACAATGCCCCTTTAAATAGGCTAAGTTTAAAGGCTAAAATAACTAAAATATCCAAAAAGTAATCAGAGTTCTATTGGGAAAAGAAGTGCTACTTGGCTATCTAAATATAGTTGTATTACTTGAGGAATACGTCGCCTCTGCCTTTGTTAAGTGCCTGCAAACTGTCCGATAAATGTTAGGCACACCCCACAAATCTCCACCTTAACTCATATTCACCATACCTTCTTTTCCAAACATCATCACAGGCCGAATTCAATTTTTACAGAATGTCAACCAAGCCCAAACTGTTATCAAACTTAGAAATCAAAAGACTCCTAGTCTTCAAGTCAAGGTTGTATAATACAATAAGGGCCAATTATATACGAACGAATGTGTGCTTCACAACAAGTGAGAAAACACCGAGAAATCAACTCCCTCCCCTTAACTGTCACCCTTTGTGACAAACATTTCTTTAAACACTCTACTTTATCTGAAACTACTACAATCTAAAATATGTAATTCCATCGAACTTTTCGATATCAAAATTCATTGTTTCAATCCCTAAATGAGTTGATTGCGAAAATGTAATCTTGCTCTGATACTAGTTCATTAGGGATTAACCCGTATAAACAATGAAATAGATAAGGCAAAGAAGATTGAACACAAATTTTATATGGAAAACTCCTCCGAAAAATATAAAAAGCATGAGCAAAGGAGGCTTCAATTCTTCACTAATTGAGTAAACAAACGAGAGTATAATATGGAGAAAATAAACCTAAATGTACTAAACATACAAACCCAAACCCTAAAAATAAAGCCTTAACTCTCATAAAGTTCCCTCAAAAGAGGTACAAAATTATCTCCATAATTACCCCAAAAAACTCTCACCAAAACTTATCTGTGACTACATCTTGTCTCTCCCAACAGAAAAATCTTGTAGTACTACATCTTTAATTGCCTTATCAAAATAGGGATACAGGGCCCCTTTAAATAGGTTAAGTTTAAAGGGTTAAAATGACTAAAATATCCCTAATCAGAGTTCCATTGGGAGAAAAAGTGTTTCTTGGCTGTCAAAATGTGGTTGTATTACTTGAGGAATACATCGCATCATCATGACATCCCATGCATCCTTGTCATGATGTCGCCCCTCGTCATGACGTCAGTGTCTCTACGTCGTGACGTCATGCCTATTTTGCCTCTATCTTTGCTAAGTTCTTGCAAACTGTCCGATAAATGCAAGGCATACCCTACAAATCTCCACCTTAACTCGTATTTATCATACCTTCATCTCCAGGCCTCATCATGGGCTAAACTCGATCTTTGTAAAATGTCAACCAAGCCCAAACCATTCTCAAACTTGGAAATCGAAAGAGTCCTAGTCATCAAGTCAAGGTTGTATAATGTAACAAGGGCTAATGATACACGAACAGGCATGTGCTTTACAACAAGAGAGAAAATATCGAGGAAATCAACTCCCTCCACTTGATTGTCACCCTTTTGCGACAAACTTTTTTTTAAACACATTGCTTTATCCAAAACTACTAAAATTTGAAATTTGTGATTCCATCGAACTTTTTGATACCAAAATTCATTATTTCCATCCCTAAATGAGTCGATTGCAGAAACATAATCTTGCTCTGATACTAGTTTATTAAGGATTGACCCGTATAAACAATGAAATAAACAAGGTAGAGAAGATCGAACATAAATTTTATGTGGAAAACTCCTCTGAAAAGGATAAAAACTATAGGCAAATAAGGTTTTGTGATACGGAATGATTACGGATGAATATGGAAGCAGATCGTAAAGTTTGTTCAAGTCGTGGATTTAACTTAGGGCACTAGACATTCGAGAAAAAACTTAGATTTTGACACAACAAAAAAAATCAAATCCAGGTCAAATAAAACAAATAAAAAATAAATAAATAAGATAAATAAATAGAACAATAAATTAAAGATTGGAATAATAAACAAGAAAAGAAAGAAGATAGATGGAAATGATAGAACATGATATGTAGAAGTCTTAAGAAGTCTTGAAGATACGAAACATCCACAACCCCCTTCAAGTAGCTCTAATTTTGCCTTCAAGATAGAAAACTTGGCATGAAAAAGTTTGAAAATGATCCCCACAATCTAAAAAGATTGTTAAAACTCATCTAAAATAAATTCAAGAGAAAATCTTGGAAAAAAAAACTCAAAGAGAATTTATTAACTTAATAAAGAAGTTGAATAATAATAAATTGATTGATTTGTGTAAAATGCAAAGGCATATATATAGACTAGCTAAATAAATCTAGATAGAAATTTTAAGTATACTAGAACTCTAGTTAATCTAAACAAGAAGTGATTTTAAACTAAACTTTTTTGTTAACATAAAACTCCTAAATAACTTAAACTACTTAATAATTATTAAAAATTCAGAATAATAAAATAATAAGGGCTGATGAATACAATATTGGGCTCATATATAATAAAAATTAAGCCAAAACCTGAACCCAATATGATTTAAACTGAATTAAAAGCCCAAAACTCGTAATTCTCGTTATAATCCCATCTAGAAATTCTGCTTACTTAGTCTTCACTAAAATGATTATAACTTGAGCTCTTGAACTCAAAATCAAGTGATTAAAAATGTGTTTCAAAGCTAAGAGATAGATTTTCGAACGCCATGAAGACATCTCAACCCAGAAATGCCTGGATCTAATCCAAAAATTAGTCACAAGTCTGCTGATTTCCCAAACTTGAAAATTGGTAGCTTTAGTGAATTGAATTTAATAAATCTCACCTCATCCGTGCATGTATCACTTTGACTCTTCACTAAATGAGTAAAAAAACGAGAGTACAATATGGAGAAAATAAACCTAAATGTACTAAACGTACAAACCCAAACTCCGAAAACAAAACCTTAACTCTCATAGAGTTCTCTCAAAAGAGGTACAAAATTCTCTTCATAGTTACCATGAAAACTCTCACCAAAACTCGCTTACGACTAAATCTTGTCACCTCTTAAAAGAAAAGCCCTGTAGTACTACATCTTTAATTGCCTTATCAAAATAGGGATACAATGCCTCTTTAAATAGGCTAAGTTTAAAGGGTTAAAATGACTAAAATATCCCTAAAGTAATCAGAATTCGACTAGGAGGAGGAGTTCTGTTAGCTATCAAAACGTGACTGTATTACTTGAGGAATATGTCACATCATTGTGACATCCCATGCATCAACGTCGCCCTTTCCATCAATTGGAGAACTCATCGCATCTTTACGACGTCTCGACGTCCCTCGTCATGACGTCGTCCCTCATCACGACTTCAGTGTCCTCCATGTCGTGACGTCGTGCCTATTTCTCCTCTGACCTTGTTAAGTGCCTGCAAATTGTCCAATAAATGCGAGACACACCTCCACATTAATAATTTAAATAAACATAATCACTTAAGAGAAAGAAGAGAGATCTTGATAGAAAACAAGTGAAATTTGATCTTCTTGAATTATTCTTGGTATGAAAACCAAACAACAACAAGTAAATAGATTAATAAGAGAAAACCGAACAAAATTTAAAAGAAAAGAAAAAAAAAAGATGGAAAGAATGGTTATGGCCATATGTAGAAGATGGATGATGGATAGGTACCCTAAGAAGCCTTTGAATCAAGATTCAACAACTCCCTTCAAACTGTTCTAATCTCTCGTCCAAGATTGAAGTCTTGGAAAGTTAAAGCTTGAAGACAATCCCCAACAATCTAAAAAGATTGTGATAAATAACTTCTAAAAAAACAAGAGAAAATCTTGCAAAGAAAACTCAAAGAGTAATTTTATTGAAATCAAGCATAATGAATAAGGGTGGCTGGCCATATGCTTATATAGGCTTCCAATGGATAACTGAGAGTTATAAGATAACTATGACAACTCATTTACAACTCATTTTCAAGTAGGAGTTTGATTAAAATTGTAACTAATTAACTAACAAACTTTATCCTAAGTAACAAAAGCTGATAAAAACTTCCTAAGTGTGGATTTTGAGGTGGTATTTGGCCAAGGCATGTATATGGGTTTGCCTGGGCCAAATTTTACAAGTGATCCACATATTTGACACAAAACATGCTAACAAAATAAAACAAACTTTAAATGGGCCACTTTAACAATATTTGGCCAAAATTTCAATTAAATGCTTAGTAAAACTTGCAAGTAACTTGAAAAATGATACTCTTTTTCTTATTTTAATATCTCACATGGTTTAATCGATAGGTTGTAAAGGACTAAAAATGATTTTTTAAAAATAATTTTAAATTTTTAGAGTTTGGATTAAATTGATAGATTTTATAAATGTTCAAAGCCATGTTTTTTCTTTTTAGAATTAGAAATAAAATGACAATTTTTGTAAACATAGAGGGTTAAATTTGTTAAATTTTTTATATTTAGGATCAAACTGATAGAATGTGTAAACATTAGAAGGCTAATTTTGTTACTAGATCAATACAAAAATTCTCACATCAACTCAAAGTGACTAAAATATTTAATTTCGAAAGGTTTAGTGACTAAGTCTAAAAAAATTAATAGTCGGGTGATCAAAATAAAATAAATGACATAATTGTGTGACCATTTTTATAGTTTACCTATAAAAATTAATTTTCAATATTTTCTATATTATTTAACAAAAATAATTACAGAAGGAATTTCTTTATACGTTGCGAAATGTATAAAAATTAATTTACTTATTCTTTTAATAAAGAAACCGAAACATAACCTGCCTCTAAATAGGACCTCCCTAATACTTTTGCCGTTTTACTTCCCATACAATATTAGAAACTAAGCAACTTCTATATCAGCCAAAAACACATGCTACAAATATCTTTTTAAAATTCAACCATCAAGTATATCATGAACTCAAGACTAATATATATAGATCTACTTAAACAATCTAAATATTTTTTTTCAATATAATTGATACCTAACTTAAAAATCACAAGTTAAGTTGATATATTTTTAGGTACTTAATTAATTACCATTAAATTTTGCATCTCTATCCAATTATATTATGCCACGTGTATTAAACAACCATTCAAATTTCGCTACATGTATTATTTTAAGTTCATTTAAAAAATTTTTAACTTCCTTTTAATTTTTATTAATCAAAAATAGAATATTTAATTAATTAATTTTTTCATCTTCCAAAAAAACCTAAAAAGCTTTCTTTTTCTTTTTCTTTTTTCTTTCAAAAACTAGTAGCCTCTCCACTGTTGCACCGTCGCACTTCTGCTTCGGACCATCGATCAAAAGCCACCTAAAGAAAGCTCAAAGCCTCCTTTATCTCTTCCCTAGTTCAGATTTCATAAACATTGCTTCAAAATCCATGAAATCAATACTCAAATTTCAAACTACCTTAAATCCGATCTACGTTGTTGGTTGTTAGATTGGCTCGATAATCTAGTAATGGCTTCCCCTTTGTCTTCCTTGCCTTCCCACCATTGGGATTCTCGAACGGAGACTCGGAGATTCAAGAACCCAATAACCCAGATTTCGATCTTCCTCTTCGTTGGTCGTTGCTGCTGTCGCGTCTCTGCCATGTCAAATTTTTTATGGTATTGTGTTTCTATGCATCACATTATCATAATTGGAAAGTATCGATATTACTTCTAGATCAATAGTATTAAGAATCCATGAGATAAACATACAATGAATGGTACCAATCATCCTTCGAGTAAGGGGAATAAGATCTGTAATAGTTTTGTCAAATTTAAATTTGTTCCGAGAAGATAAAGCGACGTGAATAACATAAATTCAATCGTTGAAATTATTAAGCTTTAATAGAATAGGAGTAATAAAATCATTGAGTCGGTTTTAAGAATTCAAGAAAAACAGAGAATTATATTCAATTTTAAGTAGTGGTAACAGAGAGTTATGTTCAATTTTAGGTAGTGGTGATGGTGTTGGAGAAGTATAATCACTGCTAGCCACTGAAAATGATGAGAAAATAATAATTTAGATTAAACACCAAGCTCAGATACCATGACAAGAGATAGGATGATATATAATATATTTCTAAATATATTTTTAAATATATGCCTAAAAATATACAACAATATAAAATATATTCTTAAAAGATAATATCCAACAAAAATATCTAACAGTATTGTGGCTATTTATTGTTGGTTTGTATGTTGGTGTTACTTTGTATACTTGCTTAACTGTTGTGACAATGGTGGAGGTTTGTGAAGAGCTTTGGGTTAGGTGCTTGGTCGGAGCTTAAGCTACGGAGCAAGACGACTGATCAAAGTTTGGTGATAGTGATGGTGAACAATAGTGCAGCAAGAAGAAGAAACCATAGGTGAAAAATTAAATGAAAGAAAGAAAAAGTAAATTAATTAATTAAAAGTTTTATATTAAGAAAAAGTAAAAGAAAATTGAAAAGAAATTAAATTAAATGATTTTTCCTTTTATAGTAACCGTGGCGCAAGCATTAATTAGGTCGAAAAAGATATTTGGTTTATAGTTTCCAAATTTAAGAATCAATTCTGTAAAAAGAAAAAATACCAATATCAAAACTTAATTGTCAAAATAACAATCTCAGCATCAATATCATAAGAACATATTCAAAGACTCTAATTTGTTCTTCTCTATACAAAAAAAAATACCAACTTTAAAAAATATTATGCTACATCAAATTGTTTGACGTGTGATTAACTCAAAAAAAGAAAAAAAAAGGTCTTAGGACTGAAAATACATAATTTGAAATTATCAAACCATAGTAGAGGGATTAAATCAGCCAAAACCACACGGTACAAGGGTCTTGTATAAAAATTGACCACAAACTCAGTAACTGGATTATTGTCAAAATAACAATCTCAGCATCAATATCATGCCAACAACATACTCAAATCCACAATCATATCCAAAGAATCATACCAATATAGTTGTAAGAGGAACATGCCAAAATTACACCGCCTAAGCAACACAAAGTAGCATAAATGAATAAATTAAGAATTAAAACTCCATGAATGAAACATTTGTAAACAACACAAAAAGAAGAGACAAAGGAAGCAAAAAAAAAAAAAAAACAAACAAACAAAATACAGGGCCTTTGAGATTTCATCTTCCTCTACTAACCTACATTAACCGGTGCAATAAGAAACAAATATGATCTCAAACCCCTGATGTTTTTACTATGAAATGGCCATAATAAGTGAACCTAAAAAATAGAAAGAAACAACATACCAAAGCCCAAAATGCATTATCCCCTCATTGTTTTTTGCCATTGAATACAAGCCCTTTCTGGATCGTATCATCAAAATATCTCCCTTTAGCCCTTATTTGCAACATCCCTTCCATATTTCATAATCCTAATATGAAGTACGAACCATGAACTGATCTAATCCTGAGATTCACTGCTCTTACCACTTCCTTCAGCTTCCCTCTCTTCCAACAATCTCCCACCTTCTTCATCTGCTTGTGCAGTCTTCTTCTGTGCTTCTTTGGCCTTTAAAGCTTGTAACTTTGAATGATTATAGTAAGCAACACCCAAAAACGCCAGTCCATACCCAAACAAGTTGATGGGTGTCACGGTATCCTTGATGACAGACCAAGAGAAGGCAATCAACAACCAGTCCTTGACAACCCCAGCTACATTCATGGTCAAAGCAGAGGTCTTTCCAACAAGTAAGAACACAGCTAGGTTCAAAGCAAATGCACATATAGAGTTGGTCCCAAAAACGACGAAATCGAAATGGAAACTCGATGTTTCTTTCAAAACTGGGTACTCAACGAAAACCCATGGGACCAAAAGGAAAATAAAGCAGCATGGAGCAACGTAATATAACGAAGTAATGGGGTTCAAGGTGATCCCTTTAGAAGTAAGCAAGATTTGGATCATGACCAACCTGGTAGCCTCAAAAGCAACAGCTCCCAACTGCAAAATCACTCCCCAAGTGTCGAATTTAGCTTCTCCATAAGCTGCGATGGCGACCCCAAAAGAGATCGACAACATGTTGACCATCGTATCGTTCTTGTACCCTTCTTTTTTGAAAAGGACGCCGATGGAATACACGGCAACGGGCATCAACGCTTTGAGCATCTGGATGAAGGAAACGGACAAGTAAATGTATGCGGAATTGGATAGCCAGAGGCTGAGGGAGTAAAGAGCGCCGATGGGGACGACGGAAGAGAGGTAAAGGTCCCGAGACATGGAGACGGGCTCGACGACTTTGAAGACCTTGATGAGGAGGAAAGCAAGGGAGGCACAAAAGGACATGTGGATCATGGTTAGAGAGATTGGGAAAGGCCAATTGTACATCTTCTTGTCGAGGATGTACTTGTTGTAGACGATGACGGTGAAGCTGAGGAAGATCCAGATTGCTACGTAAGTGTAGGAGAGAAGGATCTTCTTGATGACGCCGTCGCTCAATGAACCGCCTTTACCCATTGCTTGTTTTGGGATTTTGAGAGGTGCCCAGATCGGAAAAAATGGTGGAAGAAGAGATCGGAGATCAGAATGTGGGGGGATTTTTCTCTATGTGGATGCTGAAAAATCAAGATTTGATTTTTTTTTTTTTTTTTTTTTGAACGTAGTGAAAGATGTTGTCTTTTTAGTTTAAGGTGTGTTTTCTTTATGTTGATGGAATGGGCCTCTTTATGGGCTTTTTTCTCTATAGTTTGATACCATTTCCTTTTTTTCAATTTTAAGATCCACTAAAAAATTTGACCTCGACGCAATTATTTAAATTTAAATTTCATTCCATTAATTTAAATTTAAACTAAATTTAACTTAATTTGGTTATAAAAATTAATAATTTAAACTTATTTAACCTTAACTCGAAAATGACCTATCCGGAAGGATTCATACCCAATACATCTAGATAAAAATAAATAAATTCGAGATAAAAAAACTTGAATGACGCGAACTTAAAATTGAACTCAAAATTAATATATAATTGAAGTAATTTAAATCCAAATGATTCATAAACTCCCTAATCCTTAAACTAGAGGATATTGCACTCTTAAGCACGCATAAACTCATGATGACCTCTTGGTTGTTGCAATATCAATGGTGTCACAAAAACAAAAAATCGAAGATTAATTTGAACCTTGGTGTTTGGATGATTTGTAGGATACAAGTTAAAAAACGCGGTTATTCGAATTAAACGGAACTGAATTTTTTAATTTTATTTTATAATTAATTTTAATTTTTTATGATTTTAAATTAAATATTTTATATTTTATATTTTAAATAGTGTAAATAACTTAATTTTTTATATAAAAATATTTTTAAATAAATACAATATAAGAGTTATTAATTAATTTTATTTACTTAAAAATTTATTAATTTTTAATATTCATGAAAAATACTTTTAAACTATTTAAAAAATTCAAAAGTTACAAAATAAAATTCATTTCACAAAATAAGTAAAAAAAAGCTAACAAATTTTATATAAAAAATTAAATTGAATTACCATGAACAAATTGAAAAAAATGAATTGAATTAAATTAAACTCAGATGCTAATACTCAGTTAATGAATTTTATTTCATTTTTAAAAATTTATATTATGAAAACTTGACTTAATTAATTAGAATCCGATGTAACCCAACGCAATTAGATCATAAAAAATCAATAATCAAAACTTAAACAACTCAAACTTAAAATCATATCTTCTAAAAAAACTCAAAAAAACACTAATCTAAAATAACTTAAGCTCAAAATTATCCTAAAACCACAACAACCGACCATGAAAATTTCCATACAAATACAAAACCTCCTTGCACATTTGAATGTAAGTCAGTACATTCCACAACAAGCCACATGTAAAAAATCTTACATAAATAATATAACAATAACAATATTTTATTTATTTTTCATGTCAGGTGTTGGAAAAAGATCAACTTCGTTGTAATCTATTCACGTTTTAATTTTACTTTTAAATTTTTACGGCTTTACATTTTATTTTTATTACTTTTACACAAATTTATTAATTTAACACACCAATTTTAACTTTTTCACTTATTAAAAATTTATGATTTCGAAAAAGAAAACAAATTTATGATCACAATTACTTATTTTCGCATATATTTGCTTATAATTTAAGTTGAAAAATTATTTTTAAAAATAGATATAAAATAGCATATATTTATTAGCCCAAGTTTAACCCTCGCACTGCAAAAGTCAGCAAACTAATTATTTTATATTAATTTTTATTTTTTATGTTTAATAATATTAAAATATGAATTTTGAGAACTTAAGAAAATAAAAAGAAATCTATAAATGTCCCTCCACCGACAACTGAAATGACTTGCGTTAATATAATCAAGTAGTAATGATGTTATAGTACCAGCCTGTAAATCTAATAACCTTTTTGTCTGTCCTTTTTATTATTTTTTTAAGGAAGTCAATTGGGTGCAATAAATTCCTTCGGCAAAAACAAATTAGTAACTGAGTCAATACTTAAAAGTAGAGGGAAGCCATTATCTTTACTTAAGTTTTTGTGGAGCATATCTCATCTGAACCTGTCATGAACGTTGGTATAGCTGATCAACTTGTCACACTTCTGACAAGTCATTATCTGAAGAGTATTATTGCTTTCTAGTTACGCAGCTCGGTCTTTAACTTGAAAAGTCAACTATCCTCGAGCCCTCATAGCAAAACCAACCAGCTACTCACCAACCAACTCTCGAGCAACCCCTCCCATCAAAGCTGCCCGACCGCTACTCGAGAACGCCCTGTTCGTGTTGACCTTAAACCAGCCCACATCCGACGGGCGCCATCAGTGATGACTTGCCTAGCCACTCGATAGCTGTTCATGCAGACTCATGTTAGCCATGCTACGCGCCCATTCAGCAGTCGACGCCACTAACTCATCTATGCTGCCGCTGGAATTGCAGAAAACTAACTAGTTCCGGCTCTTCCAGAGGCGCCAGCAAACAATAGCAAACAACGCCGGCCATTCACCATCCGTCCATTCTATGCTGCCCCTATTCTGCATGTTCCACCGAAGCCACCGCTGCAACGAGCCATAAAAAAGCATTCGTCCATGACCCAAGGACGATGGAGTGCCACACCCCTTTCGCGAAGTGGCAATCCCGAACAACATGCATAGCAGTCTCTGTAGCAACCCCGCACCAAAGGCAATGCACATCCTCAGACATACCCCTATGAACCTTTACCACGTTCGTGAGTAAACAATCATTCCACAGCAACCAAAGATTATATATTTATGCACATTCTTCAATATATATATAATATGTACATTATATTATGATATTAATAACAACCAACGGTACAGTGATAAGATATTTTTCATGATATATAAAAAAATGAGTTTAAAATTTTTTTGAATCCACAAAAATATTTTTATTTTTATATATTGACACTTAAAATAATTATAATATTTAATTTAGAAATATTAATTAAAAATTTTTTAGGTAAAATAAATTTTGTAATAATTATATATTTAAAAATAATTACAATTTAATTAAAAATTATTACTTAAAAAATTTTTTACAATCATTTTTAAAGAGCTTTTTTTTATTTTTTATATATTATTTACAAATTATTATAGTGAATTTATTGACTATTAAAAAATTAAAAATAAAAATTAAATAGTGAAGAGTTTGTTTTACAATATATCAAATTTTTATTGTTTTAACAAATGCTTTGGTAAGAGGAAATTTTTATAAGTATTATATTTGAATTATCAAAATAATTAATATATTTTAATAATTTTGATTATTTATTACTTTAAATAATTATTACATGCGTTGAAAATAGTACAAATGTTTTAATTATATTTTGAAATTTTTTTAATATTATCAAAAAAAATTATTGAACTACAAACTATCAATATTTTAATATGGTATCTGAAATTTTCTTTTTATTTTATTGTTAGATAAGTTAATATATTTTAATTATATTTAACAATTTGAATTAGATAAGTTAATATATTTTAATTATATTTAACAATTTGAATAATGAATTAAAAATATATTATTTTAAAATTAATTAAAAATTAATATATGGCATTTCACACCCGATTCAGTCGCCTAATCTGAGTACAAAATATCACATTTGTCACCTGAACAACTTAGACTAATCATATAAATTGAACTCCATTAAAAAATCAAAATAAACACCATTTATAACAAACCTTTTAAAGCAATTCAATTATAATACTTTAAAATCAAGTTGAGAGCATTTTAAAACAATTCCTAAATATCCAGAGGTGTTTGAGGCTAGGTACAAGTTCCTAAGGGTTTAATTGTAACAAAATAGTGTAGGAATCTTGTCTAGGGCTTAGGTATCAATACCAATGGTTAAAGGTATTGGTACCTAAACCTGTTACTGTAGAAATTTAAATTTTGTTTGCTAGACACAGGTAGCTAGAGTAGAGGTATCGAACCCTCTAACTCCTGCACTACAAAAATTACCTTGTAATAATTTATTTTGGTTTTAAACACTACCGAATCATTTCCAAGACTTATGAGATTCAGAATTCATGTTTCAAACATCATTTATGCTTATCAAACACATTCACATATGACCACTAACATGACCACAAAATTACCAACTCAAACATCAAAATAAGTTTACTTGGCATGTAAGCAACTCATAGGTTGTAATATATACATCATGTAAGTTCCACAACATACCATCATTTCCATATAATTAGACCATTACACATATATGCATAATTAAATTATGAACCTCTAATGCCATAAACTCAAAATCATCAAAAGTGGACCCAAAACTAGTATTGATCTTGGTACATGCTGTTAGTAATGCAAAATGGGTAATCTCACATTGGTTGAGTAAAAGTTTCTAAAGGTATTTAAATATAGCCTTGCCTCTTACTCTCATTGAGTAAATTGGGGTTAAAAGGCCTAACACACATGCGTCGCTGTCCGGTCTATGTTCGTATTAACACATGTTTATGACACATTTTGCGCATGTTTCTTTTTGAGTAAAATTTCTATTTCATTTATTAAAAATATTTTTTTTTCAAGATAATTTTTCTGTTGCAGAAAATCCTCTTCTATTTTGGAAATTGACACTGCTATTTTACCATTTTGCTCTTTTAGAAAATAATATAAATAACAGATCATTCTTCTCATTTTTTCCACCACAACAAGCAAACAATAATATCTTTTCTGCCTTTCTTAGCTAGCCTATTTTTTATTCAGAAAACTTTTCCGGTAAAATTTTCGACCAAGTTTTCAGATTTAGTTTCCACTCTATTTTTCGAACACTTTTGAGAAGAGCAATATCAATTGTGTTCCACCTTCTTTATTCAAGTGTACAAATATTGAAGTATTGTGTTAACCTTGGAGGGTGACGTCCATTACATGATTACATCGACTAGGGCGAATTTGCTTCTAAGGTAGTGGTTCTTCCATGACACGGTGATTATTTTATTTATTTACACGCAATTTATTTATTCTATTAGTGTTAACTATTTCGTTTTATAGTAGTATATTTCCAACAATTTAGAAGCAAAATTCTACTATTGTTTAAGCATGTCTATCACGATGAACAAGTCTACATGGGTAATTCTAGCAGTTCAAAATTACTTGGTAAAGGAATGATTTTACTCAAACTTACTTCTGGCAAAACATTAGCATTGAATAATGTTCTGTAATACCCCGAAAATTTCTATTCTTGATATAGTAAAAGAAGGAAATAAAGAAATAAAAAGAGAAATTTTGAACTATGTCAACAAAATCTATGTAGGAAGTATATTATGATGTATTAATCCAAGAAAGGATTAAATCGTAAAAGTGAGAAAAGTCTTGTGGCCCAAGAGTAAATACTTAAAATTTAAGGGGTTAAAGTGTAAATATGGAAAATTTGAAGGACCAATAGTGCAAATATTTTAAGGATGGAATAATCTAGAAACTAGGAAAAATGGATGAATTAGGACCAAATTGAATAGGTGAAGAATTATGAGGGACTAAATTGTAATTTAACCAAATTAAGTGATGACTCAAGAATGGAATTTTGAAAGATCACGAAGGGCAAAATGGTCAATTGGAGGAGAGAGAAATCTAGAAAGTAATGATGATGTTGGTGATATTTTATAATTATTTAATTAGATAATTATTATTTATATGATATTTTAATAAGATATTTTATTATTTTATTATTTTATTTAGTCTATATATATGTATGTGTGTGGAAAAAAAAAAGGGGGAGAACATACCATCCATTCCATGCACTCAACGTATGAAGAAAAAAAGGAAGAAAGAAACTTTCATTTCTTTACAATTTGGTCCTTCCACCAAAAATTCACCATTTTCACCTAGAAATCAAAAGAATTTCCATAGCTACCGAAGGAGAAAAATGTTAAGGAGGCTATGAGGAGTTAGAATATCAAGTTGGATTCAAGAAATAGAAGCTGGAGGAGAGAGAAATTGAAGTTAAAGTTTGGAAACAATAAAACAAGGTAAGAACATCAAGATTTCCATGTATTTTTAAGTTTAATATTATTGAAAAAGCATGTAAATGATGTTAATGTAGAGTTTCCTTATATATGATTCTATGTTCTTGATATGGTAGTGAAGAGAAAATAAGATAAAGTGATGGGAAATGGTGTAGAGAAAGAAAATAAGGGTGATATAAACTTAATAATTAATATCTTGCACTAAAACAGTTTTGTATAGCAGCAGTAAGCTAAATTTGAAAAATCACCAAAAATGGTAGAAACTGAATTAGAAGTTGAGTAAGATATGGAATTAAAGCTTGTTGAGTCTATTTTTATATAAAAAAATAGAACAAGTAAATGAATTCTGTATTCTGAGATATTTATATTTTTGTGAGACTGGTTCAGAATGATTTCGGGATCCTCTGTTTTGACTTTGGAAAATCACCAAAAATTGTATAAAAATAATTAGGGACTTAAATTTATGTGTTTGAAATCTTTAATGAGTATATTTTCAATAGAAATAAGCAGGAACATCATCCGAGTCCCGTACGAGGTGATAATTAAATTTTAATGAAGAAAGGTCGGAACAGTTATTCAGCAGAACAAGGGTAACTTTAAAGAATAAACTATACTTATTGGATAAGCCAAAAATTCTGAAAATTTTATGGTAAGAAGATATGTGAGTCTAGTTTCAGGTAAAATTAGTGAATCTTAATTTGGAGTTCTGTAGCTCAAGATATAAATAATTTAGTGACTATGACTCAAATGGACAGTTTTGAAAATACATATAAGTAAATAGTGAAAGTTTTGATAATGTTATTTATAAGCATGTTATATAAATTAAGGATGTGGAATGGAGTGGAGGAGGATGAAAATATGTATGAATATTCAGTTAGTATGGCTAATTTGTATGTTTTAGGCTTAGGGACTAAATTGAATAAAGTAAAACTTTATGGACAATTTTGTAAAAATGTTAGAAATGACCAAATTGCATGAAATGGATTATTTCATTATTTAAATTGAAAAAAATTTAAATGAAATTATTAATTTAGTTCAAGATCGGGAAAAAAAACATGTTTTAGAGATTAAATTGAAAAGTGTTGAAATTATGGAAAAATTCTGATAATTATAGAATTTATGAGCTGTGATGAAAATATATGATGATAACGGTTGGAAATAAGGATTAAATTGCAAGAATTTTATTTTCTGAGCCTAAGGGTAAAATCGTCATTAATTAAAAGTTTAGGGGCAAAATGGTAATTTTGCCTAGAGCATTAATTGAATGTATTAGAATATGGAATGAATGGAAACAATGGTCAAATTTATTTATAAAGTTCCGAACGACTTAAATACGAGACTTGAACGTGGAAAAGAAAAGATATCGGATTAATGAATTTGTAAACACGAACAAGCAACGAGGTTAGTTCGTGTAACTTGAATTATATTCTTAAATGCTTGAAATGTATGTTATTGATGTGAATATGAATTGAATGTTCATTATATGAAAATTGATGAAACATTGATATATTTGATAAAAATGGGAAGAAATCCCAGTTGAATGAAAGGAAAATTCGATGGATCTCTGAAAAGGAATTGACGGTAAAAAGGGATCTAGCCCGGATGGGTGATCCTATTATTAGCCCTCCTGAAGAATACAGGAAAAAGGATTAAGCCCGGAAGGGTAATCCTAATATCAGCCCTCCCGAAGAGTATATGGTAAATGAGGTTCGCGGGAGTGTGCTGGTGGCTCTCCCGAAGAATACATGTGTATAGGCCCTTCCGAAGAATACATGGGAGCTGAGGTTCGCGGAAGTGTGCCAAGAATTGAGGTTCGCGGGAGAGTGAGGTTCGCGGGAGTGTGCTTACTGAAATGAAATGTGTAAGACCATGGTTGAAAGATACCATGGCAATGAATAAGACCATGGTTGAAAGATACCGTGGCAACAAATTGAGAAAATGAATAAGACCATGGTTGAAAGATACCATGGCAATGAATAAGACTATGGTTGAAAGATACCATGGCAATGAATAAGACCATGGTTGAAAGATACCATGGCAACACATGTATATGAATTGACGGACCCGGAATTGTACACTAAAAGTGTACCCCTGTATGAATTGACGGTTAATGAGATTGTACACCAAGAGTGTACTATTGGAAATCCATCGAAATTCCAAGAAATTCAACGGGATAAATATTGAAGATGGTAAACACATAGCTAAAAAGGGTAAATGTAAATTAATGGATTATGGATTTGCATATATTAAGTATACTATATGATCTTAACTATTGATATTCCGATAAATTCAATAGGTAAAAGTCCTAACCAGAAAAGGGAATATGTATATAAAAAGATTCGTACATATATATTCCTGAAGTACATGAAAAATGATAGTGATACTGGAAATATGGAAATATAAAATGATGATATTTGTACATAGAATTTATTGATGAATATATGGATCCATGATTATAGATTCTTATACCTTAATAACATTAATTGTATGACGATGATATTTCGAATGACTTGATGAATAAAGTCCCGACATGGAATAATTCGAGCACGAAACAATAACCATGAAATTGAACTTGAAATACACGAAAATAATATTTATTCGATATTTTAAAATATGACATGGAAAATACATGTATATGAAACTTACTTGATAATTATGCATATTCAATATTAAGAATTGTCCTGAAATAAATATATACAAAATTCATGAAAACAATGATACATGAACATGTGACTATCTTTAATATGCTGATACATGGAAACTAGGTAAGCCATGATGAGTGATAATCTCGAGTGTGGTATGTTGATAAAATGAGTTTATTGATTCTAAAATTATATGAAATATGTTCAAGTATGCTAACAACTGTTATTGTTGAAGCTTAGACAAGTGCCCAGTTATTGGTTAAATGGTAATACGATTATTATATGATACGTCGAAAGGGCAAATGATCAAATGAAAATATACTTGTGCTTATGGAAGAGTGGTAAAATTTAAGTTATACAATTTCTTATAAAATGAGTTATTATGTGATTAATTGAAAAAAAAAATCTATAAACTCCGGTAATACCTCGTGACCCTATTCCGACGATGGATACGGGTTGGGGGTGTTACATATTCTTTATGTACCTACCCTGTGTAGAAATTTGGTCATTGGTGGATTACTAAATAAGGCAGGCATAAAATTAATCTTTGAATTTGATAAACTTGTACTTTCCCATAATGGAGATTATGTTGGGAAAGGTTATCAGAGTGGATGTTTATTTGTGATTAAGACTATGCTTAATAATAAAGTCACCACTTCTGCTTATATTGTCGAATCCCTTGATATGTGGCATGCTAGATTAGGTCATGTGAATATTCATTTTCTTAAAAAAAGCTCATAAAAATGAATCTACTCCCTAATCTAGATAATAGTAGCTTTAATAAATGCAAGATTTGTGTTGAAGCAAAGCATGCTAGACCTTCTTTTAAAACTCTTACTAATAGAAAGCCTAAACTTTTAGAGTTAGTTTATACTGATCTAGAAGACTTTAGAAACACATAAAGTAAGAGTGGAAAATGCTATTATATCACCTTTTGTAGATGATTATTCTAGATTTACAAAGGTTTATCTTTTAAGATCAAAAGATGAAGACGATAAAAATTTTCTTCTTTATAAAGTAAAAGTAGAAAAATAGTTTGATAGGAGAATAAAACGTCTGAAATCCGATAGATGTGGTGAATATGACACCAATTTCCTTAAAGAGGTCTATGAGAAAGACAACATTATACATGAGTTTTTTACTCCTTATTTCCCACAACAGAATGGCATAGTTGAAAGGAAAAACATAACTCTAAAAGAAATGATAAATGCTTTACTACTAAGTTCTGGTTTGCCTAGTAGTATATGGGGGAGGCCGTACTTTCTACAAACCATATATTTTAATAGAGTGCTTCATAAAAAATTAGACCGTACCTTGTTTGAGTTGTGGAAAGGTTATGTTCCTAATCTGAAATACTTGAAAGTATGGGGGTGTTTAGCAAAAGTAGACTTGCTTACTTTTAAAAAGGGCACTATTGGATCTAAAATTGTTGATGCTATTTTTGTAAGGTATGCTCTAAATAGTGTTGCATATAGATTCATGTCTTTGCATGAGCATTCCATATGTGAATCCAGAGATGTTGTTTTCTTTGAGAATGTGTTTCCTTTACAGAAGTCTAGCATAAATACTGATATACATTAGATGAGCATATTTCTTCCTCTAGTACACATAATAGAGACGCTCATAATAATGATGTTGAACCTAAGAGGAGTAAAGAACTGCCACTACTTTCGAACCTAATTTCCTTACTTCCTTTGTAATTGAGATTAGAGATTTAGACATGATAAGTGATTCTATTGCTTATGCATTTTTTTTTTATAAATAAAGATCCAAACACCTATGATGAAGACATAAAATCAATAGATGCTAGTTTTTGGAAAGATGCCATTAATAATGAGCTAGAGTCTATTATGTCTAATCACACTTGGGAACTAGTAGACTTGCCTAGAGATTTTAGACTTATTAGAAATAGATGAGTATTTAGAAAGAAACTTAGACTAGATGGATCAATACAGAGGTATAAGGCAAGACTAGCTGTAAAAGGGTTCACTAAGAAATTTTGAGTAAATTGTTTTGATACCTCTCATGTGAATAATATCTTAACCATTCATGTTTTGTATGCTTTAACTTCCATTCACAATTTGATGGTCTATTATATGGATGTGAAGACAATTTTCTTGAATGGTGATTTGGACGAAGAGATCTACATGGAGTAGCCTCTAGGATTTGTGGCACATTACATGGAAGATAAAGTTTGTAGACTCAAAAAATATTTGTACGGTCTCAAACAAGCTCCAAAACAATGGCATGATCATAAGACTATTCTTAGTTTTGGTTTTATTGTTAATGGTACAGATGTATGTATATATTCTAAGATATTTTATTGTGTCATCATAAGTTTGTATGTGGATGACATGTTAATTTTCAGCACTAATATAGGTTTTATATGAATTATTTGGGAGAGGTAGATGTAACCTTAGGGGCTATGGTTACTAAATCAGAAAAGGGATTTGTTTGCAATCAATCTCACTGTATATAAAAAGTGTTAAAGAAGTTTAATAGCTTTGATGTAATCCCTAGGAAAAATCCTTTTGATTCTAGCATACAACTAATAAAGAATAAAAGAAATATTATTTCTTAATCAAAGTATGCTAAAATTTTTAGAAGCCTTATGTTCTTGATGAACTACACTCAACTTGATGTTGCTTATGTAGTCAGTAGACTAAGTAGATATACCCATAATCCTAACACTGTGCATTGGAATGCTTTAAAGCGTTTTCTTAAATACTTTAAATGTACTATTGTAACACCCTTTACCCGTATCCGATGTCGGAATAAGGTATGAGGTATTGTCGTACTAAAACTCATGTAAACCTTTGACTTAAACTTGAGAAAATGTGTCCTAACTAAAAACTTTTCCTATATTGTCCTACGAGCCTTTTTATGGGCTACGAAGCCTAAATCATGGTTTGGAATTATCCCGGGGACATTTCGTGCACTCGAGAAATTTTTTTTAAAAATTAGGAAAAACAGGGCACACACCCGTGTGAGGGGGTAACACGCCCTTGTAACCTTTAAACATGGCCGTGTTAATGGCCTGTATACCCCATATGGCCTAGGCACGCTAGTGACACGCCCGTGCCCCATGCCTATGTGGATTTAATATCTAACATCAACCTACAGGGGTTTTCACACAGTCTGGCGCACGCCCGTATGCCCAGCCCATGTCCCTCACACCGCCATGACACGCCCGTGTCGCGGCCCGTGTGCAACAACCCAGACATTCTATTTCTGACGTCATTATTCACACGGCTGTAGTACATGCCCGTGTGCTGGCCGTGTCCTCCACACGATTGAGACACACGACCATGTCTCATGCCCGTGGGAGAACCTGATGGCATTTAATGCTATCCATGCAAGGTGTAAGGGACACACGGTCGAGCCATACGCCCGTGTGCAACCCGTGTGTCACACACGGCCTAGACACACACTCGTGTGTCTACCTGTGTGGGCAATATAGGGCTATTTACCAAGCCCTTAGCCACCCTAAAACACATACAAACAAAGCCCCAATCTATATACATTATAGCATAACACCAATACACATCTAAATGTCCCTAAATGGGTTCTCAAATATCAACCAATTCAAGTCCAAAATACAAGCATAACTACTAAGTAACTTTGCACAAATTCCATGCAAATTCATCTCATTTCATTAAGCAACTAGAATAGATTTATGCCAATTCCAAATGTCATTTACAAAATGAAACGTACAAGTATAAATGGCCAACACAATTGGCTAACTAACATGAATTGTGCAACAAAATGACTAAAGGCCTATACATGCCATATTCAAATTGATTAACATAACTATACCAAAATGAAGATCTTGATAGTGTGATTTCGAGCTCTGACTAAAAACGATCCCAGAGCTAAAATGACAAATTTACACGAAGAGGGAAAAATGAAGGAGTAAGCACATTTTGCTTAGTAAGTTGCATGAAATAAATGTAGCAATTATAAGCAATAACATATAAGTAAACTTTAAGGCATTTGATACTTCATCTAATATCTTACTCAATAATGTGACTTACTCATTTCCAAAACTTACTTAATCTCGTATCTTACTCGTTCTCATGAGTCACTCAGTCTTGTACTTTACATTATCATTCTCTCATAACTATATTCAAGTAAACCTGTAAAACTCATCCTAGACTTTAGTCTTTATCAAATAATTGAATCAACTTGAATACTTTCTCTATTAATATACTTAGAATATCGAAGGATAACTGTAATGCCATTCTCTTGCTAGGACGCCAAAGCCATATCCCAGATATGGTCTTACACAGGATCTCATAGGATGTTGATACCACGTCCCGAACATGGTCTTATATGGGATCCCTCTTAGATGTCCATGCCATGTCCCAAACATGGTCTTACAGGGGATCTATGTCTCATTTTGGTGCCAATGCCATGTCACGGACATGGTCTTATACGGGACCACATATCGATGCTAATGCCATGTCCAAGACATGGTCTTATATGAGATCTCAGTTCGGTGTCGATACCATGTCCCAGACATGGTCTTATATGGGACCTACAATTCTTTGATATGGCAACGGTATCCTTCGTATACATTAACATTTACGTAGAATTTCTCTTTTATTCCTTAGTCATTTCATGAGCATTATAGGTCAAAATTGTACAGAATTGATATAGAATTTATAGGAATTCATTATAATCACGTCATAACACTTAATGCTAAATTGATTCATACAACTTACCTTAGTTTCAAAATATGATGAGTGCTCGGTTTAGTCCACCACTTTACCTTTTCCCTTGTTTTGGTTTGGGCTTCTGGTTTCTTGATCTATAATGAATAGAATTCAATAATTAACTCATCAAATTACTAATAACGACCCTAAATTCATAATTTGACAATTTGACCATTTTGCCCCTAGACTTCGGCAAAATGATCATTTTACCCTTATGCTTGGAAATTGATTTTTGTTAAATTTCTTTATTTCTCATGCCTATCTAACCCTTTACATGCATATGAAAACTTCAAATAACCATTATCCAAGCATTTAACAAAGCAATTCGTTCTCTTTCAAAAAAGTCCTATTTAGGTGTTATCTATGAACACCTATTTCCAAAATTTGTTTATTAAGCATCCTACATTCATTATCTTTCATAAAACCCTAGCAAATGACACCTATCCTTTCATGGAAAAATTTTAAACTTCAAACCAAAATGCTTAATACACCTCTCAATAAGAAGCTTATGCCATGAGGGTCTCAAATATGTAAAAAATTTTAAAGAGAGACCATGGAAATCACTTACTATTAAGAGGAATAGCTTGGCTGAAATTTTTGCATTCAAAAACTCCAAAGAGCTGATATTTTCGGTGCATAAGGAGAAGAAGAAAGAAGAAGATGAAGGCCTAGGCAATAGGTTACTATTTTATGACTTAAGTCACCTAATGCCCATACTTTGACTTTTCCTACTCCAAATGCTTCCTATGGCCGGCCAAGCTAGCAAGAAGGGGCATATTTTCCCAATAAAACCCTCAAAAATTAATTTTCTAATTATTTAACTCATTTCACTGTTAATCTACAACTTTTACCCTTTATTCGATTTAGTCCATTTTTGCGATTAAGCCTTCAATCGCATAAATTAACTTACCTAAACTTTCCTACATTTTCAAAAATATATTATAACACATAAAATAATACCAAATTAAAATTTTCTAATACTATTTCATACTTAACCCTTCCAAATTTCATAACTTGCAATTTAGCCCTCAAAGGTAATTTGATCCCTAATTCATAAAATTTCCTTTATGGAAAATTCTCAATATCATGCAAACATGCCATAAGCTCAAAAACAATCATGGAATAAAATTTTCTACTCCAGATTTGTGGTCTTAAAACCATTGTTTCGGCTAGGCCCTAATTCAGGCTATTACAACTATAACTTGGAAGTTGGAATTTTTTGGATACCTTACAATCCTAGAGGGATTTTGTGATGCAAACTGGGTAATTAATAATGATGAAGTTAGCTCTACAAGCATGTATGTCTTTACTTTGGGTAGAGCAATTATTTCTTGGAAGTTTGCTGAACAGACGTGTATTGCTCGCTCAATGATGGAATCAGAGTTTATAATTCGAGACTTAGTTGGGCAAAAGGCCGAATGGCTTAGGAATCTACTTGTATATATTCCTTTATGGGACAAACTGACACCACTTGTATCTCTATTATGTGACTCACAAGTAGGAATTTTTGTTTCTAAGGTCCAAGCTTACAATGGTAAAAAGAGGCATATTCGAATAAGACATGAATCTGTGAGACATTTGATAAAGAATGAAGCATTTGCTTTGGAGTACATAACGGTTGAAAGGAACCTAGATAATCCACTAACCAAATGATTACGTGGGAAAATGGTTCTTGATTCATCTAGGGGGATGAGTTTTAAGCCTAATGGTTAAGGAATTCATGGTGGATACGCAACTTAGTTTTCTAAGTTCAATATGGTCAAACGAAACCATGGAAAGACTAATAGTGTACATTTTACCTATCCTTGTGGCAAATGATATACATGCATAAGGTTGAGTTCTTACTCTTAATGAATTCGTATCCTAAGTTTTAGGTGGTCCTATTGGGACGGACTTAATGAATTCACCGAATTTAAATTTGAGAGGATGAGTGATTTGCGCAATTCGTTATAGCAAATTAAACCATTAATTAAGGAGCTCGTATAAAAGCAATTTAGTTATGTTTTTATTTAGTTTTCATATTTAGTTAATAAATAATAAAAAGTGTAATTTGAGACATTTATATGACCTTAGGGGCCAAATTAGGCCTAAATGAAGGCTAATGTATTTGATGAGTGTGTAGGACATTATTCGGAGGCATAAGAATGTGAGACTAGCTGCGATGTTTCAACACAGAGTGTCAATGTCACAACATAGTGAGTAGACACTCAAAAGGAGCAAACTGCCTTCAATGTTGTAACACAACCAGAAGGTGTTATGACATAGCTCTATAATTAAGCCTCATCTTGCAAACTACCATCAGTGTCACGAAATAGGCCAGAGGGTGTTGTGACACTGCCTTGACGAAGAGAATTAATGAGCCTAGGGCATTTTAGTTCACACAACAAACTTTAATGCAAAAATGTCAACTAAAATAGGTCAATGGACGACGACCAACCCTAAGCTTATAAATAGATGACTCTAAACACTTCATAAACTGCTTTATTTCAAGTTTTAGTTTACAATATCATTTAATTTTAGTTTTTAGTTTTCTTTAGTTTATTTTGTGCTTAGGTTTTTTTTATTTTTATTTCTATTCTAGTATTTATTTCCATTCATCGTGGAACTCGATTTGGGGATTCATAAACTCTTTGTGGATTTTTGTTCACACGATATCAATATATATCAGGGTTCTTCTTAAACTCTATTCTTGATCTTTTTTTTATGTTAATATTTTCAATCAAGTTTATGATGTTTATTAGATCTATGAGGATCTAATCCTTTTATGGGAGATTAACAAGTGAACTTGGGAGTAATTAACTTCTATGTAAGGTTTCTTAGTGGATTAGTTGGTTGGGATAGGAAGAACTTAAAACCACTAGACCTAACAACTCTAAGAAGTCATCTAGGTAGGAATAAACCCAAAATTAATATTGCCTATTCGTGAACACTTTACCCCAATCCAGTCTAAACCATGAGGTCGAGAGATAAGTAGTTATTGCCGACTCATAGTTTAGTGGAAGATCGAGAGATCCTGCTAGGTTAATGACTAGTTGATTGAATAAAACCTAAAATAGGAGTTAGTTATGACCACTGAAGCGAGTTAGTCTTCCGTCCTTAGAATTGATAAAGTCTACAAATTATTTTCCCGTCTTTATGCATTTTAGTTATTTTTATAAACTATGATTTTTCATCACCTTAGGATTCACCGTAATATAATTTAATTAAATTACTAATTAGATCTATTAACATAATAGCTAGGATTAGTTTAGTTTCGCCTCCCTTAGGTAAGATCCTTGGAGTCCTCCAATACTTCGTTGTATAAATCATATTAAAACTTGACTCATATACTTGCAAAAACTGCCTGACGATGATATTTGGTTGCAGGATTTACACTCTAAACATTAGCACGTCCAGAGGCAATCAAGTTGTTGGCACCATTACCTACCGATGAGGCAATGCCACTAAATTAATTTTAGTTTTTACGTTTAATAGAATAATTAAGAAAATTTTAAATTATAGATACAATTTAATTTTTTTTATTAATTTCTATTTTTCTTTACTAATAATTCTTTTTTGTTCATGGTAGTAGTGTTCGTGCAAAGTTATGAAACCTACAGTAAGACAACAATAAGGGAAGTTTGTAAGAATAACCCCATGAAACTTAACCTGTAACATACCTCTTTCTGACTAATTTGTTGATTGAATTTAGTAAGATGATGCAGGTCTTATGGGCAGTTCCTATTGACATGATCTATTTAAAGCCTAGTATTACTTAACTTGTTATTAAGAATGCCCATTTTGAATTGAACCTTGCAATACTAACATCAATTTATTCAAATCTTAGGTTTAGCAGTTACAAAGATGAGGACCCATCATTTTCCTTTAACATTTTGAGCACACATGTAGTACAATTGTGTACGTCGATGTGTTGACAGAAGTTATCAAATTGTTACTAATCCCATTTGCTTTAGAAGGAAAGCAAAGGCTTGGTTAGCTGCACTACCTACAGACACTATCACAACTTGGACTGAATTTGTACAATTATTCCTACGTCAGGTTATACTAATGACTATAGTAATCAGCACATATGATGAGTTATTTAGATTCAATCAAGATGTTACTGAGACAATGGGACAAGCATGAGAAATATTTAAACTGATTATTCGGTCAATATTGGAAGGGGCATTAACCTTGTACTACAATTGCAACATTTTTAAGATAGATTGGATGGACAAAGTAAACGAAATTTTGATATCATAGCTGGAGAAAGTATTTGGTCAAAATTGGGATAAGAAATAATCGCTCTATTGAAAGGATTTAGTAGCAATGAGCACACATGGGGTGTGAATTGGGAGATAGAAACTGTTGAAGCAGCAGAGAGTATGTCCCAAGAAGGAGTAACCAATAATTCAAAAATAGAAGTGTTGATATCAATTGAGTTGAATGAGGATGAGATAGATAAGGAAATTATCAATGATGCAAAACAAGAAAATGATGAATTAGTCCTTCAACTCAACTGGTGGCGTAAAAGAAAGGAACAACCAGAATAGGTAAATCCAACTATAACTAAAATGGTTTCTTCAATTATTAAACCACCTATTCTAGAATTGAAACCTTAACCTAATCATTTGAAATACGGCTACTTGGGAGAGCAAAATATGTTGCTTTTAATTATTACCGCAAGATTGTCCATATAATAGGAAAGAGTATTATTAAGCGTGTTGAGGACACACAAAAAAGAAATTGGATGGACTATTGCAAACATTAAGGGAAGAAATCTAGCACTATGTCAACACAAGATTAGATTGGAAGAACGAAAGAAACAAGTTGTAGATGCACAATGATGTTTGAATCTTACCATTGTGGTCAGAATCATTGTGGTGTGTAGATTAAAAGACAAGCCTTATTTCATTTGTGGATCTCTAGATCATTATAAGAAAGACTGTCTAGATCGAGCTAAATGGAATAGAGATCAAAATGTGAAACCTCTTGTTACTCCTACAAGAGGCAGATGCCAAGGAAATACTGGCACGGCTGGAGTTAGTAGAAGAGGGATAAAAAACACAGCGGTTCGGTCTGAAGCTCCTGCCAAAGCTTATGTGATTCGTGCACGAGAGGAGGCCTCAACTCCTGATGTCATTACTGGTACCTTTTCTATCTTTAATGTTATTGTGTATGCATTAATTGATCCTGGATCAACACATTCGTAAATATATGCACTACATTAGTAACATAAAGGAATTTACTGGTTGAATCAATTGATTATGTTGTTAAATTAACGAACACTTTAGGTCAAAGTATCATAGTTGATCTAGTTTACAAATAGTGCCCACTGAGAATTTTGGGCTATGAATTTCATTATGACTTGATGTTACTTCCTTTTAATGAGTTCAATGTTATTCTGGGAATGGACTAGTTGACAGTATGTAACAACTCGAATTTGGGCCTAATCAGAATAGTGGTTTTGGAACCATAAATCCGAGGTCAGAGAAATTATTTCTACTATTATTTTGTGTTATAGTATGATTATATGAGTGCATGAAAATTTTGGTGAATTAATTTTAGCGATTGTGGGCTTAATTGCGAAAAAGAACTACATCGCATAAAGGGTAAAAGTTTTAGTTTACTAGAAAATGGTGTCAAATAGCTATGAATCATAATGTGGAGGTTTTTAATGAGTAAATAGACCTAAATATAGGTGATGGCCAGCCAAGGGAGACAAGAAAATTGAAAAAGTTAAAATTAGGTGGAATTTGGTGGCTTATTTGACTAGAAATAATAAAATAAAACAAAAAGGGCTTTATCTTTTTCGTTTCTCTCTTCCTCCACAGAAAATATCAGCAAACTAAGGGTTTTAGAAGCTCGAAAACTCAGCCACTCTCCACCCTTAACAAGTAAGTGATTTTACTAGCCATTTTTGATAATTTTTGTACTTTTGGGACCCTTGTAGCATGAGCTAGCTATTGAGGGGACTATTTTGCAAAATAGTTGAAAGTCTAAGGTTTTACCATGAGAGTATTCATATTGTTTGCTGAAACTTTATGGAATAAAATGAATCTTGGTTGTTAAATAAACAACTTTTGTGAAAGGATTTTTATGAAAAATCACTAAATGAACTATTTTGTAAAAATTGTAAAATAGATAGTAATTGTGTGAAATAATTGAAATTTGGAGCTATCATAAAAGTAATAAAGGTTTGGCTAGGCTTGGTCAATGAGGAAATTTGATGAAAATCAATTTCTGAGCCTAAGGGTAAAATCATCATTTTGTGAAAGTCTAGGGGCAAAATGGTTATTTTGCCAAAATATGAATTGTGGAATGTCTATATTAATGTGATAATTAAATTAGTGAATTTTATTATTCTAGATCAAGAAATACGAAATCTAGACCTAAACTGGGGGAAAGCCAAGCTAGTGGACTAAATCTATTAGTCGCCAACATTTTGTATACCGAGGTAAGTTGTACGTAAATAATACAACTTTACCGTTATTATGTATTTAATGATTGATTTTGCATAATATGTTTGAATATGCTTATGAGTTACGTATGGTGAAATTTAATGTGGTAAACTCCCAGTTAAACCGTAGAAATAGATCGGATTCATGCCATGAAACTAGGGTCATACGAGAGCTAGTGTAAGACCATGTCTGGGACATGGCATCAGCCTCGTTATGTGTCAGTGTAAGACCATGTCTGGGACATGGCATCAACACCGATATGTGCGAGCCAGTGCAAGACCATGTCTGGGACGTGGCATCAGCGTTGATACGAGTGCTAATGTAAGACCATGTCTGGGACATGGCATCACCCTTGATATGTGAACCAGTATAAGACCATGTCTGGGACATGGCATCGGCTTTGATATGTGTCAGCGTAAGACCATGTTTCGGACATGGCATTAACTTGACATGTGAGCCAGTGTAAGACCATATCTGGGACATGGCATTAGCATAATACCCTATGTTTGAGGCTTATTGTATATCCTCTCGTATTCTAAATGGTTCAACGGAGAAATTTAAAGTTTATGTCAAGAATGGGAAATATTATATGATATTGTGAGTGGTACAAACACCTACATGAAATATATGAGATGTGAGCTCAATTTATATTGTATGATTAGTAAGGGATGAAAATGAATAAGTCGTGTTTATAACCATTTTTGGTTCATGTGCAATTTATGATATGTTGTGATTATGTAGATGCATGGTAAATTGTTGTTATTTATTTACCTGCAACTTACTAAGCTTTGTACTTACTCCTTTTCCTTTCCATTTCCTTATAGTGCCGCCTAATTAGCTCGTGGATCAAAGAACGTCAGAGGCATCAATCACACTATCAACTGAAGCACTTGGGATAGTTAGTTTTAATATTTTGAGTAATGGCATGTATAGGGGCTTAGTCTTTTGTTAAGTGTCATATTGTTTTGGAGCCAAATGTGTTGGCTTGTCATAAAAATTAACTCATTTTGTATAAGGCCATGGTTAATGGCTAATAGTCATTAATGATCTATACAAGTGATGAAGTCTTTCACGAATGTACCAATTGGTATGGATGATTCAGTGGCATTAATGTATGGTTGGATGGGTCATGTGTTGATGTCTAATTGTGGTTTTTTGGTTGTGTATTTATACCATGTTATGTATTGGTAAGATTTGTATGTGTTTGATCATGTTTCAGGGTGGCAAAAGGCTTAGTAGATAGCTTTATATTTGTCCACACGGGTAGACACATGGGCGTGTGCCTAGGCCATGTGTGACACATGATCCGCCCCACGGGCGTGTGGTCAGGTCGTGTGTACCCTACACCTTAAGTTGGAAAAATTAAATGCCCAGTAATAACCAACAGGCTGAGACACAACCGTGTATCTCAACCGTGTGAAAGACACAGCCTAGCACACGGGTGTGTGTCATGGCCGTGTAATCTTAAATTATTGCTGACTTTAGAAACAGAATGTCAAGCTTTTCACACACGGGCTAAGACACAGGCGTGTCATGGCCATGTGAGGGACACAGGCCAGGGACACGAGCGTATGCTAAGCCGTGTGAAAACCCCTATAGGTTTGATGTTAGAAATTAAATCTACATGGGCATGGGGCACGGGCGTGTCCTTAAATGCCAAGCTGTATGTGTCACTACTCAAAATCAGACTAACTTAGGCAAAACAATTTGGCAAAAGCTTTATAAAATTATTACAAAGTTTCACATATAAACATATGATAGTTGTGGTTTTCCTGAAATAACTTGTTACATATAAGCAGTTTGAAATAATGTTCAAGCCATGTAGCATGTAAGTTCAAAAATATTAACTTCTTAAGCAAAATACAAAAATTTAAATCCAAATATTGATAGAGTTTTTTCAAAATAGAAGTTCTTTATACAATTCATTTTCAAAATACATTTATACACCACCCTTACGAGTTATTCATGATACAAAACAAAACAGTAAGCTCACAATAATAACAACACTCCGGCATAGTCCTTTTAACAATGCATTCCTTCAATCAACAATCTTAAGAAGGAAAAGATAATAGAGTAAATTCATATGAACTTAGTGACTTTCAAGAAGAAATCATACATAACATTTCTTATAACATAACCAAATCTTTCAAAGACCCTTACATACGATCAACATAGTATACCCAATAACGTATACAAAAAACAAACTTACTAAGTATGCCAACTTACTTAACACATAGGCGTATATTGTACGCCAATTTAGCATAACTTAGAAAACCCATCTTCACGCTAGCCACTTACCTAGAATTTAGAATTCAAAATCAAAAGCATATCATACATTCTCATTTTCATACGTTCACCCTCTTAACACCTTATATCATTTTCATTCAGAACAACATGTTCTATCATGATCTATCAATCCAGTTTGCAATATAGTTGCACTACCTGAGGCTACACAAACATATATCCTCTACTCCATCACCACAGGTTAGATCAGATCATATCATACATGTTAGAAGTGGATAGTAGTGGCTTAAGCATGAAGAATGTGGCTTACTTTATATCATAGACAGACAGAACTAAGACTAATAACTTTGGATATCCATTATCCATAAATAAACCTTTCATCCATTACAGAAGAGGATTACTTACTCTATACGACTTATTTAGAAAAGAACTTTAGAATATATGGAAGTAAGAAGGAACTCACCAGAAATTCTAATACAAAACAGCTCATTTGCCTCTATCATTTGGACCCTCGTTAGCTTCTTAAGCTAAAATAAATATATTTATGCATATCAGATCATCAATCTATCAAATCTAAACATGCATGCAAGAATCAACAACACTTAATCCAAAATCAGGAAGTTTCCTTCCTTACACACCATTCTAACATTAATGCATGTAGTATGAAAAACACATAAATAACTTCAATGATAACCTAAGGGTTCATCAGTAATTACCATTAAGCTGGTACAAACGTATATGTTAGCTAGATACTATGACTCTGAAGAAGTTCTTTAAACTTAATTTTTTCATAGAATTTCAAAGAAAATCAAGAAAGAAGAAGAAAATGTAAAAGGTGCTTAGAAAGATTACCACTATCTTTATATTCTTAAGCACAAAGACAAAGATTAGTGAAAAAATTAGATAATTTCACTAACTCTCTTGATTCACGTGATTAAGTGCACTTAACAAAATTTAGGTCTTATCATCTATGATAGTCTAGTTCTGTCCTAACTTGACTTAAACTGGACTAACTAAATCACCATACAAAGATAATAAACAAATCTAAATAACTATAAACTTAATGAGTTTGCCCAAAGCATTTAGGTTGGGCAGATACTTAATAAAAGAGTTTGCAAAACCTTAGAGCTCGCCAAACTAGAATTTCACCAAATGGCGTAGTATACAAAATTCTATACTTAGCTAGAAAAAATACTTTACTTACTTAAATCTATTCTTAATTTACCATCTATATGCCAAATAGTAACCAAATATGGAGACTTTGTTGAACAGGTTGTTACAAATATGGTCAGATGGCCGATTTCAGTTTTGGTACGGATGGTTGCTTATATTTTTGTAACAGATTGTGTGTACCTAACGATTCACAAATAAAACAAAATATTTTAAATGAAGCTCATAATAGTGTTTATTTATTACATCTAAGCAATACTAAAATGTATTATGATCTGAAACAGATTTATTGGTGGCCGAGAATGAAGCACAGGATCTCTGAGCTCGTATCAAAATGCCTTGTGTCTCAGCAGGTAAAATCCGAACATTAGATTCTATCTGGGTTGTTACAGACTATTTTAATTGCCAAGTGGAAATAGAAACAGGTCACCATATATTTTGTGTCAAGGTTACCATTATCGTCGAGAAAAAAGATGCAATTTGGGTTATAGTTGATCGATTAACCAAGTCTTCACATTTCACCCCTGTACGTACAAATTACTACTCGAGAAGTTGGCAGAATTGTATGTTGCTGAGATTGTCAGATTGCTTAGTGTACCATTGTCAATCATTTTTTATGACGATTCGAGATTTACTTTTAGGTTATGAGGTAAGTTACATGAGGCTTTAGGCACTAGTTGATTGTGATTTGAGATTTACTTCTAGGTTTTCACCTGTAAATGATGATCAATCCGAGAGAGTAATTTAGGTACTTGAAGATATGCTCTGATGTTGCATTCTTGAATTTGAAGCCAGCTGGGAAAAGTTTCTTCCATTAGTTGAATTTTCTTATAACAGTAGTTACTAGTTGAGCATTAAAATGGTCAAAAATGTAGAATTGAGTTGTATTGGACTAAATTAAGTGACAGAAAGATTTCTGGGTACAAACTTGACCTGCGAGATCGATAAAGTTAGGGTTATTTAAGATTGTTTAAAAGCTGCTTCTGACCATCAGAGATCTTATGCAGATCTGAAAAGAAAAGGCATTGAATTTCAGGTTAGTGATAAAGTATTTTTGAAAGTATCGCCTTGGAAGAAAATTCTTCGTTTTGGTCGAAAAGGAAAACTTAGCTTAAGATTCATTGGTCTGTATGAGATTCTTAAAAGAATAGGTTTGGTAGGTTATCATTTGGCTTTTCCGTTAAAGCTTGAAAAGATTCATAATGTTTTCACGTGTTAATGTTGCGACGATATAGATCGGATCTTTCCCACATGATCTCTCCAGTTGAAATAGAGTTACAGTCTAATATGACATACAATGAGGAACCTATTAAGATTCTAGCTCGAGAAGTTAAAGAATTAACAAATAAACAAATAGCTTTAGTAAAAGTTCTTTGGAAACATCATGGTGTTGAGGAAGCCACTTGGGAACCCGAAAAAGCTATGAAGTTACAATACCTGAACCTTTTCTCTAATAAGATTTTTGAGGACGAAAATTCCTTTAGGAAAGAGAGTTGTAACAACTTGTTTTCAGTGGTGTAATAGTGGTTTAAGAACCACAATTTCAACCAGTAAGTTAGATAATATTATTATTTAATATTTATGAGGTCATTAGAGTGTTGTATTAAAATTTGGTCCAGTAGTTTTGGTATTTGAATAGTTAATTAAGTAAAAAAGACTTAATCATAATAGTTGAAAAAAATTAATTGCTATTAGTTTATATGTGCCTAATGGTTATAAAAACATAAAGTAAGGGTTTTAAGGTAATTAAACCTTAAGTAATTTAAGTGGACGATTATTGAATGATGTTTACATCAAATTATAAGTTAATTTATATTAAAATAATGTTAATATGGAATAAGATTAAAATAAAGTTTAATAGCCATTTTATTTTTATCTTCTCCAACCTTCTACCACCATTTTCTCCATGGATAAAGAACACTAAGGTTCGACCAAATTGCCTGGTATGTTTTTTCAAGCCCATTTTTAGTAATTTTTATGTTTTTGATATCGTTGTAGCTTAATCTAACTTACCCAAGGACTATTTTGTAAAATTATTAAAGGTTTTGAAATTTTCCATTATGAAGTTGAATGATAGATTTAAGAGTTTGGTTATTAAATAGGACTATTTTGTAAAGAAATTTTTGTTCGTTTTAAGTTTAAGTACTAAACTGATAGAGACTTAATTTAACATGTAATTATTATAAAATGTAGTTAATTATAGGCTGTTAATGGACTATATAGAATTCCACACAAGAGTTTTAGACTTAATTGTAAATAAATGTGTAAGTTATGGTTTTAGGATTAAATTGAATAAAAGGTAAAATTTTAGGGTAATAATGTAAAATGTTGTTAAAGGTTCAAATATATGAATTTGGATATTTTAAAGTATTTGAATTGGTTAATTAAGCTATATTTTATATATATATATATATATATATATATATATCAAGAAATGGATCAACCGATTGATAACTGCGGAAAAGGGAAAGTCATTGAGTAATCCTCGATGTGGTGTCTGTTCTTGTTTGTTTAGATAAGTTCGTATTAGTTTTATTTTAGTTATTGATTGTTTGAATTCAAATTAATAAGTGTTTATATATATTTGACATGGTGTATTGAGGTAAGTAATGGATATGGAAATGAAGAATTGATTTGTAAGTATGTCAAATGTAAATGTATGATTTCGATTGTATAATCCTATAAATGTTTATGATCAAGTTGAACATGTGAAAAGAGTATGAGATATGAATTAAGGCCCGTGTGAGCTTAGTGAGTGATTATGATACAAATGACTTTTCATTAGGGTATTTCAAGAACTATGTGCCAGTGATTATAGTTATTAGGTACTTTGTACCAATGTTACAATTATCAGGCACTTTGTGTTGCTGTTATCTTATTAGGTACTATGTACCGATGGTGGGTACCATACTGATGGCAAGAATCTACCATTTTGTTGCAGATTCTCGATAGCTTGTGTGAGCAGCATCGCGTAATGGTGAATGTCCCGATTGGCAGCTTGCATGAGCATTATTTGCCGTGTATCCAAGGTTAATTTACCATAGTTCTCTAGGTAAAATAATTAATGAAATGAATGGATATGGAATCTTATGGCATGAAAAGTTATGTATATGTTGGTTGTTATTTGGCAAGTGAATTAGGTTATTTTGATATCTTGGTGGTGTTTAACAGTTGTAATACCTTATAGCTCGGGTCAGGAGACTGGACCGGTATAGGGTGTTACAAGAAGGACTACATAGACAATCCTTAACACGGTGCTCAGCGGAGCCACATCAGAAACATGCACCTAACTTTTTCCAACACTCGCTCGGATGGTGCTTATTACAATACCTACAAACTAAAAGTCTCGTTGATCCAAAAGATCTTCCAATACCAACTGCTGCAACATTGT